>JAFIDM010009631.1:46626247-46732664 GCA_023159025.1 Thereuonema tuberculata | reverse complement strand
TTTCTTTATTTTCTAAAATTGTTGTGAAGTTTTTTTTTTTTTTTTTTGCTGAAAATTTTATTTTCTTACATTTTGCATTGCGTTTATGTTTCAATGATACCACTGTTGGCTGTTAGACTTAGTTTTCCAAGGAGGGGTCATAGATTTTAATTCAGCAAGATCAAAAATTGATCTTGACCTTGAAAAAGAATCAACAATCGGTTGGGGGGGGGGGGGGAGGAATCTTCATCTTCTTTCAACTTGCCAGTCTTTTAATGATATCTTATTATTATTATTATTATTATTATTATTATTCCATAAATCAAGATTCGAATAATAATAAAATTGAAAAAAAAAATGAAATCTTGTAATTCCTTTAAGTTTTATTTTGATCTCTGAAAATGAGGTTTCTTAACAGAATTAATGTCGAAATTTTAATTCATAACCAATCAGTTGCTGAACAGTGTCAACTTTCATTTGCTTTGATAATAAATATTTACACCAAGCCAATTGATTTTATATAACAATGGCTGGAGATTGTCTGTTGACAATCATTGATAATGACTGAAATGATGTTTTATCCTTATTAGGCTGTCGGCATAACTATTTTTAAATGTCAGTACTAAATCTTATTGAACATTTTATTATAATGAGATTGATGTGAACTTTCTTTTCAAATTCATCCAATGAGAACCTGTATATGATATAAATTACTGATTAAATTTGAAGCATGTAAGATTTACTTATCTAAATAAATCTAATCTAAAAGTATCTTGCATAAATACAGTTCTTGTGTCACACTCCATTAAAAAAAAGATTCAAAGTAAATATCAGAAATGTTCCTAGTATTCTTGGCTTTAGGACAGAGGATTAATGAAAGATTGGGAAGCATATTTGAATATCTAGAAAATTTCAGTTTAATTCAAAGGCTTAGTATTTTGGCCCTTATTTAAAAGTTTGCCAAAATTTAATGAGTTGCATATGATCAGGTATGGATTAAGGCTAACTGATGCCCTAAACACACACCAATAATCGTGTCCCCCTGGGCCTTTTGCCAAGCTTGGATATATCTATCTGTAGTCTGGCCAGACAATCTCCTGGCTCTTTTCATTCTCCCATGGCTTGCTTTGTTATTTCTAATTATTTTATAGCATTGGAGACTGAATAGCAGACAGTGACTTTCCAATCCACTGCTATAAAAAAATTAAATAACAAAAAGTGGCATGCAAATTTAGGGAGAATAAAAAGTGGCAGGAGCTTGTCTGTCTGTAGACCTTAGACAGATGAATTCTGTGCAGAAAGGTCTATTTATACTATTGATAAGACATGGAGCGCTCTGCCTAGGGCATTTTGTGGAGAACTTGTTTCCCTAATTTTCAGTGAAAGTGTTTATACTATGCATTGCTTAACCATACAGACAAACTGCATTGGGGGTGGGTGGTCTTCAGAATTCTTAGAAAGTTTGTTGCATCTCGTTGTCTCTGTCTTGTCTTTGATGACCTGCTCGGCCAGTATATATTACTATCGGTGTCAATTAGATACATGTCTTTTTTTTTTTTTTTTTTTTGTTATTTGTCTACATCAGACATTTGAATGATACTTTGAACACATACACTTGAATAATATTTGAGTACAGATAATTTAAATATATAAATATATGATCACCAATTTAGTACATTAAGTTATTCTAGAAAACAATGTCAATTAACCTGATTAAAACATTTTAATACTTATATTAGTTTTACACAGTAGTACATTTGAAAATTACATTAAAAGGAAAGAAACAATCTCTCTTTTTCCCTCCTCTCTTCCCTTTTTCTCTTTTTCTTCATTTTGAAATTTATATTCTTATACAATAATAACAAAAAATGAAAAAAAAATTAAGATTTTTCTTCCCTTTTTTTTATATATTTTCAATTAGCCATATTTAAATGAATTTTTTGACGAGAGGAAATTTTGATTTTCCAAAAAGATATTTATATTCTTATCATTTATAATTCTTTCCACATTGAAATTAATAGAAATTGGCGGATAAGATAAATTTATTTTATTACTTTGACTAAGGTGAAAATTTTGATTACTATTGAGTTTTAAAGTGTAATATTTTATAATAATTTTGTATAATTGTGTTACATATAAATTTTTGTTAATTAGAAATAAAATTTCATACTTTAGTAGGTTATAATTGCAATTATATAAATTATTCCAAACTTTTTTTGAAAAAATTAATTTGTAAGTTTTTTAAGTGATCAAAACCTCTCAATTTAGCCAAAGCCACTGGATTCCTGTCGGTTAATGTAAATGCTCTTGTCTTTGCCTAAGCGGTATAATAATATAAAAACCCCACTTCTTGTCTTGTTGAATAGTATAAATCGGCCTTTAGTTGGTAAGACATTAAAACTCAGTAAGTGATGAATGTGAAATAAGACATTATGTAGTTATTAATAATCTTCATAACCATGGAAATACATTTCTATTATTTCTCAACATAAAAACAAATTAATTTTTTCATTTTTCTTCATTAATATTTAAGAAATATCAATGGAAAAAATTAATTACTGCATTGAATAAATCTAAAATATTTTGTATAATGAATTGACGAAAACAAAGAAATAAGTTACATAAAGTTATTGAATCGAATCATGCATAGAGCACAAAGCCACTGTGGATCTTTGTGCCTCATGAGAGTAAAAACTCAGTTTTCTTAAGGCTATCCCCATGCCAGAACACACAACTATGTTAAATATAACTGTCTTTTATTATATGTTTTACACTAAGTAGCATCAATCAAAGCCAATTACTTGGTAACAAAAAAAAAAAAAAAATTTTCACCACTGTTTTGTGTGTGTTTTAATAAAAATGTTATAAGGAAAAAAAAATGCAGACTTGAAAATTTATTGAAAATCCTCCGAACGATTTTATAAGATAAAATAATATCTGAAATTACGTGATCTCAAGTGCATCCTTTACTATTTTGAAAATCCTCTTCCTAAAGAAATCAGTGTTGGTGGACAGTTTTTAAAAAATAAATATTCTAATATAGAAATATCATTATTTGTATGAAGCAAGACATCTTTTATTCCAGTTTTCTCTTTTGTGCACCACTTAATTGAACACATTTCATCTTAGGATCTGAAAAGTACAGAAGCAAATAAAAAAAAAAAAAATGCACACACACACACACACAAATATGGATTATTAATATTATTATAATAAATCCTGAAATTCTTGCAGAAAAAAATTGATAAAACAGTCAAACATTCTCTACATACAAACTCTAGGAGACAAAAAATATCAGAAAGTTATCTTATGTCAGATGACGTCGTGGAACATGTAGAACCGAAAGATTGGGTATAATAAAATAAAGCACAAATAATAAAGTTTTGCAGCTCTTAGAGTATGGTTCTAGGCCCTTTTGAATCTGGAATTCTTTAAAATTCATGGGTTCAGATATGGTACTGATACTGTGGGTACATCCTTTCCCTTGGTGCCCTAAGTACATGCTTACATTTTTTTAATGGTTAATCCAGGGCTGCAGACAATTATGTTAAACTTTCAAACACAACATTTTAGTTAAGTTATTGCATTACGGTTTGAGTTAGCTAAGGACACTATATTTTGCTCCATATTGTGAAGTGACCCACAAAAAAAATGCTGCAAACACAAAAATTTGATTAGAGCTGGACATAAGACTAATGTATTTAAAAGAATTTAATGTGCATTAACAAATAAATAATTGTAGAACTGAAAAACACACAAATATTTAAAAGAAACTATTAAAAGACTTGACTAGTTTTGATTGTCTCCTTCAATGAAACTAATAATAATTGAAATAACACTAATGTCCTAAATATAAAGTGTGAAATTGAATAGTGCAACATTCCTTAGGTTACTTAAGGCAAGGTCTATTTGACCCATATTCTACTGTAGCTATTAATATAGATCTGTAAAAATATTATATTTAAAGAAAAATACATAATGGGGTCATTTCACATCAGATCACCCAATGGAGTTCACCACCCCATCACAGATTCTTACAATTTTTTTTAGTGAAAAAGGGGTTTGAAAAAAAATAACTCTGGTGAAATATGCCTGATGTCGGACAGTTAGTTTTGGAGAAATTAATTTTTGAAATTTGTGGCCTTTCAGTATGCTACGTCTTATTATTTGTTTTTGTTTCTCTCAATAGCTACTATAATACTCAACCAAACTTCACAAACATTGGTATCTAAGATAACTTTTCATGCTGAATCCGAAAACACAAACGAAAATGCTCTATTTACAGTAGTTTTTGGTTCACAGTTAAGCTGTAAGCCTCCAAGAAAGAATTGAAACAGATATGTGGTATTAACTTGAGGCATTTGAATTTTTTTCACAAGATCGGTAAAGGGTTGCCCTACTTCCACAAAAAAAATTCATTCTGGTCTTCAACTCCATAACAGAGAAAAAAAAATTCCTGAAGTTGAGTGATCACACGACAAATTGTTAATGGCTGAATTGCCCAAGCAAGTCGGAAATAATTTCACTCAAGTACTTATAAATTTATATTTATTTATTATTTATGCATTTAATTAGATTTCTTTCTATATTTGATGGGGGTTTCCTACAGAAATGCTTCAGTTTCTAAGGAAGTATTTACTCCTCACTGTTAAAAATATTGCTTTATGGATAGTCCTTCTTAAACAGAAAGTTAAACTAATGAAGGAGTTGATTCAGGGGGAAAACCCACCCAATGAAGGAGTTGGTTCAGGGAATATTGGCAGAACCCATGAAAAAGTGTGGAAAAACACCTCCCAACAAAGTAGTTCAAAAAGTAAAAAGAATTTTATGAGGATGACAAATTGTCAAGAATGTACCCAGGAAAAGAATAATTCGTGTCAGTAAAAATTGAAGATGATAAACGAATCCACAAACAGAAACTGCTTCTACTGGTAAACAAAAAGAACTTGATTTGGCATTCAAGGCAAAGTTCCAGTTGAAGATTGGTATTTCAAAATTCTGTTCATTTAAGATCATCTTGGTGTGTTACTGTCACTGCAAGAGGAATGCAAATTGTGTGTATAATGGAAACACACCAAAATCTAAAACTATTTGCAGCTGCTCTGCCTACGAAGACAGAATATAAAAGTCTCTTCCAACATCTTGTGTGCTCATTGGAGTCGCCAGAATGTATGCTTCATCTTTGTGACAAATGTGTAGGTCTGAAGGCCTTAGAATAAAAAGTAGATGATATAGTTTGTAGAAAATGAAATGGACCCTGAAGACACAATTGTGTATAAGCTCCACAATGGTCAACCTAATTTGCTTTCTATGACAATATCTGTGGAGGACTTCTGAAAAACGATGTGCAAGGCTGCTGATGATGCAACAACTCATCACTACACTGCCAAAGCCCAGTTGGCATACTTAAGGAATTTAAAGGAAACCATCCAACCTCAAAACACATGCTCTTGTATAGCTTGACTTTATTGAAAATTATTCCTTTTTATGCCAAGATGCCATCCAAAGGACAGCTCACAAGTAACACTTCACCTATTTGTTATATGCTACCGGCAAGAGGCAAAGAATGAAGTGCAGTGTCTAAGCATATTTGTCATAAATGATGAGCGCGAACACGTTGCGGCAACTGTCCATGCCTTTATTTAAGTAGTGCTAAAACATTTGAAAGAAATAATACTAAATTTAAAATATGTACTTCATTGATGGGACAAGTGTCCAATATAAGAACTGTAAAAACTTCCTTAACCTATACTTTCATGAAGACTAATCTAAAGGCCAAATTGCATTTTTTTACCATTTCATATGGTAAGAGCCCATGTGATGGAGTTGGTGGAACTGTAAAACGTCTAGCTGCTCGTGCGACTCTACAAGCAACAGAAAGTAATCATATTTTACAGCTTTTTAGTTGTACAACTGGGCCGAGAGAAATGTGCTTGGCATCAAGTTTTTTTTCTCAAATTGAAATGCAGCAACATGCAAGTGAGCTACAAAAGTGTTTAGATAGTGCAAAATCCATCCAAGGGACATGCAGCCATCACAGGTTTGTACCTATTGGCAGTGAAGAAATGGCTATTTATCGTCTGTCATCAGATGGTGAAACATTGTGCAGAAAAGTTCGTGTCACCGGTGCAACTGAAACAAACAATATTAACTTTCAAGAGGTATAGTCAGGTGTATACATGGTTGCTATGTAGGATGAAAACTGGTTCATTGGTTGCATAATGGAAAGAAGTGACGAAGAAGATGTATCGGTTAACTTTATGAAGCGTCATTAATCAACAAATATGTTGACATGGCCGACAAGAAGTTCAGTGCTTCATTCCATTTGATGATATCCTTTGTATAATTCCAGCCCTTTCACCGCAAGGAAGTCGTGGAAGGCAGTATAAGTTAGAGTGTGACACTTTAAAACTCATTACTGACTCCTACAGCAAATTGAAAACGAAAAGTGTGCAGTAAGAACATGTATGTAAGTATGTATACAAGATGGATTGCTAGCCTGTTATTTTCTTTTGATTATCTAGCTTCACTGAGTTATTTTGAACTTGTTCAAATTTTAATTATAATCAAATAACTCATTCTAATTAACAACTAATGCACGGAGCATAAACACTCAATTTCAGGAATTTTTTTCTCTGTTACAGAGTCGAAGGCCAGAATGGAATTTTTTGCGGAAGTAGGGCAACCCTTTACTGATCTTGTGAAAAAAAAATTCAAATGCCTAAAGTTAATCTCACATGCCTGTTTGAATTCTTTCTTGGAGGCTTACAGCTTAACTGTGCACCAAAAACTATTGCAAATAGAGCATTTTCGTTTGTGTATTGGGATTCAACACGAAAAGTTACCTGTAGGTATCAATTTTTGTGAGGTTTGGTTGAGTGTTATAGTAGCTATTAAGAAAAAACAAAAACAAATATTAAGTCATGGCATGTTAAAACCTCAAATTTGAAAAATTAGTTTAGCCGAAACTAACTGTCCAACTGTGATCATATTTCAGAGGAGTTATTTTTTCCAACGCCTCTTCCAGTAAAAAGAAAAATTGTAAGAATCTGTGATGGGGTGGTGAACTTTTTTTTTTTCACTGGGTGATTTGACCTGGAATGACCCAATAATGTAATTCTTAAATATGAAATTTTATATAGATCAGTATGCTTTTCTTTGAATTATTTAGGGCATAGTTTTATGATCCATAAAATGGATTTAGGATCATTAAAATCTAAGTAGGTGATATTTAAAGTCTGAAATTTGGAATTTTATGTAAATAAATGCATTAATTCTTGAGTTACTTAAGGGCACAGTATTTTGACTCCTATATTTGTGAAAAGGCCCATAAACTGGAGCTGCAAACTCCAAAATCTAATCAAGATTGAGCAGGAACATTATACTCGTAAACTGGAAAAATTTGATATTGATTTGCCCTTATGTCTAAAGTAGCCCTTAAAATATGCCTACAAATGCCAAATCTAACCAGATCTAGATAAGGAAACTAAATTCATTAGTTCTACATTTAGATTGTCATTAAACTTCGTTTATTAGTTTTTGAGTTATCATGCCCACAGGATTCTCAATAATAGACATCCATATGTCCATACACATATCTTAAAAATATGTAAATTTGTTCTAGGGATAGAATAATATAAATTTCCTTTTATAGCAAGATATAAATATTTTGTATGATTATTACCTTATTTTATACAGCAGTTTTAAGAAATTAAAATGATTAGAAATTTTAGAGAAAAAAAATGTATTTGCTCTTGTTTTGTATGATTATTATATGCTATCAAGTTATTATTGTATGGAGAAAGTGAAAATAGAAATTATTTCTTAAAGTTGGATCCATAAATGTTTATTTATATTTTATAATTTTGTATTATACTATATTTGACTAAAAAATATGGTTCTGTATTTAGTTGAAAGTCAAAAGTTCATGTTTAATTGATATTAAACTTGATTAGAAAGGAAAAGGGCATCTTGAAAGAGACGAAAAAATATTGAACTTACTATGACATTAATTTTAACCATAAGTTAAATAATAAACTAAAGTTAAGTTTAAATAATTAAAGTATAACTATAAACTATATTAATATAATTTGAGAAAGAATATTAATATGTAAGAAGGTTTAACATGCATTGACTGTAACATGAAAACAGAAAACCAATAAAAATGCACCAAAGGTTCTGAGCTTGATCATAGAGGCTAAATCTGGCTGATGAGTCCTAATAAGGACTTAACAGCTGTCCCAGATTGCCGTCGATGATGGCTCAAGGCATGAAAGCAAATGAATTTTGTGCATTTTTATTGGTTTTCAGAAAGAATATTATCTTAAAAGGATTTTTAATAAAACACCTGTACAAATAATATGATTATATAATTAAAATTGAATATTGGATCAATCAGTAGACTTCCTATAAGGATTTAATCTATTGATGTCATAAGATATGTATTAGATAGTTTTGAATCCACTTGTCCTGTCTTAGATATAATTGTTAAGTATGTTATATTTTGTGTTTTCTATTGAAAATTTACATGTCTAGGTAATCTGCGTAGTTTATACTGTTGTTATTGGTTTGGTTTATTGGTATTATGTTTTTGTAAATTTTGGATGAAATTTCTGTTAGGTTCCAATTGCTATTGAAAATGATTAGGTCGTCAATATATCTAAAAAAAAAAAAAAAACTAAATTATTTTGATGAGTTTTACTAAATTGGTATTCATAACTCAATAAAAATAGGTTTGCTATTATGGAACTGTAATTGACCCCCATTCTATTCCATTTTTCTGTTTATAAATTTGTCCATTGAATTCAATATAGTTGTTAAAAAGATTGAATTTTAGAAATTTTATAAATATTTCTTTGGAGATTCCCATTATATTGTTAATTTTGAATTCTTTTGTCAGTATTTGTATATTATTTATTAAATGGTTTAGAGGTATATTTGTGAATAAGTTTTCGAAATCTGCTGTGAATATAGAAGTTATTTTGTTTTTCTGTAAATATTTTAAAACGGGCTTTCTGTCTTCTATAATCCAATATGCATTGCTTTTAAAGTTTTTTGATATTTGATTTCACCGTACTACAAATCATTCTGAATTTTTGGGTTGAGAAATAAGAAATTTCATTATTTGGTATTGTATTTTGGTTAGGTGTTTGTTGTATTGTAGATATTCAGTTTCTAATTTTTTAATGATTTGTGTTTTATTATTGTTAGTTTTATTAAACATTTTAAAATGTTGTTTATGTTTTAAGAGTAGTATAATTTTCAGATAATGGCTATATTATTTTGTGTTTTATCCACTGTTGTAAATATGAATTGTTTATGATAGTGAGTTAATAATATTCCTATTTGTTTTAAATTAATTTTTAATTTTGTTCTGTTTGAGAATTGTTTAATTTTTTTTTATTATGTATATTTTCCAATCTACAAATTGTTTGCATATTAGGTTGGGTTTATAACACATTTTAAATATGAATTTGTTGAGGTTATGTATAAATTGCGTTTTTAGATTTGCCAATCGTTTTTTGGTTTGAAGTCTGAAATTTATTCCTAGTTCTAGGAATTTTCTAAGGTAATCGTTAGTTACAGTCGATTTAAAATTTATAAATATGTGTTGATTCCATTTATATTTATCTTTATATTTGTTACATTGTCAGTTTTGTATATCTAATTGTGTAGTTTTGTAATTGCATATTATATTTTTAATGGGTTTGTTATATTTGTAAATTGGTATTAGATATGTTTTAATGGGTAATTTTGATAGGCTGAATTTGTTTAATATTTTATTGATGGGAAAGTTATCAAATATGTAAGAGGAATAGTTAAAAAGTATTAATTATTTTTCAATTTTTTTTTTATTTTTAATTTTTAAATTTAATTTTGTTATGTCTAATCTGCATTTTGTTATATCCAGTATTAAATCTATAAGATGTTTATCAATAGTTTCAAAGTGGTTATTGTTAATGTAGTATTTTAATTTAGTTAGTTTTAAATTAAATATGAAACATTTTATAAAAGATACACTGCTTAGTTTAGGTTTAAGAAAATTATTGAAATCTATTTTATTTTTAAAATTAAAGTTATTTTTGATATGATTTTGAATTATCGTAATTGTTTAGTTTTTTATTTACTTCTTTTTCTACTGAATTAGAATTTATAAACCACTTATATACACATATATTATCTAAATTATTGATGATATTATTAGAGAAGTAATTTTGATTTAGTCCATATGGGTACAGTGTTTTTATATTTCAACATGTAATATGTTTATTTTTCTTTATTGTTCTTTTATTTTTCTTTGTTGTTCGTGTTCTATTTGTATTGATACTGCGTCTTTGAAGTTGTGTTGTTGAAAGTGCGTAATTTCTATTGTGGAAATTGTTCTATTATTGACACTAGATCTGTTATTGTTGATTCTGAGGTTCAGTGTATTGGAAGTCTGTCCTATGTATTTTAAATTACATGTTTTTCAAATCAATAAGTAGATTACAGAAGTCAGTTTTCAAATGGGTATTAAGGTGATTGAAATCTATTGCTATAGGTCAAGTTTTGCAACATTTCTCTTGTCACTTCATGTTTATGTACATCATATAATGAATTCATAAACTATACTCCAACTGAGAATCTATTGTCAAATGGATTGTTTTATTGGTGGAATTAAAAGGAAGTGATATTGGTTAGAATAAGTAGGAAATAAAGTATGAATTTAAGGACTGTATTAGGAAGCATTTATAAAATTACTTCTAAAACCAGTTATAAATGTTACTTAGTAAACTACGAATTGAGTTGCCAATCATTAAACAACCATCTCTCCTCATGTATTTTTAATTTGGGTGATCCAAATTGTTTTGGACTCCCGAATTTTGTAATTCATCTAATTATATAAGAAAATCATAGTAAAATAGAATAGGACTTTATATTATTAGTGCAAAAGAATATAATTACAGATGCAACTAAATATATTTATGAAATGAAAAGATAATAATTAATAAATATAAGAGGATATAAGTAAGTAGATACTTGCGGAAGATTGTCTGCCAGACTATTGTTTGAAGGTTGACTTAGTTTCTCTCCAAAGAAGACTCCCCTTTTTTATTACTACTGTTAATAGTTGTTTTAGGAAGGTCCCTTTAGCAAACTATCCCTTCATCCAATAGTTTTGAATTCCACATTGCATCTAATTGGATCTTAGAGAAGGGAATCTTTAGTAGGGATGTAAAAACAATTAAGATAATATTCTTTCTTATTATACATTTAAATTTAACTTTATTACCTAACTTATGCCTAAACTAATTTATATAATAGATGTGTGGAAGTTAGTAAATATATCAATAAATATAGGAATATACTAGTAAAATTCAAATTATATGAAAAGACAACTTCACAAGAAGGTACTATAATTAAAAAATATGATATATATTAAAATTAATATTTAATATTCATAATGAAGACTCCAACGAGGGAAACTAAGTCAAAAAAATACCCCCAAATAATAACCTCTTACAATAGCCACTGAAGAGAAAATCACATTGTTTTTACATCCCTACTAAAAGATTTCCTTCTCTATGACCCAATTAGAGGCAATGTGGAATTCAAAACTATTGGATGAAGGTATAACGGATGGTTTGCTAAAGGAATCTCTATAAAACAACCCTTACCAGTAGTAATAAAAAAGGGGAGTCTTCTTTGGCAGGAAACTAAGCCAACCTTCAAACAATAGACTGGCAGACAATCATTCCCAAAAGCTCTCCCACAAGTATCTACTTACTTATATCCTCTTATATTTATTATTTATTATCTTTTCATTTCATATATATATATATATAGATAGATAGATAATGTGTGGGTGTGGATAGGTGGATTTTTTTATTGAGAGTCGTATGCACATGATAATTCGAAAATAATTGATTGATCCATATCAGATTTCATATGTAAGAGTTTAGTGTTATTATCTACATCTGATTAGATTTTGTATATGTAGGACCTTTTTATGGATCACTTTACATAAAGGGTCACAAATTGAAATCATTAACTCAAAAGAAAAATGCACAGAACAGCAGTAATGTCTTATTTGAGTGTTAAGTGTTATTGTTCAGTCCTGGTTAGATTTGAAATTTTGTAGCCCAGTTTATGGGCCACTTCACAATATGGGTCAAATATTGTGTCCTTAAATAATTTATTATTTTGTACCAAACTTCACATTTCAGACTTCTGTATAATTATTTACACTCATTGCCAAAAAAATTAGCTCACCCAGAAGCAGCAGTTGAAATAGAATGACAGTTTGTAGGCAATTAGAATAATGATGCGAATAACTGAATACAACATCAGAACAAATGGGCTGTATATTTGGGCAAAACACTACAGGTCACCCTTTAGTACTTTGTCATACCAGCCCTAACGTGGATAAGTGTGGCAATACTGCTTGGTACGGAGTCTTAGAAGTATTTAATGTCATCCTGCTGAAGATCCTCCCATAGCTGTTGCAAATGCCACTGCAGATCACTCATACCCATTGATGGCTCCCAGTGGCAGTTCTCAGCAGGCAGTCACAGCTCGTTTGCAATTAGTGGCACAACTATCTGTGACTGTACACGAAGTTACATTGTTCCCGTATCATTCATTCTGTATGCGCTGAGTTTTTTGGCATTGAGTGTTCATGTGATTAGATTTTGTATTTGTAAACCAAACTTATGGGCCAAATATTGTGCCTTTTAAGTAATTTACATAAAATTTCATTTTTAAGAGTTTAATCTTACTATCTAGATCTCATTAAATTTTGATGATTATATGCATATTTTTAAGATCCTAGAAGTATCCATCTAACTGAATTAATAATGATATGTGATGTACATTAATTTTAATTGTATAGCATTGTTTACAGTACTGTACAGAATGGAAATGAGTGATTTAGATTTTGGCTTATCTACATGATAAGAGCTACTTTGTTGAGGATTAAAGCTTTTTTTTGAATAAATCATTTTATTATTGAACTATAATTGCTTGGTATGGAAAGTCTTGCAATGGTTCCATTGCTATTTACCTTTTTGTTTGATATAAAAGAGAAAGATTTGTGATATGTGACAGTGCTTATAAGAATTTTTATTTTTGATACTAGTAAATTTTGTTGTAGAAGCACTAATATATAAATTAACAGCTAGAATTGATTAACTGTTTTGTTTTTTTTTTAATTCTCAAATTAGGTAGAAACAAATCCTTTTATGTATGAGCCGCATGTTCAATTAATTAATTTGCTTCGAAAGGAGGGTGAACTAGACAAACTAAGAAATGCCCGAGAAAGGATGAGCCAACTTTTCCCTCTCACTGAAGGTTTGTTATTTTTCAAACTTTAGTTGAATAATACTTATCTAGGATAATTAAATACAGTATTTTAAATTAGGCTTTAGCTGAGTGCAATCAAATTATAATTTAGATAGCAAATGATTTTCATTTAAATTTGAATATTCATTCTGAAGGAATGATTTAAATTGTGAAAGATTAAAAATCATTTAACATTCTTTGCAAGATACCATGAAAAAAACTGCAATAATCAATAGAAACAATTATAATTATTAGAAATTTGTTTTAATAAATTTTTAAATTAACTTTGACAATAAATATTTCTTTACCTATCTAATGAACTTCTAAATCTTGTGAATATTGATATTTTATGGTATATCTGATAAATTATTTACTAAAACTTTTATTAATTTTTCTAATGTAGTCAGCTGTTTTATGCAAAATATTGGGTTGTTGTTTTTTTTTTTTTTTTTTTTGAAATTGCGAGTAAGGCATAAAGAATGACTTGACTGTTCAGTGTTATCATCCTCTCTTCATCATTTAAGATCCCATTAATTTTTTTATATTTTTGCCTGAAGTGTATTAGGTTTCTTCAAAGTAAATGTTTCTTATAGTGCTGAATTAAATTTTTATAAACTACAGATCTTTTTAATTGATCATATTTCCTTCTATTTTTTCCACTCGCATAATACTTCATATAAATCATAGTTACAGACAGAGCTATCTAATTTCTTTTGGAATAAATGTGCATTGAATGATTTACTTTGACTTAAAATTTGTATTTAGAAATTATTAATAAATTTCTTATTAATAAAATATTTGTTTACATTTTTCATAATTAGGTTTGTTTTGTTTTTTCATTTAATTTTATTAAGGGACTGTTATATTCTTATTGAGATTCATGTTTGGTAAACATAATTTTATTTATCTGAATATGATACCTTGAAAAATAATCATGATGATAAATGTAATTGAGCTTAATAACAGTTGATCATTCCCTGTGAAATGAACAAATTTGAAAAAATCTCTACCTACTCATTTTTGATTTCGATAAAGCTTAAAAGCCTGTATATCAAATTATTGAGCACTAAGAAAAATCTAAATATAAAACTTTAGAACCTTAGTCCAAGCAGTTAAAAAGTTGTAAATTTTCAAAGAATCAAAATTATCACACTGATAGCTTTACTGATATCACAATTGGGGGACTAGCATTATTACTACTTTGAATGACCATAATTCCAAAATGTTTCACTGTCATGATGTATATCAAATTAAAGAAAATTAAAAGATAATTCAAAATATGAAATTTGGGAACCTTAGTCTAGACAACTAAGAAAGTTTGAATTTTCAAAAATCGTAGTTGTCAGCATAAATAACAAGTGTTGGCTTCATTGCAGAATCACAACCTGAACATTGGAATAGCTACTGGCTTCCATGATTTCAATGCCAATAAATTTCAGTGACAATAATGTATCTCAAATAAGAGTATTGAAAGATATTTCAAAATATGAAACTTGGGAACCTTAAAGATTTAATTAATTTTAAAAAATCAGGTATTGTAAATAAAAACAGAAATTGAATAAATGGCTTTAGTGTGTGTGTACAGGATAATTTAATGGAATTATAAAAAATAAAATAAAATTAATCATATAAAAATATTAATTTTAAATCTTGTGATTATTCTTTGTAAATTGAAAAAAATTGGTGTCTGTATTTTTACTTTCAATGTACACCACAGAAAGTACCAATATAAATGCAAGATTAAAACAAAAAAAGAATTGTAAAATATTTAACTACTATAATAAAAATTCCCTTTAATCTCTTTCTGTCACTTTACAGACTCTATTTATCTCCATTTTAATTTAGATTGTATTGGTAAATTTTATTTTCAGTTTTAAATCCAAGGAGCCAATAAACTCATTTTCTATGAAATTCTAATATCACCAATAATGTGTTTATATCTAAATAAATTAAGCAACCCCATGAATGCAGTAAAATTTGTATAATTGAAAGGGTTTTAACTTAAAATTGGCTTTGAAAAGTGAGGGAACTGAAAGAAAAATATTGTCTAAGATGGTATTTTTTTTTTTTTACATTTGAGAAATTCAGTAGAGTTTAGATGAACATGCAAATGAAATATTGTATCATTTTAGAAGGGGGAAACTAAGCTACTCCAACTCAAAAGTTGGTTAGTAAATTGCTGACAAATTTAGTAATAATCTCAGTAGCATTAATTATAATAGGGTTTATTTTAACATCAGTTTTGATTATCTTTTCATCTTGTTCTGGAGCAAATGTTAGTTCTCTAATTTATTTTGGTCTCTTTGACTTATCTTGTAATCTGATAGAACAGAGACATCTATAAAGCTTTGTTGATGGACTAATTTTTTTATAGAAAATGTCTGTCGATTGGCAGCAACTGTGACAACAGTTTGTATAAGAAATATCCTAGAGAATTTTAGAAGAAAGATTCTCTATGATCTTAGCTCCTCCAATCTCCATTTCTAGCAATGTCTGGAAGCCTCAAACCATTATCAATTGCAGTTGTCTAGTGGATTTACTTCATCAAACTGTCATGTTGTAATATATACAATGTATTTGCCAGTGTTTCAGAAGCACAACAACATAATAGATAAGTCTTTTCCTGAAAAGTCAACACAATCCATCTATTTTTGGTTCTTTAAGAATAGTTTTGCAATAATTCTTAGTTTTATTGCCAGATCTTGAATTTATTCAATGTCTGCAAATATATTTAAAGAATTGCTGTAAAAAGAGTGCTTTTATGGGCAAATATAGACCTCCATTGATAAGGTAATGGACTGCCTTTTCATCCTATAAAAAGATTCAGATTGTTAGGGGAGGTCTTGCATAAACATAATCTAAGTATTCAATGCAGTGGTTTCCTCGTCCAACTACTATCACATAGTTGATTTTGCATCGTTCTTACCTTTTTATCAGGCTCATAATCTCAACTGAGTTCATAGATATATTTGACAATCTTTTTGGATGTCAATTTGAACTTTGATAAGGTGTAATTTTATAGAATTAAAAGCTAATGATTGTTGCCCTGGAGATAAAGAGAGTGTGTGATTATTACTTTTTGGAAGAAAGATTCAATGTTGACTCCCTTCCTCCCATCTCAACAATTTAAAAGATAAGTTAGGATTGATTAGTTAAACCAAAACACAAGTCAGCTGGAAGGCAGAGAATTCCAAAGAAGAGGAAAGGCCAAGCACAGAATTTAACAGGTATTTTTGCCTCAGCTAGAAATGAGATAACAAGACTTCTGACACCAGTGTTTATATCAAAATAGAAGGAATGTATGGCACAAAAACTATTCCATTTTTGAATCGTCACCACGATGTAAAAGAATGAATGGAATGGGCACTTATATTTATTCTTCCATCATCTTTTCAAAAAACAGCATGATTCATTAGTATTCTGAAATAAAACATCACCATAAGGATAAAGTGGATTGGAGTAACCTATGTTTTGGCTGACCCCATTTTCACCAACTGAGAACTTTCCCTGCCAAAAATCACAAATTGAGAAAAAGGAAACAATGGTTCATTTGTGATGGATTTATTCCAAAAAAAAAAAAAAAAAAAAATTGTTTGTTCCCGAAAAAGAATACTAAAAAAATCTAATTAAAAACCATGGGGGTTTAGATATTTCAATCAAACTTAGAACTCCTATCCATAAATTTTAATGCTTTAAGTATTAATAATATTAACAAAGCATCAGGAGAAAAGTGTATTAGTACAGGAAAGAAAAAAGACAAGATTAGAAAAAAAGAAAGTTAAGTTGCATATTTATATGTTTTATTTTATTATTAATAAATTAAAATACTTCTAATAAAAAAATGTTAAGGAGAATATTTTTTATTTATTTATTTTTAATCGTATATTACTTTTCTACCTAATATAGGTAACATAACTGGGGAGGGGGGGATTAATTTATTTTAAAGAAAGAAGAAAAAAAATAACTAATTATAATAAAAAAAAAAAAAACACTTGCTCCCCCCTTTTAGAATCTAACGCTGGATCCTTTGATCTCCAACAACATGCTATGCATCGTGCCACATGAACATTTACAGAATATGGACAACAGGAAGATAATAAGCTAATACTCGAAAATGCTTGAGTGTTGACCCCTTAACCTCTCTTTGTTAGTTAACTGTTTATTTACAACTTACCATGTTCATAAATTTTCAATCCGAAAATTATTAATTAATATATAAATGACAATTTTTGTCTTTTTTGTTATATCTTTTTAATCAAATTTAAACTAACAAATAACAATTGAACTGTGTCAGTATGTATGTATTCAACTGTAGCATCTGTTGATAGGAAGCTATGGTAGTTCTTCCTAACAGGGCTATGTTAGAATCTTTTTTTTTTTTTTTTTAAATGAATGAGTGAATGAATTATTACATTGTATCTTGTAGTGAATGTTGTCTGATTTTTAAATGACATTTCAGGCTTAACATGTTTTATCTTCTGTGATTGTTATTGGAAAACAGAAAAGTATTTTCTGTTATTTCTAAAATTATTCCTGATGAAGTGAAGGTGAATTTTCTTCACAAAATTTTATGTTAAAAGATTTGTGGGAATTATTTAAACTTTATACTTTAGAGTGAATATCCTGGAAATTAATTCTTAAATTCTGTACATGTAGCTGTTTCAGTTTTAATATATTTTTCAACTTTAAGAAAACAAAACAAAAAAAATTGCAAGTATATTTATTTGTTTTTAATAAGTGAGTCATTATTTATGTTATTTGTAGACTTATGGATAGCATGGATACAGGATGAAATGAGTTTGGCATCTGCAGATTCAGACTATGAAAACATTAGAAATCTTTTTGAAAGAGCCATAAAGGATTACATGTGTAAGTTTTGGAATTGACATACTTTTGTTACTTTAATATTTGTTGATTTTTTCTTATGTTTATCTTTAACAAATGTGTTGTTAGATTATAATTTATTCTTCACTTGTTGTAGCTGCTGTACACATTTTTATTATAAGAAAAAGTTATTTTGGCAATCTTTTAAATAATATTGCTGCACTGACTTGGAATAGCCTATTATAAAAAAATAAAAAAAAAACTCAACACAAAAATAAGGATACTATTTTTAAATAAAAACTATTTCATGAAGAGCGTTCAAGACACCACTTCTAAACTTTGGCAGATAACTGAGATATCACATCTCCCTAACATTGTATCTAACCCAGGTATCTAACTCAAATATCAAACTCAAAATTTTTTTCACAGTTACCTCTCATAAAGTTCTCTTTATACTGTAAATATCAAATTTTTATTAGGTCCCCCACCAGAGATATTGGGGCTCAAACTTTGAAAAAAATGAAAAACGAGCATTTTTCAAGAGCTATAACTAAATTAGGAAGCCAGTAACAGAGCTGAAATATTTTGTGCCAAACTTTTGGATGTATATCTTTTCTCAAAAAAATTTATAGTTTTGATATTTCATTCCTTCCTGCTAAAAAAAAACCGGAACTTTGATTTTTGTTCAAAAGCGAATATCGGTTTCGGTTCTAAATTTCAGCCATTTGCATTAGAAATATGGTAAAAAGGTATAGGACATAAAATTTAGCTTGAAATGTGCTGAAAATAATGATTTTTACCGCGGCTTTCTATCATTTTTTTTAGCTGAGTTATGAAATTTACCGCAACTGTTTGCAAAAATGCCGGAAACCATAACATAACAATGGACGCCATTTTTAAACGAAGTCAAATAAAAAAAAAATAATGCCTGTTCTGAAGTACCCCATGCATAGGGGTAACAACAGTAGAAAAATATTTTTTTTTTTAAAATAGTCGAGCAACCAATTTAATGTTTTCTGGACCGTTTTGTATGGATTGACCCAAGAGACGCTAGCGAACCTGGTGACTGGCTGTTTCACTAACTCAGTTTGGCAAGTACAGCGCGATGTATTCAAAAGGAATCAGCTGATTCTATGACCACTTGGAGCACTGTTGGGTTGATCGATATCGTATTTCTGGGGAAAACTAATTGGAATGGATTAAAGTTTGGACTTTGGCTGTAACAATGTGAATGCGTGATCTTATTTAGTTTCGATTCATACCCATTTCGGTAATATCGTAATCTTTTAGGGATACTCGGAAGATCAAACTCATTGTTGAATATGCTGGAATTTTTGTAATGTTAAGAATCGGGACATATTTATTTTTGGCAACGTTAAGAGAAACTTTTTTTACAGATACTGATACGATAAAGATTACTACTGTCCTGTCTGCACCGACTATGGTGTTCGGGAACAAAATAGATGACTGTTGAATTAATTTTTCTACTTATTGCTTGATTATATCAGTATTCATTTATATCAGAATTAAATCAGTATTCATTTAGAGGAATGGGGATTAAATAAAACAACACACACTCAAGTATGTTTTTAATTTGTCATACATATTTTTTGTAAAATAATATGATCGGCATTTTCAACACTTTTTAATTACTCGACTCGCGTTTTCGAGTAGTCTCCACTACTCGCTCGAGCTTCGAGTATTAAAAGATACTCGAAAACTTGAGTACTCGCCCACCCCTACACATTACTTTGGATGGTCTCATTCTACAGTGACAACCATTTTGAAAAATATGTATAAAATCTTAGAGACTGTGAAAGGATCTGCCTCCATTAAATCAATGATGGTGACAAAGGAATGACTAGATCCTTTTCTAATCTAAACTACAAAGATCAGCTACAATCTTGGTGAATATTACGATCTCTTTTTCTCTCTTTAATCATTGTTTTTTATCAATAATAATTGTTAACAATCCAGTATCAGTGAAATACAGTGTTTGGGACAGTATACTAATTATGGTTAAGTTCCTAACTCTGAAAACTCTGTTGATTGAATGTATCGACTTATGTCCTGCTGGATAGAATGGAACCCCTTTCTAAGTCAGGGGATGTCGTTGTCTGTATATATGTATGTATATATATATATATATATATATATATATATATATATATATATAATGTTTGTGAAACTTGCAATACCATGAAGGAACCATCAGAATGGAAAGAAATTTAATACACACATTACTAATAATGATACAAACAAACAAAGTTTCAAAGCAATGCAACAACAGTTCTTGCAAAAAAAATCAGTATGGTGTAAAGCCTCCACGAGCTGCAAAAAGAGCTGCTATATGCCATGGCATCGAATCAAACAGGCCTTATTGTTCCTGGCATATCGCCTGCCAGGCTGCTTCTATCCGAGTCCACAGTTCATCGATATTGAATGCTGGATGACAATGACCGGCTAGTTGCCGAGTGACCACATCCCAGACATGTTCAATAGGTGACATATTGGGCGAGCATGCAGGCCTTTCTTCAAAAACAGCCTGGACATTTCTGGCAACTTGGTCGGGCGTTGTCTTATTGGAATATGGCTCAGGAGTGTGTTGAAGGAAGGGTACGACTTCAGCCTCCACAACTTCCCTGATGTAGCAGTTGTAGTTAAGAGTGCCCATAATTCTTAGCAGCCGAGATTGTCTATGATACCCAATTGCTCCCCAAACCCCCATATCGTCCATGCAGTATGATGCTGGACAATGCAGTCTGGAAGATGGCGCTCACCTTGAAATCGTCTAATGCATATACGGTCATCTTTGTAATCCAAGTTGAAGCAGGACTTGTCCGAAAACATATGGTGACAATCTGCATGCCAGTGGGTATGTTCGTGAGCCCATTGTAGAGAGGCGTTGATGGGAATCCTCCACAAAAAAATGCATGCAAGCAGTTCTCTGCACAGCAGACACCATCGAACCATGGAACCAGACAATGTTAGACCTGTTGCAGTGTTCCAACGTTGTGCTAACATCTGAGAAGAAGCTGAACGGTCCGTCACTGCCATGCGGATGAGGTTTCTATCATCTCATGGTGTCGTCATATTTTGTGGTCCACTTCCGGATTTTCGACTCGTCCTGTTCTCATCAGTCCACTGCTTCCACACTCCGCATCGATGTCGTGGCATTATACCCTGTAAGAGCAGCAATTTCGTGGTATGAAAATCCTTCTTCATGCAACCTGATCATTCTGTCCCATTCAAACTCAGTAGCTTGCTTATAAGGTGCCCTTTGATATCGACAAGGCATACCAACTCCAGTAGGCATATTTACAGCTCACTGACGATGAAAAACTACTTTCTGGATCCACAACAGTTCAGAGGGCGCTGCTGAGTCTAGGCATGTGCAATCATTCCCAAATTTTAAGCATTTGCATATCATACCCTGCTTTACATTTCCTGTAAGTTTCACTTCATTTACATGTTTCCTTCATGGCGTAGCATTTTTCACAAACTTGAGTATATATATATGTATATATACTGACAATAATGGAAATCCAAAACCAAGGCGGAGTTGGGCTAGGTGAGTGAAATTACATAAAATATTTGTCTACATGAGTTATTACATTGATACTAGTTTTAACATCACAAATCACATGATGGCCCTTCAAAACAGCCTGAATTTAGTCTTGGCATGGATTCTGTAAGATGCTAGAAGTAGTGTGTAGGAATGTTTACCATGTAGACACGATGGGATCGTGCATTTGCTTCAGATTGGACAGAGACGATTGGACAGTCTTGAGACAAAGCCCTTTCTACATCATTCCAAAGATGTTTAATGGGGTTGAGATCTGGAGACTGTGTAGACTACTGAAGTAATAAAAACTCAGAGACAGCCATTTCCTGTTTCTGCAACCTTTTCATAGTGATTGGGGCTTTGTGAGAAGGCACAGGAAGTGTTTTTCTGATTGAGGATAAACTGTGGCCATAAAGTGTCGAACTTGATCAGCAATGATCTTCAAATACTGAGTCATTCAGACATGATTCTGTGGATATCAGGGGGCCCAATGTGTACTAGGAGAGTATTCCCCACACGAATACACCCCATCACTAGGCTGTGTTGTTGACACCAGATACAATGCAAAAGGAATTGATTTGTAGGACTAGGCAACTTTTTTCTTGCCAGCAATGATGAAGTGCTGATGTTCCTATGCCCAAACGATGTGCACTTTCTTATTCTTCATGTCAACATTGGTACCTGATGTGGTCATTCGTTGTTATAGCCCATACAGGACAAAATATGATGTATGGTGCATTCAAACATGATGTTCTGAATACCAAAATTGAATTCTGGCAAGGTGCGATTTGCCTGGTTGAGACTTGTCTTGTTAACTTGCACGATTCTCACCATCATCCTTGAATCCCTTTGCTCTGCCGGTACATTTCTTCCACTGGATCATCGATCACTGGAAGTTTTTTTTGTTTTTTGCACTGCTTTCAGTGAACTGGAAATTATTATGCATGAAGAATGCATGACGACATCTGTTTAAGAGATGTTTGATCCAGCACTCCCAGCACAACTATCATGCCACATTCAAGTCACTTAGGTCACATGTTTTCCCTATTATAGCAATTTTTCAATTCCTATCAGATGCTAGAATTGCTGTTTTGCCTTATTTATACTGAAAACCATAGTTACCTGATGTCATTGATGGAACTCCTAAACCAAATAATTTTATGAAATTCACAAATCAATTGGCCATTACATTTGCTGGATTTGATGGCACCTGACTATTGGAGCTACATAAAGGAAAGGGTATATTTCCACAAACCCTAGACAATTCAGCAGCTAAATGACAACATCTATACAAAAATCCTGGATCTATAGCCAGACAGATGTTACGGCAAAATGACATGGAAAGAGTCCATATTTGTGAAGCCAATAAGGGAGTGGGGATATTTACATGGAAAAAGTTTTTAAACCACTTCATGACTAATGACTCACTATGTAATATTTTTGTATATTGCAAAATATTTATCATTGTCCAATGACCTACTGCTTCTGGTCATATAATACTCCACATCTTAGGATAGTAAGGATCATATAAACAAGGGAAAGGCAATTTTCAGCTATATCAAGCATAACTAATAAAGCTGACTTGCATACATTCATATTTTTACTTTTGAGATTGGAAGGAAAACAAACTTCATGTGCATTCCTTGAAGACATTACTTCTTCCTACCGATTTTAAAACACACTATATGTACTGGAACATATTCTGAAAGGTAGAAACAGATAGCTTATTATGTATCGGTGAATGTATTTCGATACCCCATCCTGTTGTCCAGAGATTTTTTCTTTTCTACTGCAACAAATGCAGTTCTGGAGCTGGATAATAAATTGCTTAACTTGTCTATAAAAGTAGGCATTCCATGTTTAGCATTAAGAGGTACATTCTGATATTAGCTCTTGTTTTCATAATGTCCAATACAGTTGAAAAATTCAATTTCTTGTTCTTGTTGTTTACCTTCAATACTTTTGTTTCAAAACCATCACTTTATTATCTAGATTTATGATTATTCTCTGGAAAATGTAACATTTGTACATACTTATTAATTATTTAACAACAAGCTCAACAATAAATAAATAAATAAATAAATAACATGATTCCATTTTTAGAATTAAAAAAAAAATGAACTTTGTCATTTCAACACTATACTTCTCAATACAGTGCTTTCATCCACTCTGCCACTGAGACATAAGTTGAATGTACTATTATTTAAGGACTTTTATGAGAGCAAAAAATTCATTTTTGGTTATTTTCTCAGAAATAAAGAGCTACTAAGCTGAAAGCATAAGACTGTTTTGTCTGTGGACTTATCAGAAAAATTCCCAGTCATGTCTGTAAAATCAATCTAAAGGTCTCCTTGTAAATTGAGGTGCAATTTTTGGATTAGTAAATAGATAAAAAGAGGTTGGACTACTAAGTAAGTAAATATAATAGTCCTCTTCCCAGTAACTACTCTGGCATTATATTGTTAGGCAAACAATATCTCACCTTCAATTAACTCTTTCACTTACAATTTTATACGTAACCTAAGATATATCCAAAATCTCTTAAAGGTTATATTTTTAAAAATTTACAGATAAGATTTCTGTTTTTCTGTATGATTTAAACCTAATAAATAGTAATCCAAATAGTTAATTTATTCCTTTTTTACTTGCAGCTGTTGATATTTGGTTAGAATATTGCCAGTTTTCTATTGGAAGAATGAATGTAAAGGATGGTCTTAACATTGTTCATGATGTATTTGAAAGAGCAATTACAGCTGTTGGACTTCATGTAGCAAAAGGTGCTATTATTTGGGAAGCATTTCGTGAATTTGAAATTGCAATGCTGGCTACTTTACAGGTAAGTAATTTAAATTGGAATACTTAATAGAAGCTTTTATTTAAATTAACATTGCTTCATAAAAACACTGTATTTCAGATTAAGAAACAGGTTGTATGATGAAGGAAAAAAATATCTCGCATGTGTGTGCACACAACACCGCATAATGGTAATAATAAATGTAATATTTTTTTCGTTTTAATATTATGTTTTTCATTAGTCGATTGATGGGGAAGAAAAATCCATTTTTGCCTTTTGGCAGGAACAAAATAGGAATACAATTTCTTATTATTTTCAAAGAATAAATGAATTTTTTTCTGTGGTGACTCTAAAATAAAGATAGAAAATTATCAGAAAAATGTTAAAAAAAAAAGAAAAAGTGATTATATATATATGAAATGTCCGTGGCTGCGCAGTCTAGACAGCGGTCTGCCGTGAGGCCGTACCGGCATCAGGGTTCGATTCCCGGACGAGGACTTGGCTGTTTCAATTTTCTTTCCTGTATTTGTCAGCCTCTTCTTCGCTTTCTCTTCGGTCTGACGTCATTCCTTAATGGCATCCTGGGGCAGGTAACGGGAAACCACCCCAGTATCTGTTCCCTAGTAATAGGCGGTTCTCCGTTTGGGAGTGCCTAGCAACAAGGCGTTGGGCTTTAGAACCAAAAAAAATATATATATGAAATATCAGTTTCTTGAAATTACTGATAGATGTTTCTCTTTTCATCAATTAAGCCTATAATTTCAAAGCCCATATGGTTAAGCTGTATTAAACAAAAACAAAAAATATCTAGGATTGATTGATAAGATGGTGGAAGTCAACTTCCTCAAAAGTAGGCTTGTCAACTTCTGATGTGCTAGAATTTAATGATATGCAGTTATTTTGAAAAAAGAAATAGAAAAAATAAGGAAAGTTAAAAATTAATTACTGGGTCATTCCATATGAAATCATCCAGATTTGAATATATTGGTTGCATAACCATTTCAGAAAAATTTGATTTTTTACTGATTTGTTCCTCTGTATAAATACATAACAAAACCAGGTGTGAAAATTTTTTTCTCCCTTTTGTTTATCCATGACGGCCTTTTTACCATCATGTCCTTCACTCCATTTCGGCAAAATCAGTATTTATGGAAACTCAAATATATCTTAAACTAAAAGAAATAAAGATATAATTCAAAAACTAATTTACAGGTATTGAAATGGCCCGTCTTTTCTTTCAAATAACTTTGCAGCTCCCCTACCATGGATATAGTGTCCCGAATTTGGGCATTTTTCACAATTTAGCAATATTAGTGACCTCGTTACAAGAGAAGGGTAAAATTATAAGGGATGATTTTTTGCCTGTACACTCTCTTGGCACAGCCCAACTTAAGGTAAAAGTTTGAAATCTTACACTTTTCCCCTTCATACTATAATATAAATCCAAAAATTGCATTTTTCGCAAATTGAGGCCCAAATTTCAGGCTTTAATTTCAGCTTTCGTGTAGCTGCAAAAGTTATTTGAAAGAAAAGACAGACCATTTCAATCCTGTAAATTGGTTTTTGAATTATATCTTTATCTCTTTTAGTTCAAGAGATATTTGAGTTTCAATAAATGCTATACAATTCTACCAATGACATTTCTGTTTCAGTGAAAACTTCTTATTTTCTTCTAATATCCTGTGTGTGAGTAAGATATTCTCATGTTCTCTAATGTTAGGAGAATAATTGGCCAGATTGTCGATTTTATATTTTTCTACCATGATTCAAATTACTTCTGTCACTATTACTCTTTAATTACATAAACATTGGATTTCTACATCCTTAGATAGAATTTTTCAATCTATACACTGGTTAACTGCTTACCTGTTTTCTGGTCACAAGGATTTCTCTTGCCTATCTTGTCCCATTATTACATTAAACACAAATCCTTCATTTCCAAAATCTTTTATAAGTAGCTAGCCTGAGATTGTTGATATTGACTTCTGTGCATAAATTAGATTATACTTTTGTTACCAGCTAATCCAGTTTCTTATATCTCTGTTTATACTGCCCCCCCCCCCCCCCCCCACACACACACATACCATCCCTCTATTTCTTTCTCTGCTTTCACTATTTGTAGTTACTGTTCATATATTTTTGTATACTGTTTCAGCTCTGGAGACCCAAATTTGGCATTGAACAATCTTATCACTCACTTCTTATTATCAAGCAAACTTCATTAATCCTTTTATATGCAAAGTTCAACTTTTCTAAAATCCTACATTTATATTATGCTGCATTTTGCCAGCAGTGATATATTTTTTTTAATATGCTATGTCTTTACCATTGAATGAACCAAACTAGTATTCCTGCTTCAGATATATATGCAGGAAAACATATCTCTTCAAATTCACATTTTGTTTGCAAAATTATTTGTATATGGATTATTTCACATACTCCCTTCTGGACATGTTGTTTTACTGCCTTTTTTTCAGACTTTTAATATAAAAAGTCTAGGTTCACTAATTTTGTCTCAGTCTTTTCTGAGTAGTTATTCATATGCATATCTCTCTCTCTCTCTTTCTATCATTTATAAAAAGGACTCAATATTCATAAGATTTCATAATCATTTTTTTTTTTTTTTTTGTGGGGGGATTGGTCAGAACATTATTGTGCTGCACTATTCTTTTATCTTTTTGTATATTCACGGAGTCAAACATATTACCTTTGCATTGACTACAGTTACAATTCCTTCCTTTTATAGATTGGATTTCATTACTGTCTGTTGCTACCCATCACCACAACATCCAAGTTCCCATTTAACCTCAACCACTTATATGTATTTGGACTGTTTGGTTTGGTATTGTGGCATTCCTCTAAAAAACTCTCCAAGGTGTTTTCAGATATTACATTGTGGATCTTCCTCCATCAATTATAATTATCCACCAACTTATGACTTGTATAGTGCTGTCTGACTTCTCTCAGTGTATTGGTCAGTTGTGCAGCAGCTCCTTTCACTTAGCTATATTGCTTTACTTTCTCTCTAAATGATCGAAAAACCATCGGCTTTATTTATCATTTATCCTCCTCCCTCCCCTACAGTTCTCAAATTTCAAAATGAGTCTCATCCCATACCATATTATTGTCAGCATATCCAGTGAGCAATACGTTTACTGTAGAAAAATCCATTTAGGAAATGTGGTAGAATGAGACCATTTTTTTTTTTTTTTATTTAATTTATAGAATCCTAGTCAAGACACTAATTAAAGTGATCATTTTTTTCTTACCTAAAAAGAATGCCATTGAATCAGTTTATCTTTGTAATTATTTTTAAAATTTAAATTTTATTTGTCCTGAACAAATGTAATTGAAGTTCTACTTCATTGTTAACAATACATGTATTTTCTTTCTTTTAAATGTTTACTAAAATATTTGTACTCTACAACAATGTCAATTCTTGAATGCTATCTTAAATATAGTATTTTAAAATGTGAATGCTGTTTGAAATTCACCATAACTAGAATAATTATTAATCTGTCAATGAAATAAATATTAATTTTCTTTCAAGATTATATTTATTTACTTAAGATATTTTATTGCAGACTAAAACAGAAACGGACCTTACTCCAGCTGAACAAGAACAAATTGAACTTCAAAGAAAAAAAATTCTCAGCTTATTTGCACGTCAACTTAGTGTACCACTGTTTGGTATGAAATTTTTTTTAAATTTGTAAAAGATAATGAAGTTGCATTAATTGTAAAAAATTAAAACCTTGTCATTATTAAATCTATCTTTTAATTAAGGATTTTATGTAACTTGCATTCTTTTAATTTTTGTACAATAATTTGTGTTACTGTCTGCTGGCTCACAATAATTTTGCTAGTTTACCCTTGTTGTCTTTGCAGAGTTAGCATCAAAGAGAATAATCATTCCTTGATTGCCTTTTTTTTTTTTCCACTTAGCTCACATCTCGTCTTTTATTAATGTTTTACATTAAAGGACTGCTTTGTTTTTCTTTGTTAGACATAATAGTTCTGCTTTGTAATGATATTTATGCTGGAGAGTGTCATTCTCAATGCAAGAACGTAGATAAAATCTTTCAGTCTTCTCAGATCAGCTATTCATATTAGCGGTTGAATTCTATTCATTGAATAAGAAAAATGTCTAAATCATTTAGATAAGCTTAATTGAGTGAATCATTTAGATAAGATTAATATGATTGATATATTAGACTTGGAACACTTATTTTTCTTGGCTCAAAGGAAGATGTAGTGCATCTCACATTTCTCTGTACTATTGTTAGGTGTCCAACAAAGGCATTGATGTATACTTTCTATCTCTTTGGCTGCAACAATGAATAGTGATACAGTAGCACCTTGATTATCCGTCACCTACGGGACCTGAGGATGGTCGGAACGCTAAAAAGGTCGGATAATCAGGGGAGAATGAATTAAGCCATTTACAGGTAGACAAACGATGTATTTAAGTAAAAAATACTCTACTGTAACTTAAGGACTATACAGTGTACGTTACAAAAGCCAAATACATAAAGAATAAAAATGTGTTTAAGTTATAAGTAAAGAATGAAAATATGTTTAAATCACTGTTCACTGAACAGGTCAGCAGACTTCCGTCAACTAATCGATAAAACGAGCATGACTCAGGCAGGAAACAAAGAAAGGACTGCAGAGACATCTGCTTGGCTTGTTGTGACAGGAAAACAAACAGATAACGCTGGCGTGCCGCTTGTCTAGACATGGTGGGATGACGCCGGGAGTCAGTTGATCCGAGGTCGGGTATGGGAGGTGCCACTGTAATTAATTTTCATTATTATGGTTATTTAATTGAAAGAAAGGCCGCATCAATGTCACTGTTAGGGCTCCTCCGCACTACTGATTTTTAGTTGGAAAGCAATAAAATAATAAAAGTGGAAGAAGGGGGGGGGGCTTTCCTGATTCGAGCAGGGTATAATGTAGCAATTACTTCTTATTGTGTTTCGGTTTGCTTCTGGTGTTTTAGGCAGACTTGGTCCGATCTCCCAAGTCTGCCTAAAACACCGGAGGCAAACCGAAACACTTCTTACCGAAAGAAGTAATTGCCACATTATACCCTGCTCGAGTCAGGAAAGCCCCTCCCCCCCACTTCTTCCACTTTTTATTATTTTATTGCTTTCCAACTAAAAATCAGTAGTGCTGAGGAGCCCTTAGTCACTTAACAATGGTCCTCAAAAATCTGAAACAGACTCTAGTTTTCTTATGCTGCATGAGTGATCTGGATGTTCAGAGGTCTTATTTTTAAAGACACTGAAGAATTAATGATATAAATGTTTAGAAGAATAGTGCAATCCATACTGCTGCTAGGTAGAATTTTTTCTTTCTTTCTGGCAGACTGCCTGTGTGGATGAGACCATAGAAAATTGATTCTGAAATGAATTGTAAGTTGATAATGGAAGCACCACTCCAATAAAATGGAAGTAAGACCATTTATAAAATTAAACTCAACTTTGCTGAAAAGGGTAACCATAAAAAGTAGCAAAACATTAAATCAAAATCATGACAACAATGTTTAATTATTTCCCCAATACAATGACCTAACTTTAAATGTTAAGTTAAATTGTTTTAATTAAATGTAGCAAACTAACCTAACACAATGCAGTATCATTAACAAGCTGATCAATATTGAATTAACAGTATTTCTCTGAATTTCAGAGTGCTTTATAGATCTGTGAGAATTCCTTTCTAACATAATCTGGGAAAGGATCAAGAATCTGCATTCATTTAAAACAAACAAACAAAAAAACATAATCATATGTATTTTACATGTGTTTCACCATATGTATGTATGTTCTACCATATTTTGAAGTATATTCCCTGTTGCATTCATAAACAGGGTACAAGATTGAACTTACAATATTTTACTGGTCTAAACATACTGTAGGTTAATTCAGTTTTTTGTTTGTTTTGTTTTGTTTTTCCAAATGGTCAAATGTATTTCAATAGAGTCATACCATAGGGTTACAAAATCAAACAACTTTTCCATTAAGACAGTTTTTAAATTTTATGTCTGGATGTCTGAAAGATTTTCAAAATTTGAGAAAGACCAAATATAGATTTTCTGTTTCTACTCATTTTCCTTTAAACAAGTTTCTTTTAAGATTCAAAATTATTCACATAGTTTTCATTCCTTGATATGAAAAAATTGTGTGAAAATTTCTTGTATTTTATATAGTGAGCTCAGCCAGATAATGTTAAGTTTTGTGAATTTACCATCCTTTCCTTGAATTAGTCTCTTTATAGGACCGACTCAAATAGTCATTTGGATTAGGATTCTCCAGGTGAATCATTACTGCCTTCAGACCATTCACTCACTTCTCTGGAAAAAGGGTATTACAATGAATAGTGAAATTTATCTATTTCATTGTCCATTCAGGATTCTTGAAGGTTATATTAGGTGCATTTGTATTGTAAATGGAAAGTAAATCATGGCATCACCTCGTGAATGGATTGGACATTGCTTTGCAACATATATTTCATGTTGATATTTAATGGTCTCATCATCAAAGCTTGCTCATATGTAAAAAACTGCATTTGTATAGAAAAGACTAACATTTCCACAGACAGCCGTTCTTGCGCCTTAATAAAATTTCACCAATTTTGATATTATTTCAAGAATTTATCAAAATATTTTTGTACTCCTTTATCATTACATTTTAAATGCTATTTACAACAGAAACTTGCTTGTTTCAATTCAAAAATTTCATTTTAATAATGTTTCACCTGTGATTTAAATAATAATAATAGGCTTAATTGTTGTTATTATTTTTCAGATTTTTTTTTATATAAATTTTTTAATTAAAGTTACAAATAACCTGACTATTTATGTCTTTAGAAAAGAAAAGCAACTGATATTGAATTGGATAGGTGAATCATAATTTTTAATCTTCTTTCAGATATGGACAAAACTTATGAAGAACTGAAAGAATTTAATGATGATAATATTGATCAGAATGTAGAACTTTCCTATCAAAAAGCACTTGATAAACTACAGAAATTACAGCCATATGAGAATGCACTGGTAAAAATACTGTATTTAGCATTTTGTTTCTGTGCTTATAAAACATCTAGGTAATTAACAATACAGTTAACTTATAAACTTAAACACCAACAAATGTAATTGTTAATATGTTTTTATAATTGATAATTTTTAGATATCAACAATTCCACCACACTTGGAAGAATATAAAGCTTACATTGACTTTGAAACTGAAGCAGATGAACCATCTCGTATTCAATGTATTTATGAACGTGCTTTAGTAGAGAATTGTTTGACGCAAGACTTATGGCTTCAGTATATTAATTATTTAGTAAGAATTTCAAAATTATTTTTATTTTAAATTATTGTGATAATACTAAGCAATTTATTATCTAATTTACCTCTCTCTCTCAATTCTCTAAATCTTGCTAAAGCTAACCAGTCTTTTAATTTAAATTCTTCTTATAGGTAATAAAATTTTAAAAGGACGTTAGTATTTAAGTTACAATTATGCTTTAATTATTAGTATTTTACATTTTATGGCCTATATTAATTTCAAAATGATACTTTAGCAAATGAAAAACTAACAACAATTTTACATGTAATTACTTAAAGATAACTATTATGTATTGACCTTTCTAAATGTCTGCATTATATGTTTTTTTTAAATCTATCCATTGCTCCATTGCTCATATGTAATTTGAATGGGAGTGAATATTGACAAAATATAAAACATTTTCAAAGATGCTTGCTCCACAGCTTTGCAGTTAGTGACGTAAATAATATTCTGAAAATTAAATTCCTATAATGGAAATTTATTTGTTTCTGTTAAAGATACAAAACTTAGGTTTCAAGGGTAGATAACAGATCAATTGAAAATAGATTAAAATATAAACAATTTCTGAATGGGAATCCTTCATAAAAAGGCAGTGAAGGTGAAAAAAAGGGAGTTGAAAAGAAATTCTGCAATGATTTGCATTGAGAAATATTTATCCTTTTCTTGCTTCCCATTTTTAATTCGCTGTCTATTTTTTCATTTTCTTCCATGCTAATATTAGTATTTCTTTTCCCTCTCCGGTTTTATGTTTCCTATGTTCTCATGATTATTTACTATTAAAGGCTTTTATTTAACTTACTCTCTCTAGGCATCACTATGGTCAAAATTTTGTAATCGATATTTCATCCATGTTGCGATGAGCTACAGAGCTGCAAATTGAAACGTACACTCAGTTTGGATGACAGTGTACTGGGATGCAAAAATATTACAGATATCTTGTTTCATTATGCAGGAATTAATTATTTAAATTTTAAGATGACCTTTTTTCCTGCAAAACTTTCTCAGATTTGATTGTTAGTTTTCCATTTTGGATGAATCACATAGAGCCTTTGAATTTCCCAAGGAATATTACATTTAATTGTATTAAGTATGAATTTGTAAGTAAAATGTAGTGATGGCATTCAAATTATCGCGAAGAGATACCATTGGGTTGTTGGTGACATCATTTATGTGGTATATAAACAATGGTATTAATAATGTATTATTTCAGCTGTACATTTTCTAAAATGGGAACAATACAGAGAAGATATTTGTATGCAAATTTGAAAATTATGAGAACATGTAGTTCAATAAGTGAATAAATATCTATTTTGAAAATGAAAGAGAGATTTTTAGTTATATGAATTTTTTCTTCGATTACAAGAGACTAAAAAGTAGAAAATAAATTATATATAAAAAACAGATTTTGAAAAAAAATGTTTTTATTTAAAATACATTAAAAAGGATGAAATAATTTTGCCTCCACAATCACAAGATTGCACGATTTAATATCGCTAAAATAAAAGTGTGGGGTTGCCCCTAATAATACATGCAATTCATGACTGAACATTAACTACAGCGTATTATACAATTCCCCTCAATGTAGATACTTTACTTCAGCATGAAGTTGCAAACTTTTATCATATAGAAATATCTCATTTTAGGTTTCAGTGGCATAATTGTGAATGAACTATATAGTATTAGGTGTCTCACGCTTTTATTTTAGCTATATTAAATCGTACAATCTTGTGATTGTGGAGACAAAATTACTTCTTCCTTTTTAGTGCATTTTAAATGAAAGCTTATCTATATATATATATATATATATATATATATATATATATATATAATTATTACAATTCCAGATATCAACTTTCATTTATTAATATTTCTGTGTTTTCCTTTATCTCTGTTCTGACTGGACTGCTCCTCCTGCACTTTCATATATTTTCAGTTCCTTTCCCCATTCTTTATCTTCCTTTCAAATGCTAATTTGAGAATCTGAGAGAAATCGTTTTATTATCCAGTCTGTCATAAAGCTAGAAATATTTAACCTTTCACTTAATTAATTTATTTATTTATTTATTTAATTTACAATAGATTAATTTTTTTTGAGCTCCTAAAAATATAAATATGCATTTTTATTTCTGTTTAGGAATCAAAATTAAAAATTGATTCTTTATCATTGCCTGTACTTGAAAGATCTATACGCAACTGTCCATGGTCTGTTAATTTATGGCAAGCTTATATAATTGCAATGGAACGATATGGACAGCCTCATGAAAAAATTAAAGGTAAGTCAAGTTACAATTATTTTAATGATGTTGTATTTCATCTTTTTGAATATAGAAGATCATCACCTTTATTCTGATTTTTACATTAATCTAATGAATAATACTTCTTTAAATGTCTTATTCTGAATTAGTGGATGGAGTCATCTAAAATTTGCATCTTCAAACAAGATGGCTTACTCAAATGAGCAGCTCTCATTTAATATTCTATAAAACTGTTGAAGATAATCATATTTTAGATGGGTAGGCATGCATTTCAGGAAAATCTCAGAACTATCAAGAAAAATATGTGAAACTCAAAGATTATAGAATAAAAAAATCCTATCTCAAATAAGCTTGAATAAATACATCACAGGTATTTCTAGAAGTTGAAAAATCAACTGACCCTTGTAGTCTGAGATAGCTGAAATTATTGGAAAGTGCATGTACAATTATCGTATTGTGAGCTGAACTAATTTAAGAGATAGTCTTCGACCAAGATAAAGACTATAGTTGTTGTTGGGCAACTAACAACTAGGGAAGCACACCGATATCAATTGCACATTACTTTGAAATTACTTTGTTAGTATTTGTAAATAATTTAGGTGGTAATTTGGTAAGTGCAAAGATGCACTTACTGGCTTTGTATATTCAGTGAACAAAACATCAGCTGTATAATTTGATTTAATACTTCATGCATTGCATTTTGAAAATATTCACAAAATTTATATCTGGTTCTTCATGTTCATGAAATTAACAATTTGAATTCAATTTTGACTAACTAGTCACAAATTTCTTTTATTATTTGGTGTAGCTAGGAGGAACTAGTTTAAATGAATGAGTTCTTTTTAAATGAACACATTCATTTTTTTAATGTAGTGGGGACCATTTTTTGCTTGGATGTTAATGAACTTTTAACTTCCTTTCAAGTTCCTTTCCTTAAAATTTTCAGCAACAATTTAATAAATGTCATATTGTAACTAATCATTTGTTTTAAAGAATTTATGTGCTTTTGGTTGTGAAGTCTGTTCAGTCCTTTTCTGATGAACTGGAACTTTGAAAGTTCCGTTTTCTTTTCAAGAAGCTGGAACTAGTTACATTTTCTTTAGTTCAACTTTAATACATATAATCTGTAATACTGAAATTAGCTGAAGTAAAAAAAAAACCTTATCTAGGTAACAGTAAAGTGAGTAAGAAATTTACTGTATTTTACATTTCAACACTTTAGTCCTCTAGGAAGCTCATTGGTATATGGAGTACATCAATTTTATTAATGTTAGTGTAGCAAATTTATATTTACATATACAGCATTTCAATTCTGTATCATTTATATTTCTGGATTAAAAAAAAAAAAATGACAGTTTAATGAATACTTGAAAACATTTGAAATAGTAGAAGTGATGTAAATGAAAGCCATTCCTGATGATCTGAATGTACTTTATGAATAATCTATATGTTTGTAATTGTCTATCAATTTTGTTTTATTTTAAGGATTCAATATTTAAAAAAAATTTTTTTTTTAAATTTAATCTAATAAACTTGTGATAGATTATATACGGTGTCCTTAGGAGGGAAGGTTAATGTATTCAGGGAAATTATAGTATCAGTCATTCTAAGAAAAAAAGTTAATATGAACATGTCCTATTCCGAATGGTTTCTGAAATAGTGCTATTTGAATGTACAGTATTTTGAATTTGGCATGTATTATTGTCCTTCTCTCCCTCTGTAATGTGCCACTGTACAGCATAATGTTCTTGCATGAGTTGCAAAGTGCATTGATGGGATTTTTGAAAATTTGTTATAAACTGTAGCAAATTGTCACATGAACAATAAATATTAGAAACAGTACATAATATCTCTTTCTTAACAGTAATTTTGCAACTTACATTCAAATAGCTCTTATCAGGAACTGTTTGAAATAGGACACATGTTCATATAAGCTTTTTTTGTTTTCTTTTTTTGAGAATGACCAGTACTATGATCTCCCAGAATATTTACCTTCCTCCTGGGACACCCGGTATAAAGATGAAAATGAAGTATAAAATGTTATCAGTAACAAAGAAATAGATTTACTGCAAAAATTTGATTATGGTTCATGGAATGGATGCTACCATTGTTTATGATTTACTGAAATACAAAGTAAACCTCTTTTTTTTTTTTTTTATAGCAGTTTGGATTTCAGAAGTATATATATAAATTGAAATATAGTGTATAGATCACAAATAATGAGCTTGGATTAAACAGATTAAAAAAAAAAAACAACTTAGAAGGCAAAAATACCGTATTTACCTTTTCTGTCATGAGTTACATAATGACTATAATAGGTATTATATTTCTTCAATCCCATTAACAGTCCATAAGAGTTCATTGTAAATATATAAACAGACAATGGCTTACAACTCTTACACTATTAACATAGTGTCCTCACACTCAGATGAAGGTAGCACACGATGTAATGATTCCATTGATTAGTGAATTCATGAAACTAAATCTCATATAGGCTCTCAGAAATTTAACTGTCTAAATTCCCAGGAAGAAAACTTGATTCCTATTTTTACAGGTTTGGTAAACTGTGGGCTTATCTAGACAAAAAAGAATGTGGCAAAAATCCCTAACTCTGCCATTGATTCAAGTATAGCCACCAGCTCATGGTGAAATGTATATAGAGCTTTTAATGACTAGCCTTAACATAACATTAGGATGGATAGATCCAAAAAGTTCCGTAGCACTGCATCCTAAAAGACCTATTGTGTATCCTTTATTCCTGTGTATGTTCAAAGGTTTTAGTATCTTGTGGAGAAATTATGAAAACCAATTGACTTAGGAAAGTCTATACCAAGAGTGCCAAACCTAACCCTAAGCAAGAATTTGCATTTAAAAGAGGATATGTTGTGCTGATTCTTTGAACAGTCCATTCTCAACTATTTTAATTGTAAAGATGCTTCCTTAAATGACAGTACCCAGTTAAAAATCCTGTTACAAATCTAACTTGGTTCCAATTAAGTTTAAGAAGTTAAACTTCAAGGTTTTCTTCCTCATAGGTTCTGCAATGAAAAGTTTAGAGTGTTTCTATTCAGGTAAACTGTCCCTGTAGATTTTATGTTGTCCCTCATTATGTCCTTAACAAGTTTTTATGGGTTTGTTGGGAATTCCACATACTGGTTTTTGTTCTAATGAACTTTGTTTTATCACCTTCTTTTGCTAGCTGATCGGTTAGTCTGTTTATAATGCTCTTATGACATGCAATATTAGTTTAACCCAATTCAGCCAAGTTCGTTAAGGGTTTCTTTGCAGCTCCATATCAGTTTTGAGTTGATTCTGTGAGAAACTAGTGATTTAAGAGATATATTTTTTTCAGATAACCAGATATGTTCCTAGTTTTACAGTTAGCTCTAATATTTTCATAAGCACATTCTAAAATTGCAAAAGTTTCAGCTTGGAATATGGTAGAGTAAATCCCTAAGTTTAGATTAACGTCTTACCTTGGATTTATATCTTGTTCCCATTTTCAGTATGGAACCCTTTGTATGCCAGATGATTCCTTCATCATTCATGGGATTTACCAGGTATGCCAGCTTAAATCCGATGTTTGCTCATAGGTGTAGTAAGTGGTCATATAAAACAACTATCGAACCGCCATATTGTAAGTTTCATGCGTTTGACATCTGTCAACAATAAGCAGTGCACAACAACAGCAATTTCTAAGAGCAACATAAATTTGTCCTGTGGTAATCATGTCGAGTTTTGTGCCAAAAAAGGAGCATAAACGGACAGCTCTGCTATTCTGCTTCAATCTCAAGAAATCAGTAGTCGAATCGCACCGACTACTTGTGGAGGCCTATGGCAACCGTGCTCTATCGGAAACAACTTGCAGAGACTGGTTTCATCAGTTCAAAGACAGCAATTTCGATGTTACCAACAAGGAGCGTGAAAATCGACCTAAAAAATTTGAGGACGGTGAACTGCAAGCTCTATTGGACGAGGACGACATGCAATCACAAAAAAATGCTTGCCAAGCAATTGGGTGTTGCTCAACAAACCATTTCCAATCGCCTATGTACCATGGGAAAGGTCCAAAAGATCTGAAAATTGGTCCCGCATGAATTGACCGATCAGCAGATGGAGCGATGCCATGCGAAACGTGAAATTTCGCTTGCCAGATAAAAAAGAAAAAGTCCTTTCTGCATCGGAGTGTTACTGGCGATGAAAAGTGGACCAATTACGAGAATCCTAAACGCAAAAAATCGTGGGCTGACCCTGGCCAACCATCAACATCGTCCGCAAGACCCAATCGCTTTGAACGGAAGACGATGCTGTGCGTTTGGTAGGATCAGGAGAGTGTCATCTACTATGAGTTTCTGAAACCAGGGGAAACTGTCAATGCCCATTGCTACCACCAACAACTGATCAAATTGAACCGTGCTCTTCGTGAAAAAAGGCCGGAATATCAGAAAAGACATGAAACGCTGATTTTTCTCAATGACCATGCACCATCACACACATCAATAATGGTCCACAACTACTTGGAGGCACTCAACAGGGAGCTGCTACCCCATGCCGCTTACTCACCAGACCTGGCACGTTCCGACTACCCCTTATTTTCGTCAATGGGCCACTCACTTTCTGAGGAACACTTCCATTCCTACGAAAATGGCTCGATAACTGGTTGGCCTCAAAAGGCAGGGATTTTTTTTGTCAAGGTATCCACAAATTGCCCGAGAGATGGGAAAAATGTGTAGTTAGCGAGGGCCAGTCCTTTAAATAAACCATTTTTTTACTTTCTATTGAAAAAACTTGTTTTTTGTTATCTAAAAAACAGTGGATTTAAGCCGGTAGATCTGGTAATTTATTTAACCAGTGTTCCAGACTGGGAATTATAACATTAAAAGACTTTTCAAATGAATATTTTGATATCTTTTTATCAGACCCATCATTAATAGTGTTTTTTTTAATCATGTCCCTAGCTAATTTGGCACGTCCTACTCCAAAGTGTGGTTTGCAAAAATTAGTAATTTTTAGTATGGCTGTTCTTGCCTTAGCCTGCAACACTAAATGCATTGGGGACAAGTCTAAGAGCACCACTATAGCAGCAGTTGAGTGGTTCTCATAATCTCAGTGATTCCAGCACAGGCAAGCCTTTGTATTGTATTAAGTTGGCTCACTAATGTACTTTTATTTAATATCATCTCTAAGATAGATATATGTCAGTTTTTAGCCAAAGTACTTAACTTAAAGATTACTAAAAATAATATTAATAAACTCTTCCCTAACAACATTAATCCTTTGTGGACGGCTGTGTTTTTGACATGTTGTGTACCTCTTAGAAAAAAATTAATGAAGAAAAAGCTAACAGTAAAATGATCATATTTTTTTTCTTTGTATAAAAAAACAAAAAAAAATTGACCTTTCATATGCAGTTAAGTTTATTTTGGAATTATTAAATTTAATTTATGAAAAAAATTTATTAATATCAATTTTTGTTAAATATTTTAACAAAAAGTTATTTTCAGAAGCCTGAAATCGAAAATAATTTATAATAAATAAAAAGTTAAAATAGCTAAGTTAAATTTGAATATTATATCATTGAAATTGCACAAAAAATTTGAGCTAAAGAAAGCTAATGGTATTTTTTATAATTTTTTAAAACGAACTCTGTCTCTATTTATATGGTCATTTCGGTCTTCTGACTCAGACATTTGTAATGCAGAGCTGCCAACTCTTGCTGCCCTTTGTCATAAACTCTTGCATTACGACTCCTACAACATCAAAAAAAAAAATAAATAAACAATTAATTTTTTTGATTCCATCAAACCAGAGATAAAGTAGTTACTGACATAATTAGTATTGAAGTACTTCAATTTAAGGCCATTCTTTTCAGCCATATCTGAAAATAAACTACTGCCATTGTAATTTGCATTTTCATGAAACAATTATCTAAAAGTTCCTAAATATGACTACGTAGCTCATAATCACTATCCGAACCATCTCCTTCATCTATTTCAGACTCTAAAAATACTCCTAAAATCTGAGTCCAAATGTGACACCATGTTTGTCGCACTTTGTTTTTGCATTTTTCCTCTCATTCTGTTTGTTGCTGTAGCTAACCAATTACATTTCTTCTTATTTTGATGCTTTTGAAGGGATTAGCCAATGGCTTACTTACCAATCCTCAGGCTTCAGGGATTTCTGAAAACCTCAAACAGATTTTTGAAATGGATTATGCATATATATTATGTAGGGAGACTACAGGCTACAGAGATGAAATTCCTCCGAACTATGATACAGAAAACCAGGAGAGATAAGATCCGCAATGAGAAGATTCGTCAAGAGATCCAAATAAGAGAATCTTTGGGTGAAAACCATGGCCAGTTCCAGAATAAAATGGTATGGCCATGTAATGAGAATGGATCCTTCCAGAGTAGCCAAAGAATGGCTGCTGAAAACTGTGGATGGCAAAAGACCTAGGAGGCCGACCTAGGAGAAGATGGTCCGATCAACTTAAAAAAGATCTGGAAGATAGAGGAGTGGTTTGGAGCCAAGTTCAAGAGGAGGAGTGGTATCTTGAGTCGTCATAGATGGAGAGTGCTCTTGCACCGCACCTGGGAAATCTGGAGACGGTTGAATGATGATGATGATTATGCATATATGCATGATTTTCACTAAACCGTCCACAAAGGGTTAAGGAAGGTAAAGGTAGGAGCGTTAACATTTTTGAGACTTTGTAAATCAGTTGAAGTTATAAATTCCAATAATTTCTCACCTCTGTAATTGATGTCAGTGCCCCCCAAGTTGTGTGTGTGCATTGGCATCACATAACAATGATGAGTTCAACCTTTTGAACCCTCCATATTGTTGTTAAATCCTCTTAATTCTTTAGAAAGTGAAGATTCATTAGAGCTATGAGGCAAATAAGCTGAGTTTACATTAAGATCCCTGAAATTTTCCTTCAGTTTTATATGTCATTTTGACATCAGCCAAACCTTTGGAGCAGTATGCAGTGAGTGTGTTAAAAACTTGATATTCTTTTTAATAAAGATTCATGAATGTGAATTATCATCCGAACAAGCATAACAAATAGTTTTTTCAATATTCCCTGTTCTTCTTATCTTGCCCTTATAAAGTTTCTGAATGAGGGTGATGTCCGCCGCATCCTGTATAAGTTTTTTTGCAGTGTGTAGCAGAAGCAGCTTTGCTATGCTGCAGGTTGATCTGTAAGATGTACATAGCAAAACAAAACCCACAAAAAATGCCCTAAACTTCTTACTGAAGTTAGGATGAGCAGAAGGTCCAGGTTTCAGATCTTCAAGATCCTTCTCTGTCCTTTCTTTAATATTGGTGGTTTCAGATCTTCAAGATCCTTCTCTGTCCTTTCTTTAATATTGGTCTCTTTACCTTTTTTTCCCAGGAGATTGAAAGTTATCTGATTAAATTCAGATGAGATGTAAACTCTAACTCAGCCATTCTTTTGACTTGAGTTTTCATCTATTCCAAAGACTAATTTTTGGCATTTGTCTTCATTTCTTTAACTAATAAGTCTTCATTGCCTGGGATTTTGTCTCATATTCTGAATTCATAGTTGTCAGATTTTATTGATTTCCCCAGAATGCCATTCTTGATGGCCATGGCTTGCTTCTGAGTTAGTTTGTTTTTCAGAATACTTTGAAGGGACAATAGCCATTTTAATTCCAGATGCCTTGTCCCTGTAGGATCTTGGGATTTCAGGATCCCTTAGAACTTTAGCAGGTTTCCCTGCAGAGGAGAGTTACTGTACTCGAGAGAGGCCTTTCAGTAGACCCTCTTAGCTGCCTGTTTTAATGATAATTGTCTTCGTTCCTTTAAGTTCCCGATTTCAGGTTGTAAGTTTTGCTTCTTCAGCTTCCATCTTTAAATCCCAGACAATTTTTGTCTTGCCTAGATTCAGATAGTGAAGGTTCGAAGTATTTTTTTTTTTGTACATACACAGATGCTTGTGATTCTCTGCCATGATGGACTGCCTTTTCAATCTGAGTTAAGGTGACTTTGGATCTCTTGATCCCGATGGTAGGATGTGAGCCTGTAGTTGGATACTTTAACTTAAGTATACTGTAAAGGATTCACTACTATAAACCTTAGTTTATTAATTTTTTACATTTATTACAAGAAACCAGAAATTTTCCTATTTATTATAGTGTCTTTCTCAAGAATGAGGATTGCTTGGTTTGTATTTTTTTTTTTTTTTTTCAAGCTTTCTAATAATTGAGTTCTTTGAAATGAAAGATAAAAGTAGTTCATTAATTAATTGATTTTATAAATTTCTCATGATTTAAATTAAATTAGTTAATTGGAATATTATTTATTTGATGTTTTTATTGTATTTGAAATCAAAACCAAAATCAATTTTGTTTCAGTTTAAAAGAGTTGCATTCTGATTTTTGATTCACAAATTACTTTGGTTCTGCAATTCCCATTACTTTCATCCATAATAACAAACACCTAAATAATAATTTCACCTGTTTTGACCTTGCTGAAGGAGGAAATAACAGTAAATATTTGTGTGTTTATGTAAGGATTTTCGTCTTTGCTGTATATTTTGTTATCTTCAGGTTACTTGATAAGAAAATTTAAAGAATGATTTATTAAGTTTTAAATGTAGTTTATTTTATAAATGTTTAATGTAGAGCCTTTTTTAGTTTGCTTGCATTTTTTAATTTTATCATAGAATACAGAATTCCAACTTGAAAGTCAGCTCTGATCCCAACTTTATTTTAAACTTTTGTTGTCTGTTTGTACATTGTTATTACTTTAAGCAATGAATTAGTTTTTTAAATATTAATATCAGGTTATTCACATTATCTTTTATGAAAATAGTTATACATGGTTAGGAAAGAATGTTATCCCAAAGTTAAATTTGATTTCATTATTTACAAGAAAATAGTCTAACATCTTTGTACATATTGTTAATTTCAAGATTACAAAAAAAAAAGACATCTAGGAAATTTACTAGTTTCAGAAATTTCTTGTTTCCTATTCAAGAGAATTTTATGGATTTTTGTTAATTAATAAAGTCTCTTTTAATATTAATTAATTCTCTTTGAATCTTTACTTAAAATTTTGATGTTTTTCTAATCTTACACATGGTTAACATTTTGTAAATGATCAGCAACTGCTGAATTGCTGCATTTATTGTTTTTAATATCCAGTATATGCTATTTATTCTTTTGAATAATAGTTGCTGTGACATTTCAATGTAATGTATAAGTAATATAATTAATTTCATAAATGACATCTAATTGTTGAGTTGCTAAAATATTGTCTTTATCATTTGTTTAATTAATTTACTAACAATCTTACTTGGCTTATCTCTATTAGCACATTTGTATATAAAGAAATTACATCTAAAGAAAACATTTGAGCTTTTCTTCCCATTTTCATTCCCCAATCGATCTAATAATTGACAGGAGTTTTTAATACTAAATTTGCTATGTTTACCTTCTCTTTCTTTTAAATGTTGTCCAAAAAATTGTGCTAATGCAAAGGATTGGAATTCCTAAACTTTAATAGGTTTTAATGGATAATTTGCCTGATGAAAAAAACTCTAGAAATCTAGTTTTTCTCTATAAAGACAGTTTATTTTGTTATATATTTGCCTTATGTAATATTTTGTGCCATCTATTTATAATAGTATGTATCTGTTTTATTATTATTATTATTTTTATTTCCTTGAGACTCTCCATCTCTTTTTATTATTAATCAGTTCCTATGTTTTTTATCATCTAAAAAAACTATTCTTTTTTCCTGAAAAGTTTACATGATAACTATTATTCCTGTTGTTAATTTTCCATGATTACTATTATTGCAAAAGAACATTTGCATTGATATCTTTATAATTATCTGTGACCATGTACAAATGCATGTATAAAGCATGTTACAGAATTAGTAAATTTTCAAGTATTTTAAATCTTTGAGTTAATTATTTAACTTAATTTTCAACATTTTTTTTTTTCCTCTAGATTTAGTTTAAATAATTAGATTCCTTTGCACAGAACTTTGTACCGAAATTTAGCTTTTTTTTCCTCTAGAAAATGTTACAAGTAAAATACAAATATATACTACAATCAGATTTAAGCATCCTTTCCGGTAAAAAAGGCAAAACCCACTGACTCACTCATCAACGCACAGCTAAAACCGCTGAACCTAAGAACTTTAAATTTTAGGAATGGGTTCCACTTATGACTTACGCTCTCACTAAGAAAGGATTTTTGGAATATCACCCTTAAAGGGTGTAAATAGGGGGCCAACTTTCTTGAAGGCTATGCATATTTCAAAAACCATTTGAGTTGGAAATATGAAATTGGACATGAGTGTTTTTGTCTAAATTGAAAAGATACGCACTCGATAAATTTTCTATATTCATGTCCTAAGGGGTGTAAACGAGCGGGGCAAACTTTCTTGAATTATCCACCTATTTCAGAAACTGCTTAATCTAGAAACATGAAACTCGGGAAACATACTCTTACAAAATGAAGAAATGCATGTTCGAATGTTTTTTGAAAAAAAAAAAAATACCTGAAGGGTGAAGGAGGGGGTGGGTTTCTTTAATAAAGTAGGTGTCCTCAATGACCCATCTCTGCAGCCAAAACTGCTAAACATAAAAACTTTAAATGTTAAGGTTTCTTTTAGAATTACGTTAGAGATTTTCTCAGGGTTTGACAATTTTTTCCCTAAAAGGTGGAGAAGGGCAGGAAGTCTTTATGTCCTCCGATCTCGATGAAATTTGATCGGTTTTCGGGTTATAAACTACAAATACAACATTCATTTTCTTCCTTCTCCACATCAAGACAACTCTTCTTTTAACCTGCCCAAAGCACGGGTGTTTTGCTAGGTAATATATAAATTACTAAATTGCTTCAGCTGCACAGAACAATTGCATATAAAGTGCATCAAAGTTATGAGAGTTATAGTGTGGTTGTGGTTCCTATTAGCATTTATTTCAAAACCAAGTAATTGAACCTATCTCTTAGAGGAAATAAATAAACAAAAACTAATAAAAATACTTATTGATGGAAATAAAAGCAAAATGAATTTATTAATGAAGCATTGAAATATAACTTAATAAAATTTAAAAAGTATGATGTAAACAATAAATAACAAAATCATTTTCTGTGTGTACCTGCACCTAACAAGTGAGAAAGGAGTCTTGCTTAATTTATCCAAGTGTATAGATGCAATATCACTAGTAAATTGATTTCTTAGGTTAAAATTTAAGTAACCAAAACAAGTCCTAGACTTTCAACTCTACTCACCATGTTGAAGTATAATGTTTTCTTTTCATATTTTAATATTTATTTTATTTAATTTTAGATTTAATAAAAAATGTTCAGTTAATTTCAGTTATGATTGTACTCTAATTGTAGTGCATGAGTTGTATGTTTATTTCTGCTTCCTTACAAAACTTTTCATTTTTAATTTAATAGAGCTGGTAGACCGGGCGTTGGGTGCTGGTTTAACAAGGGCTGAAGAATTTTGTCAGTTATGGTTAATATTCTTAGAATATTTAAGAAGAAGAATTGATTGGAAAAATGGTAAGCTATTTATTATTATTATTATTATTATTATTATTATTATTATCATCATCTAAATGTTCCAATACTTGGGTTTCCCCAGCTAACACAATACAACGGGTCAAGGACCAAAGCACATATTGCCAAGTGTAAAAAAGTGTGTTAGGGGTGACAGATGTTAGGGATGTGTGGTTGTGTCCATGAATTTCCTAACTATGCATATTGAGTACCACAGCCTTCTGGAGTTGTGCATAAGTGTTTTGTAAAGTCCTAGTATGCTGAGGCTTTGGTGCAGTGTGTGAGGCACCAGACCAGTTTCAGACAGGACGATGAGTACAACATGTACTCGCTCCTGCCTCCACTGCTTCTGGAGTTCATGTGCTAAGTCGGTGTATTTACTGATCTTGTCTGCATGAGTTTTCTGCATGTTCTTGCTGACAGGCACTGCAATGTCAATGAGATAGGTCTGTTTGTTGGCCTTTTTAAGAAGTGTGATGTCAGCTATGTTGTGTTGTATGGTTTTGTCTGGACTGTCCCCAGTTCAGCTTATGTGTGGGTGACCATGTTCTTAATAAGTGAGTATTTGTGTGCTAGTTGTTAATAGATGATCGATGCTACCTGATTGTGTCGGTGCAGATAGTCTGTTTGGGAGAGAAGGGGGCAGCTTGATATTATGTAGTCGATTGTCTCATGTGTCGTGTGGCACTTCCTGCATGTGCCGTCTTGCATATATGTATCACGTAGAATGTATTTCTTGTAGTTGCATGTGGGTACGACTTGATCCTGTATTACGATCATGAACCCTTCATTCTCCTGAACGGCTCATCACTCGTCAGCCATCTGTTCGACACTTCCATGTAGATATGAGGCTGACTTGAGATTGTGATGATGTCTGCCTTCACAAGCCCATGATTCACGCAGCTGCTGAGTGTGGGTGTTGGAGGTAGTCAGTGCTGGGCAGGGGCTTTTGAGGTCCAAGGGGGATAAGGTTTGTACTTGACAATGGCTAAGCGGAATGAGGAGTGTTGTGCTCTCTGTTGGAAGTGTTCCCTAAGTGTGTGTATTTGTTTTTCAAGTAGAGTGATGAGGTTTTATAACATTTATATAAAAAAATTAAAAAAAAAATTATTACAAATGTTCCTGAACTTGGGTTTCCCCATCTAAGAAAAAATCAAAGCACTTGCCCTGGCCACCAGTCTCCATCATATATGCAGCAAATATGATCTCACAAATTTGGGCGAGTGGTTAGTGTAGACTGTGTAGGGTTTATAGGTTCATTGTCTTGAACAATGGGAAAATCCTTAAATCTGATGAGAAGGATCCTCTGTCTGGCCTAAGTGGAATGAAGCTGCGGAAAGACTGGGTTTGAGGTACTGGTAGTGCTATTTTATATCTGTTCTTGAGGCTCTTTTTTGCTGCCTTGACATCATCAGAGGAAACATAGAAATGCTCAGTACAATATTTGAAGACATCAGATGGTTTCAAAATTTGATCACTCACAGACCACTGCAAAGTAGCCTCCTGACTGTTCCCTCAATCTCATCACATGGGCCTTTTCCGTGTGATGTGGCGAAGAAATGCCACTCTGCTTTAACTCCAAAGTCCTGTTCATGGTGCCTTAAGTTACTGAAGTTTTCCCTATTTTTATATTGTGATGCTAAGCCATCTGAAAAATAGACTATTATTAAAATTGAAGGATGGTCCAACTTGAGTTTTTGGATGAGGATTTTTTGAAAAACAAATAATGCAATGGTGTTATGATAAAGGTAGTCACTAACTAAACAAAAACTTTGAGTTTGGATTTGCCTGTCCTTTTTCCAGTAGATGACTATGTTATGTAATAATACTTTTAAAAAAAAATGTTCCTAAACTTGGGTATCTCCAGCTAAGACAAAATGGTGGGTCAAAAACCAAAGCACATATTGTCAAGTGTAAAAAAAAAAACTGTGGAAGGTGGATTAGGGATGTGTGGTTGTGTCCATGAATTTCCTAACTATTTGTGTTGTGTTGAGTATCACATCTTTTTGGAGTTGTGCAAAATTGTTTTTGTGAAGTCCTAGTGTGCTGAGGCTGTTGTGCAATGTGTGAGGCACCAGACCAGTGGTGGACAGGATGATGGTTACAACATGTGGTCAGTCCTGCCTTACTGGTTCTGGAGAGTGTATGCTAAGTCGGTGTATTATATTATTGTTATTATTATTCCCCATTCTGAACTTGACGCTTAGTTAGTGGTACAAAACATTTTTTTTCAGTGTAATTTTTTTTTTTTAAAGTTTAGACCTTTGTAACTCCCAAACAACTTTGAATAACAAATTACTTTTTGTTTTTTTTGTGAAGCAGGTAAAAAGTACTTTAGCTCACATGAGTAAAAATATTTTTACCCCTCCCCCACATAGACTTTTTTTGCCTTAAAAACTGTGTTTTCAGAAAATTTCAATACTTCTGGGGATCGTATCTTATGAAGGGTTCAGAATAACAAGCTAATTTTTTTTACACAAATAGTACCCATCGACAGGTATTTAAGAAAAAAAAAAATTGACTTGATATTCCAAGCCCTTCATAAGTTTTAAAATTTTTTCATGGTAAAAAATTAGATTTGTTAGGTGAACTTTGACCCCCCAAAAATAGGTTTTATCTTGATTTCAAATTTGGTAATAACACAAAAAAAGATATTTTTTTTTTATCTTTCAAATGAGGTATGACTGTGCCTTGTAGCTTTGACTGGAAGAAAGTTACAGCTCAAAAGAAAAAGTTCTGAAATACCATTTTTTGCTTTCGCCTGTATCATAAAATTACCTATATGTGAAGGGGTAAATTTTTAAAAAATGTACCAAAGACATTTCTAAGGTCTAGGAGATAGGTAGAATGCACACATAAATTTTCATCAAAATCAAAAATGGTGATGCACACTGCATTTGTTGATTTAACATGGAATGACCCATGTGCAATAAAACTTGGAAGTTAACATCCAAATCACCTTGTTATACAGGTGTTCCATCACAAAATCCACAAACTTATCCAGCTTGTTTGTTATTCTAAGCAAACAATACGAGGGTCAATCAGAAAAAAAGTTTACAAGTTTTTGCTAGAAATGAAATTTATGAGTTTGCCATAATACTAGCAGTTGCTGAAACATTTGATGGAGGGCTGTAATCCTCAGTGGTGCATGGTCTTTCTCATGTGTGTCATTGGAGGTGCACACTGTCATTTCAAAATGGTGATTCACTTCGATAACTAGTCTCCTATTATAACCTTAAGTGGGTCTGGTAGCCGAGTGGATAAGGGCACTTGGCTGCAGATCGGGGTGCAAACCCCGGCCTCAGCAGAGGGCAGGGATTTTACTACGCTCCATTCTCTTCCAAACGGATCCTAGGGTCTTCCCAGCCTTTTGGTGAATGGGCACTGGGTTTCTTTCCTAGTGGTTAAAGGCATGCGAGCATCAGGCTGACCACTGACCTCAACTTAGTTCTGTTGGTCACGGAACTCCGGAAGCCTTACCTCCCTCAATCTCAAGGGCCACATAGGCCTGTAGTGGGACACTTTTAACTTTTAATTATAACCTTAAAGAAATTGCACAACATTAGGAAGAAACTTCTTTGTCTTCTGAACTTTGTGATCCTCCTTCATGACAATGCCACATGTTACACGGAACACACAGAACTTGCTGTACAGATTCCACTGGGAAATTTTGGGACATCTGCCATACAGTCCTGATTTGGCTCCCAGTGATTTTCCTGTCTTAGAGAGCTCATGTCAGATGCTTCACATACAATGAAGAAGTCTAACATTATGTAAAAATTGGCTACACAGCAGGGCCCTGATTTTAATGCAGCTGGGGTGGACAAACTGATTAAAACTTGTGACAAATGCCTCAGTCGTTAAGGTGACTTTGTAGAAAAATAGTGCATCTGTGCCACTTTAGGGCACCATCTCATTTTCTTCCAATAAAGGTTTGCTTTTCATACATAAGGTTTGTAAACTATATATAATATACATCATGGGTTGAATCAGCTTCATTCGAGATATGGACACTTAGTTATACAAAGCAGCAGAATGAAATGCAATTACATTGAGATCACTACACCTTTCACAGGTATTATTAAAACTGTCTATCTCATTGCTGTAAACATGCTGTGACACATGCTTCCAGTGATTGCATCCATGGAACATCATCAATGTATGGCGGATGCCTCAATAACGCATTCAACTCAGTTTTGAACAACTGACAGAGTTTGAGAGATATCGTATCATTGGACTGCTGGAGCAGGCATCAAATTGGCTGCCACCTGGACTGTTGTGACTACTGTGTAATGGTGTTGGGAACAGTGGAGATATGAGGGAACACACGTGCAGGGAAGGCACTGGGAGTCCTAGGTAGACTACCAGAAGAGAGGATTGTGACATCGTCCGACAGGTGCAAACTGATCCAAGAGTGTCCCTGTCCACCATCCAGAGACATGTTGCTGCATCACCAGAAACCCCTGTGTCAACCAGCACAATTGCTCGGCGAATTACAGAATGAGACTTGCATTCACAGTGTCCCTTACACTGTCAGCCATTAACACTCAGTTGCAGTAGTGTAGTGGGCAGGTGGCATGGACAGCTGTAAAGTGACTACTAATCATATTGTAATGACTTTTATATATTCACATTTATCTTTTTATTATAGTTGTATTTATTCTTAATTGCCCTACGTTTTGTATTAGGCTGGGCAAACACACGACGATATTATGGCAATATGATGGGACAAGTTGGCCCAATTTGATTGCGGCCAACTTCATCAACCGCGAACACGTAGTTTCTCCTGAACCAATATTGGTTTGAATATTGGTGGTTACGGCGCTTCATGTGTCACTAGGGAGCCCTAGTAATTACACACTAAGTGCGAACGCCTTATAAACACACCACACGAGCATAAATGCACTGGGAACAATATTCCCAGCAATTGTACGACATCGGTTTTATTTATACAATTTATTTGCGAATAAAATGGGAGCTGTATGTATGTATGTTTATAGGGATATGCTTTAAAACGCACTTCCTGTTCAGACAGGATACCCTAAGGATTTATTAGAGTTTCTCTCTTAATCCAAGCAAGTTTTAAGAAGTTTTTAATTTTATTCAGATCTAATTTTCCCTTGAATCCTAATATGTGATCCAGTAATTCATCCTCTTCCCAGTTATTTGGGTTTATGTTAATATTTTTTAAGAGTTCGGTTCTCTCTTTTCCGAAGCATGGACATCTTAAGATGAAATGTTTTAGAGATTCCTCTTCATTTTTATCGCAATTTAAACATATTGGCCCCTTTTCAGACCATTTTTCTGTTCTTTTATTTAGCGCCAATGATCCCGTTCTGCACTGGAAAAGTAAAGAACTTCCATAGGAATTATCATAAATATCCTGATATAGGGGAGCCCTTTTATTTTTAAACCCTAATGGTAAAGTTTTGTATTTATTAATAGAATCAACGAATAGTTCTAATTCTGTACTTTTTACGCATTTATTAATAAGATGGTGCCATTTTTTTCCGATTCAATGTTTATTCTAATTTCTTCTGTTTCGTAATATTCTGCTAAATATTCTAATTTATCTACCCATTTTCTTTTTTCTGTTGTATTTTCAAACACCTTTCTAGACCATCTATTTTTATTCATGAAAGTCAACCTCCCCAGATATTTTAATTTGCTTTAATTTGCTTAAATAACGATGACCACCCCATTTCACTTTGAACTGCCGTAGTCGGTGTCAAATTGTTCCCTCCTATTAGTTTTCTTCCAAACGTGTTTTGGATATTTGTCAATTTTTGAAGTTCGGTTTCTGTATTAATTATAGTTTCGTTACCATATATTAGAACAGGCACAGCCAATGATTTCCATAATATTCTACCTAGTTCTACTTTATTGTAGCTTTTATTACATATGCCCCTTATCCATCCACTTAGTTTCTTTGCTTTAGCTATTGTGTTGTTTGTATGTTTTTTAAAGATTTGTCCCTCATTTGTTATTAATATTCCTAGGTATTGATATTCATTGGTTTCTTTAATTTCCCGATTATTAATTTGCCAGTAGTTTTTCTCAACTACATTAAAATTTATTACTTCGCTTTTGTTGCAATTGAATTCCATTTGAAAATCTTTTGCGAAGCTTCCTGCCGTATTTAGTAGGCTCTGTAAATCCTTTTTATTATCTGGAGCTATCCAGTGAAAGCGGCTAAGCCTAAACGTGTTACGAACGGACGGAATCGATCGAGTATTAAACGCCTTACCGCGGTAGAAATCCATTAAGATTCTTTCATTATCAATTGACAAAATATTATTGTTTGAATTATCTTTTTTGGGCCGCCCATGTTGCAGATTTTAAGCCTTCTCTCTCACAAAACATGTCGGCGGGAGCGAGTGATTTTCCGATTTCCCAAGTCCCGCCTTTCTCTGACGTCAGCATTGTCACATGATTTCATCCGTTCATTTGATTCGCTGTTGTACCAGCAATATTTTGAGACAATAAAAGTTGGGCCAATATTGTTCCTTTCGTACCGACAATAAAGTTGGGGCAATATTGTTCAGGTTGGGGCGATCAAATTGGGGCAAACGGTTGCCAGCGATCAAATTGGACCTGATTGTCCCAAAATATCGCCGTGTGTTCGCCTAGCCTTAATCAGCATTTATTCTATTATCAATTTCATGCAAATAAACAGACTTCTTGCTAGATCTTATCCAAGTCTGATCCCTAATTTCACGAGCCAGTGGCCGCATATATTCACCACAATATGTTAGTGATGAATCTAGGTTTTGTCTGGACACAGATAACCACCATACTTAATTATGCAGAAGCACTGGGTACTTAACAACAAATTTTTAAGAATGGAAAGATCTGTAATGGATAAAGATGTAATGGACTGTAATGGATGTCAAAGGTTTACGATAAATACTGGCGATGAGCTTATTATTGTCGATTTGAATGATACGTCAAGTTTTTTTTGCTTCCATTTTTATTGTTTGTTTGTTTGTTTGTTTTTTTAATTATTTAATGTGATTCTTGCATTTTGAATTCTAGTCTTATTATAAAATATGAATTTTCTAAATGAATAGTAGGAAATTAACATTCAATTAAAGTATAAAATTACTCAAATAAGAAATTTTAAGCTATAACCTGTAGCATGACATAAGTCCAGTGATGTCCAAGCAGTTGCTTTCCAGATTCTCAGAACTTGATAATTAAGGAATGTCCTCAGATATTTAAGTCTCATTATTACATCAGTTCCTATGATAATGCTGACAGGTTGTACATGTTAATAGGATAATCACTGAAAATGATTACAAGGTTGTTACAGTTAAAACTTGCCATAGGAGAACAAATAGAATAAACATTCAGTGTAGCTTATATTTCTAAATAAATAAATAAATAAATAAATTCTTTTAAAAAGTAAAGAATTGGATTAAATCCCACTATAAAACTTCATAGATTAAAAATGCATCATTTCCTTTATAAAATATTTCTTTTATTTAATTCATTTGAAGCAGAAGGGTAAAAGCACAATGCAATAAGATGTTATCATTAAGCAGAAACACAATGTGAAAAGAGAACAGAATGACTACAGAAAATAAAATAAAAATGCAAGACAGAAAAATCTCAGATAATGCAAAGTAGTTCTTAGTGTTGTTATTGTTGATACCGTATTTACTCGCATAATTTCCCCCATCGCGTATTTTCCCCACCCCTGTTTTTGTGGATTACAAAATTCAATTTTTATTTTTATCGCATAATTTCCCCACCTCTACTTCAACGCGTTTCCAACATGATCTTGACTGGCGGTCAACTCACGACGACGCGACAACGTACCGTTACTTCCGCATTTCTCTATCCCACGCTACTTTAGGGGAAGATTCCACCCCCACCCCGGTCAGTACAAGAGCAGACTCCTTCTGAATCAGTACAACAATAACTGTACTTTGAAGAAAAAACAAATGTTGAGATGTGATTTCTTATATTTTAAATGTTGCGTGTTAATAAAATTGTTGTTAATTACATTTCTTGCTTTAAAAATCAATATTTAACATGGTTTTCCTTACACTTTCACCATATTTTTTTTCCTCAAATTGAAAAACATCGCGTAATTTCCCCACCCACCCTTTTTTTTATCAAAATATTGATGAAAAAAAAGGGGAAATTATGCGAGTAAATACAGTAATTTAAAATGAATTCTCGAATAGACAGAATTGAGTTTCTAATCTATTATCAACTAAAAATGTAAATTTAATAAAGATATTAGAAAAATCAGCAAATGTAAGGTAAGGCACACACACTATGAATAATTAGGCAGTAGTTAATAATAATCTGTAATAAACAAGTTGCCAAGAGTTACAAAGAAAGTTTCTGTTTTTTGTCCTTCCATCTAGCTATTTTTCTATCCTGTTATTTCCCTAATCATCATTCCCCGTATTCTCAAATCTATTTTTATAATCCCTTCTTCAAATTAATCTGTTCTTGCCATTGTATTTTTTACATATTTGTTATGCTTCACAGGTAAAATACACAGTTGTTTGTCTCCATTACTGACTATCAATATGTCAATTCTAATTTGCCAATGACCAGTCTGTTTATTATGTCTTGCCTAATCACTGCCACCATCTGCTACACACTATTCCAATTCTCCATCAGCGTATCAAAGAGGTATCTGAGATTTCATCTCCTGTTTCCCCTCGGTGCGGGTTCCTGTACGTGGTGAGGGGACCACCCATGGAGGGTTCTCTTTTCCATGAGCTACTCTCCATGGGTCCTAAACGCCCGCCCCCGAATCCAAGGTGGAAGGCATCGTGCCGATGGATGTGTGGCACTACGGGGTTATTTTAGTGTCATGAACGATCCCTGTGGAAAAAAAAAAGATTGCCTGGCAACAAATCACAGTATTTAAACTGCTTCGGCAGTGCCTTCCAGGCAGATATGGGGATAGCTGCCTGGTGACTGTTCTTTCCCCAGCTAAATTTTTTGTGTATGGATTCTAATTTTTTTCCTTTATTGGGAAGCAATTCCCACACCGTCGATGTTCGCTCTTCTTCTATTATCACTCAGACCTTTCTAATCATGCATTCCTTAACCCCTGAGACACCTTTATCTAAACTGTCCCCTTTTCTCATCTCCAAAGCACTTTCAGGTGTAACTTCAAATATCAAGTCAGTCAAGAAACTGCAGTCTGGCGATTTGTTAATCCAGCTGCCTTCTTCAAAAGCTGTGGACCAACTACTTAATTTGACAACTCTGGCAGATACTCCGGTATCTGTCACAAAGCACAAGACTCTAAACTCTAGTCGCGGCGTGATCGGCGAACCAGATCTGGACGGTCTTAGTGATGCTGACCTTCTCGAAGGCTTTGCTTCGCAGGGTGTGACTGCTGTCCGACGGATTAACGTTCGTCGTGACAATAAGGAAGTACCCACTCGAACAGTTGTTCTTACTTTTAACACCTCCACACTGCCCACGAGTGTTACAGCTGGCTATCTTCGCTGTCCTGTACGTCCTTACATCCCAAACCCTTTGCGCTGCTTCAAGTGCCAACGTTATGGTCATGGCTCTGCAGCTTGTCGTGGCAAGTCCATCTGCCCTAAGTGTGGTGAGCCATCCCACGAGTCTACACCGTGCACTTCGCCTCTCAAGTGTGTCAATTGTTCTGGAGACCATCCTTCATACTCTCGATCTTGTCCTCGTTGGAAGGAGGAGAAGGAGATTCAGACTATCAGAGTTAAACATTCTCTTTCTTATCCCGAGGCTCGGAGGATGCTTCTTGCTGTGCCAGCTCAAAAGACTTTTTCGTTTGCAGTAAAATCCAAACAGACAGCTTCAATCTCCTGTCAAACAGACATCACTTGTCCTCCTCGCGAGTCCTTTTCAGCCATATTTCAAAACATTGCTACTTCTACCACAACAGTTCCGTCACAATCAACTCAATCTACGTCACAATCCACCATGTTATCTTTGCCAGTTTCTTCAAGTACTTCTAATATCCCTGCCGGTCTCAACTTCACTCAGAAGCGACCATCTGTATCTCCACACCGACCTTTTCATCGCACTAGTTCACATTCACGTTCACCTTCTCGTGGCCGTCGGAGACATTTCTCTCCTAGACGGTTTTATGAAGACGATCTGGAGGACTCCTCCAAACACCCAAACTTTAGGGCACCACCAGCACCTCCACCTTGATTTTTAGGCTTTTACCCTTTTTTATCTTTTAATGGCCTTACTGTATTGGAATTGTCGAGGACTTCGCTCCAACCTGAACGATGTTAAAGCCCTCCTTTCTACAAATCATCCAGTCTGTATGTGTCTCCAGGAAACTTTTCTTACAGGAAACGACACAGTTTCTCTTCCAGGATATTCCATGCTGAGTAAACAGCGGACCGATAGAAGCGGCGGAGGCGTTTGTCTCTTTATTCGACATGATACTCCATCCTCTCATGTCCCACTTACGACTTCTTTGGAAGCTGTTGCTGCTCGCCTTTCCACCAGCCGCCTTTTCACTATCTGTAGCTTATATCTGTCCCCCACAGCCCCTGTTTCGCTTACAGACATTGCTCAGCTTCTGGATCAATTACCGACTCCGTTTCTCTTAGTCGGAGATTTCAACGCTCATTCTCCTGTCTGGGGTTCTTCATCCACCAATCCTAGAGGTGCTGTTATTGAAGATCTTTTAGTTCGGCGTAATCTTTGTATCTTTAACACAGGCGCCGCAACTCATTTCTCATCCTCGCCAATATCTTTCTCTGCTATTGATTTAGCTATAGGTTCTGCGTCACTCTTCCCCCATTTCTCATGGGATGTTATCAACGACCCTGGTGGCAGTGACCATTTCCCAATCATTCTCAAAGAGCTCCCTCGTTCAGCTGTTTCATCACCCAGTCGTCATCGCTGGAAATTTGACTCTGCTGATTGGATAACTTTTACTAGCCGCTGTAATCTGGAGGCCATTGATCTTTCAGCTACCATTGATCAACTTATTGACGAGGTTACTCATACCATTATTTGTGCTGCTAAAGCAACAATTCCACAAACATCTGGAAGATTCCCTCTGCATCCCAAACCGTGGTGGACTCGTGACTGTACGTCTGCACAGAAAATTAAGCAGAAAGCATGGAATATTTTCCGCCGTTATCCCAATTCGGCGAATCTTTTAGCTTTCAAACGGGCACGTGCTTCTGCTCGTCGTATCCGTCGAATTAGTCAAAAAGAGTCGTGGCAACGTTTTGTTTCATCACTGACTTGTACTTTGTCTTCAAAGACCCTTTGGGATAACATTCGTAAGATGCACGGAAAGTACAGATCTCAATCTATGCACATACTGAAAGAAGATGGAAAAGAAATAGCTACTATCTCCGCACAAGCTGAAGCCCTTGGACGTGCTTTTGCACGGAATTCCAGTCCTGCACTTTTATCTCCTACTTTTCAAACGATTAAAGACCGTGCTGAAGCTATTCCTTTAAAGTTTTCTTCTTCCAACAGAGAACCATACAATCTCCCATTTAGTTTACAGGAATTATTGTTTGCACTAGACACCAGCAAAAATACTGCCTGCGGCCCTGACGGAATTCATTATGTGATGTTGCGACACTTATCTGTTTCGTCGTTGAATGTTCTTCTGTCCATCTTTAATAAAATCTGGTTGGAACATTTATTTCCTGATAGTTGGCGACGAGCTATAGTCATTCCTTTTGCCAAACCTGGTAAAGACGCCAGTGATCCAAATAATTATCGCCCCATTGCCCTCACTAGCTGCTTATGTAAGACGCTTGAACGAATGGTAAATCGCCGCCTTCAATGGTATCTTGAAGCCAATAAACTTCTCGCTACCACACAGTGTGGTTTCCGGCAGCATCGCTCTACAGTTGACCATCTTGTACGTTTGGAAGATGCTATTCGCACTGCATTTGTTAATAGAGAACACCTCGTCTCCATTTTCTTTGACTTGGAGAAGGCATACGATCGCACCTGGAAATTTGGCATTTTACAAGATCTTCATCATTACGGCCTTCGTGGTCACATGTCTATTTTCATTCGCAATTTTCTTTCGAATCGTACCTTTCAAGTACGTCTAGGATCTACGCTCTCTACATGTTATCCTCAAGAACTCGGAGTACCTCAGGGCTGTGTCTTGAGCGTTACCCTTTTTTCTGTAAAGATTAATGGCATCATTTCTGTTTTGCCTTCGTCAGTTCACCACTCTTTATATGTTGACGACTTACAGATCTCTTGCAGTTCTGTTAATTTGCGTCTGATTGAACGACAACTGCAGTTAGCTCTACATCAGTTGCAGACTTGGAGTGTTTCTAATGGTTTTACTTTCTCACAATCCAAGACTGTGTGTGTCCATTTCACTCGACGTCGGGGAATTTTTCCTGATCCGCAGCTGACTCTTGGTGGCGTCTCACTTCCATGTGTGTCTCAGCATAAATTTTTAGGCCTCATTTTTGATAAGAAATTGACTTTTAAGGATCACATACTTGACCTTCGGAAACGGTCTCTTTTAAAACTAAATTGTATCAAAGTGCTTTCGCATTCCAAATGGGGTGGTGATCGCTTGGCCTTGTTGCGCATTTACCGAGCCCTTATTCGATCCAAATTGGATTATGGCTGCATTGTCTATGGCTCTGCGCGACCGTCTGTCCTTCGGACACTTGATCCTGTACACCATCAGGCCCTCCGCTTCTGCCTCGGTGCTTTCCGTACTTCACCGATTCCCAGCCTGTATGCAGAGGCTCTGGAACCGTCCCTGCACTTTCGTCGACAAGTTTTGTCTCTCCAATATTTCGCCCGTATTTCTTCACTTCCCAATAATCCTGCTTATCAATGTGTGTGTCGTCCTCGTCAACGACGTCTTTTCACCAATCGTCCTTCCATTATACCACCGTTTGGACATCGGGTGACGACTTGGCTCAATACACTACAGCTCGCTGACCTTCACATTGCCACTCTACCTACTTCACCATCCGCGCATTGGAAATATCCTCTCCCCACCTGTGATTTCTCTCTTCGTACTTTTGCGAAAACCAACACTCCCTCGACAGTGTTTCAGTCTCTGCATCAAGATCATTTGTCCCGTCACTCTGATTTCAACATCTTCTATACCGACGGATCTAAAGGTGCAGATTATGTTGGAGCTGCTTTTTACACTGCTACTTTCAGTCGTGCTGTTCATCTTCCTTCTGAGGCATCTGTGTTTTCTGCTGAGCTTTATGCCATCTTCCTAGCTTTACAGTATGCTTTGCAGGAGAAGTTTACGCACACACTTATCTACAGTGATTCTGAGAGCGCTTTGCGGGCACTGTGCAGTCACACCCTGAAGGGTCACCCTTTTGTTTTATCCATTTTAGATTTTTTACAGCGTTTTCACCGTTGCACTATCATTTTCTGCTGGATCCCAGGCCACGTCGGCATTGTCGGCAATGACCACGCTGATTCTCTCGCAAAGTCTGCTGCTAGTTTACCCTTGCGACGGATCTCCACTCCGGCCTCTGACATCTACGCACTTATACGTTCTCGTCTCCGATCTGCCTGGCAACACGAATGGGATGCTCTTCACGGCAATAAACTTCGTCTTGTCAGTCCTTCGTTATCCTCTCCTGCCACTCGACTGTTTCCAACTCGCCGGAAGGATGTTCTTCTGGTGCGTCTGAGGATCGGCCATACAAGACTGACACATAGCTACTTATTGCTCAACCGTCCACCTCCCCAGTGTTCTACGTGCAACGTTGTTTTAACCGTCCATCATATTTTAATTGACTGTCCTGCTTTTACTCAACATCGTCGTCAGTGCTTTTATCCTCTTTTTAAATTTCATGTTCCGTTTCATATTTCATTGCTTTTAAATGATAATGATCTTTTACCCATTTCATCAGTTTTACACTTCATTCATCAATGTGGCCTTGCCACTCTATTGTAATTCTCAGGTATTTAGAAGAAAAGTAAAAATCTATCTTTTTACCTATATCCTATTATCTTACTTTGCACACTACCTGTTCTTTTCTTGTTTTTGTCCTTTTTAGCTAGATACATGTAGTTAGTCTTCATTCCATTTTCTTTTCTTTTTTACCTTTCTTGGCGCAGCTTAGCCGCAGCTGCTTTTGCGCCATTAAACACCAACCAACCAACCAACCAATCTCCTGTTTTTGGACTGTTGTGTCCATTGTTTTGCCTATAGCGCAGCTGGAGAGACATATTTTCTCCAGAGATCTGCTGGCACAACCATACACTATCTCTCTAATATTTCTTTTGCCTGAAATTCTTATTCTTCCCCTGCAGGTACAGAATGTTCCTCAGCTTCCCTTATGTGTTAAGCTTTCTGTTGTAACACACTTCATATTTCAGATTAATGCCACCCAGGCTATAAATAGCGTACTGCTCTTTTTGATCCCCTTTGGTAGGTCTTTGATTGGATCACCTTCAAACGATCCTTGTGAGTTCCCTTTTTATCATGGAGCACTTTGCATATTGCCTGGCATCTATTTCCTCTCTCTTAATTGCGCAGTGCCTCTTACTGTCTCCACTGCGTGATGCTAATACCCATCTAATATCTGTTAATTTACTAATTTTCTTGTTATGTTATTCAGTTGTCTTCCTTTGCACAATGGATACACTTTTGTAGACAAAAGTATATTAATAGGATTGTAAATTTTAATGAGTAAAATTAATATTTATATATGATTTTGTCTCTATTTTGGTTGGTATTGTTACCACAAAATACTTGTTGCACTTCTTTGAGAATTACATAATTTGTCTGTATGGCAGTAAGCAGTCCTCTTTCAGGGTTTACAGTGAATTTTTACAGTTAAACTTTGAACTTTGCTTATTCATTGCTTGCTACATCATTAAACATTTTGTAGATGTATACTGATTATCATTACTGAATAAAATGAACATTTATCCAGGTTCCCCATACTTTTACTGGCTTTATATTTTTAATAATGTTACCATATTTTTATATGTTTTTATTAAAATGGAGCTTTTTTCTAATTTTAGATCATACTGTTCAGTTAGAAGAACTCCGGAGCACTTTTCTTAGAGCAAATAAGCATCTTACTGATAGTACGTAGTGTTATATATATTTACTTATTTTAATGTTCTTTAAATTATTAATAAGTTATCTTATAATTCCATTCTCTGTTAACATTATGAGACCATAAGATTCAAGTAGTCTTTCTCTCTCTTGTTTTAAGTAAAATAAAATAAAAATGGTTACTTACAAATGATCTCTCTGTCTAAAAATATAATAATAGAATTGAAATTTAGAAAATAAAGGTAAAAAAGGTGAATATGATGTTGAGCTTACGTAACATGATAAGAATAAAATTTGTTTTAAGGGTAAAAGAAAAAAAAAGAAAAAGCTTTATTTTGTTTACTATGATTATCAATATAAATCACTGCTGATTTATGGATTTGAAAATTAAAAGAAGGTTAAGGATTAAAGTATACAGGGTGTATCAAAACTCTTTTTACAAATTTTAATGGGAGATAGGGAGCACCAAGACAAATCTTTGTCCCCTGATGGAAGCCTTCAGTGGTAATGGATACTGTTGCCTGGTCACCAAGATCGCCCGATTAACATATATCAATTTCTTCGTCTGGAGACACATAAAGAACCACATACATGAAACTCCCATAGTCTGATATGAAGACCTTGTCGCAAGAGCCACTGTAGCTGCTGCAACTGTTCGTGAAATCAGAATGTACAGCAATTAATGCTTTGATGCTGTCAGGTATGCATTGCTGTTGCCAGTCACAACTTTGAGCACGTTCTTTGAATAAACATGTTGTTCACACTTGTTCCTGTTCATTTAGGTTTGTCTTGGTGTTCCATATCTCCTCTCTTATCTGATTGTAGAACTACTAAACAGTGCCCCTCTAGCACCAAAGGTTGCCATCAGCGGACAAATATTCATAGATGAAAAGATTTGTCATAGTGCTCCCTATTTTCCATTAAAAGTTGTACAGAGAGTTTTGATACACCCTGTACATTTAAACCAGTTTTTAAGTCTGGAAAGATTTAAAAACTGAAACTTAATACTTTGAAACTGTTGATGAAAAGTAAAACAATTATTCACTCATGAAGCGTATACATATAAATAATGTAAAATGAACTAGTCTTACAGAATGATTTGATTTGAACAACAATTAGCTTTCGGAATTTTCAATGGTACACGAAAAAAATCTACTTATGTCTCTTAATTTGATCTATGATCTTTTTAACTTTTTTGAATTTGGATCATTTTTTCTTGAATCCATTAATTCAACACATTATATTATGTGAACCAGTCCCTCTTCTTTAAGATTAAATACTTGATGTTTTTAATTTATCACAGGTTTTGGATCAGAAGGAGATGCTAGTTGCAATTTACTTCAGTTTTGGGCTCGCATAGAGGTAATACATATCAAGTGCTTTAAATTTCTCCCCCTTCCCCCCTCAACCTCCTTAATAAATATAGAAAAAAAGTTCTGATTCATAAGTACATTTCAAGTGAAATTCTGAATTGCATTACAACATTGAAGTTTTTAAACTATCTGCTCTTCTTTTAATGAAAATTAAAATAAGATAAAAAAAAATAAATATTTTTTGCTTTTTTATGATTTACTTAGCATATTCTTTCTCATTACATTTTTGCACTAACAAAGAATATTTATGTTCATTTTTAGTTGTCCCAGTATTTTCTTTTGTAGGATATCATACCACTTAAATATTCAATAGCTTCTTTTGGACACAGTTTTGAACCACTATTCCTCCCAAAAATGAAGTTGATCTTTCCCTTTTTTTAATAAGTCTTCTGTTTTATCTCATCATGCCCATTGTATTGCTAATTAATTCAATCTCATGTTGCTGCTTAAGACAAGGACAGGGTGTCTACAGAATCAGGGAATCAGGGAATTATCAGGGAATTTTGTTATTCTGGAAAAAATCAGGGAATTATCAGGGAATTTTGCAATTATTACTTAAAATCAGGGAAATTTATGATCTTTTGCCAAGCACGAGCTCTTAAGGGAGCATTCAAGGTCACGCGTCACGTCGATCCCCTCTTTCCTGCCGGCCGGTCTAATGAGGTTGAATAGTGACGTCATATCCTGTGCTATATTTCCGCCACTGAAACTGAAACCGAAACTTACTACGAGGAATATTAGATATTGGTGTACAAAGACAAATGAAGTAAAAACAAGATATTTGAACTCAACCTTTCTTGGACGCACTCGTGCAACTGATTTGGTGAATTCGTTTGTTGAGGCTACTAAACCTCTGGATTTGAAGAAACTTCTACAAATCTCGATGGATGGGCCTAACGTAAATCAAAAGTTTTTTAAAGAACTTTCGTGCTCTTTAAAGGAAACTAAGGAAGATGCTGAAGTACTGAATATTGGCTCATGTGGACTACATGCATTGAACATAGCTTTCAAAACAGGAGTGTCAGTTACAAACTGGAAGATTATGGAGTTTCATCGAGCTTTATATTACTTGTTCAAAGATTCCCCAGCAAGAAGAACATTATTTATGGAATATACAAATTCACAAATATTTCCAAAAAAGTTTTGCTTTGTTAGGTGGGTTGAGAACACTGGTGTAACAGAACGATCATTGCAGCTTATCCCATTGCTAAGGAAGTTTATAGAAGGAATAGAGAAGGACAAAATGGCTCCAAATTCAAAAAGTTATAAGGAAGTTAAAAGTGCTATTTATGATTCTCTCTTACCAGCAAAGCTTGCTTTTTTTTCATTTAGTTGCTTCCGATTTTGAAATGTTCTTAAGGGAGTACCAAACAGATGCTACCTTAATACCATTTCTTTATTATGACCTAAGTAATTTGTCACTAAAATTCATGCAGCGCTTTCTTAAAAAAGAGGCATTAAGCAAAAATATTACAAGCATAGACGTGGAGGACAAATCAAATTTTCTGCCAGTTAAACAAATAGATATTTGTTTATCTGCTCAAAGCAATTTGAAAAAGGCGAAAGTAGCTGATTTGCAAATAGCTGAATTTAAAGTTGACTATAGACGCATATTGATTCAATGTTTACTGAAACTCCAAAGTAAATCTTCCCTTATTTACAAGCTGACTAAAGCAGTGTCCTGTTTTGACCCTAAAATAGCAATAAATGAAAATATATTTTCATGTAGATTATCAAGTCTGTTGGTAATTCTTTCTGAAAAAAACTGGATATCATGCACTTTAGCTGAGAAAGCTAAGAATCAATAAAACAAATATGTTCACAGCCAGAAAATATCTCAAAGTTAAAGATGTATAAAAGATCGACTGCACGTATTGATAATTTCTGGTGTAGTTTGATATCTGCTGAAGAAAATGGAGCACCTGAAGCTATGACAGTGATACAGTTAGTCATGGTATTGTCGCATGGCAATGCAAGCTTAGAAAAAGGTTTTTCTATAAACAAAGATACTTTAGAGCAGAATATCAAAGAAGAAACTATCATTGCCAGAAGATCCATTTATGATAGTGCATTGTCTAAAGGTGGCATAAATAACATTGAAATTACTAAGAAGATGGTCCTTGATGTAAGAAATGCAAGAGCTAAGTATTCCGAGGCAATGGAACAAAAAAAGAAAGAAAATCAAGAATTGGCAGTAGCTGTTAAAGAAAAAGAGAGGCTGAACTTGAACTGAAAAGGCTTAATGACAAAAAAATTAAAATCTTAGAAGCAGCACAAAAGGAATCTGAAATGATTGAAAACGAAATTGCTGCGATAAAGCTTTCAAAAATTTAATCAGTATCATGCTGTACATTACAATGAATCTTGAATTCTGTTGAGTTTAATTTTGTGTATATTGTTGCAATAAATCTTTTAAAAGATAAGATATTGTAAACTCATTAATTTATAATTTTTTATTTCTCTCTTCTTTTTTTAAGTATTTCATCATTACTGTTTTTATAGAATTTTTTGCTTATTCTTTTATTATACTTAGATAAAATAGTAAATAGTTACCAAGTAGTTAAAATCAGGGAATTTTTCTCTTATGATCAGGGAATTTTTAAGAAATTGTTCGTGAAATCAGGGAAAAATCAGGGAATTTTTTTATTCAGATTTTGTAGACACCCTGAAGGAGGAGAAATGGAGTGTTGGGAAGAATAAGATGAAATTTGTAGTATGGTTTCATAATTAAGTCATTGTTTTTATAATTCAAAACTAAATTTCTTGGTCCAGGAAGTCCAATAAAATAAATGCAGATCTTTATATTGATGGAGCATAATTCTATATGCAATGCAAAAGGGAAAAAAGTGATAAGACTTCAAGATGCTCTGAAATATAAAAAAAATCATCTGAGACATTGAAGGCTTCTGGACTTGGGACTGAAAAGAAGATGGAAGAAGATTATTCCAATGTATTTCAATTGGAAATTTAAAGGTGAATTTCATCCAGCATATTATAAAGGTAGACATAGCAATAGGTGAACAGGTACTATTTATAGTAGGTTAGTGTAAACAGCATTGATCACAACATATTTATTAATTGTTGCTCTACAAACTCAGCAACAAGAATTTAGGCAACCCACAACTGCAACTGCTAATTCTTCGATTCAGCAGTTTGCTGCCATCAAAGAGGTATCATAGTATGAGCATTTTTCCAGAATACTTTCAAAATTTTCAGGAGGAATTCTAGTATTCACTATTGGCTCTGTTTTATATTATGATGCTCTTAATAAATAAATTTATACAGGACAAACTTGCAAAAAGAACACTCATTCTTTCTTCTGCTCATATCCCATTATCCAACTCCACGTATCTGCCAGTTCCCAAGTTTTCTTTTCAGGCTGCACTTTCAGATTCAAGTCTTGGCTTCTTTGGTGTCTTCCAGCCTCTGGAGCCCTTTCCATTAATTTCAAAATGATGCTCTTTTTACTCATTAAACCTGTTTCTACCACTTAATGCTCAGTGTATGCCTTCACAACCTGATGTGCGAAATGTGCTTTTCCCCAAGATATCTCAACTTAGACTATTGGAAACTCTCTAGTCCCTCTTAGGAAATCTTGTGCTTTTTTGCCATGATTTGGTTTTTGGCAAAGATTTTATTATTCTCTTTCAACAAGATGAATTTACAATTCCTGCCAGTGGACACGAATTACTTATTTCCCAACAGATGCCAGCTCTTTGCCATATATCTTCCTCCTTCTTTGCCATTTATCTTCCTCCCATTGCCATGTGCACTCATTCCAGACAGCAATACTTTTAGGGGGAGTTTCATACCCTTTTACCTATACTAACTCAACATCCATATCTTTACTTTGACAATTTGTTCATTCCAGCCAATTGACATTACTTAAACACATCTGTATGTCTCTGAGTGTTAAACTGACACAGCGGTCTGATTTCATCATTGCTCTCTTCGTCCAGGATGTATCTTAAATGCAACCCAACGAAGCTTGCATCATAGCTCTTCGTGCCATACTTTGGATTCTGCTAACATTGACTGCAGTTCCTGCATCCTTTTCTCACTTTTCTTCAGACTGTTATAGAGCTTTACTCTATTGGTGCATTATGGTCATCTATATATTCGTTGATTTCATTGGCTATTCATTGCCAGAATTCTGCCATTAACTTTTGGCTTAAAAAATAAGTGTATACTCTGATCCTTTTCTACATTTATTTATTGATGGTTCTAAAGATGATTAAGGTGCTCATACTGCCGATCAATTTCTCACAGGCATATGGAAATTTTTAATAGAGTTCTCTTCCATCAGTTATTTAGGACTACTCACTGTTGGTATGGTGTCATCTGTACTTGCTTCCACATTATGATGCATTCTAACTACTACTGTTTCTTATAACAACTGGCATGAGTGTATGCCCTATCAGTAAAAAGTCGACATTTTAGTAAAAGTTTCGCTATTAATGCATGCCTGATCTTCGAAATCGACTGGCAAAGCAGCTATCTCAATCTCAGAACATTTCCCCAATTAAATGACAATTTTCAGCAAAGGGGATGGCCAATCATCAATCTCTCGACTTCCAACATCAACCATTGACTTTCTGTTTATGGCATTTATTTATCCAATCCCAGCTCTTCCATCCTAAATGCATTTTTCTCTGACTTGTGAGGTAGCTTACATACAGCTTCCCACCATTAACACTGATCCTCTGAATATTAAAGTATCTGCAATGCAATCTGTACAGCCACATGTTTTCATTTCTTCAGCTTGATCTTTCAGTTCATGGTTTTGTCTGCTATTGAGCCTTCTCATAGAGTGCCTATTTAACTTCCTCCGTAGTCCTACTTTTTATGTAAACCTTACTGTGGTTTCCAATATCCTTTTCTGGAATACCTTCATTTTAATGCATGGAGATTATTCCCTGTTCTCTCCAAAAACAATACAATATTTTTATTTTTGCTTGAATTTGGCAAATGCATTTCTGAGATCCATTCTCTGTAACATGAAGTTTATTTCAAACTCCTTCATTAAGGAATTTAATCCTTGAGATTTCCTTATACAGTATAAGGGTTCACTCTACTATGTGATATCCTCAACCCATAACAATTTGTAATTTACCTGATAGGCATCCATATGCTCAATTTTTATGCCCAGTAAGAATTTTGTTTTATTTTCACCGTATGACTTTGTTTGCTCTGTCTGCCAATGTCTATTTTACTTAAGTACTGCTCCTCTTCCTATGTCTACCTCTACCCTCACTTCATTGGTGCAGTTAGTCATACAAACAGCTTATCAATCTCATTCCGAAAATCCAGATTTCCGTCTTCTATCTGCATGCTCTGCCCAGTAATCTGTTCACAGTTCATCTGTAATCATCCAACTGAATGTGGTGCTTCTTCTGACTTAAGTTGGTCCAGCCTATCCTCATTCAATCAATGCTTATGCTGCCAACTGGGCATGGCTTTGTGGCATCATTTTAGATAACTTGCAATTCATTTTGAGCTGGTCAAATTTGATCTCCTTTTTTTGCCAATTATCTTTTTCAAATCATATTTTTTTGTCTGTCCAATTTCAGAATTTTATCACTGACTTAATATTTTTTATCAACGTCCATACAGAATGATCCTCTGTCTCTGCTTCCTTGTCCTTTTCATTCCAGTTCTTCTTCCTTCCAACTCACTACTACTAATTCTTTCATGTCCCCATCTCTACTGTACTATTTGTCATTTGTATATATAATATTGATATGACAGTCTAATTTTGATTAGTAAAATTAGTTTTTTGGCTAATATTATATTTGCACCTATTTTCCTTCCCTTGCATCCTCAATTACATTTATTTCAACCATTGTTGGGTAACCAAGGACATCTTGTATCATCTGACATTACAATTGTCAAATACTCCATTATTGATACAGGTTATTTCATGTGTATATATTATTCACCACTACGAAATGTATTATTGATTTCAAATTCTTAATGTGTTAGTTTTATAGTATTTTTTGATGTGTATTACATGTTTGTGTTTTAATGTATAGTCTGAAGTTATTATCATTGAAGCTAGAAAAATTTGTGCATATTTTTATTATATATTGTCTGTTTGATCTTGTTAGGCATTTTATTGTAAAGATATGACAAAAGCAAGAGAACTTTGGGCTGAAATAATGGCACAAGGTCACAGTTCAAGTGCTCAGATGTGGCTGGAATATGCTACTTTAGAAAGGTTAGATTGAAATTTAAATTTGATAGCAATATAGAATAGATGCTCTAAAAATATTTCTCTAATTACATCCATAATTTAGGATTTACTTAACAATATAAAATAATTTATTATATTTTATTAGTCTGATTTTTTTTTTTAATATTTTTATAAGGTTTACTTAATAAAGTAATATATTATTTTATGTATTTTAATATTTAGAACTTGTGGTGATGTAAAACATTTAAGAAAGCTTTTTCAGAAAGCCTTGCAAGCAACTCATGATTGGCCTGAAGCTGTAGGTGTAGCTTGGATGAATTTTGAAAGAGATGAAGGTATATACATATTATTTCAATTTGAAATTTTGAGATTCAGTTTTCTTATTTGTGTTATATTAATTCCAGGTAATATTTAGTTTATAGTAGGATATATTTAAATTGCTTTTGTATAATTTAGGGACCCTTGAACAATGGGAATTGGCCAAGAATAAAATTGAAGCAAAATTGCAATCTGTAAAGATGAAACGTGAAAAGGTAAAAATTTCTTTCTATAATAAACATTCAAAAACAACCCTATCTAAAGAAATATATTGCTTAATATAAATACAGTAAAACCCCGTTATTACGCTCGTCAAGGGACCGTGACCTACAAGCGTAATAAGCGGGATAGCGCTATAAACGGGGAATGATTTATATGATGGGGAAACATTTAGACACCATTTTACAGGAAAGATACTTGATTCTGAAATAGATATAGTGCAAATGTGAGCTTATTTCCTATTAAAAAAATCTTTGATTGTGGTTTGCCGTGTGTGTATGCTAATGTTATAAATTATGACATTTTCAATGCGGTTCAAGAAACTATTAACATCAATTGATATTCCACTAGGAGCAATACAAATATATTTTCGGAGCAGTTTTAGTGCACTGCCCGCTATTTCACGCGCCTTTTCTTGAATGATTGGGTCACTTAATGGCACTGATGCATCACGGGACTGATGAATCCATTCAGTTAGAATTTCCTCGGCATCTTCACATTTTCCACACTACTTTTTTACGTTTGCAACCATCCTTCGCTGAATTGATAATTCCATTCTTATTTTTTATTATTGTTCTCAGACTGGATCAGGGAATTCTTAGATTCTGCGAAAACCTTCTGATTTAGTGTAGAATTCTCGTCGTACTTACGAAGAATTTGCAATTTTTCACTTATAGAAAGGGATTTCCGCTTCGACATTTTGCACTAACTTACTGTATCACAGACCCGCACTTCAAAGAGTTCAAAGATTCCCTCCTACCAGGGAAAGAAAAGAATCGTTACAGTGTTACATTTCTTTTCGATACAAAATTTCCGATATAAAAAAGCGCTACAAGCGGGATTTGAAGCGTTATAAGAGGGTAAAAGTATGCAGAGTTATATAGAAAATTCCAGGGACCGCATGAAAGGAGCGTAAAGAACGGGATAGTGCTATAAGTGGGAGCGTAATAACGGGGTTTACTGTACTTATGAATTCAATTTCTAAAAATTAATATTTTTTTTATAAGATGTAGTCAACTTGAGCCACAGATCTTTATTATTAATATCTTATAAAAACATCAGCTGGTCAGTGGGAGAGAAGGAGAAAATATGAACTTGCAGTTTCAGCTTGGCCATAATTTGGGTTTTGTAAAATTATGAATGAAATTTTATTGACTTCCAAAATTTAACTGATAGTTATGTGTCATCCTTCTAATTGAATTATTCACATGACAATGTTTTAATTAACAAAAAACAAATTTTGCAAAGTGACAAATGATTATTGCTTATTTATGCTTATTTAATCAAACTTTTGAATTAAAATCCATTACTGGTCTATATATTTTGTCACTTTAAACTATTCAATATAGCTAAGGCTTTTTTTCTAGAAAAAAAGGTACAGGAACTCTGATCAATTTGCATACTCATAGTCACTTTTTAGAGAGAAGTAAGCACTTAAAGCATTTAAATTATATAAACAGTTGCTTTAGAAATACTAAAATACTTTGCAGACTAACCTTTTTTAAAATCATATTGTATATTTTACTGTAAAAAAAAAAAAAAAAAAAGTGCCGAAACACCATTCTGGTATGTTCCGGCCGAAAAAAAAACCTTTCTTTTAAATGTGATAGTAACTGTAAAAATTGCAATGCTTTTGATAAAAATATTTATTACAACCTTGTTTATGTAAACAATTAAATTATGAAGGGTTGATAGCTATATATAATAACAAATTTAACTTGACATACATCTAAGAGAATCCCCTTTTCCACTATAAGTTATGTAGAGTATGTGCACCGTTATATAAGACAATCAGAGACTTGACAAGGATGTGCCTTGATCCCAGTTTCAAGCTCCATGCATTCATAAAAGGCTAAGGAAGTTTTGGCTATATGACTAGCAGCTTTATCCTGGTCAATGATGTTTCATTTCCATAGAGGGTTGGGATTTCCCTGGTGTAGATTGGCCTCATTATGTTTTCCTGATAATAGGCAGCATTAATAATTCATACCACCCTTCTTATCTGCAATTTGCCCGTATGGCAATATCCAGCAATGATAATAAAAATTATGTAGTAAACATGAGCAGCAGAAAATTCAATAAAAAAGAATTGGAACTTTTAAACAAAGGTCTTGACTTTGTATTTGATAAAAAAAACAGCTTAGATCTAAAAACTTTAGCAAAACTTCAGTTAGCTGCTAAACTCCTTGCATTGCCAAATGAAATCGCACCTTCCCTTCTCTGCTAAGAGCCAGTATGTCATGACATGTATCTTACCACAGTCACTGAAATAAATTCATGCTTCATCCAAGGGTTCCACAAACTTCCATTTGTCGCCTGCTAGATACCTTTCATACAGTTTGTGACAGTTTGTTTTTCGCTCAACTTGATAGACATGTCTTTCAGCTTTGTGAAATCCCAAATGTTTTCAGATTACCTTAGAAGCATGCGGTTGTGAAATTCCAATCTGCTAGCCATGCAACATTGAATGGGAGGGTTTTCCTGGAGGCCCATGCATTGAATCTATGGTAACACTGATGTGATGGTTTGGGGTGACATCTTGTTAGATGAATGCAAAGATCTGTATATGTTTCCTAGAGGAAACACAAATGTTAGATGAAATAAGGATGATGTCCTGGATTCCTGTTTTTGCCCTTACACAGCTGCAATACATTTCTTCTACAAAACGATAATGCACATCCCCATACTGTGCTAGATGGTAAATCAATACCTTCAAAAAGAGACCTTTGTACAAATGGATTTGCCAGCCAGATCTTGTGACCTTAATTCTTATTGAGCATGGGATGCTCCCAGGAAACATATTGCTTCCCTCACCACTCCTCTGCAAGATGTGCAGAGGCTTAAAAGAGCTTTAATAGAATAATGGTCATTTCTACCCATTGAGCTCCTAAACGCTATCATCAACAGCAATGAAAATTACTATTATGGGTGACTATACCCCATAATTAAGTAGGCCCAGTAGCCGAGTGGTCAGGGCACTTGGCCTCGGATTGGAGGTGGCGGGTTTAATTCCCGGCCTCAGCGGAGGGCGGGAATTTTTCCACGCTCCTTTCACCTCCAAAAACGGGTCCTAGGGTTTACCCAGCTCTCTGTGGAATGGGTACCGGGTTTCTTTCCCAGAAGTTAAAGGCGGGCGGGCATCAGGCTGACCACCCGACCTCAACTTCGTCCCGTTGGTCACGAAACGCTGGGAACCTGACCTCCCGCGCCCCAAAGGCCTGTCCAGGCCTGTAGAGGGACACTTTAGCTTTTTTATACCCCATAATTAAGGTACTTTTATCTTTTGAATTTGGACACTATTTTTTACCTGTTTCTATATGTGCTCATTATTGGAAGAAATTAGTGTTTCATACAAAATGTTTTTAGGCTATTAGCTAACATAGGTATGCATTAGGATTTCACCAACTTTCATACAAATTAATTGTGTATTTTTTGAGTTATTATGATTTTTCTTCTTTTTCCTTAATTTATGAAAACCAGTGTATTTAAAAATCTACAGTATTTTCTTTTTTCAAATGTCTTCTCTTCATTAAAGTAAATTTATATAAGTATTCTTACTGTTATTAATATATGATTTCTTATGCAAGCAAATTCAATGTTTTCTTTTTATATTATTGTAACTTTTAATATAGTTACAATTATTATCCTTAATTATTTTTTTTAATTAGAGTGAAGATTTTGAAAAAGATACTTCTAAAAACAGGTTTTGAAATATATAAACTACAAAGAATTTGAAAAGGGTGATTTTACTATAGAAAATATTTGAAACTGTGAATGAAATCTTAAAAATATAATTTAAATATTAATACACGTTTCATTAATTTTAGAAATTACATAACCAGAAAAGTTTGTACAGCATTACAGAGGAGTTTAAAATTCTAAGAATTTTGATTAGTCTTACCAAAATATGTTAGTGGATTCAAAAGCTACAGTACTAAGAAAAAATAGAAAATAAATTTATTGTTAGAACTGGTTTGTGACAGGGAGTTACTCTTTCCCTTTCTTTATAACTTAGTATATAAATGGATTATTTGAAAAACTGATACACAGTGATGTGTGATTGAGGTAAATAAGCATTGTAGGTTATGAGCATATGCTGATCCTATTAATATTATGATTGGAGATTAGAAGAACTATGGCAGAGTGGAACAACAGAACCAAAATGCTGCAGTTTTCAAAGTAGATCAGGCGATTTCGGGAGAGTGCACTTCCCCAGTGTAAAACATGAGAGTGCTAAAGAGCAAGAGTTTATTATTGTTATGTTACAGTACAACCAGCATATGATGACAATTGAATATATGCTCAATGGCTATGACGTAGCTATTTTTCAGCCAATTAGAAACAGCCACACTTCAAAGTAGACAGACGCTGATTTAATTCACAAAGCACCTCTCAAGAAATTATTTTGAAAGTTGAGGAATATTTCCAACAAAAATTTGAGAATAGAGGACCTCTAATACCTTTAACGCAAATTAAGGATTGAGTAGCTGCAGCAACAGGCATTTCAGAATAAAACGAGAAAGCAAGGCCTGCTGGAATAACAGTTTATCTACACCAGGAAGCCATAACCGATGTTGACGATTTCTACAAACGTCTTGTCTGTGTTCAAGGCATGTATTCAGAAGGAAAAATACTAACTCTACCTACGTTATACAAAGAATTTAAGGGGTGTAAAGAATCATTTTGGAAAATACTGCACGAATTAAGATTCAGATGGAGGAAATGTGACAATCATCTCATCTTACATGAACATGATGATATTGTCATGAAAGGAAGAGTGTTTTTGGAAATAAAGAAGATGGCAGATCAATCATTTGGCTTGATGAAACATTGATTCATATGTATAATATTCCTAAAAAAAGGCTGATAAGATGGAACAGCGAATTGCTCGAAAAGTAAATCAAGGCACCTGGACCATGTTTTATCGTTGTGCATGCAGGAAATGATCAAGGATTTATTCCGAATACATCTTTATTATTTAAATCAGGCAAGACTCTTAGGAGACTCTTAGAAGACTCTTAGGAGATTATCATCACGAGATGAATAGTGACTATAAACGTGGTTCGAAAACCAACTTCTGCCAAATCTGCCTACCAACAGCTTTGTTGTATTGTATCACAGTGTAGAAATTGATAAAGCTCCTTCTAGGAATATGAAGAAAGCTGATATTGCAGCCTTGTTGGATCAGCATAAAATTCTCTGAATTATTAATGTAATAGATGATCTACATAGTCAGTCAGAAACCAAATCCGTTTTAAAATGATTTCTTGAAACAAAAATAGCAGGCTTTACAATGCATCGTAAGTTTGGAACATCGATAATAGAAAGAACTTAATTCTGTTTGTTGTTTATTCTGTTGCAATATCCTCTAATATTTTATCAATTCTTTATGTTGTTTTTTTTATCTGGTTTAATTTTCCTTCTTAAAATGGGGGTGGGGGAAACTAAAAACTTTGCATAAATGAAAAGACTTGAATAGCAGCTTTAGAATGAGCAAATATAATGGAAATAGTTTGATGGAATCAAAATTCAGTGACTACAATACTGTTCTTGTTCATATTACTACTTTTTTATTTAATTCTTTCTATGTAAAAGCACTTGCTTAAAATATTGGAATTTATAGGAAGCCTTAAAAGAAGCAGAATTGCAGAGATTCAAAAAACATCAAAGACAGATTAAAACTGAAAGGAAACCAATAAAGCAAAATATTCAAACTGACGAACCCATTATAATAACAAGGAAAAGAAAGGTTAGCCATTTTGTTTATTTTCTGTGAATCATTTAGTAAAAATGGTATTCATATTATTTAGTGTCTTTCTTTCTTTCTTTCTGAAATTAATTATTTTTTGTAATAATATTTTTAATATTTAATTTTTTACAATTTTTGTATGTTTTGTGGTTTTTCTTTTCATTGTTTCAAGTTATCATTTTGGAACTATATTTATATACTAGCTGGGTACCGTCACATTGCTACAGAACCCTTGCATATGTAACGTAAAAAAAAATATGTTTTATTTATTTAGCAAATTAATATCAAGATCAGATAATATACGACTTCACAGCCCTTTGTGGCCTTCTCCACACCCCTGTCACTTGAAACCTTCCCAATTAGGGATATTGCAGGTTGGCAGCACAGTGTCCTGATTTCCGCCACACACAGTTCATGTCCCCCCCCCCCCCCCAAAAATAAAATAAAATAAAAAGTGTTATTTTTATACTTTTTACATTTTACAGTATGGAACCTACTCACTTCACAATTAAATTTAAGTTTGTAGCATGTTGGGAAGTATGCTAAACATTTCGAACAGATACACACACACACACATATCCACAAATTTCCCTTTTATATTATAGATTATATGAAACCTTGGGCATTGTCTGATTTAACTATTTTTAAACTTATAAAAGAAAATAATGCATAAGTTAAAGTACTTTAATTTCACTAGAAGTAAAGCTTTTCTAATCTTTATTGTAGTTTTTAGTATAATGTGAAAGATCTTTTCTATTTAAAGATGCAAAGGTATAGTTCAGGATAAAGGTGAAAGTGTCTCAGCTGATGATGACTGGTTATTTGTGAATCCATTCTTAGGAAATTGGCACACAACAGAGGTTGTTGCATAGAAACTACTGTAGCAAATTCAAAACTACAAATACAAGTAAATTTTGAACACATTTGCAAATACAAGTAACAGTTTGAAAAAGGTAGAAAGTTGAGGTATTGAAAATTATCTTAACTTGATCTAGAGCATTGTTTCTGTATTCAAATAAACACTGAATGGCAAAAACTTCTGTTCTCTGGTAAATTCAGGTTTTACCTAAAATCTTCAAATTAAAGGGAAAGAGTCTGCAAAAGTCCTGGTAAATAATTTTCAGAATTGTTCTTCTGAAAAATTTCATTAAGAAGTAAGAATCAACTTTTCCTGCAAATATGTATAGAACATATTTTTTGTAGACAATAGAAATCTCATAGCAGTGTTCTATTTACTGGAGATTATTGAAGTATGCTTGCCCACATTCTGACACTGTTTATCCTAATATTTGGACATTATGGGAATTATGAATTGAAGAGCATAGACTTTAAACCCATAGATATCTTAGTTAGAAAGACTTTTTTAATATCATTGTTGTAGAGCAGTGGTGCCCAACCTACGGCCCACAAAGGTCTTACATGTGGCCCGCTCTTTAATTCCTGTTTTTCTTTTGTTTTGTTTTTTTTGGTCATTGAATAGGAGATTCTGTTTTTTTTTTTTTTTTTGGTTGTTTTATAGGAGATTCCTTTTTTTTTTTTTGGTTGTTGAATAGGAGATTCCGCCACATTGTGGCCCGCGAGATTCACAGCAAAGTCAATTTTGGCCCGCATATTACAAAAGGTTGGGCACCACTGTTGTAGAGACATCAACTGGCACATTAGGAAGCAGTCCACATTAGGAAGAAGAGGACAATTTGCAATAGATCACGCATCAGAAGCATGTCTTGGACGATGGAGACTGTAATCATGACAGTCTCCATTATTCTCAAGGACCTTCCTCAAAATCTCCAAGAATTAGAACTACATAAGCCGTAATACTAAGATTATTAATAATTTCCAATGCTCAGGCTATTAGTAACTAAAGATTGTTAGTAACTTTCAGTGCTCAGGGTTAGAATGTTGGTTTTTATTAACTGTAGGCTAAATCCTAAGATTTATGGGCCATTTTTTATGTTGTGTTTATCACTTCTTAATTTGTCAGTTGCGTCTTTGAATAAATTTGAAACCAAATGTTTTCAAACTTTCCTTACTTCTTTAGACGTTTATTATAGAAAATGTGTTGTGTAGGTTTCTTAGGTAAAGAAGATATAAACTTTCAGTTTCATAAAGCAGCAAAAAAAAGTATTTATTATTATTATTATTATTATTATTTGTTTACTTAAGAAGTTAAAATTTTAATCCTAATGGTAATTTCCTTGAATGTATATAGTATGAAACTATATACTAAATACCTTTTCACATCTTTTTCATTTCGATTATATCTGAAATCAGTATTTTTAAGCTGTAGTAATTGGACTAACTCCAATTGAGGGGATTTTCATTATTCTATCTTTTAAATTCAACATTTCTTCTTTAATATATAAGTTTAGTGCATTCATGTCATTTTCATTTAGAAACTGTTTCATCATCAATGAAATGTTTGATGCTGACTCATTATGGTCATGTAGTTCTAGTTCCTTTAGTTCAACTGTAGACACTTATCTGAAATTTAGAAAACCTAAAGTTTTTCTCAAGGCCTGAGTGACATTAAATGTTGACTGAATAATGATTCATGTGTCTTAAGGTGCATGTGTACATCAGTTGACTCAGTTGTGTGTGAGCATTGTTATTGTGCAGAAGTGCATCTGTTGCTCTCAGAGATAATTTTTCTCTTTTGTGAGTCTGAGTGTAATTTGATTGTGAAAATGAAGAAAAAAAAAAAAAAGCTGCAAATACCCTTATGGGTAACAGTGAAAAATAAAGAAAGCATATCTTATTATTGATAGCTCAGGAAATGCAGTTAGTGCAGATTATAATACACTATCATTCTGAAAACTGAAACACATCTAGGCCCAAGGATTTAGGATAGGGGGTTGTGGACCTGTATTTCTGTTAGAAGTCTTCCTGCTCTTTTTCTTTTGTCATGATTTCCCCATTGTAAACTAGAATGAATTATCATTGGCAAATTTATCTGCACTTTGCAACATGACTAGTTGTCATTAATATCTCTTCCTTGCCAAATTTGATCAGTGACTATTGTACCTAAACACTGCTACATTTCTACTTTTTCTACTGACATCATTCTTGTGTCATGATTCATCATTGCTATACCACACACAGCTATCTATTTTCCTAAACAACTTCTTTAAGAACATTTTTATCTGACATTTTCATAACAATGTCTCCCTTTTTCTGTCAAGTTTAGTGCTTATCGTTTGGGCTCGGTAGCTAAGTGATAAGGAACTTGACTGTGGCCTAGAGGAGTCAGACCCCATTGAAGGTAGGGGATTTTTTCCATGTTGAATATACCCTCCAGACAGGTCCTAAGGTCTACCCAGCCCTATCTGTAGTACGGGTATGGGGTTGATTTCCTAAGGGTTAAAGGCGGGTGAGTTTCGAGCTGGCCACTCAACTTCAACTTAGTTTCATTGATCAGGAAATACCAGAAGTCCTTACCTCCTGTGATCCCAAGATCCTGTAATGATATCTCTTTTAATTTACAGATTTCTTATGTACAGACTTTTTTTTAAAAAAAAAAAAAAAAAGCTGTTTTCAGTCTTGGTATTCAGTCACTTCTCCCTCCTCCCATTACATACATCTATCTACTCTAAATGAAGTCGTGTTTTGAAACATTAATTTAATTAGTTTGTGTGTTTCTACCAGATCCTTTTAGTCTTGTTCGCTCATTCTTTAAGTATTTGATTAGCTTCACTAAGAACTATTTAGGGGTACACAATCAATGCAATATGCTGTCATGTTGTTGAATAAATTACCTGGAGATACGCTAATCTCTCCTAGAGTACAGATATTAGGGCTGCAATTCAAAATTTTTTAAACCTTACATTTACTTTAGATGGTATTTTGATTTTATTAATTAACACTTTCTCAGGGAATAATATTGAAAAATATTATTTCCTATTAATATTGAAAAATTCAACAAATCATATGTAGAATTTTTTGTAAAAACTTCATTTATTTAAAAAAATAAATTATAGTTACCAACTCTTGGATCTACTGAAGACATTTCCATTGATCTCTCTAAAACTGACATAGATAAAGAAGGTTTTAAAATTCCTTTATCTCCTGTGGCAAAAAAGAGTATTGAGGAACCTGCAGCTAAAAAACATAAAGGTAAGAAAAATCTTGTTTTTTATTCTTCTATAGATTCAGTTAATCAAATAAGCAAGTAATTTTGTATGCATTGTTATATTCATTATTATCATATTGAAATTATGGATTATTTTAGCTTTATTATAACATGAAAATTTTGTTGTACATAAGCAAGGGAATTTAATACAGCTGAAGAATTAAGGTTGACATTTTAAAATATACACAATTCTATATAAATTACAAACTAACTAGTAAATCCTCATTATCTGTTGATTCCAATCCCATGGATTCTTATAAATGTAACCCATTTCACTACATATGCAGTCTCCTCATGTCCAATCACATCCATGTGCAGAAACATAGCTTTAAATTTAAAAGCTACCTTGAGAACACATTTCGTCCAAATGCCAAGTTATTAAAAGAACGGCGATGGAAATCATGGCAAACAACACTGATACAGTTTATTGAACCATGGAAGGAAGAAGTCATTATCTCCATATTTGATTTTTGTTATGCATGAGTGTATGTTTAACACAAGCATAAAATACTTTTATAAAATACAGTGGACCCTCGTCATAGCACTGCTCACTATACCGCGCACTTGGTTATAGCGCGGGTGATGTTCGCGATAAGTTTATACAGGTCCGTGCGGCGTTGTCAGAATATGAATGATGAAATGATTATCGAATCCCTTTGCGGTGAAGAAGATTGTCAAGAATAAACAGAAGAAGATGATGAAAGTTCCAGTGGGATAGGTGATATACGGCCAACAACCAAAGAAGCAATAACACCATGGAAACTGTTATAAAATGGGCTGAATCACAGAGTCAGATTGTTGCAATTAGAATCTTTCAAAAGTGAAATGATACAGAAGTTATCAAAAAGCAAACAAACAAAAATTACTCACTTTTTTAAGCGATGTTTTGTAATTGAAATGATGTCGAATACAATTTTAGTCAAGTTATAGATAGTGTTTGTTTTTACATATTTTCAAGCGTACCTTATGTACATAAATAAAATAATAAATATATGTACTTATTAAGATGTATAACTATGTTATGTGAATTTTAATAAAACACTTAATAAATACTGTAAATTGTTTTTTTTGTATTAAAATATATAATATGTATATAGTTGATGGGATGTTTCAGTATATAGCTCAAATCATTCTGAGTAAATTAATTGTGTTGCCACTGCGCCGCTCGGTATAATGCGGTTCACCTTATAACGCGGGTGTTGTTTCCCCGCCCGACATGCGCGTTATATCAGGGGTCCACTGTACATACTGTAGTATGGGAAGTGTATAGTGAAGAGAGGATCCTTGGGAACCTAATCTCATTTTCCCCATAGGATCAGTACTTCAGTAACTGCAGTTTCTTTTATTTTGGGGTTTTTCAGGAAATTAATCCCTGTGATTTATAAGAATTGAATTAATTATGACCACCTTCCAGTTAGGTCTTAAGGTGTACCCCCGCCCTCTATTTCTTGCCACCAAAAACATCACAATATGGCATGACATGAACTCTTATAAGATCAATTAAATTTCTGGAGAAAAAATAAGAAAGTTTAAGTGGTTGTATTTTTGTTATTAAGGAACATTGTTTATTGGATCACCTTTTTCCACAGCCTAACCAGAGAAATCTATCATTAAGTATGATATGTGTCATTATTTTTATTCCCAGATTTTACAATCCTGTCTTGTCCTATTTGTTTCTGCTGTCCTTTAATTGTCTTAATTACATGCCACATTTCTTTTTGCCCCACAGTTATTGTATTTGTTATTAATTGTATTTAAATATCAGCATATCGGTAGTGATCTGAACAGAAAGCAATTTGGGGCTAAAAAGTTTTATTTTGCTAATACTGTATATATAAATATATAGATATATAATAAAAAAATTAAAAAAAAAAACCTGTTAAGTTCACCTTTCACTTTTCTGCAAAACGTTTCCCCTCCCTTGCTCTAAGCTTTAGTCTTTCTACCCAGCAACATTTCTTATCCAAAGAAGGTAATTGAAAATCCTCAACGTAGTATGTCGTGGCCCTTTTCTACTTTTTAATATACTGAGTGATCATAATTAAACTTGGCCTATTCAGAGCACTCTGTAGTTGTAACCAATAAGCAGATTGGCACCAAAATTAGTAACAGGCTATTCAAAGGATGCGAATAGGATTATGCAAAAAAAAAAAATAGTTAAAAAAAGTTTACCAAGGGGGCGCTTTATATCAAAATACATGAAAAAAAAAATGCATGGTAAATAACTTAAGACCAAGCTCAAATGACATTTGAAACTTTAAATTTTGCATTTATTAACATTACAAATAAACTTAGTGAAAACAATGGTATGTTTAGTGGTGCAATCAATGAAAACGCAATCTCATCTGCTTTGCAGCAGAGTTCTCGGTATCAAAATGATTACAACTAGTGAATGGCATTTTTATCAGTTGCAAAGGCTATCACTTTAATGGAACATATTTTAATTGTCAAAAGAGTTTAACGTGCCGCAAAATAATTTAAATTAAATGAAACAAGAAATGAATTCGGACAAATTTAACCAAATTGCCTTTCTGGTTCGATTATTGGGAAGGAATCGGGAACGTCCGTTTCGTCCTACTTGGGACTCATCAGCCCAATCTCCGCCTTCCCCGACAAAAGACCCAGAAAGGCAAGATGCTTAAGTGGAGGTCACCGTCACACCTGGCAGTGACCCCCACAGAACAAAAATTATCAATAATAAATGTTATGCTAATTTACCACAACTAAAAACCTCTTCCTAATAACTGATAGGATTGTAGGTTGTTTAATTACAAAGAAACATAAGTCAAAAGAGTTTAACGTGCCGCAAAATAATTTAAATTAAATGAAACAAGAAATGAATTCGGCACAAATTAAGCATGTTCTTTATATATATATATATATATAAAGAATTATGGTTATTTTAAAATTATTTTGCATAAATAATATTTAAAAATAAGACAACTGATAAGATGAAAGAAACTATAGAAGATAATAATTTTAATGTCAATAAAAATAAAGTTTAATAGTAACTTAAAGAAAAGTCAAAGATGCACAAGACTAAAGGAATTGAACCTTGAGCTATTATGGACTGGAAACTGGGACGGCCGTTTCTGCCTTATGACTTTTCTGACAATTTTAATGCTTTACACCAGGGGTCTCCAAACTTTTTAGCCTAAGGGCCACACTGACTCCTCCACTAAGTCCCAAGGACCAAGACCTAGCTAGCTCATCATACCAACATACTGTAGTTTTGAATTATGCATAAATTTTTGTATTGGGACTAGCCGGAGAGTGAGATATCTATGGTGCAGGGCGCGGGGGAGGACTTACCATATTATACTGCAGTACGCTAGCTTAGCTGCGGAAAAGTTCTAATGCAATTTTTTGAGCTCCAAAGCAATAATGGAAATTTTCTTGAATGAAAGGAATCCTCCTCTGGCTGAGTTACAAAACAAAGAGGGGTTATGGAAGTTATCATTTTATACAGATTTAATATAAAGCACATAAAACTGGCCCCAATAGACATTTCTTTTTGTATTGTATTATTATTTTGGGGCCAATAGGCATTTCTTTTTGTATTGTATTATTATTTTGGGGCCAGTTTTATCTGCATCACCCTGTATATATAAAACAGTACTGGGTACTTTGTAAAAAGAGGCCTTACTGTAAATATTTCTAAAACTATTACAATGCATTTCAGAAAGTAATATAATGTAATGCTTAAAGTAACTGTTACTTTTAATTTAATATAACTAAACTCTTAATGCTGTTACTATTTTTAAAAAGGAACTTTCTGAACCCTGCTCTTTACTTATGTGTTTAATCTTTGTCATTTCATTTTGAAGTATAGTGTAAATTGAAATTACATGGCTGAGACTAATTTAAGTAAAATTTTATTTAATTAGAAGAATCATTTTCAAATCATGGAGAATCAGTGAAGCATGATCCAGCAAAAGACGATGTTACAGTTTTTATAAGCAATTTATCATATGAAGTTGAAGAAGAGAAAATACGAAAAATATTTGAACAGGTAATTCTTTTCTGACTTATATAAAAAATTAAGTGAGCTTTTTCAAGTTTTAATTATTTGGCATGTCATTTTATTATTATTATCTCGAAAAAGTTTCAAACCATGGGTTTCCCCAGCTAAGACAATATGGCGGGTCAAGGACCAAAGCACATATTGCCAAGTTTAAAAAAAAAAAAGTTTGGAAGAATAGTTAGGGATGGGTGCTTGTGTCCATCAATTTCCTAACTATGCGTGTTGTGTTGAGTACCACAGCCTTCTGCAGTTGTGCATAAGTGTTTTTGTGAAGTCCTAGTGTGCTGAGGCTGTGGTGCAATGTGTGAGGCACCAGACCAGTGGCGGACAGGATGATGGGTACAACACGTACTCAGTCCTGCCTCCACTGCTTCTGGAGCTCGTGTGCTAGGTCTGTGTATTTACTTATCTTGTCTGCGTGAGTTTTCTGCATGTTCTTTTCTTTTAGGCACTGCAATATCAATGAGATAGGTCTGTTTGTTGACCTTATCAACAAGTGTGATGTCAGGTCTGTTGTGATTTATAGTTTTGTCTGTGTGAATGGGACAGTCCCAGTACAGCTTATGTGAGGATGACTAATACGCTTTGTGGTATGTACTTGTAGTACGGGACCATTTTCTTAATAAGTGAGTGTTTGTGTGCTAGCTGTTGATGAACTATCGACGCTACCTGATTGTGTCGGTGGAGGTAGTCTGTTTGGGACAGAAGGGGACAGCCTGATATTATGTGGTCGATCATCTCATGTGTAGTGTGGCATTTCCTGCATCTGTCATCGTGTGTGTTTGCGTCATGTAGAATGTGTTTCTTGTAGTTGCGTGTGGGGATGACTTGGTCCTGTATCGAGATCGTGAACCCTTTGGTCTCCCCAAACAGCTCACCACTCGTCAGCCATCTGTTCGACGCTTCCATGTCGACATGAGGCTGGCTGAGTTCATGGCGATGTCTGCCATGGAGTTCCTTACGAGCCCATGATTCATGCAGCTGCTGTGTGTGGGTGTCGGGGGTGGTGAGTGTTAGAGAAGGGTTTGCGAGGTCCAGTGGTGTGTGTCAGCCTTGACAATGACTGAGTGGAGTGAGGAGTGTTGTGCTCTTTGGTGGAAGTGTTCCGTAAGTATTATTATTATTATTAATAATAAAAATACATTGAAAACAGCCACTGTACCATTAAAAGAACATGATTCTCACCTATTAGTCATGCACTGTTGATCAAACTATTTAACCAGTAATTAGGCTGCAGCAGACCTTCGCAAATATTGCTGATGTAGAAGCTCCACAAAGGGCCATTAACTCTATTTGCACTGCAATGGATGATTGCAAAGTTAAGAAACAGGGTATGGTACAACCTGGACGTAGAAGAAAATGCTTGTAGCCAGAGCAGGTGGAAGCTATTGCTACATTAGAAGACTTAGTTCACACATTGGACGCTTGTGTGTTCCCTGTTCTAATACAGCTTTTATGATTTGACAACTGATTTTTTAATTGTTGTCCAGTACTACCTAAGTAAAAACAGGGGTTGTTTAAGCATTTCAACAGATAAATACACCCTGTTTTCTTTTGTTGTGGTAGTGGTTCTGATTTGTTGGGGAATGGGTAGGTTTGTTATTAAGTGCAAAGGAAACTCCAATGTCAGTATGAGTGAAAATCTTCTGAAGTTTTTTAAACAATATAGGATGATAAGGATACGCAATCATTATCTTCTTACTAATATTGTGGTTATCAGTAGGATTATAAATTTTATCAATACTATCTCTAATGGGTTTTTTCACAAAGGATTGAAGATATTTATTTTTAAGAACCATTCCGTTTATCTTGTCAATATATTCGTGGAACATTATTTCAGTAGAACACGTTTTAAAACCTTTAATTGTCATCATCTGTATCAAATTCTTTTAACGTGTGTGGGTGTTGCTGATTTGTATTAAAGGGTCGCCACAACAGGCCTACGCAGGCCCAAGTGCTCGTGGGAGGTAAGGCTCCCGGAGTTTCATGACGAACTGGACTTGGTTGAGGTCGGGTGGTCAGCCCGACGCCCGCCCGCCTTTAACTCCCGGGAAAGAATCCCGGTACCCATTCTACAGAGGGCTAGGTAGGCCCTAGGACTCGTTTGGAGGAGAATGGAGCGTGGAAAAATCCCCGCCCTCTGCAAGGCCAGGAATCGAACCCCCCACCTCCAACCTGCAGCCAAATGCCCTTACCCACTCAGCTACCGGGCGCACTGCCGATTTGTATGGGATTATTAATTCTAATGCCATAGGTTTTTGATAGGGCTTAGCTTGAATTCTGCCTTCATTATTAATTAGTAATACATCTAGAAACAGTAATTGTCTTGAATTTCAATTGTAAATTGTAAATCCTGATGTAGACTATTAAATTGTTCTAAAATGACATTTGCTGTATTTTGATCTGCAATAATGAGAATGTATCTACATACCGCTGATTGAAATAAATTTTGTTTTGATATTCTACAAAAAAATTATTTTCTAAAAATTGCAATACTAAATTGATGTACGCCCCAGACGATGGAAGACCCATAAACAAACCATGGTGTTGGTTTAAAATTGAATCATTTGCCATAAAATACTGATGGTCTTTTAAGAACTTTGTAAAATCTTTAATTAGTTCTATTTTGGAAGGTTCCATGTTTGAGAGGCGGTCATCTATCGCTTCGCTTAAAAGCTCAAAAGATATTGATGTAAATAAATCTTTTAACATCAATAGATAGAATTATATCCTGTTTTGAAATATTGAGCCCTTTTAGATTTTGACATAAGTCAATACTATTCTTTACGTATCCTATTGCTTGTTGATTATAATTTTCTAATAGTTTGCAATAAATTTAGAGACATAAAATATAATGGAATTCCTACAATTTATAATAGGTCTAGTGGGATAAACATCTATATCATTTTTCCCGTTATGAATTCTGGGAACGACACGCATTTTTGGCAATCGTGTGTTTTCATGTAAAAACATTTTTGTGATTTCTTTAATATCCATGTTATGTTTAATGCCTATTCTTTTTACATCCTTCCTTATTTTTCTCTGTATGGAATCTATTGACATATTACTAATATTATAATTCTCTATATTGTTGATATGTTCATTAACCACATCTACAGTGGTGGTCAAAATTATAAGGACAAGGGAAAAAATCACCAAACTTGGTTACAGTTAGCCGGAAAATTATGCAAATTTTATGGCTGGAAACCAACGATAAATGCAGCATTTTTTATTAGTTTTTATGGAAATATATGGGAAATTCATATTCATAAAATGTATTTTGGATTTAGACAGCCCTGTGATATGGACAAAATTATAAGGAAAATGCTATTTGTGTGTTCTAAAAAGCAAAATTTGCATGTTTTTTGTTCTGCACACGGCACTCCCAGACGATATAAATGCATAGTAAGAGATTGCGAACATCGTATTCTATTTTTTCAGTCATGCCACTAGGTACGAAACTTTTGGAGTTTAAGAAAGGGAAAGTGGTTGCTTTTAAAAGTTCAGGACTTACTGTACATCAAATTTCGACAAAGCTGAATAGATCGAGAACGGTTATTTATAATTTTCTTAAAAATCCCCAAAAATATGGACGGCAAAGACGTATAGGTAGGCCATCTTCTGTTTCTGTGCATGTGAAAAGAATGATAATAAGGCGAGCTTGCTCCAAAAAACTAACATCAACGGAAATTAAATGGGAATTAAACTTACGATGCAGTGTTCGAACTGTTCGACATGTTTTACAAAAAGAAAAAAAGGTTCGTTACGGAAAACTTATGTCACGACCACCTCTTACAAAAGTTCATAAGAGACTGAGGATGGAGTTTGCCAAAAAATGCATTACTATGGAAAAAGAAGTGCGATGATGTTAACTTTTCCGATGAGAAAAAGTTTCATTTGGATGGACCAGATGGTTTTCGCTACTTCTGGTATGATCTCCGTAAAGAAAAAGAAATTTTCGCAAACCATAGATTTAGAGGTGGCTCAGTGGCTGGTCTGGGGAGGTTTCGCAACTGGCGGAACTACTCCAATAGTTTTTGTGCAGGACAAAATGAATTCTGAGAGTTATATTTATATATTGGGCAATAATCTTTTACCAGAAGCACCGTCACTTACGAGTGGAGACTTTTTGTTCCAGCAGGACAATGCCTCAGTACATGTTTCTCAAACTTCGAAAGCATGGTTTGATGCTAATTTTGTGAAACTACTTGACTTGCCGGCCAGAAGCCCAGATCTAAATCCAATGGAAAATCTGTGGGGTATTCTGGCACACGAAGTATACAAAAATGGTATTCAATATCAAAATAAGCAAGAACTTTGTCCTCCATCGAAAAAGCTTGGAAAAAAAATTTCTAAAAACTTTCAGAAGGAAATGTCAAACTCTATGACATCAAGACTGATAAAAGTGATTGAGAAGAAGGGGGAGATTATTAATTCTTAGTGTGTTTCAGACCAAAACATTCATTGTCCTTATAATTTTGTCCAGTTTTTACAATGACATTTTTTTTTAAATATGGCAAAATATTCAAATTTTGCAATTTCCAATGTTTTGCATTCTACAATGATTTCTAGCATAAAAAGGCATTTTATGTATACATTTCACTTTATTTACTTCACAAATAATTTTTTTCTGTGCAATTTTCAGTTGTCCTTATAATTCTGACCACCACTGTATATACATCTCTTTATGTAAAACAACCATCTTATTTCCTTTATCGGATTTTGTTATTATAAGATTGGGATTATTAATCAGATTTTTATAAGCTTTTAATTCTAATGGTGATATATTGTTTGTTTCATTATCTGGTTTCATTATCTGAATGTGCAATAATTCCTATTTGATTTCTTATCTTGTTTGCTTATCTGACTTTTAGATAATGCTTTTTCCATTAGCCCTATAATATTTTCAGGTTTGTTAGGAAAGTTTTGAATATTAAATGTGGCTCCCTTTTCCAATACAGCAATTTCATGTATATTTTAAATAGTATTTTCTTCGATGCATCTCAATTGGGATCTAACCTGGACAATTTACGTATTGAGGCAATTTGAACCTTGCATTCGGTTTGGGAATGAGTTCTTATTGTGAAAAGAGAAAGTTAAAGGTAATAAGATGAACAAAATTCTGTATGAACAGAACAGTTGATTGTCAGTGCTATATTATATATCAAACTGGTATATACTTTGCCTATACCTTTCAACTTAATGGATATAAATATGCAATAATTCTAAAGAACAGTTCTTCAAGTAGAACACAGTGTTTATTTAGAATTATTTCATGTGTTTTTAGCTTGCCTCTTATAATTTGAATATTTTTGAAATAGAAGTTTAAAAGTTAAGAAATGCAATTCAAATTATGTTACCGTTAGGTTGTAGATCTTATAGTAATCCAAATTTGTTAAAAAACTGTTACCATTATTTGAATTAGAAGCGATGGTAAAGATTTAAAATAATTTCACTTAATTTTTTGAAACATGTTAAAATTCAATTTCTGTGGTATAAATTGCACACACTTGTAATTCTTATATGCATTAGTTATTTGAAAGTTGAATTTTAATTTAACAAATATTACTCTAAATATATTAAAATTAAGCAAATGTATTTAAATTCTCATTTTTTTTTAAAGGTTGGAGAAATTAAACAATTAAGATTAGTAAGAGATTACCGTGGACGTTGCAAGGGCTTTGGTTATGTTGAATTTGGCACTTTAGTAAGTACAGCTTTTTTTTTTAATTCATAACAATTACTTTTTATTTGGTTTGAATTATAAAAATAATTTTAATTTTATTATTTTTTATTTTTAGACAGAGACAAGAAATGCTTTGAAGAAAGATAGGGAAGCCATTGATGGTCGACCAATGTTTGTTTCAGAGTGTGAAGACAGAAGAAAGCCATCATCACAATCACAATCAAAATTCAAGGTTTTTATCATTTACCTTTGGATTTTATAGCTAGTTAGAAAGCATAAATATTAATTTGTTGTTCAAATTAAAAGGAAAGTTACATAAAGGATTCTTAGTTTATTTTGTGTAAACAACATACAAGTAAACAAAGATTTATTTTGTGAAATTTTGTGAAGAGGTATTGAATGCTTTTGACATGTGTATGTTGCTTAATATTATGAGAGTTTCCTGCAATGCTAAAAATACTAACAGAAAAGTGCTCCAAATGAATGATGAAGGGAGAAGTTTATCCAAAGTTATAAAGAAAAGTGCTTTTTGCCATATTGATTTAGAAATGCACATACTTATGGAAGGAATGGATAAAGAAGTAAAGAAAAAAGGAAGAGAAAGAATTGAACTAAACTTATTGAAGACTGGACATTCCTTTCTTAATAAGATAGCCATAAAGAGGCACAAAATTGGAACAGGTGGAAATTTATGGTAGTAGACCTGCTGGAAAGATATCTTGAAATCCGAAGATCTGCTTCATTGTTTCAAATTTAATTGTCAGTTTTTAGTTTGTCTAAGTAGAATCAACACAAGACAAGCATAGCTGCAGGATTAGACATTAAAAGATATCACTGCATCCTGCTGCATATTTCTGTTTTAGTATTAGACTCAGGAAAAGGTATTTTAAAGTGATGTTTGAGAAATTCATTTCAAACAGAGATTGGCATGTGAATATGACTTTTTTCGTTGTTTCATGCTTTACAGCAGTTTTTAATTGTTCTGGATATAGCAGTTATTTCTGTGAGGATAAATGAGCTCTTCTCCCATATCTAATGGCACATAATGGCAAGAGGGAAGGACAATATTGCATGCTAAATTCAAAATATTGTACATGACATATGTTCATATAAACTTCTTTTCCTAGAATAACCAATACTATGACATCCGAGAATATTGACCTTTCCTCCTGAGAGATTTGTATATTTATAATAATTTCTAAGGGGAAGGAGTTCATCTGTTGAATCAATTGTTTTATAACTCAGTGTTTAGTTTCCAAGTTAAGAAAACAGTCATCTCCATATTTGACAACTGAAAATGGAAAGCATTCCAAGTACCATAAGTACCATATACTTTGAATAGAAATAATGAAGTGAAACTGTCTTGCAATACATTGAAGTAGGCTGTGCTATTTTGCAACAATTTTCATTGGATTTTTCTTATTTCTGGCAATTCAGCCATTGACTTTTAGAAAACTAAGCAAAGATAAGAAGTTTTTTTCATTTTGACTGGATTTTGACTTTCTCCATATTATTGAACAAGAAAGTATAGTAATAATGAATAAATAAGTAGTTTGAGAATTTCAAAGGAAATGTATATCTTGAGCCAACTGAAACATTTATCAGTTAGTCTTTATAGTTATTATAGAAACTTGTAAGTAAGGTAACTCAGGCAAAATTCTCCTATTGTAATTCATATTTCTCATTTAAGAGCTTGTTTATATCTGATTAGATTCATATATTTATAGATCTTCTTTGTTAAGAACTACAGAATAGGCCAGTTATTACAGAGACTGCACTAATAATTTTCTAAAATACAGTCTGATAGGCAAATCATTAAAATCACTATTTCTATTACCATATTATTAATTCAACAGTAATAGTGAGTAATGTTACCTCACAAGAATAATATAGGTAACAGAAACACCTATGACTTCATGAATGTCTCATGCTAGGACATCCGTCTGTTACTGGAAATTGTTAAGACAAAAACTAAGCATTTAAAGGTATGTAGATTATAGGTATAGTCCGAAAATTGTGAAGTTGACATTACAAATTGAGCAAAAAAAAATATTTATTTAATAAAAAGGCAATTATTGTCTGTGCTTGTAAAACTAATTTCAGTTGAGTTTAGTTCCTAATCAATCATAGTAATTTACATTTTTCTTTTTCTGACAGAGGAATATAGTTACAGGTAATCACACAATGTTTGCAATTTTATTAATTTGCTTTTTAATTTTTTTGCTTTTAATTCTGATATGTTACATCTCTTATTTTGCTATAGTATAAAGTTGGATTAGAGAAAAACAAGTTATTTGTTCGAGGATTACCACAAACAATGACCAAACATGAACTAATGGAAATTTTTAAAAAACATGGAGAAGTCATAGATTTACGCATAGTTACTTTCAGAAATGGACGTTCAAAAGGGCTGGCTTTTGTTGAGTATATTGATGAGGTATGTATTAATTTATTTATGTCTGAAGGACTGAGTTCAGCATTTAATATTAAATTTTAAGCAGTAATTTTTTTTTTTTTTTCCAAGTATTATAAAGGTTTTTTTTTTTGCTCCTGTTAAAAGTCCTGTTTCTAGTAAAATTATAAACAAAAGTTAAATAAAAATGTAAATTTATCTCTAGCAAGTTCTAGAGGTATTATTAAGTTATTACAATAAGTCTATAGTATTACAAGAAAAAAGTATGAAGTTGTACAAAATTTTATTTTGTAAAGCAAAACAGCTTTTGACTTTTTATTTTTTTTTACTGATCTTCAATTATTTCTGCAGAACAAGAAAAATTCTTAGACCTTTACAAAAATATTTGATCTGTAAATAAACATTATCATTATTGAAAAATGTATGTTTGTTAAAAACAGCTCACTCATCATTGCCTTTCTAGTAAGCTCTCAACTTGAGTACTCACATCTTTGATCACTATGATTTGAATTGAAAAAGCACCATGCTAGAAAATATTGTTACACATTAGAAAACATCATTAGTAAAGAATTGAGTTAAAAATTATCATTAGCCACTGCTAGAAAATGATCCAAGAATCAAACTTGTTGAAAAGCAGTTCTTCTAAAATTCACTTTTTAAAGGCAAAATTATCAGTTGAGCTATGGAATATCATGAAATTCATTTGTTAGATTCAAATCATTTTATGAATTAATTTTTGCAATATTTTAATTCTATGAGTTTTTTGTGTGAAACTCAGAAATAAATTTTGAGGGGTTTTCATGCATGATTTCTAAAAGTTTTTAAATAATTGATCTGAAAATGTAGCCTCTATATAACTAATTTTTCTTTAGTTTATTTGAAATATGTTATGGATCCTTGCATATGCATAGTTAAGACAAAAAACATCCAAATCCAACCAGTAAAACAAAAGTGAAAGGAAGTTTTGTTGAAGAATGATAATTTGATAATCATCTTAGATGAAACTAAAAAAAAATCTAAAGTACAGTGTTTCCCAAACTTTTACAGCTAAGGATTGTTTCTTCACAATGACTTATACCAGGTGGCCATAATTAAAGTAGCCTAATTCGAGAGCTCTCTGTAATACCAACTAATAAGTGGAATGCCACCAGAATTAGGAAATAGACTATTCCAGACGTAGGGTGGATTCCATGAAAAAAAAAGTTTAAAATTCTCCCAGTAGGATGAAATATGGCACTGTACAAGAAGAAATGTATGACAAAATACCAGCAAATGAATAACTAAGGCAAAGCTAAGAGGAAATTTCAAATTTTTATGTTTGCTCTTTTCAAAAAACTAAGACAGAAAGTGAATTGGCCTGAAGTTTTATTTTCAATATAAAAATAGTGCCACATTGCCCCTAAGAGAGTTAGAAAATTTGTATTTTCACAGCAGCAGCGTGCTGTAAAGGACTGTTAAAAATGTGTCTCACTATGCCTGAAGTGCTTTAATTATGAAGTTCTTTTACCTTAAAAGATGCAATGCAGCAGTTGCTCTGCTTGAATTTCGATGCTGTAAGAACTTTCTTGAAGGTCCATTACCAACTGCATCAGTTCGAAGAATGATTAACAAATTTGAGGAAACTGAATCCTTGCATGTTAAGCCTGGAAGAGGAAGACAACCTGTTTCACCTCTGATAGCAGGGGAAGTTCCTGTAGTCAACTGATCCATAGATAATGCAGCTGGAACTAGCCATTAATGCGGAGTAACAAGACAATTGCTTGTTCCTTATTCCATTGTGTGGATACTTCTTCAGAAACTAATTCACTATTATTCATACAAGATCCGCTTCCAGCAGCAGCTGCAAGGAGATGATCCTGAAAAACAGTTCTCATTTGCTCTAACATTTTTGGCTAGAATGAAAGTGGACAATGCCTGGCCATTGAACATTCTGTGAGGAGATGAGGACCATTTTTATCTCGACAGGATATTCAACACTCAAAACTGCCACACATGTGCACTACATGTTATTCATTAACTCCCATTGCACTTACTTAAACTTTGTTGATGTGCTATTGCTTCAAATTCATCCTTGGGCTATTCTTTTTTGAAGAATTGCACCCATTAGGAACAGCCATCTGTTTCATTACAGCACAAAGATATCATCATATGCTGCACAGTTTCATTATTCCTCAATTGCAGCAAAGAGGATGCCTGGATATGATAATTTTTATGCAAGATGGAGCTCCTCTTCATATTGCATAACCAGTACAACAGTTGTTATGACATCACTTTATTGAAGAGTCATTAGTTGTTTCTTTCAATTGCATGGCCAGCACACTCACCTGACCTTACACTGTATGATTTTTGGTTGTGGAATTACATCAAGGACCATGTCTATTGAGGAAGTGTCCTTAACTTGGCTGTCACAAAATACAAAAACCACAACATGTGCAGTACATTACTCCCGAGATGCTGCATTCTTGCAGATGTTGAATGCAATTTCTAGTCCAGAACAATGGAAATCACATTGAAAATCAACTTCAACATTAGCAACTGAGCAAGTTTGGAGCTTTGTCAATATTTCCTCTAGCACATCAGTTCAGTTTCTGTCTGTTTTTAAAACATAAAAATTTGAAATTTCATCTTAGCTTTGCCTTAAGTCAGCGTTTCCCAACCGGTGGGTCGCGACTTGGTCCTAAAATCATCGAATAAACCATCAGAAAAGATCAGAAAAATCGAAAATCGATCATATATAAGGAAGGGATACGATACAAATATGGTTTTATTCTATATTCTTCTATTCCTATATATGTGAACGTATTCCGATAAGGAAAGGTGGGTCGCCAGCTGAAAAAGGTTGGGAACCGCTGCCTTAAGTTATTCATTTGTTACTTTAATTATGTCTGCCTGATATATAATTAAATTTTGGGGGAGAAGGGTTCCAAGGTCCTAGCCCCATCTACCAACCAAAATAAGAAAGAGGAATTCGCAGTTTTCAATCCAAAAAATAAACAAATAATATATTTCTAACTTTCTTTACTCTGAAATTTCACAGATGGGAATCAAGATTGAAATTTTGTTTAGGAATAGGAATCCAAAATATCATAATCCAATCACTGAAAAAAATGTCGACCTTGAACTTCAAATTTCAGAGGAGAACCGTCAACCCTTATTAATAGTCTTCAAATACTTGTAGTAGATTATCCAATGCTTTACATGCAAATTTCTTCAGCCATTTATATTGAAGATAAAAGAGTGTTTCCTTAAAAATTAAAAAGCCTATATTTTGAGAGTTCGAAATGACTCCAACTCCTTTAATAAAACAAAAACAAACAAAAAAGAAAACTAGCATTACCTAAAAATAATCTATATAACTATGTTACAAAAGAAAATGGTCTTAGGAACAACAGTTCTCGTTGATTATCAGGAATTGAATGGTTGCTACTGCCACAAGATCAATGTTGCAATCCAATTTCTAAGGCATCTAAATTTTAATGAATTAAAAATTTCATTATGCTTTTTGGGATTAAGATAGTACACCTTATCCATCTTCTTAATCCATGAGGCTCTTGATCCAACTAAATATGTAAGCATTTTTATATAGGAACAACTTCTTTCAGAACTTTTTTTCATGAGGCTCATCCCATTTACATTAAAAAATATGTTGCCAATTTCTGGTTATTTTACAATATATATGGTTATTGAGAAAGATTATTATTTAAATCAATAAAAGTAATTAATCATACTTTTATGGCTTGCTATTTTGTATTTTAAGTTTTTATCTTTTTTTGTGGACCAGCAAGTTTTTTTCATGGACTGGTATTGGCCAGTGAACCACACTTGGAAATGATGCTGTATATTTTTGAAACACATATATTGTTTCAGTAGGCATGATTAGGAATGGTTAAAGAATCTTTTGCGATAATAGAGAAAATCCTTCCAATTTAAAAGCATAAAATGTGTATTTTTATAGAAATAAACGTGTTTGGAGTTATTCTGCCAAAACGACTGTTGCTTACTAACACATTTCCCATGGTATTTCCAGCATTCCAAACATTTATATACATGAATCTATATACACAATTTTCTAGATTTTTTCCTATCCTCTGTAATCATAGCAATCGGCTTAACATCTTGCACAATGTCAGAGAAAAATCCAGTTACAGCATCGTTTCAGAGGACAAAAAGGATTTCTATAATATCAATAGAGTTGTAACCACATTTTCTGAAATTCAAAGTTCTGGCATTCATATTGATTGTTATAAACTTAGATACAAAGAAAGGTGTTTTCGATTTGATGGCATGAGATTTTTGGTAAAGGCACTTTACTCCAATGGCATTAATAATGAAATCATCACTGACAGCAAAAAATGAGGATAAATTTTAATTCCTCAAATCATTCTTCATCAATTTTCAATCAGATCAGTGATGCACATTATCAAGGTAAGATATTTTCTAATAATCATGCATATGCTATGAAATTAAAAATAACTAGCTGAAAAGTTTTAATTTCTCCTTTACTTTATGCTTTTGGCATTTTATCCCATAGTAGAAATATAATCTCCAGCCACTTCTCTCTTGCTATTGTATCTTACAGCATTCAGTATCTGTTTATTTATTGTTTTGGACAAGGTTACTAAAAATTGATAGTTTATAAAATGTTATACGGGTCATTCCACAGAAAACGTACCTTTTTACGTACAAGGCACTTATTTACTTAAGAAATATTCAAAGTTCTTCTTTCAGTGGTTATAAACAGCAATACAAACCAAGGAAGATATGAACATTGGTATTCTTTGTTCTTTCATTTTCATCATCATCATCATCATCAATCCATATTCCTAGGTGGAACATCGGTCTTCAACAAATGCTTTCCACTTTCTCCTATCTTTAGCAAGAGCTCTCATTTCGCTCCACGTTTTGCCAGCCTCAGAACAAGTGCAACGTCTCCATGAATTCCTAGGTCTACCTCGTCGTCGATGTCCCTGTGGGTTCCATTCCAACACGCCATGACATATCTCAGTGTTCCCTTTACGGAGTGTATGTCCAATCCATCTGAACTTCCTTTTCCTAATCTCAAGTGCAATATCACCTTCGCCAGTTAATTCCCAAAGTTTGGTATTTGGGATAATCTGTGGCCACCATACCCTCCATATTTGCCTTAGAGATCTATTTATGAACGTTTGTAACTTTCTGATAATAACATTTGTCGTTAACCAACTTTCACAGCCATAGAGTAAAACTGATTTCACACAGGATCTAAAGATTTTAATCTTTAGTTTCTTAGTTAAGTTTGAACATTTCCATACATTTCTGAGTTTTGCAAAAACTGCACGTGCCTTCTTAATCCTTGTGTCCACTTCCTGTGCAGTACCACCTTCCGTAGTTACAACCCCACCTAGGTAGGTAAAGTTTTGCACCTTTTCAACCTCAGTCGTATTTACAAAAATATTCCTTGCCAGTTTGCTATTTACTCTCATATCTTTAGTTTTATTTATATTTACTTTAAGTCCTGCTTCAGCTGATTTCGTAACCAGGTCACTAAATTTTTCCTGTAAATGTTCATATTTATGTGCTAGAAGACACACATCATCAGCATATACCAAAGCTTCTAAAGTCTCTTGAAAATTCCATGTCAAACCCCGCTTTTTTCCACGGAGAACAGTCTCCAATACATCATCCAGTACCAGCAAAAAAAGCAGCAGGGAAAGAAGGCATCCTTGTCGTACACCAGAGACAGTTTTAAAGGAGTCAGATAGCTTTCCGTCATGTAATACTTGACAGCAGCAAGCATTATATTCTTCTTTTATCAAGTTAATAATTTTAGTGGGGACAGCACGCTTTTCGAGGGCCTTCCAAATATAGTCCCTCTTGACAGAGTCAAAAGCTTTCTCAAAATCGATGAAAAGCATGTAGAGGGGAGATTGGAATTCCAGGGATTGTTCAATGATAATTCTGAGTGTGTTTAGATGGTCGATACATGATCTCCGTGGTCTAAACCCAGCTTGTTCCTTACATATATTCTTATTAAACACTTCAAAGATTCGATTTAAGATGACCCTATTGAAAACCTTAAAGGTAATATTTAGGAGGTTAATACCTCTCCAGTTACTACAAATTCCCAAGTCGCCTTTCTTAGGTAACTTGACGATAATGCCAGTTTTCCATTCTAAGGGGAACACTTCCTCTTTCCAAATGTCTTTAAACAGAGGGAATAATAGTTCAGTAGTCTCATGTATACTCATTCTTTCATTTTATTTCTATTAAATTTTTAAACAACAGTGAAGATGTGACACTTAACGGAGGTATACATAAGTGCTTCGTCAGAAGGGTGGTTAATTATTGCATGAATTTAAGGAAATATTGAATAAGTGAGTCACATTGTATTTCTTACATTAAAAGGTGAGCTGCAGTTCGACATAAAAAAAAATGAGAAAATGTTAGCTTGAACATGTGTTTTCAGGTTTGAAAGTTTGTCACAGACTTTCCCTGTATCCTCCGTTCTGAAGATATTTTAACAAATTCCCATTAGATGGCAGTGATATTCACAAAGAGTGGATGAAGGAGGAAAAGACGCCACTTTGTTTTAGCTCTGTCTTGTGTTTGGAGTAAAATAGTATGGTTTAACTACATTCTATCTAACAGTTTCTTCAGGATTGTCAAGACGGTTGTAATCTTTGTGTATTCTCCGTTCTCAACTTAGATAAATAAATAACATTGAGAAAATACATAGAACTTGTTGAAATTATTCTTAAATACGATTCAATTACATTTTAAAGGATGTTCACGAGCTAACCTCACAATAAGCATGACAAACTAGGGAAATTTTGCAGAATGTATTCTCCGTAGATGTATCCTCCGTTACATTAACATTGAATGGAGGATATTAATTTCGTAACAGAGGGTACAAAATCATTTATTTAAATACTATGAGTCTCAATAATTGATTTAGTATATGTACTATATTGTTTATTATCATTATCTCAATAATTAATTTAAAATATTTATGATATTGGAATATTTGTTTATTATTATCGGTAAATTTCTTTTCTGCTATTTTGCGATAAGTTAATGTTCTGTTTAACCACTCAGTTTCAGAATAAATTAAAATTTTACTTAAATTATGAGTTATGCTTTTAAAATATGGTAGATTTCATTACTGTATCTTATACTCTGTTACAGTTGTGTATCCTCGTCCATATCAAAATTTTATTTTATTTCTTATTTCAAGAAAAAGGAAGAAACAATGTAACAATTCATTTTATAATTCATAGAAGGAATAATACTGCTTAGAAAATAAATTTCAGATTTGTTTGTCAATATTTTTTTTTTAACATTTTTGTCTCTTAAAAGGTACGTTTTCTGTGAAATGACCCATACATGTTAAGGTTTTTTTCAGGTCTTACAGTTCTGATGGGAAGAATATGAATAAGCATATCCTTGTCACATATCTGGGTGATGTTTGCTATGTGTAATAAGCATTTTATTGAGGAAATATGCTTTCATATACGTTGTAATGAAGGAGATAGCTAGAAAAGCGCAATCTTAAAGCATTTTGGCATTCCTAAATGTTCAATCACCTCCAAGCTGTTAAAGTAACTGTAAGAAATTTTCAGCTGTCATAGGTGACAGCTCCCTGATTGCAATGCCCATTACTCATACTGTATGACATTCAACAATTTATCTTGGATTAGTCCATTCTTAATGAATTTTTTTCCTTGACATTTAGCTTTGAGATGTATGGACCTCAACCAAAAACAAGATTCATTGCTAAAAACCACATATTATTATTCAATTTTATTCATAATTTGCCATTCAGGTGCTGGCAATGATGGGCACTGGTTAGAGGAATGCAGACTTTGCCATAAATCCTGTCTCTGGCAATTTTTGGGATAGTGTTTCTATTATGATGGTACAACTTTTACCATTCTTCTTTGGAAAGGCAGCATAAGAGAAGACATTAAATCATATGAGCCACCTATGGTGTGATCATACAGTGTGCTAATTATGTCCAGAACAATGAGAGGTCGTATCACGATGTTGGCAGCATCAATGCATCCAGTTGGATTGTTATAATCTAAAAGTTATGCAATACAGTAAGTCAATCCTTTCACTTCTCAGAAGCCAATATTTCATTCACTCTTAACACTCCGTCGGGTGCATTGAGCCTGGGACCCAATGCTTGATTTACTAATCTTTTCTACATATATAAGCTTTTTTTCTTACAAAAAAACAATCGTCAACTGTTATTATTTAACACCCACACGTTATAAAAATACCTAAGGAGCAATAAAACAGTTTTATATAGTCTTCAAATTCTTAGTTCAATCAGATGATTTGTTAAAACACTCCGTCGGGTGCAACTGATCTGCTAGGCACACCTCGAGCTCTTTCATTTTCCCGCTCCTCTAAACGTCATCCCCACTTCTCCATCCTAGTAGCTTCCCCTCTTCTAGTGCCACTAATTATTACTAACCAAAAAGTGTGATACATTTTTAAAAATAACTTGAGAAAACTGCAACGTAATCATCAGTCACAATGAGCCTATTAGATCGTTTCATCTGTCAACCAGAAATGAAGAAAGAAAATCACTAACTGACCTTGCCACTGTTAGTGGCACTAAAAAAGGGGAAGCTACTAGGATGGAGAAGTGGGGAGAACATTTAGAGGGGTGGGGCAAACCAATGGGCTCGAGATGTGCCCAGCAGATCAGTTGCGCCTGACGGAGTGTTAAATGTGCTCAATATGATCAACAAGTTGATCGACTTGGCAGTTCGTATATGTAAAGTTTCCATACTTTTTTAGTAGATCTTTCCTTCTAAAGCCTCTACTATTAAATATTCTAAACATCTCACCAAATTTAAATGTAAAACAACTACATTTAATACAAAAAGCAGATTTTCGAAAAGATTGCGTCTTTTCTTTCTCAAGCCTCATTCGTATATGTTTCATGTCATCCTATAATTTACAGCATGAATGCAAAATACTTTTTTTCCACAAGCAAACGTCGTAATTGTAACTTCATAAAGTTCCTCATTTATATCAATGAATATTATAGCCAAATTGGTTCCATATAATTGTGTGAATAATTCCGCTTAATGTAACCTCCTAGTGATTTGTATCATTCCTTTTTTGAACATAAATTCTTCTAAAATAAAAATTCTCCACAAGACAATATATTTTAATATTTCAATATTTTAATATCTTTTTCAAGCACCAAGTAATATAAAATAAAACTAACAAGGAAAGGACACTCAACGTCTTCTTCCCTAGCAACTCCAAACAGAAAAATAAATCCAAATTCACATGAAAATAAAGAACATAACATGCTGTATCCTCCATGAGACATTTTCTGCTATAACAATACTCGATTACAACAAAACTCGATCACAGTGCTCTATCTTTTTAAATGCTTAATTACCATATTTAAAATTTAAAAACCAAAAATTCAAATTCAAAATTAAAATCTAAAATTTAAATTTTAAGAATTTGATATATAGTTATGGATTGTAAATTTTTAAAATTTTAGATTTTAATTTTTAAATATTAAATTTAAGAGTAGACCAAATGAGCAGATTCCAGTGACGTCAGACAAAGAGAATGTCGCTAGATTATGCGTTCGCTGTAACTGCTGCAGAAGTCTGTAATCTTTAAAGATCAGCAGAACAAGCAGTAGGCCAATCACGTTGTTGTGTGAGTTTGGTGGGAGCAGTCATTTTCAGACAGCCAATCGCAAAACATCTGGGTTACTTAAACAAGGAAATCAGCAACCATTTTCATGTTTTGTCTCAAATTCGATAAACAACATTCTTTTCTTCCAATATTTCACTATTCGTTTTTTTAGGAAAGAAACTTATACAGTTTTTGTAAGAATTAATTACAGAAAAATTATAAACATGCATTAAGTTCACAATGTAATTTTACAAGTTTCTTTCCTAAAAAAACGAAAAGTGAAATATTAGAAGAAAAATGTTGTTTATCAAATTCCTTGCCTGGATTGAAAACAGGTCATCAAAAAGGTTAAAAGGTTATCCCAACACAAACAATTACTTGATGTAAAGGATAAAGAAAACCTATTATTTTTCAGCACTTTTTCAAGACTGGACACATTCCTCTATTCTCGGAGGTTGAAGAGGCTTGATAAAGCATCACAGGGTAGCCGATAAAGATTCATATTGCATACTGCATTCCCCATCCATCAATGAACTCGCTCATTCAAAAATAAAGCCTACTTAAGAGGACCTGTCGCTAGAAACCAAAGTGGACACTGAGGACGGCTGACTCCCAAAACTTGTTTGTCTTTTACTGTAATGTGACAAGTTGTATTTTTAATAATAAAACACTATAGTATTGAATTTAATGCTTTATTTTATTAGACAATTTTTAATATACCATTTTTATAATATTCTAGACATCTTAACTGAAGTTATGAAATTACATATTTTTGAGGCATATTCTCTCATTAAGATTTCACATTTGTAATAGTATTTTGGTTTTAGTATGTTTTGAATTTTTCTTGTGATCCATCATGGAATCAGTGATCAGATCTTTTGGTATAATTATTAGTTCCATAATTTCCTCACAAAATCCATTTGTTATAGAAGAATTCGAGTTCAACAGTAGTATTTTTCTTAACTTCATATGATTGAATATTGTTTGTGCAAGGACAGCTGTTTTGTTATTGTCATTCATTAACTGGAATTAGCTCTAAACGTTTTAAATTTCCTATAGGAAGTCCTCATTTATTTATTTATTCATTCATTATTTCACTTACTACAGATTTGTTCATTATCAAAATCCTTCACGGATATATATATATATATATATATATATATATATACAATAAACAAATTTCTCTAGTTTTAATATAGTTTCATTTTTCAACTTGCTTGAACGTAATGAAGAATACATATCATTTGAATCAATATTTTAACTATTTCAATTGTGATACATGTAGAAATTGATTTGATTTATTAATATTTAGAAATTCTAATTGTAGTCTTCTGCTGCACTTGCACTGGTTAAAACTGATGGAATGAAAATAGGAGATCACACTATCAGCGTGGCTATAAGTAATCCACCTGAAAGGAAACCTCAACAAGGCAGTGCATCTTCAAGTCAAATCATTCATTCTCTAGGTGGAGGAGCCAAAGAAGTTGGAATGTTCGTATTTTTCATATTATATAAAATAATATTATTGTCAAAACTAATGATCATAACAAACATCAACATTTTGTAAATTCAATCTATATAGTTTACATTTTAAAACAAATTCTGAGCCATTTCTCAATGATTTATATATTTTCAGAAGAGGCAGAGGTCGTACACAAGTTTCCCTAGTACCAAGAGCAGTTCAGAGAGCATCAAGTAGCAGTAAGTCAGTTGCAAATGGTTCGTCTCTTAATGGTGAAAGCCAGAAAAATGAAAAAGTAGACACCAAACCCAAAACAAATGAAGACTTTAGAAATATGCTTTTAAAAAAATAAGTTTACTCAAAATTTTTACATTTGTTACTGTTGTAAGTTTAAAACTTCAGTATTTGCCACAAATTCCCAAGTTATTAAGTTATATTTATTTACAGTATAAAAATTTATGGATAGCTAATCAAATATAATTATGTATCTGTTGTGTTTTTGAAATACTGTTAGGTTTGTATTAATGATCAGATCCTGTTTTTAAAAAAACAAGCTATCTATAAATAAACTTTTCTGTACAAAATATATTTTGATTTTTTTTTCAGTAATTATTATTAAAAGATTAAATTTAATTCATTAATGAAATTTCAGCATTGTGATTGGGGGGGGGGGGTCAAAAATGAATAATGCTTGTCAACTTATATTTGGGGGACAACTTCACCCTGATATCCACCCCCACCCCCACCTATGGTTAATAATGAAAGAATCTTTAAGCCTAGAAGTGAAATCCATTTTTGCTACCATTTCTAAACTTGAAGATTTGATATATGATCAGTGTTCAACAAATATTTTAAATTTAAAAATATCATCTTTATTTTGACATTTTAAATTCATCAAATAATCTTCATTTACAGATTTCACCATTCATCTAAAATCATCAATAAGTACTATATATATAATAAAACATAAATGTAGGTATTACATTATTGCTTGTATTTTCTTTTCTTTCCCCCTTCTTTTTGTTAAATTGTAAGGAACTTTTTCTATGATGAACTGAATTTTTTAATGTAGTGAACAGATTGTAAATAAAAGTTCACTTATGTCTGAAACCACTCTGCATTTAATAAAAAATTACAATTTTACAACACACATTTTCCTTTCACATTTGTGTAAATAAATTAAAATGATTTAAAAGCAATTCTATTTTTATAAAATAAAGTACTCATATTAAGTGTAACTTAGCTTTATTTATACAAAAACTATATTAATCTTTTGGCAGTTCATTTCCTGCCTCGTTAAATTTAGTTTTAATTGCTGATATCGATGTTACTAAGAATGTTTTATTTACTCAAAAGAAGTTGTGAAAATTACATCAATCTTGAGATCTAGTGGAATCACCATTATTTACTTTTGACTCTGCACCCGAATCCAAATGTTAACAATTCCATTTAAAAGTGGAAAAACCATTCAACTACTTTGCAAACCAGATATAAGTAAACCCCTCACTCTTAATAGTTTGTACACCATTGTTTAATGAAAGGTTAACATCAAGAAATATGAGACACACGATTGGGTAAATTACTTTTAAAAACTCTTATAATTGCCATATTATGTTATAAAATTGATTGATTATATTATAAAATGTATAGATTTATTTTATTTTTCTTTATAGTGCATTTAAATTAGAGCAGTTTTCTCAATCTTTTTTGCTTCATGGCGCATTTTTACATTTCGTAAATTCACACAATGAATCCTTTGAACACCTCATTTTTTTCACAAGAATAATAGTCTATTCTAAGCATTTAAAAATATCCTAATATGATGAAAAAATACTGATTGGAATCCAAATTTATACTTTAATAATCTTCATTGTTAGAAAGAAACTGAATGGTAGTTTAAATCCATGTTTGCACAGATAATTTGATGTCAAGAATTTAGTCTAGACAATGAGCTTCAATGTCTTGACTTAATCTATTTTAAAAAAAGAAAATTTATATTAAATGTAGATGAGAAAGCTAATTTTCCAAATAAAGAAATTCAGAAGTAGTATTAATGCATTGATGTATGATTTTCCATTGTAACAGCAAGTCAATTTTACATTTGCTATCAAGATATTTTTTTTTTTTTTTCCCAGAAATCCAAAAGATAATCCTATTTTATTGTTTTGTATTTTAAATTGTCTTGAAAATAACCACGAGGGAAAAGGGTTCTCAGTTTTAAAAATGTTTTATCTTTTCAGAACATCTCAATGGACATTGACAAATTCTTAAGTTAAATGGAATAAATCAATTTTTTTTTTTTTTTAATGGCAATCTGAAATTTTGTTTATTCAATAGCACTTGTATTTAATCAAATAATCCACGCTGACTATTTTACATTCCTAAATTTTAAATGATACTGTCAATGCATTTTTAATGCATATTCTTAGCAGCGAATATTATTTTACCGAATTTTTTATTTAAGCTAAAATTTCTCAATTTTTTCGTTCATTGAGATATTTATTTACGTTACAAAAATAAAATTACAATAAAAGAACCTAAATAAGATATTTTATAAAACATGAATTATTTTTGATGAATTAGGCTATTGTTTCCTGACCCGTTATTTTTTTCCATTAATTAAATCTTAATTCAACACATTTGAAGAAGTTTTTGATTTTGTTTCTCCTTTAAAACACAACGTATTTTAAAGTGAAGTTATTTTGGGATTTTTCTTCTTTTTATCACAATTGAACTTTAATCATCCTTTTGAAGGCAATTTGGAAAAAGTAAAGAGAATGTTTTTCTCTTAAATTTTGGCAATACATTTTATAGTTCTTTATTACAATCAAGGAATGGAAAGAAATCTTTGTTACCTCACAGACATTCGGATCCATATTTGTTTATTTAACAAAAAATATTAAAAAATAAATGCAGTAAATAAACAAGAATCTTTCTTATTACTTATTATTTCTTACTAGCGAGCAATATTTATATCAAATTAGATTTATTCAATGTGAAACATCGGCTTAGTTAAGAAATTCTCGATGGAAAGATCGCCTCTTAGGCGACGTCAAATTTCACATTTCAAATTAAAAATTATTAACTTCCAATAATAATTTACTTCAAATACTTTTCACTTGGAAGCATCTACCAAGGCAGTTCTTTACGAAGAGGTTGTTACAATGATGTCATCGCAAACAAAGGAATCGTAAGTTCACAATAGTAATTTTTGTTTTTTAAATGTATATATGAAGTTGAAACGCTTTTTTTTTAAGTTTCTTACAACATTACTTTTTACCAGACATCTTTGTTTCAAATTTAAAGTTCTAATTTAAAATGCTAACTTTTTGTCAGTATCCTTCTGTATTTTGAAGTAGACCACTCAAGAGACTCGTAAAAATCTGTGTTTCGTCATCGATGATTAAAACAAGAATGACTGGAATAAGACCGTAGATGAGATTTCGATTTAGTTTCTAAAGATAATCTTCATAGAAAAAATCTTGAGCAACACTAGTCCCCCCCCCCTAACTGATACGGAGCTTTTGAAACAGCTCTTGCCAAACCTAATTGCTTGGTGTTGAAAGTAAACCAAAAAAAGTAATGCAAAAAGTAACGCGTTTTCGTTATTCCGTTACAAATAAAAGTAACTCAGTTACAGTTACTCAATTAAAAAAGTAACGGCGTTACCGATCGTTACTAAAAAAAGTAACTGTTACTAGTAACAGCGTTAGTAATAACACAGATTACTTCCCAATCCTGATTAAAACAATAAAATAAAGGAATTTGCTTACAATTATTCCACGAATTTACGGGATTTTACAGATTTCCGGTCGGATCTAACAATTACATTTTCAATCACTTTATTAGATGACTTTTCTTAAAAAGAGAGAGGCAATCCTTATTTAATTGATTAAATAATTTTAATAAATAAATACCGTAACTTAAAAGGGATTTTAATCGCAAAACTTTTTATGCATAATAAATATTTTTGTGGGGGAAATGTTTATTAAATTCTTTACATGTTTTGTAATATTTTTGTTACATTTTCAAAAGAGAAGTATAATTTGGAAGATAAATAAAGAAAAAGTATAATATTTTAAGAATGAACAAAAACTGGTTATCAATATCACATACCAAAAATTTTAACAATAAATTACAATAATAATACATTAATACAATAATAAACCAACCAGATAAAAATCAAAAGCAATCACTTAACAATAAAAATATTAGTTGACAAAGGAATCTCAAGTTTTCGATTTAATAATTTATTATTAAATTTTTGAATGCTTCTTTTGTTTGTAGTGTTTTAGTATTGCTCTCTTTATTTAAATTTTTAATCTGATTCCAATTAATTTCATGATTCGGAAAATTCTGTAGATGTTCTATCAAAGCCGATTTATTGGTTGCATTTTTGTGCTGTAAAATCCTTTTATATAACAATTGCGGCGTCATACCAATATTTGATTTTTTACAAGTTTTTTTTTTACATACTACACTCATACTACGATTTTTTTCAATTATATCTTTAGTTCTTGACAATACAGATAAAATT
>JAFIDM010009631.1:46584976-46616247 GCA_023159025.1 Thereuonema tuberculata | reverse complement strand
TGTCTTGTTGTGTGGGGTTTGATCTATATTCTCGACATCGCTATCCTCACTTGAACTGTTTTGATTTTCTTCCAAAAATTCAGATGTCAAAGCTTGTACAGTCGCTTCTGAGCAGATTGCGATGTCGTTATCAATGTTGATAAACGCATTAGCGTCATTGACGCTGCACCCTTTTTCATTTGCAATTTGCAGCAAAGTCTCTAATGGTTCCGGGTCGATGATGTCTTCGCTGAGGATTTTTTCTGATCCTGCGTTTGCTATGAACCCTGCATGTCGGAAACAATTTGAAACACTTTGTAATGAAATGGAACTCCAACTTTTGTGCACATAGTTAATCGCATCTAAAACCGAAACTTCTAGCTTTTCGTTCCTATCCAATGCTTTTATCATGTCCTTTACAAACATTTTTTTGTACTTTCGTTTCAAGTCAAGAATTATCCCTTGATCTAAAGGTTGAAGAAATGCAGTTACATTTGGAGGAAGAAAAACAATTTTGATCGCTTTTAAATTTTCGGGTTGATTGTGAGCGGTACAGTTATCAACAATGATGGCAACTTTTCTTTTCTGACGCGAAAACTGAGAATCCAGTTTACGAATATGTCGTTCCCAAATCGTTGTAGTCATCCATGCATTTGAATTTGCTTCTTATTCAACTGGCAGGGATCTAACGTTTTTAAAGCAGCGTGGCTTTTTGCTTTTGTCTATCACAAGTGGTTTAAGTTTCTCATTTCCACTCATATTAACTCCAAGCAGAAGTGTCAGGCGTTGTTTGCTTGCTTTTCCAGAAGTGCACTTTTCACCCTTAAATGATAGAGTTTTATCAGGCCAAAGACGGTAAAATAAGCCTGTTTCATCCATATTGAAAATATTTGATGCATCAAACCTAGATAAAATGTCCTTCAGAACATTGTTGAAATCGGCACATTTTGCGATCTGGCATATTTTAGCCATCGAACTAAAACCTCCTCGATCTCGTCAAACTTCGATTTCCTCATTCTCTTTCTTTTGTCTTTGCAGTCAGTTTCTTCAATTACTTGTTTCAATGAAAGGATATTGTTTAATGTAGCCCTGAGAATATGATGTTCTTTGGCAAAAGCTGTTTTCGAAACACTTGATTTTTCAAAAAGTGCAATTAAGTCTTTTTTTTCTTTAAAAAGATAACGAGGTAAGTTTTCGTTTCCCTGACATGTTACAAATGCAATTAAATCATGAAATTGCAAGATTAAAAAATAGCCCTTATAGTGGAGCTTACTCGCTATGAAATGAAATCACACTCAGTAGCGGTCAAGAAAAACGTTTACACTTGACAAGAGTCGCAGCGAGAAGTGTAATTTCCCACGTGAAAATTCCCCGTAAAGGCTAGGCTTTCTTAGAGTGAAGGGGCAGGGCTGAAAAGATAGCAGGCAAAATTGAGAATAAAGATGCTTTTCGCCAGTTTTGAGGGTGACGAGTTATCCGGAGTAGAATTAAATTTGGTGACGAGTAAAAGAGGGTTATTTTACATAATTGTCTATGAGACTTTGTCGGAACCAAAGGAAAACGACGACTTAAACAGAGTGACGACTTAACGAGGTTTTACTGGGTGTGTATATATATATATATATTATTCAATTCTTAAAAAAAACAATTGTGACAGTTGATTAAAATCACAGAGTAGTTCCCATGTAACTACCATTGTATGTTTTAATAACTACTTTATTAACATCTAATAACTCACCACCTCCAAACGACAATATTTCGTATGCCTAATCGGCCATACTTTTTCAAGCCTTTTTTTCTTTAACATCACGGGAGGAGGGAGCCATTGTATGTTGTTAACAATTCCATTACCATAAATGAAGTTACTAAAATAAAATTTTGTATGAAAATCATAGGCATTATGATGAACAAGAATTTTCACCTTGTTCATGGGTACATGAGTATGTAGAGTAAACATTTATTTATTTATAAAAACTTACTGTTGTATTTAATGTCCTTCCCATGGCATCATTACTATATATTTAGTGCCATTCCGATAAGTAGTTTTTACTGTAGAGTGCATTGGAATAGGTGAATTTTAATTACAAACACCCTGTATATCAAGACATCATTCAAACTGTGGTATCACAGGCTTTCACTGAAACCTTTCTCAGTCAGCAATCATAAATTTTTAAATTTGTACAGCTGTATGGAGTATAACCATAAAAGTTTTTAATATGGCAAACCCCACATTTAATAGGAATTTTGAGTTCTTCACACCATGCAAGCAAGTAAAGAATGCCCGCTTGTCTTAAAACAAATTTATAAGATAATGCAACATTTAGAATTGTCTTTGTTTTAGGTATAAAAATACAGTAAAAGATCTTGTATTATCTGATGATCAATCAATATAAAAAGTAGACACAGAATTTAAACAAGCTTCCATGGCAACACATTCAGCCCAGAAACTTTCATCAATTACTGGTTAAGTTGCTTTTGTAGTACCTTATCTATTTACTCCTGACAAAGGAAATCTGAAATAACATCTGCCTTTATTAATCTTATATCATAAAGTAATACAGAAATAGATAACTGATTCTTGTACATACATGTATTACTGATACATACTATACTGCAGACAATCTGAGGTACTGAGGTACTTCCAATGAATGTACTGCGAAATCTTTGAACCAAAAAAGATAACATTTTTTGAGATAACATATACATTTAAATCAGGAACAAAAATGATTAATAATAAATCATTAGTAAATTTAAAAAAAGCAGGCATTTTATAAATACTTAAAAATTAAAATTTAACTGATATAAATATATCAATTTTACATCATTCTTTTTTTATATCATTTTTTCTATGTAGTAGCATTTAATTTTAAAATACTGGTCATCAATGTGTGTTTATTCAACTGTACAAGTTAAAAAAAAAAAAAAATTAGATTATACTCATCTGAAATGGATACGCAAACAGTCAAATGCTGCTTTTACAATGGCCCAAAACACAGGAACAAGAATCAACAGTGCCAATGTAAAAATTGGATGAAAACCAAAACAGTATCCAGTAATTAAAATTCCTATTGTGAACATCAACAGTCTCCTACTTGCAAGAAAGCGTAAATTTACTCGTGGTGGTAATACTTTTTTCCGGAGGGGTGAAAGCTCATTGCTTTTGTTGTGAGCATAATAAATCTGAGGAGCTTCCAAAAACTGTTTACAAAGATATCCAACAAAATCTTTACGATGATAATAACGGCGCAACTCTACTCGATACTAAAATAAATAAAAAAAGATCAATAAATAACAGTTGTGCATACATTACTAATCAAGGGGGAAAAAAATGCTCTATAACTGAACAGCATCACTGGGCACACTTTGTAAGATTAAGGTGCTTACATGAAAGGGCAACTTTACAAATTCTCATTGAAAACATAATTCCTACTGGAAAAAATAAATAAATGGGAAAATAAAATTTATTGTGTGTAACTTATTTCGAGTTCAACATAAATTGAAGATAGAACATACAGGGTATTTAGAAACTGAAATGTATTAAAAAAAAGGAAATGTTACACACATTTTATTGTAGTAAGTATACTATTTTTTTAAATAAACATGTGTGTTGTCTTCTTCAATTTTAGGGAAATACAGATGGTAGAATCAGTTGAGATTGCACAAATTAAACTGAATGTGGCACATTCCACTGGCTGCAGCACTATTGCCACATGGTCGAATAGAAGTGAGCAGTAACAAATATTTATTAGTGGCGGTGAAACTGAATTGTTATTGATAAGACTACATAAATGGACTTTCAGAAGATAGTCTCTCCTATTCAGTCATAAAAAGATGCAAAGAACATGGACTAATTAGTCATCAAAATGTTGGCCATGTGATAAGAAGTAACAGAAATCTGGCTCCAAAAGATTGCGGATGTACACTGAAACATTGCATAAACGTTCGCAGTCAGCCCATTCCTCAACCACTGTACGAAATGTGAAGGAAAAGGCTCTCAAAGAAAATCCCCCTACACAATGTGCTATGGCTATGAAGCTGGGAACATCACAGGGAACCATGGGCCATATCATTTAAGAAAACCTGCCAATGGAGAGGTCACAAGTTGACAGTGCAGCATATGGGTAAACAATTCACAAAATATATGAAAACTATATGAACGATATCTTTCACATGAAAAATGGGAATTTGTTGTGACCCTAGATGGAGCATGAGCATACCTAAATGATACCAACAAATCTCAAGCAAAATATTATCGCTCCAAAGCAGAAAAAAAGGACACTGACTTTGTCCGAGAGTGCAAGGAAAAGGATGATGTAGTTAAAGAAGTTTGTGGTAGTGCAAGGAAAAGTTTTCAGAGTTTCATGGTTGTGGCTGTTACTGTTCATGTGGCAAGTTAACACTGCATAAAGTTCCTGGAAAAGTGAAGATAAATGCAGCTTATTTCCAAAGATATGTGATAAATCGCAAATTCGATGAAGACAACCCCAGATTCTATAGAAATGACATAGGGAAGGTCCACATCCTGCCACACTTCGTAAACATCAATAGCTTTTTACAAACAAAAAGCACACGACACTGGAATAAATGTAACACCCTTCAGCTCGGTTCCTGATAAGTCCCCTGACACCTCACCAATGGATTACTGAAATGGAGCATTGCAGACTGTTGACCTACAACAGTGGAAGTCCTTTGGAGAGTCTGTACAGGCTTAGGATGCAATACCTCACGAGCAATTAAACCACAACCTTTTATAGTGAAAACTGCAGTGTCAAGCTATTGTTTGGAACAAGTTACATCAATATTGAACACAAAAGATGGTGAAGGAAAGGCTTGTCCTAGCACTGCAGGCAATTCAATTTGCACCATCTTAACTGATTCAACCCTCCATATATGTGTAATAACAGAAAAAAAAAAAAAAAAAAATCTTCTGAAAGAAATGATTAGTAAACAAAGCAGTAAAATAAAAAACTGAAAATGCAACAATGCTAGTAACAACTACAGAATTATGACCAGATTAAAACAATGAATTGGTAGCATAAGTTTCTCTCTTTTGTTGTGCAATTGAAACAAGGTAGTGACAGTGATTAGTAAACCAATCACAATGCTGCAACGGCTTCTGATACATATAAGACAACATAATTGATATTGCTTTTATTTTCCTTATTATAAATGTGATTGTTGCGCATGCAAAAGACGCAATTGTTGTGATTGTTGCTAATGATATTTCAATGATACTTGTCCACAGATGGACGGACAAAGCAGGATTGTAAGGCTTCTGATACTTGTATCAGAAGCCTAAAAGCAGGAAGACTACACATGTTTAAATTAAATTTCACTATTGAATAATGTTTCTCTAAATAAATTTTAAATGCACACACCACTGACAGTTAAATACAAACTTCTAACTTAATTTACAAAAAATGTTTGTCCTTTTGAGTGAACTTCAATCTGAAGATTTCAGCTAATTCATAACTTTGGGACCTAGTTCAGATTCTACATAAAATTTAAGATTTCAAAGAACACAAATGATGATGAACAATCTTCTTTGAGTTCATTGAGCAAAATTCACTTAAGGTCCTGACTCAAGTAACTGCAAACCTTTAATTTCTTTTTCCAATGCACCTAAAATTCTGAAAATTTAAAAATGAATTTGTGAAGCATTTGGGATTTCTATTTTCTTGTTTTTAAATTTTCAAAATATTCTGCAATTCATCAAATTAAAACTCAAAAACATTCAATTGTTTGGGGTGTTTTTGAGGTATTTCTTGGTATTTTCAAGACAAAAACCTGAAATGATAAAAAATTTGTAAAATAATGTTTTGTATTTACAATATTTATTATTAGTGAAATAGTTAATTTTTTAAAAAATAAAAATTGTGTTAGATTAAATTATTTTTAAAAAATTAACTACTGCACTAATAATAAATATTTTAAACACAAAACATTATTTTACAAATTTTTTATCATTTCAAGGTTTTCATCAAATTTTTTTGAGTTGAAAATACTGAGTAATATCTCGAAAAATTGAATGCTTTTGAGTTCTAATTTAATTACTTGCAGAATATTTTGAAAATTAAAAACAAGAAAATAGAAATCCCAGATGCTTCACAAGTTCATTTTAAAATTTTCAGAATTTTAGGTGTATTGGAAAAAGAAATATATAAAAGGACTAAAAAGTTTGCAGTTGCTTGAGTCAGGACCTTAATGCCAAAAGGTTCTAATGTACAGAAAATTTCAATGGAATTTTCATATTAAAAAAAAAAAAAAAGCATTTCTTTTTTTTTTTTTAATCTGATGCAATTTGCAATTTTTGTAAAAACATATTTGATATTTTTAAGGATGTTAAGTAATGACTACTTTTTGTTTTAATTATTACTTATATTGCACTTAACATTGTTAAGTCAATGTTCTGCTAACATTTCTGATTAACTTCAGTAGCTTTACAACGACTCACAAAGTTTTGCTATTATGAAATGTTATTCATATTATAAGTAAATTTAAAATAAGCAGTTTAAAATAAAACAGGAAATTACCCTTTCATTAATGGCAGATGAGAGATTGTTAAAATATCTCACTAAAATTGGTATTTCATAACTTCTGATTGGCTGAAGATCAGGATTACCTAGAAATCTCAAATCAGTTCTGCAGACACCATTTGACAGCTAATAATGAAAATAAATAAATAAATAAAAAACATATCAATATCACATTAAAATAAAGTTATATATAAAAATGTAAAATTGTTCTATTGACTTTTTTTTAAAAAATAAAAACTATAATTAATTAATATTTAATAATTAAATTGCAGTTAAAATTGGTAATTCAATATTTTACTTTTGATTAACTTCAGTAGCTCTACAACGACTCAAAGTTTTGCTATTAACAGGGTTCGTTAGGGCAAGGTCAAAAATCCAAGAATTGCTCTACTTCATGCCACTATCCCTCTTGATTTTGTTGCTTTCAACTTTTTTGATTTAATTGATTCTTCAATTAAATGGTACCAGTACCTAGATGACTTAGAGATGGTGATAGTGGCTACGAAATCTGGTCTAAGACCAGCATTGATTGCACTCTTCAGCTAGGCCACCCCCAATATATCGAAATTATTATCCAAAAAAATTATTCGACTGTCTCCCAAAAAAGTCATTTGTCAGAATGCATTTTCAAAAAAATACAGTTTTGTTTTTTTAAATTAAACAAAGGAATTAATGACAAAAGTGTTTAGATTAAATTTTTCTAATTAGGTTTCTGTATCTTTTGAATATTGGATCCAGACTTTTAGAGTTTAAACGACATCACAACAGTTATTTAAATATACGATGTATTGGGGGGGGGGGGGTTGAAGCGAAAAAAAAAGAATTTCAAAAATAATGAATAAATAATATGAAAATTTAACTCTAATATGTTTGACGATTTTATATAAATAGTTTCAGATTTTTATGAGCAGTAGCTTAAAAGATATGGGGCGGTGAAAACCACCAGTACTTTCCGGTACTTTATTAATCACTTGGTATAAGGATACTCAGGAATGGTACAGCACTATTTTTCTCTATTTCCATAATAAATCTAATGCAAAAGTGTTGGCTAGTCAAAAGTTCCAAGAAAATGCATGAAGGGCATCAGTAGCATGGGGTGAAATCAATGTGTCATCTACTACATTCCAGTATGCATAAAAGATATGGAGAAGCTAAAAAAATGTCCTGAAGTATATCAAACATTTCAAAATGGAATGTTGAAGTCAGCAAAAAAAAAAAAACATGTGACCCTTTCTACTCTGAGAACTGACTAAGTTCTTCTTGAGAAAAAAACACAGTAAAAAAGATAAATAGTTATCAATCAGCGTGCTTTTGATGGATGTTCTCTCAAGTGAACTGTACAGGCTTGTTAATCAGTTTGTGTCACTACTAGTATTATAGCAGACCTTCATCATACAATTTTCCAGGGTTGGTTCACGAAAAGCATTAGACTTGAAAAAAGCTTTTAATGCTTTTGGAAATTAATAATGTTCATAACGTCATATTAATAATAAACGAAAACGCAAACACACATTTTTTCTAAAACTTTCTTCAGGAACATAATACAATATAAGAGGAAGAAACAAAATTTGGAAATTCTTTTTATAGTCCAGTTAAATTGTATTTTTACCAAGAAAGTTTTGGGGTAGTTTTGATTTTTCCATTCTATATGTTTTTTTGGGGTGCTTGAATCCGAATCTGAGGTTTGCTAAAAAAATTTCGTGACGCAACATTAAAAAAAATGCAAAAAAAGGTAAAAAAATCTCCTTATTGGCAGTTTTTTCCTTAGAACTCGAAAACTATCAACTTTTCATAAATAACCTCCTTATTCAAAATGAAAATACATAAAATTTCCTACAAATTTCACTATTTAGGTTTTTTTTTTTCCCAACGAACCATTCGGGCTCAAGCGATAGTTGAAAATTGACGTAGTTTGTCTCTCTCTGCAAAAACCCACGTTGTCTACTTAATTAGTGAATTCTTCCCAGTTCTCTGCACATACCTTATTAAGATCGTATATGTAAAGGTACAAGTCAATGTTTTCAAAAATTACATAATTTTCAAGTTATTTAATCAGGTCCGAAATTGTATATCGGTATATCAGGAAAAACAGTTATTAATAAAGGAAGACTTGAAAAGAAGGTCTCTTCAAAAAAATATAAAATTTAATGGCAACTTTGAATTTAAATCATCTGAGACTTTTACACTAAATTAAAAAAGAAATAAGCTTGTTATCAAAAAGATATTCAGAAAAGTCAAATATTGAATATGAATCAAAATTATTTGTTTAATCCATTTGGAGAAAATTAAAAGAAGAAATAATTTAAAATGATAAAAAATCTTTAATACGGCTCAATCTGTCTTTAATAAAGAAATATACAGTTCGGTCCAAAAAAATATCCCCAGTAAGCGTTTTACTCAATTTTAGCTTAAGTTCATTAATTAATTATTGACCTTTCTCACTTCAGCACTTGAACTTTGATGGAAACTGCTGTAGATTAATGTATTTATGAACTTTGAAGTGGATTTACAGATCATAGGAAAGAGAAAAGGCAATTCTCCAAGGAAGCAAGAGATGATTTTGGGACTCAAAGCTGAAGGAATCTCAGATAGGAAAGTTACTAGAAAATTATCAATTGACCACAAAACTGCGGGAAATATATTAAAGAAACAAGGTGAAACTGGAAAGTCAAGTGTGAGGTACAAATGTGGTCGGAAGAAAATCTCCAGTCCCAGATTGTGCAGGGCAATGAAAATGATGGGAAAGCAAAACAGAAAACTGAGTTCAAGGCAGATTGCTCTTAAGATTGAGCAGGACTATTAGACCTCAATTTCCCATCAAACAGTGCTAAGATGCCTTTCTGATCTCAACCTTAAGAAGAAAAAAACCTGCAAAGAAAGCCTTCCTAACAAAAGAGCATGTTGAAGAAAGAAAAAGGTTTCTCAATCTCTATCAATACCGGACATCCGAGGACTGGAAGAGTGTGATTTTCTATGATGAAAAGAAATTTAATATGTAAAAAACTAAGTAAATATTGTTGTACCAGTAGAGCAGAGTTAATTGAAAATTACTCACATGTGGTACCTTGAAATCGAACCTGGTACATGTGAAAAACTTGTCGAGTCAATGACACATCGAGTTCATACCTTTAAAAAGGTACGAGGTGGACACACAAAATATTAAGGCAAGTTGATTTTGATGTAATATGTTCTGTACAACTTAATTTTACTTACAAAAACAAAAAATTCAATAAACCAATGAAATATAGCCTCTTTGTTGTTGTTTTGGCATACTTTGAGTAAAATTATAGTTGGGGATATTTTTTTGGACCAAACTGTACTCCGGAAGGAGATTAATATTAAGAGATAGAATCTCTTATTCAATCATTATCATCTACAACTCGTAATTATACCATTCAACCTTAATATTTAAAGGAAAATTATTGTCGCCAATTTGTTTACAAGATTAAAATTTCCTCAAACAGAAATACATAATATAAATAGTATATTTTATCATTTGAATATATAGAATATAAAATAATAAAAATAATAACAAACGCTAACTATCCAATTAATTTTGGTATTTATATAGATTTATTTTATTTATTATTTTCCTTTTGATTTTTGTAATTTTATTAACACAAAGCAATCTTTAATAAATGTTAATAAATCGAGGCTTATCATTTTTGTTTTTAAAGCTTTATTTTCCCTGAAATTATTTGAGAGTTATATTTTTTGCTATAATTTAATAATAAATTTCATATTTTATTGATACACACAGATATTTTCTTCATTTATAAATTTATTTTTGTCTAATGTCAATTCAAACTTGAGAAGTAAATAAAATTTATCATAACGAAATGTTATATAAAAATTGGAGAAATATGACGAATTATTCAATGAAATAAATCCGTAATTAATTCGACATACCAGTTAAAATCTTTTACACAGATTTTACGAATTTTAATTAATAGAATAACAATATCAACAAATATATCAGTAAATAATATATCAATTTTGCAGTAAATTTACAATATACAATATTTTTTTAATTCTGAAAAAGTTTAATTTGGATAAGTAGGAATAATTTCATATTATAGGAATAATTTACTCCCTAAGTATATCCATAAAATCTGTGTAAAAGATTTTAACTGGTTTAACTGATTCATATTCAAAATTTGACTTTTCTGAAGAATATCTTTTTGATAACAAGAGCTTATTATTTTTTTTAAGACAACTCGATATTTCTTTTTTAATTTAGTGTAAAAGTCTCAGAAGATTTAAATTCAAAGTTGCCATTAAATTTTATATTTTTTTGAAGAGACCTTCTTTTCAAGTCTTCCTTTATTAATAACTGTTTTTCCTGATATACAATTTCAGACCTGATTAAATAATTTGAACATTATGTAATTTTTGAAAACATGACTTGTACCTTTACATATATGATCTTAATAAGGTATGTGCAGAGAACTGGGAAGAATTCACTAATTGAGTGGACAATTGGGTTTTTGCGGAGAGAGACAAACTACGCCAATTTTCAACTAGTGCTTGAGCCCGAACGGTTCATTGGAGAAAAAAACCCAAATAGTGAAATTTGTAGGAAATTTTATGTACTTTCATTTTGAATCAGGAAGTTATTTACGAAAAGTTGATAGTTTTTGAGTTCTAAGGAAAAAAACGCCAAATAACGAGATTTTTTACTTTTTTTGTATTTTTTTTAATGTTGCATCACGAAATTTTTTTGGCAAACCTCAGATTCGGATTCAGCACCCCAAAAAACATATAGAATGAGAAAATCAAAACTTTCCCTCTAGGGGTCATTTTGAGCACAATTTGACTGGAGTATTAAGAAATAAATTTGAATGCAATTGTCGTAGATAAAAAGATACCATTCACAAGAAAGTTGTGGCATTGTTATACTCTATCCAAGAAATGGATTTGATTTTGTACAAATAATTCATTGATAAAAATGTGACCAACAACAGTCAGCAATTTTTTTTACTTCGGTAAATAAAGAAAGACTTTTCTCTTCCATGATGGGCGAGATAAAATTTCTGAAAATTGCTCTAGATCTAGTTGCAAACTGCTATAATTGTCATTAGAAAATGGGAACTAGACTTCAATTGCTGTCTTCAAATGAAACTGTATTTTTCATCTGCATTACAAACTGTAATCTCTCCATTTACTGTTTTATTATTCCTATTTTTTCTTTCCATTTGTAATATGTTATGATATCCAGAATTTTTGGTTCGAATGCTTAAACATATTTACTTGTAAACATTTAGATGTATGTTAGTGAAGTAGCACTGTATTGTAGCATTTGCACAGCTACATCTAGCTGTTATGCAATGGAGTGAAATGTTTAATCAGTCATCTGCTCTGATGTCATAGCTTTTCCTTTTGCCTTGTTTCCTACTAACTTCCCCATCCTGCTCTGACAAGCCTTCCTTTTCATTTACCCTAAGCTTTCACCTTTTCGTTGTCCATTCCTGGTTTGAGGATCACCCCCTCCTTTGAGGAAAAATGCAATTTGTTTGTCTCTGTCTTCTCCAATACCACATGCCCATTCATTTTCTCCTTTTCACCCTCACCCACATCATCTTTAAATTGATACCAAATACTTCTAAAATGTCATCTTTAATTACAACGATATTTCATTTTTCTTTAACTGAAAACTTCTTCAGGTTGAATAACTGAGGACAAGAAATCTCTTTCTTCTTCCTCAACTGAATTCGTTATCATACATTTCAAAAAATATATTGAAATTGACATTGTATTGTAAATATTTTTTGAAATGTATGATAATGAATTCAGTTGAAGAGATTTCTTGTCCTCAGTGATTCAACCTGAAGAAGTTAAAGGAAAATAAAATATCGTTGTTGTTATTAACGAAGACATTTTAGAAGTACTGTGTATCATGATTAAATGAAGAGTACCAGTTTTAGGATATATATATATATATATATATGTTACATCAGATGTGTTGTATTGTAAATATTCATTAAACTGATTTGACTCCACTATGTCATCCTTCTTTATTAATTTTCCAGACATACTAAAGAGTCCAAACATCTGGTTGAGAACCAACTTTAAATGGTTATACTGTGGGAAGCCACTAGTAAAGGACATTGTAAATCGAGGCCACCACTGTGATGCCCTCTGGAATGGAAAACCCTCACCAGATATCTTGGCATGGGGAAATGTTGAGCATGGTGAAACAACCAATGTTCAAGAACACCAATAATTGAAGAGAATGCAAGAAAAACTTGTAATAAGTGTTAATTTCTGCAGGTAGAGCAAAAAAAAAGGAAGAAGAAAGACTACTGAGGTTTAATGTGCAAACTAATGATCTCAAACAGCAACTAGTGTTCAGCACCAAATATAAAAGAATGAAAGTTGATTCAACCCATAATTGTATGTATATCTTATAAGCCACAAATCTTTGTAAATCAAAGTGAATATCGCTAATTCTTGGAAACAGTAATGCTATTGTGAAGAAATTAAAATTACTATACACATTTTATGAGGGAAGTTTATGGATGAACATGATCCATGTACTGGTTACAAGATAGTGGATAGGCAAAAGACTATCATTGTAACTAACTCTCTGGAAGAGATAATGGAGGAGTGCATGAGTTAAGACATGAATTGAAATGATCAAGTTATTTAGTATAACTAGAAATTAGTAGTTAGGTGAGAAATCTATGTTCAAGTTAACATTCAAAGCTGTTCCTTGCTTCCAGTATAGAGACGATCCAAGATGCAGAGTACTACAGATAAAAAAATGATTTTTTTTTTCTGTCAATCCCCAGAAAACTTAATGGTTCTTAGGCATAAAGGGGTATTCAACTTTAAAAGAGGCTTTAATGTATAAAATGCAGTACATGTAAAATAAAACATGTAGATACTTTACAGGCCTCATCTCTATCTTTTAGAAGTATTGGATTCTCCCATAAGTACTATAGGATCTTGTAGTTTACCATACAAAATACAACATTATTTATACAGGGTGTTTCAAAAATACATGGCATAATTTCAGGTATGTATTTCCCACATGTAGACAATCAAAATAGTTCATTACAACATATGTCCGGAAATGCTTCATTTCCGAGTTATGGCCTTCACAACATTGAAAATCACCGGAACGTTTTTCGTTCCGCCGGTCGTTGCCATTACAGAAGATGTTCAAAATGACCACCTCCTGCTTGAATACAGACCTCACATCGATGTCTCAATGACCTGCGAACACGATCCCACACTCCAGGAATGTTGCGTATGTCCTCAGAACGTGCCACAATTCGATTCCGAAGGGATTCCAAATCAGGCACCGGAGACGAATAAACCAATGATTTTAAATGGCCCCACAAGTAGAAATCGAGAGGGTTCAGATCAGGTGAGCGTGGAGGCCAAGCAATTGGGCCACCTCTACCTATCCATCGATCAGGAAACGTTCGATCCAAGTACCGGCGAGCCGTACGACTGAAGTGTGCAGGAGCGCCGTCATGCAAGAAGTGAGCGTGCTGACGATCGATCAGTGGAGTGTCGTCATAAACATGAGGTATGGTGTTTTCCAGGAAGTTTGTGTACGCCTGCCCCGTAAGTCTGTTTACAAGTACATGGGGTCCAACTAATCGATCACCAATGATACCGGCCCACATGTTGAGGGAGAACCGCACCTGGTGATGAGATACAACAGTTGCATTTGGGTTTTCATACGCCCATACATGCTGATTGTGGAAATTTGTTATGCCATCTCGTGTGAACTGTGCTTCATCTGTAAATAATACTAAGGCAGGAAAGTTCGGATTTGCAGCACACTGCTGCAAGAACCACTGACAGAACCTAACTCGTGCAGGGTAATCTGCTGGTGACAGCGCCTGTACACGTTGCAAATGATAAGGATACAATTGATGCTCTTTCAGCAGTCTCCAGACAGTCATATGGGGAACATTCACTTGCAACGCTAACCTTCGTGTGCTGACAGAAGGAGTTCTGTTCACAGTCTCCAGAATCTCCTCCTGTTCTTCTGGAGTTGTAGACCTTGGTCGTCCCCTTCCCAATCCAGGAGAGTGAAATTTTCCATACTCGCACAGACGGTGATGGAGACTTACAAATGTCTTCCGATCTGGACATTGTCGCTGTGGGTACCTCTCCTGGTACAAACGATGAGCCAGCGCAGCATTGCCGTCTGCCTTACCGTACATGAAGTGCATCTCTGCCAGCTCCTGATTTGTGTACATGACACACAGTCGAACGCCAAACACACCACTGAATTTAACCTTCGCCTCGGAATGATCTGTCAGAGTGCCCTCTTAATGTGTCCTTTGACGGCAACGACCTGCGGAAAGAAAAACGTTCAATGAGACATCGATGTGAGGTCTGTATTCAAGCAGGAGGTGGTCATTTTGAACATCTTCTGTAATGGCAACGACCGGCGGAACGAAAAACGTTCCGGTGATTTTCAATGTTGTGAAGGCCATAACTCGGAAATGAAGCATTTCCGGACATATGTTGTAATGAACTATTTTGATTGTCTACATGTGGGAAATACATACCTGAAATTATGCCGTGTATTTTTGAAACACCCTGTAGAATTACAAATTACTTAAGCTATTTGATTAATACAGGGTGTCTACAAAATCTGAATAAAAAAATTCCCTGATTTTTCCCTGATTTCACGAACAATTTCTTAAAAATTCCCTGATCATAAGAGAAAAATTCCCTGATTTTAACTACTTGGTAACTATTTACTATTTTATCTAAGTGTAATAAAAGAATAAGCAAAAAATTCTATAAAAACAGTAATGATGAAGTACTTAAAAAAAGAAGAGAGAAATAAAAAATTATAAATTAATGAGTTTACAATATCTTACCTTTTAAAAGATTTATTGCAACAATATACACAAAATTAAACTCAACGGAATTCAAGATTCATTGTAATGTATAGCATGATACTGGTTATTTAAATTTTTGAAAGCTTTATCGAAGCAATTTCATTTTCAATCATTTCAGATTCCTTTTGTGCTGCTTCTAAGATTTTAATTTTTTTGTCATTAAGCCTTTTCAGTTCAAGTTCAGCCTCTTTTTCTTTTAACAGCTACTGCCAATTCTTGACTTTCTTTCTTTTTTTGTTCCATTGCCTCGGAATACTTAGCTCTTGCATTTCTTACATCAAGGACCATCTTCTTAGTAATTTCATTTGTTATTTATGCCACCTTTAGACAATACACTATCATAAATGGATCTTCTGGCAATGATAGTTTCTTCTTTGATATTCTGCTCTAAAGTATCTTTGTTTATAGAAAAACCTTTTTCTAAGCTTGCATTGCCATGCGACAATACCATGACTAACTATCACTGTCATAGCTACAGGTGCTCCATTTTCTTCAGCAGATATCAAACTACACCAGAAATTATCAATATGTGCAGTCGATCTTTTATACATCTTAACTTTGAGATATTTTCTGGCTGTGGACATATTTGTTTTAATTGATTCTTAGCTTTCTCAGCTAAAGTGCATGATATCCAGTTTTTTTCAGAAAGAATTACCAACAGACTTGATAATCTACATGAAAATATATTTTTATTTATAGCTATTTTAGGGTCAAAACAGGACACTGCTTTAGTCAGCTTGTAAATAAGGGGAGATTTACTTTGGAGTTTCAGTAAACATTGAATCAATATGCGTCTACAGTCAACTTTAAATTCAGCTATTTGCAAATCAGATACTTTCGCCTTTTTCAAATTGCTTTGAGCAGATAAACCAATATCTATTTGTTTAACTGGCAGAAAATTTGATTTGTCCTCCATGTCTATGCTTGTAATATTTTTGCTTAACGCCTCTTTTTTTAAGAAAGCGCTGCATGAATTTTAGTGACAAATTACTTAGGTCAGAATAAAGAAATGGTATTAAGGTAGCATCTGTTTGGTACTCCCTTAAGAACATTTCAAAATCGGAAGCAACTAAATGAAAAAAAGCAAGCTTTGCTGGTAAGAGAGAATCATAAATAGCACTTTTAACTTCCTTATAACTTTTTGAATTTGGAGCCATTTTGTCCTTCTCTATTCCTTCTATAAACTTCCTTAGCAATGGGATAAGCTGCAATGATCGTTCTGTTACACCAGTGTTCTCAACCCACCTAACAAAGCAAAACTTTTTTGGAAATATTTGTGAATTTGTATATTCCGTAAATAATGTTCTTCTTGCTGGGGAATCTTTGAACAAGTAATATAAAGCTCGATGAAACTCCATAATCTTCCAGTTCATAACTGACACTCCTGTTTTGAAAGCTATGTTCAATGCATGTAGTCCACATGAGTCAATATTCAGTACTTCAGCATCTTCCTTAGTTTCCTTTAAAGAGCACGAAAGTTCTTTAAAAAACTTTTGATTTACGTTAGGCCCATCCATCGAGATTTGTAGAAGTTTCTTCAAATCCAGAGGTTTAGTAGCCTCAACAAATGAATTCACCAAATCAGTTGCACGAGTGCGTCCAAGAAAGGTTGAGTTCAAATATCTTGTTTTTACTTCATTTGTCTTTGTACACCAATATCTAATATTCCTCGTAGTAAGTTTCGGTTTCAGTTTCAGTGGCGGGAATATAGTACAGGATATGACGTCACTATTCAACACCATTAGACCGGCCAGCGGGAAAGAGGGGATCGACGTGACGCGTGACCTTGAATGCTCCCTTTAAGATAAAAGCTCGCGCTTGGCAAAAGATGATAAATTTCCCTGATTTTAAGTAATAATTGCAAAATTCCCTGATAATTCCCTGATTTTTTCCAGAATAACAAAATTCCCTGATAATTCCCTGATTCCCTGATTTCCCTGATTCTGTAGACACCCTGTTAATAATTAATTCAAATACAAAACTAAATACCTTTGATGGATCTGTTTCAAAACTATTATAAAAATCCTCAGAACTTGGGGAACTGCTAGAAAACATACTTGAATACTTCGCAGACAGGCTTTCTTCTTGTGGATAATAAACTCTTGATTCTGGACCTTGAATCTGTATTTACATAAAAATACTAATTGTAATTAACAATTAAATGATTTCCTATTTTCAATTTCTTCAATTTTATTGGCTTTTCAATTAATTTATGAAAGTGTAACCTCTACTGATCTCATGACAAACATTAAAAATTTGAAGTAACAAAAAAAAAAAGGGAAATGTCTAGAAAAGAAATCTAGCAGTTACAAATAAGAAAAAACAATAATCAAAAGCAGAACCTTAACTTCTTTCAAACCATTTTCTTAAATCCTGTTGAAAAGAAGTGTCTATATCCATACAAAATCTATTTATTACACTCCTCTTACACAGACTAAACTTAACAACTATTACTTAACAGAGTATCGCAAGATTTCACAATATTTCTACATCAACCATATTTTTCTCTTGTAATAGAATTTCACACTAAGCAAAGTAAAAATGAATAATTGGTAATGCATTGTGTTTTACTTCTCTAATTCTCTATGGCAAATTTAATAGCCGAAATAAATAGTTTTATTTCATTTGAACTTCCTCTCCCCACTATTTAAAATTTAATATTATTTTGATTCCTTTATCAAAACTATCAGAACATTGGCATTTCTAAAGCAACAGATAAAAGTGATAAAGGAATCAAAAGAACATTGATTTTTCACATAGATGCACTGAGGGGAGGGTTTTGGGGGTTAAGCCGTAGTCTTCTACAAATTTAAGCATTTTAATTGCATTTTCTTGAAAATATAGCTGTAATTATAGAATTTAAAAATATATTAAATATATTTTAGATTTTGGATTAAATATTTTAATTTTTCACAAAGTATCATAAAATAAATTTATGTAATAAAATATAAAATCAGCTTTACCCTTTTTTAAACTTCGATTCACGATCTTGTTATGGTTTCTCGTGGGCGCCGCCATTACATTGCGAACTGATACAAATGCACGCCTGGCGACCTATTTACCCCCCATTATCTTACTGTAGATTAGCTGTATACGAGCACTAGAATCAGATACCTACGCATAAAAATAGTACGACTGTAAAATTAAATAATATTGCTTTAATTATAATTTTAACTTTCCGATTAAGCTATATCTGTTTTTATATTTAAAACTAAAGCTTATTATGACTATTTAAATAAATGAAAGCGCTTAATTCCTTTATTCAGTTTGGGCCTCCGCTCAAGTAGTTCCTTTCCTTATTTACTTCTACTCTTTCAAGGGAATGGTTAGGCTTGTCAGTCCGAAACATCCCTTAAAATTTTTATCATTTATTCAGGACCTTAAGTAGTTGACGTATACCAAATTTTAGCTGCTTTTTTCCACTGAAGGGGGGTTAAAAAAAAATGCTAAAGTTACAATGCTTAAAGTTGTGACGTCATCACTTTTTGCAAGCCTCACTGTTGATCGGCGCTCTCAAGGTCATTTCAAATGGGTGGCATTAAAATACTTAATTTTAAATGATACTATTAAAAATTCCTGTTTATAAAAGAAAAGCAATAACTGAAAAGGGTGGACACATTTGTATTTTAAAAGAATGTAATTTTACATAGAAAAAAAAAACAAAGAATTAAAAAATATATATATATAAGTTTACAATTGAAAAATTGAAGAAAAACCTAAATAATGATAAATGTAATATTATTGGAATGTTATAAATTACAAATAAAAATAATGACAATAAATCGAATAATAATTTAAAGAATTTAGCAAAAAATAAAGGAATAGAAAACGTTTTAATTAAAAATGGAAATTTAGGAAACATTTCAAAATCGTATTGCTGTGGAACTAACATGTTTCTAAACATTGACGTCTACTAACAATAATTACATTATAAAAGCAGCAAGTAAAAAGTGCTTTAACATTTGAATTTTAAAAGAAAGTAATTTTAAATTTTTTTAAAAAAAAATAAGTTTAAGTAAAATACGTTTTTGAAACTTTATATCTAGTTGTCAATTTATGTCCCATTAACAGTTAATCATGGATAGAACATGAAAGGTTAAAGAAGAATCTTTATTATATATAAAATAATTTGTAAATTCAAGAATATATATCTTTAAGATAATGCAAAGTAATTATTGCAAATTTTTGATTCTATTGTTGACAGATTATCTAGATCTATATAGTTTTTACTCGATTATTTTTTATTATTGCTATAATTTCGTATATAGTTCTGGTTAAAAAGCCATTGATTTTATACTTGTACTAAAATCGAAAATATGTTATAATTTTTTTATAATGTAGTTATTATTATTAGTAGTAATTTAAACATTTGGTGTGACGTCAATGTTTAGAAACATGTTAGTTCCGCAGCAATACGATTTTGAAATGCTTCCTAAATTTCCATTTTTAATTAAAACGTTTTCTATTCCTTTATTTTTTGCTAAATTCTTTAAATTATCATTCGATTTTATTGTCATTATTTTTATTTGTAATTTATAACATTCCAATAATATTACATTTATCATTATTTAGGTTTTTCTTCAATTTTTCAATTGTAAACTTATATATATATATTTTTTTTTTTTTTAATTCTTTGTTTTTTATTCTTTATTTTTTTTTCTATGTAAAATTACATTCTTTTAAAATACAAATATGTCCACCCTTTTCAGTTATTGCTTTTCTTTTATAAACAGGAATTTTTAATAGTATCATTTAAAATTAAGTATTTTAATGCCACCCATTTGAAATGACCTTGAGAGCGCCGATCAACAGTGAGGCTTGCAAAAAGTGATGACGTCACAACTTTAAGCATTGTAACTTTAGCATATTTTTAACCCCCTTTCAGTGGAAAAAAGCAGCTAAAATTTGGTATACGTCAACTACTTAAGGTCCTGAATAAATGATAAAAATTTTAAGGGATGTTTCGGACTGACAAGCCTAACCATTCCCTTGTTAGGCTGGTACATTACGAAGGCTACGGTTAAGCCCCCCAGTGCCTGAAAAATGAGTTGTACAAAATTATAAAAGTGCAAAATAAATAAAGAAGGAGGGGAAAACAAAAAAAAAACAACTGTAGAAATGGTAATTGATGTTAACTTTCCAATGATTCAAACTCAAACAGCTTTGAATTTGTCCTTCCAAAGTCTACTCTTCTTTAAATCACAAATACCGCTGTCCGCACGGACATATTGTCGAGGCAGCATCTTTTCTTCTTCTTTCAATTATAAACACCACTGTCACTGACTTTGTCAGAGTTCTGAGAACACACAGGATTCTTTCTGTCAGTTTCACATGTGTTCCGACTCGGTCTGTCTCTCAGGAATTTTACTTCAGTCTCCAGTTGACTGATTGTGTGCACTACGGTAATCTAGAATGAAGTGGTTAAAAAAGCAAGCTACTCTACTTTCTTATTTTAAGAAAACAAATAGAGAAGATTCTGGTGTTAAGTATAAGAAAACTTTGTGGATCTTTTCGTTTAGTTTATAGTTATAAAATTAGCATGACTTTATTTAATAGCTTTAGCCTACCTTTTGCAATAATCTACATTGGCATATGATTGTGTGTTGAATCACTGTTCTTTGTAGGATTCATGCTACCCATTTTTTTAGTTTAAATTTTTTTTTTTACCTGAACGATAGCTCAGGTCGTAGCCAGGAAGGAGCTTAAAATAAAAATTTTGTTTGAAAAGTCATTGAAAAATCAACTAATTTTAACTAAAAATATTTCAAATTAACTGTTTTCTTACTTAATATCTGATAACAAATGAATTTGTTTCCCTAAGGCCAACTTGCCTCCGCAACCCCTAATCGAGATCCTGGCTGCACCCATGCACAGCTTAGGCCTATTTCAGAAAGATGCGATTTTCAACTCGACTCAGATTCTAAGGCAAATCTTATTCTTAGTTCCATGATTATGTAGGACAATTTTTAAATCTGCAGTTTAGTTACACAATAGAGGCATCTCTTAGCCTTTCATTTTTCTTCTGGAATCAACATTAGAAAAAAAAACAATGCCATCAAATGTACAAGTTGAAGACTACGCACCAACTTAGGATTTTGCGAATGACTCATATCTAAACAGGCCTGCTATAGGAAACTCTTCAGAAATACAGGTGCAAAGAAATGAATCTCTCCAACTACAAGTCATAGTCCATCTATTATCCTCAAAAATGGATTTTGGAGCCTAGGCAGGAAAAGTGATTCATGATTTCACCAAGAAAAAAAATCTTCTAGAAAATCCCTGAACTCCTGATATTTGAGTTTCCTAAATCTGGAACTTGTAACTTGCGGTTCAAGTTATGATGGATATCTGAATGGAAGTGGCTTGTTTACTCTGCACAAGAAGATGATGCCTACTACAAGTACTGCTGTCTGTTTGCAACAACTGTGGGAGTTCCTATACAGGAAAACTAGTGAAAATAGCGTAACTGGAAAAATGCCAAAGAACAATTCAAAAAACGTGAAAGTACTTGATATTATAAAGAATGTTTGAAGAGTTGCCAACTTCTTCGCAACATACAGTGGTGAGAAACTAAGTGTTGATGTGAGCATTGAGAAGGGGCTGCAAAGCCAAATCAACAAGAAGTGTCAGGCTCTAAAACTGATTATCAAGTCTGCTATCTTCCTTGCTCATTTACTATTGGCCTTTAGGGGAGACAGAGATGAAGGACCTCTTGAATCCCCAAAGAAAGAAGAAGGAAATTTCAGGTCCATCTTGAAGTTCAGAGTGGAAGCAGGAGATGCAGAATTGAGAACACACTTATCAAATGCAACGTATATCAGCTCGGGAATATGAAAGGGATTATATCTTCGATAAATGAAATTATTCTAAAGAAGTTGGTAGACAGAGTCAATGATGCACAGTGCTTTTCTATCATGAGCAATGAGACAATAGATGCTGCTGGCATAGTTCAACTTTCATTCTGTTTAAAAAGGTTTGTAGAAGAGTTCTTGCAGTTCAAACCAGTAAAAGACTGTACTGGCGCAGCCTTGCAGAGACTAAATGCACAGCAGCAGTCATGAGTGATGCTATGAGGGGAGCAGAAGCCATCATCAAACAAAACCACCCAAAAGCAAAGTTTGTTCACTGTGAGTCCCATTCCTTCAACCTGTTCCTTACTGATGGATGTTGTATACAGGAAATAAGAAACTGCAATCTATCATAGGTACAGCATGGGAATTTTTCTAGTTTCTGGAGAGAGAAAATATCCTACAGATAGGTATAAAAGTAATAATGACTTTAAAAACATTTATGCACCAAAATAGCTCTTCATCTTACACTCGATCATTCACTTTCACACCTTTGTAAAACAATTAAAAAGTACCATACAGTAAACTTGCAGTCATTCACTCTTGATACTAGATGACTACATGCATTTCTTGTATGCTCTTTTCGAGAAGAAATCCTCAAGTTACCAGATGGATCCTACAACCAAAAGCTGAACAGGATATGCCCCACACGATGCATTGAATGCTACACTTTCCTCAAATCCTTTATCGAACTTTTCTGAGGCTGTTGTCAGTGCTCTTGAAGTCATCACTGGATGGACTGACAAGAAAATAGCCACAGATGCCCAGCTCCTTTTAAATTCTATCTGCAAATCAAATTTCCTCACAGCCTTGTTTATAGTATATTCACTTTTTGAAGTAACCAGGCCTCTAAGTAAAAATCTGCAAACAGAAAATATGGATCTAAAACTCTGCATGAACTCAGCAATTAATGTTAAAAGCTACGTTAGAAGACATGAGGCAAAATGTAAGGTGTGTTTCGCTCAAATCTTCCACAATATTATGCACATTAGCGCAAAACTAGATGTCGAACTATGTCCATCAAGAGGTGCAGGCTGACACAGAGGCATAATTCCAGCAGACACTCCGGAGGAATATTTTGAAAAAGCTCTTTGCATCCCCTTTCTTGATCAGACTACTGTAGCTACTGCCGAATACAGTCGGATCTCGATATAAGGTCCCCCTTTGGGACCTCGCGAAAGTGACCTTATAAGCAGGGTGACCTTATAACCGATTCATACGCATTTGTCAATAAATAAGCATTATATAAATACAGTATAATTCTTTGTAAAATTTAATACGTACAAAAATATCAGGTTATTAGATTATAATTTTTTAATTTAGTTGAACCAATTAAAATTAATGGAATCGGAAAGAAATTATTTTTTAAAAAGTTTAATTCAGAATAAAGTTGTATACAAATAGTACTAGTATCATCAAGCAAAGTACTGATGTACAACTGACCTTACTTAAAATAATCCATAATACAGGACTGTCGCGATTTTGGTTTCATCTTTTGTACAATGTTTTCTAAGTTTTGTAGTTTCTGAAAGTGTTCTTCAGCTACCTCATGGCTCGTAAAAAAATGTCGTACGACATTTAATGCTCTAAGCACTTCTGCTTGTGTCACCGCTTCACTTTCAGTATCACTGTTGTTTTCCTCACTTTCTAATGCATTGAATCTAAAACTTGCAAAACAATTTCGCAAATCGAAGCTTGAGAAGTTATAGCAATTTCATCATCAATTCTCAGGCATTCACTTTCCCCTTCTATAGCACAGCCGCATTTCTGAGATCTTGTATTAATACAGCTAAAGGAATATCGTCTTCATCATCTTCATCTGTTATTTCATCCAAACTATTTGTAGAAAATTGAAAACCAGCATGTCGAAAGCAATTTGAAATGCATGTGTTTGACACCAAGCTCCAACTTTTATGACTCCAACTTATAAAAAATTGGATTTAACACAGATACGTGAAAATTTTTTTTCTCATCAATTGCAGAAATCAAGTCTTTCAGAAGGAGCTTTTTGTAGTTCATTTTCAGATTTTGAATGACTCCCTGATGCAAAGGTTGCAAAACACTGGTAACATTTGGGGGTAAGAAAACAAGCTCAATTGATTTCAACTGAGGTATGTTGATATGAGCAGGGCAATTGTCTGCGATGAAAACAACTTTTCTTTTATTTTTCAAAAAGTGTCTATCGAAACGCCATATAGTTTTGTCAAATATGTTAGCATTCATCCATGCTTTTTTTGTTTGCATCATAATCCAAAGGTAAAGACTTAACGTTTTTAAAGCAATGTGGCTTTTGAAATTTTCTGATAACTAGCTGTCTCAGTTTTTCAGAGCCATCCATATTAGCTCCTAAAAAAATTGTCAGTCTTTCTTTACTTCCCCCTCCCCCTATACATTTTTCTTTCTTGAAAGTAAAGAGTTTTGTCAGGAAAAGAAAGAAAAATTCTTGGAATTGAATCAGTGTGGCACTGAAATCACAGACAAAAGTGACCTTATATGCGATTACGGTATTTAAGACCTGACCATATATCCGATAATCCATATCAAAGAATTTCTATTCAATTAGCCGGGACTTTAGAAAAGTGACCTTATATGCAGGGTGACCTTATATCGAGGTCCGACTGTAGTTGGTTTTGCACAGCAAAGTTTTGAATTCTTTTTGGCATCTTCTGTCTCCTCCCACAACCAAAGCATATGAATTAGATAAGGTCACTGCCGAACTCGCATCACAGGCTAATTTCTATGAGCTTGTCAATGACATCAAGGGTGAAGCACTGCTATGGATGCAGTGTCTACGAAGACTTCCAAAACTTCCATGCGGGGCTCTAGACGCAATACAAGTTTGCAACACCAGTATGTTTCCCTCAGTTCACAGTCTGCACATGTGAGAGATCGTTCTCTACTTTAACACTCCGTTAGGCACAATATGGTTCGGAACACGGTCGGGTGCATTGAGCCTGGGAGGCACTGCTTGATTTACTAATCTTTTCTATACATACAGTAAAATGTCGTTAAGTCGTCACCCGGATAAGTCGTCGTTTTTCTTTGGTCCCAACAAGGTCTCATACACAATAATGTAAAATAACCCTCCTTTACCCGTCACCAAATTTAATTCTACTCCGGATAACTCGTCACCTTAAAAATGGCCAAAAGCATCTTTCTTCTCCATTTTGCATGCCATCGTGTTGTCTTTTCAGCCCCGCCCCTTCACTTTAATAAAGCCTAGCCTTTACGGGGAATTTTCACATGGGAAATTCACTTGGGAAATTGCATACTTCTCGCTGCGACTGTCTAGTGTAGACGTTTTCTTGGCCGCTCCTGAGTGTGCATTTCATAGCGAATAAGCCCCCCTTATAGCGGGGCCATTTTTTCTCTTGCAATTTCGTGGTTCGATTACATTTTTAACATGTCAGGGAAACGAAAACTTGTCTCGTTATCTTTTAAAGAAAAAAAGACTTAATTGCACTTTTTAAAAAATCAAATGATTCGAAAACAGCTTTTGCTAAAGAACACCATATTCCCAGGACTACATTAAACGATATTCTTTCATCGAAACAAGTAATTGAAGAAGCCGACTGCAAAGACAAAAGAAAGAGAATGAGGAAATCGAGATGTTTTAGTTCGATGGCTAAAACATGCCAGATTGCAAACTAACGTGATTCTCAAAGAAAAAGCCATGGAAATTGATAAGGAGTTAAATATTGAAGATTTCGTCGTCAGCAATGATTGGCTGGAACGTTTCAAAGACAGACATTGCCTTTCTTTTAAAACGATTAAAATATGGTAACTATAAAAAGTTTTTTATTTTTTTTATTTTCCACTCATTCATTTGCATGAATTGATTTCTGAAGATCTTGTTTTTCTCACCGAATCCTACAGCAATTCATGAAAATACTGTATTTCAGTGTTTTTTTGTTTTATTTTCAAAAATTCCCACTCCGCCTAAGTCGTCAGAAATGTTTGGTCCCTTGAGTGACGACTTAACGAGGTTTTACTGTATAAGCTTTTTTTTTTCTTACAAAAAAACAATTGTTAATTCTTCCTAGTAAACACCCATACGTTATGAAAATACCGATAGAGCAATAAAACAGTTTTATATAGTCTTCAAATTCTTAGCAATCGGATGATTTGTTAAAACACTCCGTCGGGCGCAACTGATCTGCTAGGCACACCTCAAGCTCTTTCGTTTTCCCGCCCCCCCCTAAACATTGTCCCCACTTCTCCATCCCAGTGGCTTCCCCTCTTCTAGTGTCACTAATGATTACTAATCAAAAAATGTGATACAGTATTAAAAATAACTGAGAAAACTTACTTACAAGTAACTGAGAAAACTGCAACATAGTCGGGCGCAATGAGCCTATTAGATCGTTTTCATCTGTTAACTGGAAATGAAGAAAGAAAATCACTAACTGATATTGCCACTGTTATTGGCACTAGAAAAGGGGATAGCTACTAGGATGGAGAAGTGAGAACAACATTTAGAGGGGGTGGGGCAAACAAAAGAGGTGTGCATAGCAGATCAGTTGCACCCGTCGCAGTGTTAAAATACTTGAATACCAAAATCTTCTTGATGATATGATGGTGGAGTACATATGATGTTAGATTGTTATACTGACCTCTCTTTGAGATTGAAGTTTTTGACAGCTCAGTGATATAATGATCTCAAAGCTCTCTGTTCACCTTTGTAGGCAACCAGTTGGTCCAGAACTGCTTTTATGGATAATAATGCACATCGATATAGAGCTAACCTGACTGACAAATTCCTTGAAAGTGAGAAATGGCTGATGGAAATAGAAACTTCTATTGTGAAATGAAATATGGAAAGACCCAGGAATGGGACCATGATGTAAGCTGAAAGAGCTGTTATCAAGATCAGAGCTGAAGAGCAGCGATTGGTTGAGGAAGAAGTAATGAGTACAAAGCACACACAAGAAAGGAATGTGCAGTGGAAACCCTCTGATTTGTCAAGGACAATGACAACATCATCTGATATGGAATAAGTTAGGACAATTTCAATTTCGAAGTGATGGTAGAGGGGACCATACACCAGTGGCGAAGCGTGCTATGAGACATTGAGACAGTGTCTACCCAAGAGATAGAGAGAATAACATTATTTGCAATTTTAAAATTTCACTCAAGGAAAATTTTGTGTCGTATCGGCTCACGCTGTGAGTCCAACGCTTTGAGTCCATTATTGCCCGCTGTGGCGCTGTCTGTTCGTGAGACATTTTTCTTAACGGCTCAATAAGAGAGCGCACCATACAGGATGTTGCTAGGAGGCGCGCATGCACACCACAGGAAGCAGTTCATGGGGTATTTCAATCCTTGAGACGTTCTTCTAAACGTCTCTTAACTGTTGAGTGTTGGATATTATAACGTATTTTGTACTCTTTGTCCACTACAAGATGAAACTTAGCCACGCCTCTTCAAACGGAAAATACATTTCACAAAAAGGTTGTAAAAAAAAATTTTTGGAAAAAAAAACAAGATTAGGAAAAAATTTTAAAATACTTACTATTAAAGGAAAAAATTATTTATAAAATAATTATGAATAACATTTTATATTGTCAATAGGGGAAAAAATAATCAAAATAATGAAAAAATAACTAGATACAATTGGTTAAAAATCTTTCAAATTAATAAAATGAATAATAATCTTTGTCTAAGATTGGAAAACTATATAAAATATAAATTATTCAGTCAAATTAATTGGAAAAAATGTAATTCTAAAACACTAAAAATTATTAATAAGGTTAAAATTTTATTAATTGCTTAAGTAATTAATGAGAATATTACTCTGAATTTTTAACTTTTAACTTTTGTTACGTTTCTTTTCTTTTGTATTAGATAATTAACAAAGTTAATTAATCTACAGCTAATAATTATAAATTATTATCAGCACCTATATTCTTTATTCTTGAATACCTAATAGGACTGGCAAACAGTAAAAAAGTAAAAAAAGAAAAAAAAAAAATCAAGAATTAGTATTTGTAATTTTGTTAAAAACAGTTACGATCTTTCATTATTAAAAATTTCAATCATCACCTGCAATATTGTTGATTATTTTTGATTATTCTAACAATTTTATTTTGGTGTTTTGATTGACTATTATTATTACAAACAATATTATATCTAAATCTAAAATGTCTACCCTTACTCGAAATACACGCTTCGCCACTGCCATACACAGTAGGAAGTCATTTGCATGAATATCCTTAAAGGATGAGGTTGAGAAAGCTTTTTATGGAGATAGGAATGTAGTGAAGGATTTTTTTTAATCTTCAAGCTGTTAAATAGTGAAAATAATTTACAATCATTAAAAAAACATTAGCTGCAGTAAAAAAAAAAATGCAGCAAGACATTCAGTTTTTGAATATCATGAAAAACTGATGAAAGAAATTTCAGCATTCAATCTAAAAGCAAAGACAATCAGTGCCAGTGTCAAACATACAAATTTGAGAGAAAGAATCTAACAGAAAGACAGTGATTACCTTTTGGGACATTCAGGTAACATTTCGTCGCTAATTTCACGAACTGGTGAATCCGAAAATTTGTCAATTTTCAATTCATGGTGCCATTGGTACTTATGGGAGGTGTACTTTCAATCCACTAAGGCACAAATGATAACAATTCCCTCCTATGACATTTAGTATATGTATTAAGTACTTTTAAAAACCACCTTTTCTTCATAGATGATTTTCTCATAATTATCGAATTGCAGATTCGCCAGTTCGTGAAAATAGCGACGATTTCTGACTATTTGCATTCCTAAAGGGACTACCAGAACCTGTAAAATTTCTGATGGTATGAAGTATTGAATAAAAATCTCCCAGCCAAGCAGGAAAAATCTGTCTAAGATTTTAAATGTTGCCAAATGAAATCTGAAGTGCTGCTACTTTCAAGAGAAAATTTCACTGAATTCATCCTATATCCACAGTATTCATTTTAACTTGTACCAAGGGAATTTTTTGGTTGTGGACTATTCCTTTTGTCTTTAGGAATAGCAATGGCATTTGCTTATTAGTAATGGAGTTTTAATTAATTATGATCCATTTCATGTTATAGTATATCATTTTAGACTAAGCATGATAAACACATCACAAAATGTAGCAGAAATAAAATGCAAATTACTTATATCTGATTTAATGTTGATATAAAATGTCTATTTTTTAATATATATTTCAACCTTATCAGCATAAAACTACTGCAACATGTATTGTTATAATAATAATAATAATATTGACCCATGTTTACCTACCATATATAAAATGTTAACGTCATGCATCACAAATAAAATATATAATCATATAGATCAATATAATATAATCAGGGAACAGCAAAAAGGATGCCGGAAGTATCATATGGGATGCAAGGAACAACTGATAATCGATTCAGTAATTCTTCAACAAACACGCAAACAAAGTCGGCACATTCAAGTTGCATATTTAGACTACTTTAAAGCTTTTGATAGCGTCCCACATAACTGGCTTTTAAAAGTTCTGGAAATTTACAAAATCAATGGCACTATTATTAAATTTTTAGAAACAACTAAAACAAAGTGGAATACAGCCTTGCATATAAATATATCAAGTGAAGGTTTTACAACACCACCAATAGATATAAAAAGAGGTTTATTCCAGGGAGATTCCTTAAGTCTGCTCTGGTTCTGCCTTGCTTTAAACCCTTTGTCCAATACTCTTAATAATACTAACTACGGATTCAAAATTAAAAATAGCCCAGTCAAAAGTTTCACTCTGTCGCATTCATTATACGTTGACGATATCAAACTTTATGCTTCAAATGAACAAAAGCTTAAATATCTCCTGGATATCGCTAACTAGTACATTCTCAAATGATATCTGCATGCAGTTCGGATTGGATAAGTGCAGATTGCTCCATATAGATAGGGGAAAAATCAAGTCTGGAAATTATAATGTTTCGAACAATGAAACAATAAACTCTATGGAAGCAAATGAATACTATAATTATTTGGGACTCCATCAATCAAAATCAATAGAGCATAAAGAAATTAAGAAGGAATTAACAGTAGAATTCAACAATAGACCCAAATCCATCGTTAAAACTGAATTAAATGCACACAATACTATCAACACTATCAATACTTATGCTGTACCTGTGTTAACATACACATTTGGAGTAATTAATTGGCCAAAAACTGAAATAGCTAGCATAGAAAGATCCATCAGAACATTGCTCACCAAATTCAATCTGCATCACCCAAAAGCAGCAATAGAGAGAATAACACTTCCTACATATATGGGAGGTAGAGGACTAATAGACATACAACAACTTCTAGAAAATCAAATATATAGCCTTGAAAATTTCTTCTGCACCAAATCTCATAGCTTGCCATTGCATAAATCAATAGTATGTTCTGACAACAATCTTACACCATTAAATCTAAAAAATAGGGCTCCTCAAACAACAACCAATACAAATTGCACTCATCTGAATAGAAAGGTTGAACTATGGATCCAGAAAGAACTACTTTGACGTCATCTTAATGATCCTAACCAACCATATATGGATAAAATTGCGTCTAACAAATGGCTGTCATTGGGTGAGGTCTATGGTGAAATGGAAGGGTTCATGATAGCCATACAGGATCAGGTTATCCATAATAAAAACTATGCAAAATCTATACCGTATATATAAAAATGAATGCATCTTTCTTTCTTTCTTTCTTTCTTTCTATCTTTCTTTGTCCTTTATACACTCCTAGGCCCTTTGTCCTATCTGGACCAAACTTTGCAGAATTACTCTTTAGGACCCTGCGGAAAAGATAGGCTACCTTAGAACCTGGACCCCCCCCCCCAAAGGGGTTGAAAAGGGGTAAAATCCCTGAAATACCCAATACCCACCTGGTGGTGAAAATGAGAACTACACAAATATTGTGTAAAGTGAAAAATTTGCTCTCCTATAGAGGACAGGGACACCATACTTGGGTGGTGGGATGGCGACACAAGGGCCTAAGTGTCCCACACCCGACCAACACCAGGACCTTATATTTAAGGCCC
>JAFIDM010009631.1:46550467-46584966 GCA_023159025.1 Thereuonema tuberculata | reverse complement strand
CCCCCCCCCCAAGTCAATTGCAAAAAAGGGAAAAATTCGTTCTCCTATGGGGGGCAGGGACACAACACTTGGGTGGGAGGAAGGCAGCACAAAGGCTGAAGTGCCCCACCCCCGATCGACACTGGGACCTTATATTTACAGCCCCTTCTCACCGAGCCCTTTCTTTCTTTGAGTGGCATTGCAACGCATGCTGGGTACAGCTAGTACATACTAAAGGACAGCAACTTAACAGACAATAAATGCAGAAGATGTTTTCAGGCTTCAGAAACAATTCAACATATCATATCTGGCTGGAAGATGTTGGCCAACACAGAATACCTCAATAGACATAATCAAATCGCAAAGATCATTCACTAAAAGCTAGCCCATCAACACAAGTTAATAGATAATTATGCACCTTATTATAAATACAATCCAGAAACTGTTCTGGAAAATATCTCATACAAACTTTATTATGATTTGACGATTCAAACAGACAAAACCATTCCCAATAACAGACCAGATATAATTCTAACTAATAAGCAAAATAAAACTTATTTGGTGGATATTGTAGTACCACTTTCCCATAATGTCAAGAGAACAATTGAAGAAAAATATCAAGAATTAGCAATGGAAATAAAGAGAATTTGGAGTATGGAACAGGTTTATATAGTGCCCATTGTTATTTCAGCTACTGTAGTAGTTCCGAAACAAATCAAAACAGTCTTAAAATCCTCCATTTGAATCCAAACACATATATTAAGTTACAAAAGCGATGATAATCTCAACTTGCCACATCACAAGAAAATTCCTCAACTTCCTTCAATAGTAAAGAGTTACTTTGGCTAAAACCCGTACTCTCTACTTAAAACTCAGTTAACACTGAAGAAAAGAGAAAATAATAAATAATAATAATAATAATAATGGAAAAGGGAGAGACCTACAAGTATCTGGGCTTCCAGCAAGCGCACATCATTGACAACACAAACATCAAAAATGCACTCAAGAACACATACCGTGCTCGCGTTCAAAAATCCTCAAAACACAACTCAACGCCAGAAATAAAATTAAAGCTAACAACACTTTTGTCGTCCCCACACTAACATATTCGTTCGGCATAACGACTCTTTCCCGCAAGGAGGGAGGCCAAAGACTCGTCAACCTCATCACCCTACATGCAAAACAAGTATACACACTTAGGGAACACTTCCACCAAAGAGCACAACACTCCTCACTCCACTCAGCCATTGTCAAGGCTGACACACACCTCACACCCCTGGACCACGAAAACCCTTCTCCTACACTCACCACCCCCAACACCCATGCTCAGCAGCTGCGTGAATCATGGGCTCGTAAGGAACTCCATGGCAGACATCGCCACGAACTCAGCCAGCCTCATGTCGACATGGAAGCGTCGAACAGATGGCTGACAAGTGGCGAGCTGTTTGGGGAGACCGAAGGGTTGATGATCGCGATACAGGACCAAGTCATCCCCACACACAACTACAAGAAACACATCCTACATGACGACAGATGCAGGAAATGCCACACTACGCATGAGAGGATCGACCACATAATATCAGGCTGTCCCCTTCTCTCCCAGATTACCTCCACCGACACAATCAGATAGCGTCGATTGTTCATCAACAGCTAGCACACAAACACTCACTTATTAAGCACACGGTCCCGTACTACAAGTATATACCACAAAGCGTATTAGACCCATCCTCACATAAGTTGTACTGGGATCGCCCCATTCACACAGACAAAACCATACATCACAACAGACTTGACATCACACTTGTTGATAAGGTCAACAAACAGACCTATCTCATTGATATTGCAGTGCCTATCAGCAAGAACATGCAGAAAACTCGCACAGACAAGATCAGTAAATATACCGATCTAACACTTTAGCTCCAGAAGCAGTGGAGACAGGACCGAGTACATATTATACCCATCATCTTGTATGCCACTATTCTGGTGCCTTACATATTGCACCACAGCCTTAGTACACTAGGACTTCACAAAAGCACTTATGCACAACTCCAGAAGGCTGTGGTACACAACACAACACGCATACTTAGGAAATTTATGGACACAACTACACACAATTCTTGCACACTTTTTTACACTTGGCAATATGTGCTTTGGTCCTTGACCTGCCATTTTGTTTTTGCTGGGGAAACCCATGGTTTGAAACATACAAACATAATAATAATAATAATAATAATATCCAGGCTCACACAATACTGTGCAGGAAACAAAACAAAGAAACTTATGTCCCAGGTTAGAAAGATATTCAAGCACATAAATACTCGCCCTTGACATTCAAACCATCATAACCAGGTTCAGGAACATGTTGACGCACTAAAACAAAAACTCAGTGCACTTGCAAAAAGATTACAAAGATACAAACAGTGCACTCTGCACAAACAACAGAACAACACTTTCCAATACAATGAGAAAAAATTCTACAGATCACTTACATCTTCCTCTACTACAACTAACACAAACACTCCCACCAGCGAGGCATTACATTAATACTGGTCGTCTCTGTGGTCTAATCCTATCCCCCACAATTATAAAGCACCACAGAGGAACAAAAACTCTCTCAACACTTACCCTTCACGTCCTTCCATGAGATTACTCTTGCAGACATACAGACAGCACTAAAATATGCACACAACTGGAAGGCTCTTGGTGCAGACGGGGTCCAGAACTTCTGGATCAAGAGGTTCACGTCCCTGCATGGGAAGCTAGCGCTTACACTCACTGACATAATCCAACACCCAGAACATGCCTCGTTTCCTCACACAGAGTGTCACATACCTACAGAGCAAGAACACTGAAACAGCACACCCTGCTAACTACCGTCCAATCACTTGCCTTCCCACACTTTACAAACTCCTCACCTCCTGCCTCGCAGACAAGATCTACACACACATCGAGACGCATAACATTCTTTCCGAACAGTAGAAGGGCTGTCGCAGGAATTCCCAGGGGTGTAAGGAGCAACTCCTTATTGACTCTGTAATCCTGCGCCAGGCGCGCGCATAGAATTGGAACTTACATATTGCGTGCATCGACTACAAGAAGGCATTTGATTCTGTCCCTCATTCCTGGCTCCTACACACTCTTCATATCTACAAAATACACCCCAAGATCACGGCATTCTTAGATGACACGATGAAGAGTTGGAACACAACATTACACCTATGCACCTCCAAAACTACAGATCCCATTCCCATAAGGAGAGGTATTTTCCAGGGAGATTCCTTGAGTCCTCTTTGGTTTTGCCTCGCCTTGAATCCACTGAGCCACATACTAGATAACACAAAACACGGTTATAGGCTCATCTCAGGCACTCTGACACCATACAAAATCACACACTTACTCTATATGGATGATATTAAACTCTATGCCACTAACAACGCACAACTTATTAATTTACTACAAGTCACCACACAGTTCACCAAAGACATTGGGATGGAATTTGGAATCGACAAATGCCGCAAGCTACAGTGCAACTTGGATAATTCGAAGCTGAAGGGACCACTACAAAACTTCGAATTATCCAAGACTTCGAATTAAACAAGCTACATCTTTTAACTTTAATTTCAGGTCCATTGAATGCTTGAAAAGATTATTCTGTCAATAAGTAAATATTTATTCAGAAAGATCATGGTATGAGAGACATAAACACTATATGTATGTAAACAAAATAAGATTTATATTACGTAAGCTAAAGTACATATTACATTTAATACAGAAAAATATAGTTTTCAAAAAATTGGCATTTCTTCTTCACACCTTTTTCCACCTCGCGAATGACGGCGAATTCTTGTACACGCATGGTTTACTGAAAAACATGGTGACACTGACAGCAGGAAGCTCGAATGGCGTCTGAAGCGTCAAGTGTCGAATGGCGTCACATGTCGAACGGTGGCGGGAAGGGATTTCAGTTGTCACGTGTTGAATTTCTTACCGATGAAACGCCGAAAAGTCGTTATGGTTCGAAATTTTTTATAAAAAACTTCGAATTAAGGAAGTTGAACTTCGAATTATCCACGATTTTTTAACATTGATTTAGTAAGAAATTCAAGGGACCAAGAGAAATCTTCGAATTAACCACGATTTTGAATTAAAGACGTTCAAATTATCCAAGTTCCACTGTACATATAACACGCAGGAAGACTACGAATTTGGAGGGTTTTGAACTGGACCATGGGTTGGCCATCCAATCCATGGAAGAAGGAGACACCTACAAGTATCTGGGCTTCCAGCAAGCGCACGTCATTGACAACACAAACATCAAAAATGCACTCAAGAACACATACCGTGCTCGCGTTCAAAACATCCTCAAAACAACGCCAGAAATAAAATTAGAGCCATCAACACTTTTGCCGTCCCCACACTAACATATTCGTTCGGCATAATTCCATGGACAAACACCGAACTCGAAGCACTACAACACTACATTCACGAAACACAACATGCACCACCCCAAGTCCGCTACGGAAAGGATGACTCTTCCCCGCAAGGAGGGAGGCCGAGGACTCGTCAACCTCATCACCCTACATGAAAAACAACTACACACACTTAGGGAACACTTCCACCAAAGAGCACAACACTCCTCACTCCACTCAGCCATTGTCAAGGCTGACACACACCTCACACCCCTGGACCTCGAAAACCCTTCTCCAACAGACCTATCTCATTGATATTGCACTGCCTACCAGCAAGAACATGCAGAAAACTCACGCAGACAAGATCAGTAAATACACCGATCTAGCATACGAGCTCCAGAAGCAGCAGGGGCAGGACCGAGTACGTGTTGTACCCATTGTCTTGTCCGCCACTGGTCTGGTACCTCACACTTTGCACCACAGTCTCAGAACACTAGGACTTCACAAAAACACTTATTCACAACTGCAGAAGGCTGTAGTGCTCAACACAACACTTAGGAAATTTACGGACACAACCACACATCCCAAGTCATTCTTGCACACGTCTTTACACTTGGCAATATGTGCTTTGGTCCTTGACCTGCCATATTGTTTTTGCTGGGGAAACCCAAGGTTTGAAACATACAAACATAATAATTATAATAATAATAATAATGCTTTTACCTTGAACAGCCTCCTAAGCTGATTCCCTGCTAATCCCAAATGAAGTTCAACTTTATTGATGTCGGCTGCACTAAACTCATCAGAATTACTAAGGAAACTGGTATCAAACAGAGAGAGAAAGCCAGATTTTACGCCGCGAAGGAATCCTTTGCCAATGTGCTCTGGTACTTTTTGAATTTGTCGAACAACTTCTTGGGCTTGTGAAATTACTGATATCAGATGAACAACCTGTAATAAAATGTGTAAGCATTAATGTCTTAGTATCATGCAGATGCAAATCAGTTACTATTACAACTATGAAGAAAACAGTCAATACTCATTACCCATTACACACACACACACATTCCTTACATTTACCATTAATGGTAAACATACGAATTTAACGTAACTGACTGTCATTAATTTTAAGAACTCTATAAATATTTTTACTCAGATTGTATCAATCAATATGGTTTGGCATTGTTTTTGATATACAGTCGGACCACGATTTAATAAACTCCTATTTACCGAATTTTGCGATTTAACGAATTTTTCTTTTTCCCCGATTAAAATGAAGGCAAAAACCCCGAATTAAGGAATTATTTCAAAAGCCGAAAAAAAAAATTTTTTTTGTTAGTTTGGGTAAACTACCTAGACATACCTAATGCAGTAGGATATAAATGACGCTATATTTTCTTCTCTCCATAAAGTCGAAATAGAACTTTTTCGAGTCAGGAATCAAGGAAATTGTCAAACATTACTCAGTACTTACTTTAAAATTTCAAATTAACTAGTGCGTAATTATTCGCTGTATTATTAGTTGCTGAATAAAAAGTGTACAATTTTTAATTATGGATATTTTCGTGTAGTTGCTTATTAGGACTGTTTCATAAGGTAAGTGCAGAATTTTTTTGTTTTTGTTTTGGACCCCGATATTACGAATAACCCCCGATTTAACAAATAAAATTTTCGGTCCCGATGAATTCGTTAAATCGGGGTCCGACTGTAGTAGCATTTTATTACAAGTATAGAAATGTTCAGTCTCATTTTTAAGAACAATACAGATGTTTAATAATAAAACAGTGATGTCAATCTGGCAGAATAAAAAATGAAGTTCAAAGCATTCATTTCTTTGTGAATGATAATTAATTGATATTGAACTGTTCATTTTTTTTTTTTTTTTTTGCACAATTAGCACATGTTAAGATTCTGTCCATATGGGCACAATTGTTCTTAAGCTTTAAAGTCATCTGGCAAAGTTAAAAATTTGCAAAACGGAAAGAAAACTCTCTATTTATATTCTGAGTTGCTGCTAAAAATTAAATCTTGTCCATAACAATATGCTACATCTGTGATACATCAATACAGTTACATCAAATCCCAATAAGATGAGATGTAACTAGTACCTGTGGAAACACGAGGAAAGGACAACTTATAGACAAGATCTCAAACAACAACTCATTAAAATTAACATATTTCTATCAAATACTGAAACTACGTATATTAATAATACATTTAAAGAGGCAAGGAAAAATAAAAAAAAAAAAACAAAGAGAACAACCATTTAAATTTGTAGAGAAAAAGGTTCTTGCCACTATGTGATACAGAATTGACAGGATACACTAATGTAAAAAGAATCGTAACAATTGACTGCATCATCAAAGGTCCAAATTATATAGTAAGAAAATGAACAGAGGGAAGGCATAATTGAACAGATTATTCCAGCTGAATAAGATAGCATCTGAATATTAACAGCAACTAGAGGAAAAAAAAAAGCAGCAGCTGACAGTGAAATAATGATATGGAGTTATGAGGCACACAACGAAAAGTATATTTAGTAGAAACAGAAGAGCTCGAACATCTGTTGGGTCGTGGATGACAGGTAGTATTATAAAACTGTCTGACTGATTACTGTAAAATAAATCAATATGTGAGAACTAGAAGATGGAAAACCAAATGTAGAAGCCTCTTAAAACAGCTAAAGATCTAATATCAGCAGGAATAATGTTCTTCCATGAAATCCAAAGTAGAACACTGGTTCTACAAGGTATTAATGTGGGCACCCTTTGAAAGGGTCTGTAAAAAGATGTAGTAATGGTTATTGATTGAGCAGAAGTTATCCACCAAAATTATCAATGAGCGTATCTAAAAATTAGCACAGTCCTCAGAAAATTGGAAATGTCAATGAAGAAATGATGAAGAGCATTTGAAGAAGCTAGTGCAATATGTACACAAATTCAACAAATGAGATTTTCAGGGAAATGCGAAAAAAAATTTTTGGTAATTATATTCATGCTTATAACAGAAACAGACCATACCCGTACATTTAGATACTATCTAATTTGTGAAGGTAAAAAGTAGGATTGAAATACATGTTTCGTTAATATTACATTCAGGAATGGCAAATTGATGCCACTTTAGATTTGCTATAGTAAAATCAACATTCTCATCAAAGGATTTTTATTGACAGCCTATATCTTTTAAAGCACATAGAGCAAGGCTTTAGCCTTGCTATGGTAGTTCCCATTCTCACAAATAACTTACAACACAACTTCACTGATCAACATTAATAATACACTGCTTTATATTAAAGAATTTAATATCAATATCCAACCCTGATTACAGTTAGTCTTGGATTTCTGTGGACCACTGCTAGGTATCTAACAAAGACATTGGTTCATACTTTTTTTCTATTAAATCATTGTTACAATGAATTTTAATTATTACTATTCACTGTTAGTGATATAATAGAAAGAAAGTATGCATCAATGTCAATAACTAAATAAATCTCTTCATAATAAAAATTATAAATCTTTCATTCATTCTTCTTCTATTTTACTACTTACAATATTTCAATCGTAATCTTTGACAATTTTCTTTGGGTACGATTCTCCAAATCCATTATTTTTAAATTAGCAATATCCCCATAATGTCAACTTCATATGTGGCATACATAATATTTAATTTGTTTGCAGCTATTACATTTAAATTGTTTTTAAATAATACTTAATATTCAAATTAACAATATCTTGGAATTAATAATGGCAACTTCATATTATAGTTGTTTTAAAATAATGGCAACTTTATATTACATTTAAATTAATGAACAATAAAAATCTTTCAATATTTTTAAAATTTTTCTTAAATAACCATATTGAATAATCATTTAGCCTTTTTCTTTATTTATACTCTTGAAGCTATTTATTACTAGTGCTTCCATGATAAATCGTTCTGTCATCTTTTATCTTAAATAAAATTTGAAATATTGTAAGTAATAAAATAGAAGAATGAATTTATGAAAGATCATCCATGTTAGCTATCTAACAATGGTCCACAAAAATCTGAGATGAACTACAGATTTTGTATTTGTAGCCCCATTTTTTGGGATCATTTCACAGTATCCAAACATCATTTGATTTTGATGTTAATAAATCCATTTTATTTTGCATTTAAAATTTAGTTTTAATGCATAGATCTCATGAAAAAATTTTAACTGCTTAATTATTTCAATGGCACTTTTCTGAAAGACCAAAATCTGTGTAATAAATAATTCAATAACGTACTGAATTTACTGCATTAATCAACTGAAAATTTCCTGTTAGTCTTACTGTCCAGTCCTGATTCAATCTATTTTGCTACTTTAGCACCATTTTATGTTTTGTTTGATAAACTACATACCTAGTACAAATTTGGTTGCAGTCTGGTAGGCTGGTAGGATTGCAAATGACTTTATTCTTAATTTTTTTTAATTTCTTATGCACGAGCATAATATACATAATCAAACAAAATATAAAATAAAAAAATATTCAACTAGTTTGCCATATTTTGTGAAGTTACCTCCAAAAGTTTAATCTTATTTCTAAAATATTATTTTATTCAAAACTAATAATTTTTGTTTCAGAACAAATCTATATATATAAAAATGAATGTATCTTTCTTTCTTTGTCCTTTATAGACTCCTAGGCCCTTTGACCTATCTGGACCAAACTTTGCAGAATTACTCTTTAGGACCCTGCGGAAAAGATAGGCTACCTTAGAACCCGGACCCCCCCCCCCCAAAGGGGTTGAAAAGGGGTAAGATCCCTGAAAAACCCAATATCCACCTGGTGGTGAAAATAAGAACTACACAAATATTGTGTAAAGTGAAAAATTCGCTCTCCTATGGGGGTCAGGGACACCACACTTGGGTGGGAGGAAGCCAACACAAAGGCTGAAGTGTTCCACCCCGACCGACACCGGGACCTTATATTTAGGGCCCCTTCTCAGGCCTCCAAGTCAATTGCAAATAAGGAAAAATTCGTTCTCCTATGGGGGGCAGGGACACACCACTTGGGTGGGGGGATGGCGACACAAGGGCCTAAGTGTCCCACCCCCGATCGACACCGGGACCTTATATTTAGGGCCCCTTCTCGGGCCCCCAAGTCAATTGCAAAAAAGGGAAAAATTCGCTCTCCTATTTGGGGCAGGGACACCTCACTTGGGTGGGAGGAAGGCAACACAAAGGCTGAAGTGTCCCACCCCCGACCGACACCGGGACTTTATATTTAGGACCCCTTCTCGGGCCCCCTAAGTCAATTGGAAAAAGGGAAAAATTCGTTCTCCTATGGGGGACAGGTCCACCACACTTGGGTGGGGATGGCGACACAAGGGCCTAAGTGTCCCACCCCCGATCGACACCGGGACCTTATATTTACGGCCCCTTCTCACGAGCCCTTTCTTTCTTTGAGTGGCATTGCAACGCATGCCGGGTACAGCTAGTGCATTATAAATGAACTACATTGTTTATTTTTTATTATTATTTTCACGCCGCGCCGGTGTGGTCGAGCGGTCTCAGGCGGCGGTCTGCCGTGAAGCCAGTATGCCGGTGCCCGGGTTCAAATCCCGGTTGAGAGCATGGATGTTTCAAAAATTTCCTTTCCTGTGTGTTAGCCTCTTCTTCGCTTTCTCTTCGGTCTGACGTCATTCCGTAATGGTGTCCTGAGGGTTAGCTCTGGGAAAGCACCTCAGTATCTTCTCCCCTTGAAATTATCAGAACAGAGCTTCTGTTCCGCCCAGATCTGGCCTGGCGGCTGGAATCTGGCTTCCTAGACCCACCATTGGTGGAACAGGAAACACGGCTATGTATGTATGTATTATTTTCTCATCAGTTGGATTTCAAGTACTGAGACTTCCTTAAAGAGAGAACTTTAAATAGTTTCAGGAATTTCAATGTTTTTCGACTAAAATTGAGAAACACGATAAAAGAGAACTATTATCTGAAGAAATTTACTCTTGATGGTAAAAATTAGACTGACTAAAGGACAGTACATCCATTTCTTCTTATATTTTCTTTTTTTAGTATATTATACTATTAGAGCAACTAATCTTATATTTTATTCAACTGCTTTATGGTGATATGGCATTAACACGTTCAATACTAATATGTCATGTGTTGTCTTTGAATCCGGCTCTTCATGTGTATATGCATCACATGCACAACTTTAGTCCAAGTACAATTTATCCCTCATTAGTATATACTAAAATAATCTTATTGATAGACTAATGATGTATATATACGTCATGCCAAAAAATTACATCATGTAATTGAGTTATTAATATTTTATTAATGAATATACAGTAAACTCCTGATTATCCGCAGGCGGTTTATTTGCTCCTGTTTCCATTTATTTTACTGCACAATAAATTAAAAAAAAAATTAAATCTAGAATAAGCTAAACAATAAAAGAGGCTAACAAAATAAATGAAGACAATTATAGACAAACAATTTAAAGAACGACCTTGTGGGCAGAGCTTAGGCCGGCAGGTTACATTAAATTACGGGAGAGCCTTTCCGTAATAATAAAATTTAAAAATAAATAAATAATTTAAAATAAAATAATTGTTTATAATGTATGTACTGTAACTGTATGTATTGCCATTTTAATTTAAATAAAACATGTTAAAAGCATTTTTATGTTGATTTTCGTCCTTTTTTGGATTATCTGCAGAATTCGCTTATCTGTGGTTGCCACGCCACCCAATTCCGCAGATAATCGGGAGTTTACTGTATTTAAAAAAAGGTTTTCAATGGTATCCTTTAATGTAATTGAATAAAAAAAAAACATAAGAAATGGCTTAGTAGCAAACATGTTAAAACTGAAATCAAAATGGAATACAAAACTAATTGTAGTATTGTAAAATAGCTTATTGGATACTAACAGTAAGCCAAACATCTTCACCAAACAATGGAACATATTGGAAGCCAGGACCTTCCAGCTCCATAAGTTGCTGACGAACCACTGCTGCAGTTCCCGAACTCAAAATAGAGGAGGATATGTAACTACCGCCATGTGAATCTGGAATTCTTCCAGATCGGCTTAATGGTTCCTGCAGACTGGCTTCAGCTAAGAAATGAAAAACACAACAAAGTACATTTTATAAAGTTTATTTCAGAGAATTACCTCAAATACTGGAAAAAAAAAATTTTTAAAAAATTTAGAAAAAAAAAAAAAAAAAAAAAAAAAAAAAAAAAAAATTATTTCTAAGTTTAATTTTTATTAACAATAACTTAATAATACATTCATGATAAAGAACACCACTAAACAACTGTATTAATTAGTTAAGTAGCTATGCTTATTAAAGATTTTGAGATTCAGTATGTTAAATGATGACTGTTCGTTTTGCATCAGAATGAATATTTTGGAAAACTTTTATCTTCAAACTTTATTATTTCAAATTATGGTTGCTTTTCTTCAAGCATTTAGCTCTCATTCTCCAAAACACCACTGTATACCACCTAATAATTTATTATGTACTGTGCAAGACCAAATAAGCCTAGCAAAAAATGTAGCTTATTAATCTTCTTAAGAGAAACAGTTCCATAATCTGATTCAGAGCTTTACATATTAAAGTTTTCAATCAGTGTATTTATCATTGTAGGAAATCAATAAGAAACAAGCAATCAACTGATACTGAAGCCTGAATTTCCTATTATTACTGATCAGGGATTGGAAGTAGCATCATTACTAGTAACATTATTTACAAAACTCCATAAAACATATCATAGTATTTAAAATAGATTTATTATAAATACTAAAATTGCAAATTTTCGAAAAGTAGTCCGCCTTTTCTTTTTCAAGCATAACAAAATTGGAATAAGTACAACAAACAAAATAGTTGGAAGCTTAAACAAATTCCAAAAACACGTGAATCAATAAGTTTAGTTGTTTTTCAAAAATATATTAATAAGGTACAATTCAATTATTAAAAGTAATAATAAGAAGAAAATAAAGACCATTATAAAATCATAACAAATAATAATATTCTTAGTAATTAAAAACATCTATTGTTGCTATTTTATTGCAGTTTGTTTTTATTAAATCTCTCATTAAAAAGACTGTAGAAGGGTTTATATGCACTCCTTCATACCTGTTAATTTTTTTTTCTTTCTTGTTTTTTATAATACTATTTTCTAATATTTTCCTTAATTCGAATCATATTCTTTGTACAAAATTTTTACATTATTATCCATTATGTGTCCTTTATTTAAACAGTGGTTGGCAATGTCTGATACGTCCAAATTTTTGATTCAGACATTGCCAATCACTGTTTTGAATAAAGGACACATAATGGATAATGCAACAATAAGGTAAAAGGTAAGCTTTAACTGTCTTCAAAAAGCAATTTTTCCAATTCCCAAGACAATTTGGCTCGAGTCAAAGCTTCTTTCATTCCCTCCCCACAATTGGCTGCTTTGAAAAACTACTTAAAATATCATCAATTTCTAAGAGCACATATTTCTTTGCAGTAATAAATTCACAAAGTATTTTAATTATGACAACATACTTTTATGCCATCTCCAAAAAAGCCAGGTTGCTTGACTTATACTTCCTGTATTAATGGGCGAGATAGGGTATTATCTACAGACTTATTTCCTCACAGCATGCTGAACAGCCAGAGACACATCTGGGTAATAAAATTAGTTTTTTACTAGCTGCAATGTGGAAGGACTGATCCGATCCTTATATTGCTGACCAATTAGAAACCCAAACCAGGGAGACTATGGAATCCCTCAAGTCAGAACACTGCCTTTATTGGATGAAGGATTATTTTAACCCTTTTACTGCCAGCAGGTCGATATATTGGCCCTCGTTGGTTGTGCAAAAACTGCCACAGGCCGATTTATCGGCCCAACTTTTTTTACTCGTGATATATGGCCTATTCAACGGCTCCCGTCTCATTTATTGGCATGTGCTTTATTTCTGCTGCTTACTAAGATGGTTTCACCCTATATATACACACCGATTGTTCACATTATGCTTGCCTTGTTTAAGTTCTTCCATGTTTTTTCGTTACCCTCGGGCCAGTATCATACTATCTTTAGAGCTGGTCAGAGCAAGTGCTGGTCTGTGTTTTCTCTGTGGCTCTTAGTATTTATTTTACAGTGTCAGTTTCCTGCAAGATTAGCAAATATTCTTCTAATATTGAGTAAGGATTTGTTGACAAATAATATATCTTACAATTTTACATTATAATAAAATACGAGTTTTCTGTGTTTTTATATCTTTATAGGTTGGTTTTAATTGAACTGCAAAGTCTTTTATTTTACAGTTGCTAAGTGTAGCAGAATATTTCAAAATAAGGTATTTAACAATTTATTTCCTGAAATTTACTAAATTTTACATTTTATTCATTTTTTTTTCATCATTTTTTCCTTTCCCATCACTTACTTAATCCTTCATAATTATTTTTTTTTTCTTTTAAATTTACCCTACCATTAAACTTTGTTTAATATCTGGACAAATGAGCACACAAACCATACATGCATAGTTTTCTGTATGTTATCTCTCAGTGTACTTAGTATTTGGCCATTATTGATGCCGGTAAGTAATTTAAAAAAAGGGGGGTGGGGTGGGGAGGGGGAATAAAAACTACATTTCAGATACAATATATCAAAACTGCAAGAATTGACTCAAACCACTTAGTTTATTATTCATTTGCTAAGTTAGGTTTAAAATAAAGTCGTCTGTCTCTGCAGAACAAATGGCTATAGATTAGACAGCATTAAAAAAGTAAATCTGTCAATCAAAGGTCTATGTCAAAAAGAATTTACAGGAATCTAATCTTATACGATGCTACAAACAAAATGGTTCAAATTTAAAGCTTACAATGCAGCTATTATCTGTGGATTTACAGCAAGTAAATGTTTTGTTTGTTTGCACTTACACGAGGCACACGAATATCACTTATTTTGCTCTTCATTAATCACATAATAAAATATTGAATTAGTTTTCTGCCAATCACAGGACTAGAATTTAAATGGTCAAAGTTTAATTATGAGGCAGATGAATAAGTGAAATAATTTAAGTAGCTTGTCTGCAAGCAAAAAAGCAAAACAATCTATAGATATAAATTATATTTTCTCTGTTAAAAGTGTAGCTTTTATTTAATTTTTAACTATGATATTTCATTCACTGTAGAAACAAAAACTGAATTCTTCAAGATGTAAGTCTTATTAGCTTGAATCATGAATATACAGTATACTCTCGATATCTCGAAAACCTTGATATGTCGAAAAATTATTTTTCCCCTTGATATATATTACATATTCATCTAATGTAAATTTTAATTCTTATGTTGAAGAGTTTTCACTCAAAACCTTGTTATGTCAAATATTTTTTGATTACTTTGCCATTATTTTTCGAATAGAAAAATTGGTTTTAGAACAATTACAAAAGAGATGTCGTCAGGCCACGATACTGGACTTTTTTAAGAAATTCTAGCAATGTACGTTCATTGTATTTTACTAATTCTTTCAATTTAATGTAATTATTTTCGACTACTTTTAAAATTAAAATTATCATTGCTGTATATTGTTAACTATCATTACATATTTATACTTATTCTCATCTATCAAGACACTAATTTTCAGAATATTATTCTGCATCTTGTGTTTTTACGTGAATTTTGTTTTGGTCATGACCTTGTTATCTCGAAAACTCGCTATCTCGAATTTTTTTAGTGTCCCTTCGACTTCGAGATATCGAGAGTATACTGTATAACAAAAACAAAGTCTATTTAAAATTACACTGAGTAGTGACTTAAACTAATTATAATTTTTTAATGAAATTATAACTCACCTTCAGCAATCATAAAATTCAAATTGGGCTGAGAATAAACCTGAAATTTAAAGAAATTACACAAATTAATAAACAACTTGTAAACATACTTATTTAATTGTTTACAGATTGTGACGAGTTTACCATTTATATTTGGGAATATTACTGGCAGATAATGGACAAATTCACATCCTAGCAAAAGATTAGTTATGATAAAATTACCAGCCCTGCGATTCCATACTCTTTGATGGTAATAAAAAGCAACAGAAGGCTTTTGAAACTAGGATTCAAACTGACATGGATAAAAAGGAATCAATGGTTAACATTGGGTCTTACTTCAGAAAATATTTCAAACTATTCTGGCGTAAGATAACACCTTTCCTGTTAATCAATTCGGTCCATTTTCTTTCAATTGCCTGACATAATCTCTCTAGTTGTGCACAGTAGAGTTGAGAATCAATTGTCTGACCCACTGGAAGTAGCTCATGGTGGACGATTCCCTTCCAATCCCACCACACCACACACACACAGCATCACCTTTTTCGGCGTCAATCCTGGCTTTGCGAATGCTTGTGACAGCTCACCATCCCTTGTCCACGATCTTTGACGCTTCTGATTGTCATGCGTGATCCATTTTTCATCACCGGTTATGACACATTTCAGAAATGGCTCGATTTCATTGCGTTTCAGCAGTGCATCGCAGAATTTAATTCGGTCTATCATGTTTTTCTCGCTCAACTTATGAGGAACCCAGACATTGAGCTTCTTTTTGTAGCCAGCTTTGTGTAAGTGGTTCAAAACAGTTTTGTGATCAATGCCTAGCTCCATACCAATATCGACACTGCTGATATGCATATCTTGCTGGACTTTTTCAAGAATTTCATCAGCTTTTTCAGTGACTGGACGACCAGACCGTGCCGCATCTTTCACATCAAAATTACCAGAATGAAAGCGAGCGAACCATTTCCCCGCAGCAGATTTTGATAAAGTACCTTCACCATATACAGCACAAATTTTTTTTCACAAGCCTGCGCAGCATTCTTCCCTTTGTCGCAATAAAATTGCAAAATATAGCGAAATTTTTCATTACTTTTCTCCATTTTCAACTGCTAACAACTTTCCAACATTTGCACTAATTTCGATGTTTATACACTCAAAGTAATGCTCAAAGTGTCACCTTTCCAACGAGTGTTTAGTGGTGTTGCTGCAATCTGTGTTTCCGGTGTTATTTGCAACTGACGCCATCTATCGAGAAAAACGCCACAATATACAATGTTTTTCCCTGTCCCAATATACAATACTGATTATTAAATGCTTAGCTACTTTTATGCTTGGGTTTAAAGGAATTTGAAGTACAGGTGTTGTCACGCCTGTTTCCTAGTGCTCATTTTAGGAGTTTAAATGCACAAAAATCTATTGGTGCAGCATCTGTTAGCTTCACAGGAATATCAGTGAAACGTAAAGTGTGTATTCCTGTTTCCTGTTCCATTCTCTACAGAAACAAAAGGGAGGTGTGACTGGAGGCTTTATCATGATGGAACCATACCTTCTTTTGTCTTAACTGTATAAACGAGGAATTTCATTTAGATAAATTGGGCCAATAACATTAATTTGATAGTAGTGGGAGTTGACTATTGCATTTTATGGAACATAATGAATGTTTAACTTGCCCTTACAGCTGAATCCCTTCGAAAAAGTTTCTTTGCATTCTGTGTATCATCTTTGAAAATTGTTGTCACCCCTTCGAAGGTAGTAAATTGCTCCGGCTTTGTTGCAGTCATTAAGGTTGCTTCATATAATAAAACTATGAATTTTAATTTTTCTCCTGATAGATGCAACTCGTAAGTTTCTACTGCTTGTTCGGAGCTCTGAAATGTTCATGGCAGCAGCTTATGAACTCTGCTCTTATAACGTTTTTAAAAATTCAAATCCTGGTTTAAATTATGATGTTCACACTTGTCAAAGGTGTTCCTGTCTTCATTTCGATATCCCTCTAGGTTATCAGATTGCGTCTGCTATGAGGGACTTCTCTTTCCTATTCACATCTGAAGAATGACCTGTAGCAGGCTGGGTTTTTTTTATCTTCTACAACTAGTCGGCTACCCGTCACTTCGCTCCGGAAGCCTCACTTACGTAACGGAAAACAACTTTTTATTTATTAAAAAAAAAAAAAAAAAACTCACACACACAAATAACATCAAGTAAACTAAAACTAAAATTTCTTAAATTTTTTTTAAATTTAATTTTTGATGTCTATATTCTCTCAATCCACGACTGCCTTTAGAACCAGCGTGTGAATCATATATATCTATGATATATTTTTATTTTTTATAGAGATCAGAATGTAGTCCTTGTGGTCTAATGGCTAAGACGTCTAACTTTGGAGCAGAAGGCTGCATGTTCGATTCCCATAGCGAACTTGTAGAAATTATTTCTATTTTCACAAATTACAACAATTGCACCAGACAGACAGAGAAATAAAAGATTTTAGTAATATAGATATACTTTTCAGTGGTTTTTGAGTTACAAATAGTGATTTTTCAGTATTCTATCTAATAGAAATAGGGTTTCTTTCTTTCTTGACTTTTTTTTGCTTGTTTTTCAATATCACATAGAATTTGATTAAGTAAGAATATTATATTTAAAATATTCCAACATTTTGGCAATTATAGTTCTAATTGTCATTTTCGAATTACAAATAAATAGACGAATCGGAAATAAATAAAAAATATTGAGATTCAAAAAAAGAAAAAAAAGGTTGAATTCATTCATTATTGATTAGGGGAAGGGGAAGGACACATAAGTCAAAAAACAATATAAAGTGAGTAGTAGTCACCTTGGCCTAATGGATAAGACATCTGACTTCGGATCAGAAGGTTGTAGGTTCGATTCCTGTCGCGGACGTTTCATTGTAAAAATTATTTCTATTTTCCATTCGCTCAGGAAATTGCGCCGGACAGACACAGACAGACAAATAAAAAGATTTTAGTAATATAGATTAGTCTCATTCTTGCATGTCCTTTGTTGTTTGCCACACAAGAGACTCCCTTCTTTGACACATTAAATCTGTGATAAATTTTGAGAAGTATGTATCATTTTCATACTGTTCACAATTTTATAAAATAATAATAATATTCAGAATTTCCTCTGGGATTTCGGAAGTCTGTAGCTCACAGACAAATTCGCCCACAGGGATGAGAGCCCATCGGAACGAGAGGATGGCAATAAAAAGAGTACATAATCAAGTTTTCTTTTGTCATATGCCATGGCTTAGTTACCCATTTCTCCACTAGGAGGCAGTAGTATGGAAACATAGTGGTTTCAGGCAAACAGAAATCATTTTCTGTTTTGCAACTCGCTAAAACCGAGTCAATTGTAAGAGTGCAATGTGGTTTTAGATCCAAGTAGCATACAGAACTACTGACAAACAAAACAATAAAAGAGTGGTATAGAAAATTCGAGTAAACAGGCTGTTTGTGTGTCGCAAAACGAACAGGCAGGCCAGGGCCATCGCCTATGACTGTGGACCACGTACGAGAATCCTTTACCAGGAATCCTCAAAAACCAACACGTATGCAAATCGAGAATTACCAATGTCTTATGTGAATGTTTGGCGCATCCTATGCAAAAGACTTGCCTATAAACCATATCGGTTGCAGCTCCTGCAGGCTTTCACTTCTGACAATAATCTCTGTCATGAATGCTGTTTGCAATTTCAAGAACGTCTACAGGAGGAGGCAGATAAGGTTGTATTTAGTGATGAGGAGTGTTGCTTCCATCTTTCTGGCAAGATCAATCGCCATTATGTGTATACTTGGGGCACAGAAAATCCTTGTGCAACAGTTCAACACATTCATGATTCCCCCAAGGTGTTTAGTGCAATTTCATCTTGGAAAGTGTACAGACCATGAGAAAAGTGTTAATGCTTTTGTGCGGCAATGTTACTATCCTCATATAACTGAGGCAATAGCCAATTTCATTTTGCAACAGGGGGGAGCTCCTCCACATTTTCATTTGAACGTTCGCCATCACCTCAATAACACTTTACCTCACTGTTGGATGGGACATTCGTCTAACAAAGACTTCGCACTATTTCCTTGGCCTTCCAGGTCACCCAACCTCACTCCATGTGACTTTTTCATCTGGGTCTACGTTAAAGATAAAGTTTATGTGCTTCTTTACCACGTGATTTACCAGACTTAGGTAAAGAATCATGGCTGCAGTTGCTACCATCGATGTTGATATGTTGCAACGTGTGTGGCAAGAGGTAGATTACAGAATTGATGTCTGTCAAGTTACCAGAGGAGGACATATCGAACATTTTTAAGCTATGTTAAAACTTTGATTATGTACTTTTTTCGCTGCCACGCTCTCGTCCCTGTGGGCGAGTTTGTCTGTGAGCTACAGATCTCCGAAATCCCGGAGGGAATTCAAACACCCTACAAGATGATCTTTTGTAATGCCCTTTCATGCAGCAGATCTCCAGCACGTTTTGTATTTGCTGCTATATTTTCCTTTAGAAATTTGCAAAATAATGTTTTCATCCCATGGGATAAGTAAACTGAAAACTCCTTATACTGAAAAGGAGAAGTCTACTGGAAATGAGACAGTTCACTAGGAACAACAGACCATGCAGTTAATTACGCAAAAGAAACAAGTTGTTAACAAAAAAAAAAAAAAAAAAAGGATTCCAGAATTTTTTAATTGAGGCTTTTAGGGTTTAGGTTAGAATTATTAAATAAGGACAAGATACCTCCATTATTGAAATTCATGTTTATTATTAAATAAAGACAAGATAAACATGAATTTCAATAATGAAGGTGTTATTTCTTTATTAAAACTTATATGACGCACATTTTATCATTTTTAAGGATTATTATTGTCTTCAGTAAAGTGGGATATTTATGATAGCAGAAATGGTCATGGCCTTCGTTGATATGAAAGCCATGGCTATTCCTGAATTAAATACAAATATTATCTTTTTATAAGAGATATACTGATGACACATTTTCAAGAAAACGGGATATTATAAATAGTATTGTGGGTTGTTTTAATAATATTTATACTAATATTAAATTTACATGTGAGGAAGAAGTGGATTCAGGGACATCATTTTTAGGTGTTTTCATTAAACATACAGATAATAAGATTAATACTACAGTATTTTGTAAGACTTCTAATGCTGGTATTATAACACAGCCAAATCACTTGTTTCTGCAAATTTTAAAAAGAATGCAATCATGATGGCAGTCAGGAGAGCATTCTGCACATTGTCAGATTTTCATTTATTCAAGAGGAATTGAACAAGATTACCAGAATTGCCAAGGGGTGTGATACACTAATGGCTTTATTAATGAAACCATAAGATACACAATGGAAAAAATATATTGTGGCAAACATGTTCGTCACAAAGGACTCTCTTGACATATCATACACAATATCATACACTATAATGTTTATCGTTATTTCAATTGCATTAAAAACTGAAGATAGCTTAAATAGTCACCATTAATATTGATGCCTCTTCTTTCCCAGTCTAATTTTTTTAACACTTCCTGAAGTACTGCTGCAAATAACTTAGGAGAGATAGTATCTCCCTGTCTGATATCTTTAAGATTTTTTCTGTATCTTTGTACAAACGAATTATTGCCACTGTGGCCTTACAACTATTTTTGATAAGCTCTACAAAGCTAGTCCAATGCAGAATGGCATCTCAATATTCACTGGTTCTCTCAATGATTTCTCTTAAAACATGAATATCATCAATTGTGCTATATCCACTGCGAAATCCAGCTTGCTCTCTTAGGTTTTTTTGTTAGACAGAATCTAAAGTTTTCTGCAAGTGATTGGTAATAACTTTCATACATATTTTATATAAAACTGGCAAGAGGGTGATACGTCCTTAATTCCCAAAATCTTCTCTTTCTCATTTTTTTAAATAGTAAAATTATCACTGCATTCTTCCAATCTTCTGGTACATCCCTGAGGTCCAAACATTAGTAAAAATAGTAGTCAGAATTCCTTCCATTTCTTCTCCTGCTTCTTTGTGAATATGTGCTGTGATTCCATCATGCCCTGGTGCTTTTCATTTCTTCACACATTTCATAGCATACTTGATCTCCTCTTTCAATATTGGAGGAACTTCAGAAACAGTCTTACATGCCATTTCACCTAAAACTTCAGTGTGTCCAAATAAATTGCTACAAAATTTTTCAACACACTTCATAAGTTCCTCATAATTTCTAATAGTGATGCCAGCTTCATTTCTCAAGAGCTGCTATGAACTTCTTACTGGTGAATAAAGAATGTTTAACAGCTTTTAGGCTTTTATTTTCCTCTACTGCTTTTCTTACCAGTTCACAATTGTACTTCATGATATCCCCAGTAATGTTTACTGTTTTACAAAGCTCAGCATATTCAATTTGCATCACAGGGTCATCCTTGTATATCTTCATTTCTCTTCTTTTGATCATTAGCTGTTCAGTAATATTAGATATTTTTTTCTCAGATTTTTGCTTTTCAGATCTTCCAATACTTACATCTGTTTCAATAATGGTTCTAGTTTTTTAACTTACCATTTAATTCATTCAAGATGTCTTCTTCTTCATCAATGTTCTCCAATGCAGTGAAATGATTTCTCCACTGTACCATAAATTCAGATGAATACTATCTTATACCCATTAAATTAAAAGATTTTCTTGGGTTTCTTACTAGTTTCTGTCTTTCCAGCTTGACGCTGAGGTGTAATTTGCATCTTACTAATTGATGGTCACTTCCAGTATTAAACTGATTAAGCACAGAGCAGTCTTCTAAAGCATACTTTTTGTTAGCAATAATGTAGTCCAGTTCTGCAAGGCTCCCAGAAGGACTTCTCCACATCAACTTACTATTAAGTTTTTTCTTAAAGAAGGAAGTCATAAAGAAAAGATTCTCATTTTTGGAAAATTCAACTAACCTATTTCCTTGTTCATTTCTTTCTCCATATCTAAACTTACCAACTGAACTTTCATCTCTCTGTTGTTTACCAATCTTGTATTAAAATCTCCTATGATAATTCTTAAAGTGTTCTTTACCTTTCTTATTAGCTTTTTGTCATTCTTCATAAAAATCTTTTAATTTCCTCATCAGAATGACTAGTTGTTGGAGCATAAACTTGAATTAACTTAAGCTGATATCTCTTAGCTAACTGTAAAACAAGTATTGCCACTCTATCTGAATTACTGCCGACACTACATTAATAAACTGCTATATATCAATACATATATTATACTGATAATACTGACAGTGGTGTATATATTTAGATTCCTATTTTCTTATTTCTATTAATTATTTTTCTTCTTTGCCATATTATTATTGCTAACAAGTAAATTAGTTAATAATAATAAATAATAATAACTGAAAATTATTTAAGTAAGAATGAACATTGAAAATTATGTATATCACCACAGCAATATTTCAAAATACAAATACAATATAAAAGCCTTAATTTAATAAAATTTTCTTAAAATGTTTTCCAAATCAAACAAGTAAACAAGATGACAAAAAGCACAACAAAGAATAAAAAAAAAAATAGAGATTCATTGTTGCAAAGAAGTAGAGTTACAATATGCTTGATAATTACATTTCTGACTGTCACTATTCCTGTTTCTTTTTCTATAATTCACCTTCATAAATGTAAAAGTTGAACACTATTATTTCTCCATTTTCTCCTGAACACTTCCAAATCCTCCTGTGAATCTTAGTTAAAATGGGAATACAAACCTGCAGATCATTTCATTTCCACAATTGTTGAAGCAGACAGAACACACATTGCTTTTTCTTTTCCCAGTTCTAACAGAAATTATCTTTTCAAAACACATTCCTAACTGCTCTTCAAGATTTGGAAGGAATATAATAAAACACCTTTTATAGATCATTATAAAGGCCGTTTTACATTTACCATTTCACACGCCATAATGCCGGCCATAACGCAGGCAAGTCAGGGTAGATTGCGAGTGAAATGGAAACATTTAATGTACCATTTTACACTTACCATATCGCCTTCCTTCACACGGAAAATTTACACTTCTCAATTGTCATCATGCCTACAGTTTTATTTACAAAAACAATAGCATTGATTTATATAAAAATCATTTAGTCAATGCATCGAATAGATGAAAGAAAGTTTTTAATTAATTAAAATAGAAAATATTCATGTTTTTTTTCATCGTTTTGTCTTTCTTTGTTATCAGTTTCGATAAATAATTCAGTCTTGTTAAATCTCGATCAACGACGATATGTTTTCGAGATTCCGCTCGCTCGCCGATTCAAATTTTTAAGCCGAAATTCTGTAATGATTTTGATTACATTTTCTGAAAGCATCCACGAAAACATAAGAAAAAGATGCCCTCCGATTGTGAAAATCATTTTTGGAATCGGTAATTTCGAATAAATAGATACAAATCGATTGGACTTCAAGTTCTACAATTCGTCACCAGGAGCGCTAGTGTCCATGGCGGGCCATGATGGCTCCCCATCTCTTCGAATTAGAACATGCTCCAAGTGGGGCAATGTGCTCGCCATCTCTCATTTTGAGGTGATTGCGACCATTATGGCGAGGTTATGGCGTGTGAAATGGTAAATGTAAAACAGCCTGAAGTGTTTTTCAAGAAAAGACTACAAATATGTAGAGTTTGATCTGCAATAACTGCCAAAGGAACATTAATAATGTAAAGATTAGAAAAGGCAGGCGAGACTTGCAATGACTGAAATCTAACTGGTTCTTATTTTATTTTCAAAAAGCACATGAATTTAAAGGATATTTAAAAAAATACTGTGATTGGTTAATTAGAAGTCACCTGTTTGTAATGATTGGGTAATTTGAATCTAATCAAAAAGTTAATGGTTTGTAGCTAACTGCAACAGAATCAAAACACAATGCAACAGTTAAAATTTGATTTGAAAAGTTTAATAAATTAAATCAATTTAAGCAGCTGATCAATACAACATAAAAGGAATTTATAAGAGAAATAGTAATTCATTACAATATTCAAGCCACCCCTCCCTTCAGTTGATACATTATGAGATCAGTATTCTCATAAACATAAGGTAAGGAGCCATACGCTTATTTCAATGGTATTTATTAATTAAAATTAAAACATTTTTTAATGATGGTAGAAAATAGCTAAACATGTAAACCAATTTTCATCTAATATTTTTAACAGATTCAGCATTCTTATGATAATGATACTGACAAGAAAATGCAACCTTATATTAACTTATCAAAGAAAAGAGTATGATGGAATTACCTTGGTAACTCTGTATAGCATATAAGCATTTTTTGGAGTACTCAAATCCATGCGGAAAAATCGAGGAAGCATTTGTTGGAAAATAACAGTATAAAATGCCAAATTTTCTGTCACAAATTTCAGCCTGGAAAAAAAGTTTTAAACATTAGGATAATAAGCAATGAAAGTTAGTTGAACTAAAATTGATGTTTATGCAATAATTAAAACCACATTACAATTACTTAGACCCATAAATGACTTCACTAAAATTCATTGAAAAACTAATGGAATTTGCTTTCCCCCACAGTTCTGATCAGAAGATTATCAAATGCAAACCTTTAACTTCATCTATACTGAATACATCTTGATGAAAGAAGACATAATTTTTACCAGAAATGTTATATGTTAACAATAAGAGATGGCTGACGAGTGGTGAGCTGTTTGAGCAGACTGAAGGGTTCATGATCACGATACAGGACCAAGTCATCCCGATACCCAACTACAAGAAACACATTCTACACGAAGCAAACATACACGACGACATATGTAAGAAATGCAACACTATGCATGAGACGATCGACCACATAATATCAGGCTGTCCCCTTCTCTCCCAAACAGATTAACTCCACTGACACAATCAGGTAGCGTCGATCGTTCATCAACAGCTAGCACACAAACACTCACTTATTAAGAACACGGTCCCGTACTATAAGTACACACCACAAAGAATATTAAAGTCACCCTCACATAAGCTGTACTGGGACCACCCCATTCACACAGACAAAACCATACATCACACTTGTTGATAAGGTCAACAAACAGACCTATCTCATTGATATTGCTGTGCCTATCAGCAAGAACACGCAGAAAACTCACGCAGACAAGATCAGTAAATACACCGATCTAACACGAGCTCCAGAAGCAGTGGAGACAGGACTGAGTACGTGTTATACCCATCATCTTGTATGCCACTATTCTGGTGCCTTACACATTGCATCACAGCCTTAGTACACTAGGACTTCACAAAAGCACTTATGCACAAATCCAGAAGGCTGTGGTACACAACACAACACGCATACTTAGGAAATTTATGGACACAACCACACTCAATTCTTGCACACTTTTTTATACTTGGCAATATGTGCTTTGGTCCTTGACCCGTCATGTTGTCTTTGCTGGGGAAACCCAAGGTTTGAAACTTTTACATAATAATAATAATAATCTTCCTCAGGATCTTTCTTCCCCGTTTTATTGGTCCTAGTAGAGGTGATATCAAGTACTTTGGATCAATTGTCCATTCACTATTGATCAAGGAATCTTATCACTATCCTGCAAGTATTTAGAATTGTTGCCTTCTGGCATTCCTTGTACATGTTCCTCGATAGTTTCAGGATCTGACAGGCTCTCATGGAGAGTCTTAGGAATTATTTAATAGTCATTAAAAACTACCTTTATCTTCCTTTATATCCATATTGTAAATTTATTTTAGGTTTTTTTTTAACTTAATGAAAATCAGTTCTTTAGAATTTAAATTATTTTATTGCTTTCAATAATGAAAATTTTCCAACACTTTCAATAACAGAATGTATAGTATTTTTTTATTGATAAATTGAATACCAAATTAGTGAAAATATAATTACCATTTATAATCAATACTTTTGTCCTTCTCTTCGAATTTCTCTAAATGAATATGAGGTGATCTTATATCTAAGTATCTCCAGGGCTGAATGTAACTGAGCCATGTTTCTAACACCTGCAATTAAAGGGAGAAACTTCATATACTACATCTTATTATACTTTATTATATCTTATTATATTGCTACCGGCATGTGGGGCTCGGGGATGTACTTCCACACACACAGCCGGCGGCTAGGGGGGACTTTACTGCGATGATCGAGACAATGGCTTCACCTGCGTAAATGGAGAACAGAATGGGGTTAAATCAAATTTTATTTCTTTATTGTTCAACTTAAATGCGGCACAAAGTTCTATTTGTCCTGCTCTTCGGCTCAGGGTTGCCCTCTTCACACACCGCACGTTGATTGCAGAACTTCACGGCTACAGTTTGACTTTCCTGTAGATGCCCGGTCGTCACAGGGTCTTGGCGGCGCAAGGTGACTCTGATGCGGCTGGGGAACTGCTTCTCCCGTAGTCGCGTCTTCCTGGGTTCGGTCGCCTCAGTAATGCCGCGGACACCGGTGGATGTATTGCGGCAACGAATGGCTTCTCCGTGGTCGCACTCCTTTTAGGCCTGGCTGACTCGGTAATGCTGCCGGCTCCGGTGCACTTTCTGCGGCAACGAATGGCTTCTTCGTAACCGTACTCTTTAGGCCTGGTCGACTCGGTAAGGCTGCGGACTCCGGTGCACTTTCTGCGGGAACGAATGGCTTCTTCGTAACCGTAGGTATCCCTCTCCTTCCTGGCTGGAAGTAATCTCTATTAGTTGGGGAGAACGGTGTGGTCCTTCGTCCAACCAAAACGCTTCTTAGCCTCTCGGGCTAACTGTCCTTCACTTTTGAGTGAACTTCTCAATTGCGACGGGCTGTCGCCAAAACGAACTTCTTGCTCCTTCGTAGCTGGAGACTCGGCTGTGGCAGTTGCCACCCGTCCAACTTCCAAACGATCTCCTCTTATCTCCGTAGCTGGAGACTCTATTGTTGTGGCTGCTGCCACCCGTCCAACTTCCAAACGTACTCTCCTTATCTCCGGGACTGGAGACTGTTCTGTGTCTTTTGCCACCCGACCAACTGTCAAACGTACTTCTTGTTTCTCTGGGACTGGAGACTGAGCTGTGGCTAATGCCACCCGACCAACTCTCAGACGGTTTTCTCGTTTCTCCGGGACTGGAGACTGTGCTGTGGCTAATGCCACCCAACCAACTTCTAAACGTACTCCTTGTTTCTCCGGGACTGGAGACTGTGCTGTGGCTAATGCCACCCGACCAACTGACAGATGAATTCCTCTTTTCTCCGGGACTGGAGATTGTTCTGTGCCTTATGCCACCTGACCAACTGCCTCTCCACGGCTCTGCTCCTCGTTTTAAGGCCGCTGGCTGCCTCGTTCCAACCTCCGGACTGGTCAACTTCGAATAGGGAAACCGGGTTGGACGAGGCGATTTCGAATGCGGGGGAGTGTCCAAATCAGAAGATAACAATATTACTGATCAATACTGAATTTAATTGAGGTATTGTTCAATTTATTGAAAAAAAAAATCAATTTGGGATGGTAATGCTGAAATTAATCAATCACAATTTTGGGCCTTTTTAAAGATTTAATTAGCATAATTAAATTATTTCAGTTTTTGTCAATTTCATATATATCATCGCTGTTATATCAAAATGATGTATGTCAAAATTACCAACAATGTGTTATTGAGGAAACACACTTGTATTTTGTTAGGTCTCAAATTGTTGTACGTGATCAGGTGGTAGAACTCAAGTTACAGATTAAAAACAAAATGCCAGATGTCACTAGTGGCTCTAGCTGTTACATCAAAATGTCCTATGTCCTAGATTTTTACATATGACATTTTCATATAACAGCGACGATATGGATCATTCCACCTCATCAGATCACCTGATGAGTTAACCACACCTTCACAGATTTTTATAAAAATTTATTTGCATGTAAGGGGTAGTAAATACATTCTGCAAAATATGGGATTTTTAGGTTAAATATTTGCCGAGATAAGATTTTTTGAAGTTTTTATTTTGTTTAGGTGCCACGCCCCTTATTTTCTGTGTTTTCTTGAATACCTCATCTTTTAATCAATCAAATGGACAAATTTGATTGATTAAATCAATCAAATTTGTTTTCCCCATGTATTTTTTTTTATGCTGAATCCAAAAATTCCAACAAAATTAGTTTAGGACTAACTGTTTTGTAGTAATGGAAAGCATGTAAGCATTTAGAAAATAATAAATGGCCATGTGGGATCACATTTAAAAATTTGAGATTCTAACCCAAGTCTGAAAAAGGTCTAAAGTAACTGAAAAAATAATAATCAAGTTGGTGTTTTGCTCCTGAGCTTGGAAAAAAAAATAGCAAAGAGGTTGTATTTTTACATCGCACTAGAAGAAGACTTCAATACAGAAAGAATTTCCTAAATTCACTAGATCTATCTAAAGTACTTCACAAAGTGTCCTAAGCACTTACTATTGGGATGCACTTTTAACCTTTCCCAGCATTTGGCAATTGTTGTTAAATTATTGTCGTTGCACTTGTATTGCCATCCACTTTTTCTTTGCAGATCTGGAGCTGGTAATGTGCACAGTACATGAATAAATGGAATGTAACACCTGTCATTCCGTGAGGACCACACCAGCATATTTGTTGATTCATTTCTCCACTTAAAGTTGACCAACACGTCTTCTTCCTCATCACTGCGCTCATCTATACACCCAATATACCAATGATCACAGTACACAACAGCAACATATACTCCTGTGAGCAATGCATCTGTTAAGACTTGCAATCAAAGATGAACCAATAACACTCACCTTTGTGCCAGTTTTTAACTCATCTGAGAACAGGCGATACATCATCAGCTCATCTTGGTTTACAGACACAAATCTATGGTGACTATATTTTTGCAGAATTCATTCACCATTGTATTGTTACAGCATTATTTAGAATACCAGTTTCTGATACTTAAAAAAAAATGAATATCTTGGATATTTTCTTTAACCCAGATAAACAGATCATGTGGTGTCAAAATATGTTTATTTTCAGTAGCTTGCAAGCTTGCCTGAGCAACTAATCTGTTCACAGTTCCACCAATGGAAGAGTTCATGCGACGTTGCAAAAAAATTCCATTCGGCCTAAACATCGAAATCAACTTTATGCGAGCACAAGTTGGCAAAATTTTTGCAGTTTTTAATATTGTGAACTTGCACCATCAATAAAATAATGCACATAAGTTAATGAAGGTAGTAATACTTACATCAATCTTCATAATAATGTAAATGATAAAACAAAATCTATCTTCTAAAACATCTTTAAATAACACAATATTTCAAAAATATAAATTATTTTCTTCTTAAGGTGAAAAATAAAAGAGAAGAACTTATTTGTTCTTTCTCATACAACATATAAATATGTTGATGACAAAACATTATTAAACAATAATCAATAGTAATAGCAGTAAGTGATATTAATTTTGATATCGTCGAAAAACTGTTAATAATAATATAGATGAAAGATAATAGTAAATTTTAAAATAAAGCAAAACTTTAGCATCTCGTATATATTTTGTAAATAAGTTTAGCGAAATGCTATTTACTTTTAGCATTATCCTTATTGAAACATTTTGGAATTAATAAAACATGATTCTAATAAGAGTCTGTCTTTTTCATTTTTACATTTATAGACTAATTTAACAATAGGGTCCAGATTGTATGAATTAGTGATTGCATGGAAAGCCCAATCGGAAATTTCGGGTTTTCTGTTTTTGAAAGCAAGGATGTGATTGGCTAGACGTTCCTTGATTGTTCTGGAAGTATATCCGTAATATATTTCATCTACATTATTATTAACAGTTTTTCGACTATATCATTATTACTTTAACAGTTGAACGATATCAAAATTAATATCACTTACTGCTATTACTATTGATTATTGTTTAATAATGTTTTGTCATCATTTTATGATTCATGTTTATTTATATGTTTTATGAGAAAGAACAAAAAAAGTTCTTCCCTTTTATTTTTCACCTGAAGAAGAAAATAGCTTATATTTTCAAAATATTGTGTTATTTAAAGATGTTTTAGAAGATTAAGATTTTTTTTTATCATTTAATGAAGGTAGTAATTCAATTAAGTAACAAATGACCATCGAGACAAATGCGTGAACTGTTGGGGCTGTAGGATCTCTAGAATCACTAATAATGCCTATGCTACAACAATCCAATTCTGTATCAGTTTTGATGATTTTTCTATGATACACTGCAAATGGATGGAGTGTGGCTTGGATGTATCCCAGTGGAATGCTTGAATTGCATCTCGACATAAAAATGAATATTTTTCTGCAAAATCCAACAACACAATTACCTCGTCAGGTGAAATGGTTTCTTTTAGTTGTTTCAAATAAGCAGCTTGTGATTTCGCTGTGCAGTGATGCACAGTCGAATCATAAATTGCATTTCATAGAGTACCCATAAAATCTTCAACTTTGCTTGTGATGGTAATCAATTTAGTTTGTCCATTGTGTACCCACTGCTTGTATTCACAAGTATCATCGGCATCTATCTCATTTTCGTTAAGCAATTTTTTTAAGGTGCCTGCAATTCTTCAAGTCCAGGGCACTTATCGCACACAACTTCTTGATTCAAAGGAACAAACAAGCTTCCCGAGTATTTCTTTATAATCAGTCTTTGTAGGTAGGGCAGACACCAATAATTTCAAATTTTGGTGGGTTTCACACACACAAACTGAATGCATACCCCTAGCTGCAACTGTCACACACCATTAAGGTCGAAGGGAACAAAATTTTGAAAACCCAACTTTCATTTCATACCAAGCCTTAAACTCCAAATACAATTCTTTTTAGTTTACTAAAAGTAGGCGTTTCTGTTTGGGAATTCGTTGGCCCCCTGGTACTTTAACAGATACATAGTCTTTTTTTCCAGGGCACATGTGGGAGAACTCGTTTTCCTCAAAAATTTACTTTACAGTTTGCACTGTATTTTCCGAAAGACTTTTTCCGCTGCATTTGTGTGGTTCAGCCAATATATCATGAGAATTTTTCAGAGCTCTGGCTTTTTTCACTGTATACTCTGAAACTTGAAATTCATTCACTGTGTGTTGCACTGTCCAAATGCTTGGTGCCAGAGTCAATATTTTGAGTACTTCTTGTCGCGGTGACATTTGGCATTTTGCTTTTAAATCAGTCCTTAGCTGTTTTAGGTCGTAACAGCCAGCACATTCATAATTTTTTCCAGATGTTGATGGTATTAATGATGTACCTGGTATGTCAATTAGTTGAAGAAATGCTTTGTGTACTGCTACACTTACTTGCCTTGTTTTCTTTTTTGTGTACACAGCTCTCCTCCTCTTATTTATTGCATGTAACTTTACAGGCATACAGCCCAATTTTGTAATGCTTTCATTCAGTTCACCAGTGTCCATAAGGGATTCAGCCTCTGATTCATTGGACATTTGTACAGGAGATCCAACAGGAAAATGGATAACTTTTTCCTTATTACAGTTGGTACAGCTACTCTACATGAAACACACAATTTCTCACCAGACTTCAAACTGTTGTAAATGGCACACCCTGTGTGGACTTTTGCAACAGCAAGTGTAATTGAGCTCAGACCTTTCTTGATGTTCTTTTTGTGTTTATTAAATGGGTAACAACAATTTCTTTACAATTGATCATACTTTGATAGTAGCAATTTTTGGTGCTGGTGACAACTGAACTAGCAGCAGAAATATCAGACCTTAAAAGCATGAGTTCTTTTTCTTCTTCCTTGAATTCATCAAAACAATTCAATCCAACAGTTCTTGAGTAAGTCTTGCTGTGACATTCAGGTGTTTAAAAGAATTCCAGATGAACACTGAGCTTCTGCCATGGTGCTAGCTGAAGAATGGTCAGTTACACCAGACCCTTGAAAACAAAGTTGATGTGGATTCCCATCCTTTCCACAATCATATGATTCAAAACCAAAAATATGGAAACTATTTTGAAAAGAAAGTGAGAAATAAAAATGGGTGCTTTAGATATTTTGTCCTAAATAACTATTAGTTAATAATTTAGAAAATTTATAGAACTCGCTGTAGGTAATTTAGTATTTTATTTTTTTTATTGTCAGAAAAACTTAATTTTTATTGAAAATATTTTAAGTAACACCTAAGTCTCATCTCATCATCCATTACAGCTTCCAACCTCAGGCTGGGTCTGTTGGGAACATAAGCCTCTCCACCTAGTTCTTATCTCCCACCATCTTTCCGCTGTCACCCTGTTCCAGTCCTCCCCCCTCTTTCGGACACATTCCTCCACTCCTCTAATCCATTTATCTCTTGGTCTTTTCTTCTGTATTCTCATCTCATGCATCCTCCTGGGAATCTTCTTCTCCTCCATTCTCTTTAAGTGCCCATACCACCTCAATCTAGATGCCTCAATCCTTTCCTGCAGGGGCTCCTCTTTCACTATCTCCCTAATCCTTTCGTTCCTCACCCTATCTCTTCTAGTAACTCCTAACCTACCCCGCAGGAATTTCATCTCACAAGCCGTCAATCTGCTAACCTCTCTTTTCTTCATTACCCAAGTTTCCGATGCGTATGTCAGTATAGGGACGTAATAGCATCGGTACAACACTTCTTTACTTTTTTGCGGGACATCCTTACTCCAAACCAAACTCCTGACGCATCTTAGGAAAGCTTCTGCCTGTCTGCCACGTTCTGTGATCTCTCTGTCATTTCTTCCATTCTCCTCCACCACACTTCCCAAGTACTTGAAACTTTCCACCCTCTTCAGCAGTCCTCCTCCAAGAGTAATCCCACTCACCGGTCTATTTCTTTTCCTGGTCGTCAACAGAATCTCACATTTACCCGTGTTGAATCTCATCCCATATTCTCCCACCGTTTCCTCCCAAGCCTCCAGTTGCTCCTGAATCTCCTCCTCCTTGTTTCCCCAGACCATCAGATCATCTGCAAACACCATTGCCTTCATCTTATCCTCCCCAACTCTTTCCGCCACCCGCGTCAAAATTTCATTCATGACCACAATGAAGAGCAGGGGTGACAGTGCACTACCCTGTTTCAGACCACTCTTTTGTTTGAACCAGTCAGTTCTTTCCCCTCCCACTTTCACACAACTCACACTTCCACAATACATCTCCTTCACTCTACTAACAGTCCCTTTATCCACCCCCATACTCTCCATTACTTCCCACACCTTTTTCCTACACACACTATCATATGCCTTTTCTATGTCTAGAAAGGCCATCCAAATATCCTCCCCAAATTCATAGTGATGTTCTTGGAGTTGTCTCACTGCAAAAATGAGATCCACTGTAGATCTCCCAGGTCTGAAACCATACTGCTCTTCTCTCAAATCCTTCTCAACTTTTGCTCGGATTCTACTTTCCAAAATCTTTTCATATATCTTGGCACAGTGTGATATTAGTGTGATTCCCCTATAATTCCTGCACTCCTTTCTGCTCCCTTTCTTGAAAATTGGGACAATTAGTCCTTTTTTCCAATCCTCAGGGGTCTTTTTATCATTCCACACCACTCTCATCACCCTATACAACCACTGTATCCCAATCTCCCCGGCAGCCTTTACCATATCAATACTCACTTCGTCCACCCCTGGTGCCCTTCCTCCTTTCATTCTGCTTATAGCCATTTCTATTTCTCTCCATGTCAGGTCCTTTTCTATTCCCGTGTAGTCATCTCCATCTTCCGATACATTGTCTTCCTCTCCTTGACCCTTGGGATTCAGCAAATCCTCAAAGTACTCTTTCCACACTGTCTAAGTGTCTCCCTGTTGTGTACCTCCTTTCCGTTTTTATCCACCATTACCCCATCCTCCCTCAAACCTCTTCTTTTACTTTTGACCATCCCGTAAAGTACTTTTCTATTTCCTTTGCTATCCTCCTCCATCATATCAGTCCACTTAATCATCCACTTCTTCCTCTCCTCTGCAACAACTTTGCTTGCTTCTTTTTTCTTGTTCTTATACTCTTCTCTTGCTACATCTGTTCTTTCCTGAAACCACACTCTGAAAGCCTTGTTCTTCCTTCCCACTGCTTCTTTCACTCTCTCATTCCACCATGGCGTCTCCTTACATCTCTTTTTGTTACCTGTTCTTCCACAAACCTCCACTGCAGCATCCACCATTGTACTTTTAAATCGGATCCATTCCTCTTCCCCTGTTTTAGGGTTATCTTTAGGTAACTTTTCCCTAATTATCCTTTGGAATTCCTCCTGACTTCCTTTTCCTTCAGTTTCCATACTTTGATTCTTCTTTCCTGGAACCCTGTCCTCCTGCTATCCTTCACTACTCCCAGGCAGTAGCGTACGAAGGGGGGGGGGGGGGGGGGG
>JAFIDM010009631.1:46525648-46540467 GCA_023159025.1 Thereuonema tuberculata | reverse complement strand
GTATATAAAAGAAATCATGTTAGCACTAACGTCTTACACACAAGCATCCCAAATTGTTTGTTTATTGAAAAACTGGAAACTTAACAAATTAATTATAAGATTTTATAAATTTATGCCACTGAAACTATTATTAATTTTTATGACACAGCTGAAGCTTCTGTCATCATTTATTCATCATGCTAATGTTTTCCATTGTCAGATAACGCAGAAATTACTGTATAATTAAATCAGTGCATATTGTAAAAGTAAGAAAACTATTAAAACTGGTTATTAAAAATACAAGAGCAAAACTGTAAAAAAAAAAAAAAAGTATATATAAAAAATGCAGGACTAAAAGAAAATATAAAAGTACTATATACAAAAATATGTATTCACTGGTCAAAACAATTAGGGTATAGTGTGACTTTGGTGACATTGTGGAAGCCAAGTGTGTAATATCTTGCCAAAATGTGGAAAATTGAAGTCGAGTGTGATGCAGACAGTAAAATCATGCATATCCATAAGCAAATTAGCACCTGTAACATCAGAATACATAAATCACAGATTAGAACAAAAACAAAGGTTTTCCAGGAGCTCCCTTATTCTGTCGTATTTATCGTTACATTTCATTTCTTGAGACATCGTTCGAACCGAAGACTTCAACAGCATGATTTACTGGAATCAACAGCATGGAGCAGACTGGAAGCAGATCAGATACAGCAGATAGTAGTAGAAGCCTTGGGGAGTGTCATGAAGTGTTGCTTCCTGACTGAGGAATTGATTCTAGGATACAGGAAGAAGGTAAAATCAAGACTGTCCAGAAGCAACTACAGCAAGGGATGACCTTATCTACTGTTAACAGCCCGTCAGAACTGGTGGCAAAACACTACTCAAATTCAACGACAGCTTCTTGTGGCAACAGGAAGCAGGTTGTCAACTCAAACAATTGCCTTTATCTGCAATTGCCTTTGCCAAGGTGGCCTTGATGCACAAAGAACGTGTGTATCCCTTTAACTGCACAACACCGTACAGCCAGTAGAAACTAGGCTGAGGAACATCGTCATCGGGGACACGACAAGCGGAGTCAAGTCCATATTCAGTCTGAAGTCTGACAATTGATATGTTCTTATCTTGAGGGAATGTGGCACACAAAATAATCCAGCTTTTGTGCAGGAAACATCACATTACAGGATGGCATGGATTGATGGTGTGGGCAAGCAGAAGTATAAGTGTGCAGACCTGAACGTCATCAGAAATGGCAATCTGACGGTCCAGAGGTATAGACGAGATTTTCAGGCTTATTGTCATGCCATATGCTACAGCTGTTGGTGATTTGTTCCTTTTCATGGACAATAATACTCAACCTCATAGAGTTCGGATAATGGACAACATGTGAAGAGGGAATTGAGCGTATGAAGTGGCCAGCATGCTCCCCTACTTTAAATTCCATTAAGCGTGCCTGGGATGCACTTGGCAGATGCACTGCAGGTAGACCAGCACCTTTGCTGAATTTTCATGACCTGGAAACAGCCTTCATTGAGGAGTAGCAAAGATGCCCACAAGCCCTACTCGATAACTCATCAATTCCAAGCCACACTGGTATGCAGCAATTTTAGCTATTCGAGGGGACCATACACCCTATGAGAAGTCAATTACCATCCTCAAAAATTAACTTTTCTTTTTGTACAGGTATGCAGATTGCTCTGTAGCACATCACAATGTGCATTAAATTGTATATTGCATAAAAATGCAATATGCTTTTTCTTGTCCTTATTACTGAATAGTCTACTGTATCTTACATAAAAGTAATATTTTACATAGAACAACATCAGTCACACATGATTTTCCTTACAATAACTCTTGCTTCCCTAATTGTTTTGACTAGTGTGTGTGTGGTGTTGATCAGTTTTGATATATGAAACAAAACAAAGATGAATAAACTTAAAAGTAGACGAGAAAGGTAAAGATCAGACAACTAAATACTGCAAGAAACAAAAGTAAAAAAATAAATAGAAAAATAGATTAATAAACAAGTTTAATGTGCATTCAGATGAAACTAAATCAAGAAAAATAAGGAAATGTACACAAGTTTGCTTTCGCATTCCTGAGCTTATCTGGAGAGAAAAATAAATTACTGAAATAGTTTATGGGGAGCTGTGAAAAACAAAAAATGATTATCTTTTCAGAAAAAAAAAGTCAAACACTGAAAAAACAAAAATCTGACATACTCATGACAAGGTTTGTTTCTCTTTGAAAATGTAACAAAAATTGTTAGGAAACACATAAACCACACTGGCTTATACTTTGCTGTGCATTCCATAGTATCAGAGAGACTGTTAATCGCTGTTAGTCTGGTTTTTTTTCCCAAATTTAGCAAATAGAATGGTGGCTTTATTCTAACAATCTAGAAATAACTGATCCAAGAAAATTATGATGAAACAGAATGACTTCTATGGAAGCACATGTTAAGATCAAATAATAAAATTGTTGCTAATGTATATCATTAAGGTTTCTAAGACAAACAGTAATTCATCTATAGAATAAGGAATGTTATGTTTCTCTATTAACAGAAATGAACTAGTGTGGACTTACTTCAGCATGTAGTTTGATTCTACTTTTATGTGCAGTTGAAAATAGTGATAAAATTGCAGAGCAAATGTTACAAGCAAAAGATCTCCCAATTGATCTACATTATCTATATCAGATGATGAGAGATGATAACGATACACTTAAAAGTTGGAAATCCATAACACTTGTAATTTCTAACACTGCTGAGAAAAAAAATGCAGAAAAGAGTTTAAGCATATGGTGAATTAATAGTAAAACCTTCAGAAGGAGAACAATATGAGTATTAACACTAGATTTTACCGATTTCAAAGCCATCTTCAAAGATGGCTATGAGAAGCAACATGCATCTTGTGAACCCTAACCAAACCCTAACCTCTTGAAGAAACTGATGTCCAACAATCTTCACTTGGTTCTGTTGAAAATAGATTTGAATCCCTTTAACTAGAAGGCTGATAGTAATAGGATAGTAACAAAACTGTTAGCTTTTTTTGCTGAAGTACATACATAATTCCCCCTAGGTTTAGGATGTAAAGGAAAGCAAGAACATGTTTGAGAATTAGTGATGATTATATTTTATGTTTATTCATGGTGAGTGTGGGTGGCAGAGAAGCCAGGCACCACAACTGTTGGTCAACTGTGCTATCCCCATGGAAAGGACAGACAGAGAGAAAGATTGAGAATGAATAGTGGAAATAGTCCAAGGGAAACAGGAGAACAGGAAAATGTTTGTAAATCTCTTTAACACACATTAAGGAGTTTACAAATGTTAGACCACATCTACAATATCAACTAACCACCAAAGAGGTATAAAAATCAAGGAGCTGTAAAAGTTTGTAATGGTGTCGATTTGGTTGAAGGAAAAAAAAAACAGATTTTCCTAGTCTGGAAGTACATTAGGTATGCATTCTGGAAGAATGCATTCACCGTCTGAGTAATATGCCATTTTCAAATCAAACGAAAAAATAATGCTGGTGAATCATTTAGCTATATGAAAGCACTGTTTAGTATCAGTAAATCATCTGGCTGGAGAACATTATAAAAGAAAGAAGTATGATTTCCTTAAGTTCATAATTCTTAAAAAGTAATATTTCAAAATAACTGGTTGAGAATAACAAGCACCCAAATGATCCCACAGCAAGATTGGCAAAATATTTTATCTTATTGGCTAATGAGAATAAAATAAACGAATGATCAATTTCAATAAATTCAAATATATTATTCTGTGAAATTCTACAAATTACAGTTATTTTGAAATGACTGAAGCTATCAAATTGTTAGGTGCAGTCAAGAAAGGACTAGATAAGCTTATCAGGGAAGAGATGAACAATTTTTCAATCTGAATGAGATGGAATTTTGAGCAGCAGTGTCTGATTGAGAGAGTTGTGGAAATTTGAAATAACTGTTTATAGTAGAGCTGCTAAAGATCAATGGCAAATTTTATGTCCATGCATAAAACTCATCTGGATTATAAAGTAGTCATATCTAGTCAAAGCCAACTCACCATATACCTAATCAGTCAAGCAGGGTGAAGAAGGTAAGGCTCCTGAGTTTTAAGCCATCAGGACTAAGTTGAGGTCAGATGGTCAGGTGAAGAACATCTCTGACCTCCAGAAAGGACACTGGTATTTTACAAATAGTCCAGTAAAATGGTACATTTTGGTATGCAAAAGATCGGGTAGTTCTGATTTTTGGATATGTTGTGAGTGTTGGGCTTATATCATAAAATGCAAGTTTTCGACCTCCGCGCGCCACGGCACGCTACATGGTAGCAACAAAACAAAATTTTTGACCTTCGCTATATTTTTCCACAATATCTCCTGAACGGTTGGCTTTACAGAAATTAATATCCTTTCCAAATGTAGAGTAAATTTGTCACAGTTTGAGCCCAAAACCAGCTCTGTATGTGCAGTGGTGACAGAGATACAGGCTTCCCAAAAATCACGATTTTGTACAAAATTTATGAAAATTGTGATTGTTCGGCAATTTTTGTTGAATATCACGGAAACCAATGAAATAGCAAAAACGTCATAAGGAACACATTTAAAGGCTAGGAAATTTGCTATAAAGAAAGCACAATTGGATGTTTCTACGACATATAGTAAAGGATATACAGTTGTTCAACGAAAGTATGACATCAAAAATTTGTCCAGGAAAATGATACATTTTGGTATGCAAAACATCGGGTAGTTTTGATTTTTGGATATGTTGTTAGTGTTGGGCTTATACCGTAAAATCCAAGTTTTCAACTTCCGTGCGCCACAGTGCGCCACATGATATGAACGAAACATCAAAATTTTGGACCTTTTCAATGTTTTTACACAATATCTCCTGAACGGTTTGTTTCACAGAAAATCAAATTTAAAGTAGAGTAAATTTATCACAGTTTGAGTCCAAAACCAGCTCTGTAGCTGCAGTAGTGACTGAGACACAGGCTTCCCAAACCAATAAATAGAGCAAACGTCATAAGGAGCAAATTTAAAGGCTAGGGAATTTATTATAAAGAAAGCACAAGCGGATGTTTCTACGACATATAGTAAAGAATATACAGTTGTTCAGCGAAAGGGTTTAAACAGTTTGACATCATAAAACAATAGGCGAAACAAATGTACGAAGTTTGCCCAGGAAAATCTGGGCAGTATTTGCTAGGCATATACCATAGAATATATCGTATTTAACGTTTTTGTCTCTTTGGCGGGCCAGGACGGACATCTTCCAGCCCTGTCAGCTGCTCCCTGTCCTCTTCATCCAGCTGAAGTTGTAAATTGTCTATAACGTCGTAAGGGGGGGGGGGGGGGGGAATCGGGGGGGTACCCAGCCCCACTTAAGCATTCGCATGTCCTAACCACTGCTGTATCTGAAGGTAAAATCGAAGACATGAAAACGTGCTGTATCTACGGTTGGGGGTAAACGTGCGAGACTGGACCTTTCTTTCTTTGCTGATTGGGTAAAGAGCGTGTAGCGCAAGTTACTGAAATCACATGCAGAGATTCTGGGATACCTCCACATAAAGTAATCATAAAAGTTTCGCATGCCTTAGCCAGGCTTGCAGATATGCGTCCTGGCCCGCCAAAGAGACAAAAACGTTAAATATCATATATTCTATGGTATATGTCTAGCTAATATTGCCCAGGTTTTCCTGGGCAAACTTCGTACATTTGTTTCGCCTATTGTTTTATGATGTCTCACTGTTTAAACCCTTTCGTTGAGCAACTGTATATCCTTTACGTTGTAGACACATCCGATTGTGCTTTCTTTATAGCAAATTTCCTAGCCTTTAAATGTGTTCCTTATGACGTTTGCTCTATTTATTGGTTTTGGCGATATTCCACAAAAATTGCCGAACAATCACAATTTTCATACACTTTTGAGAAAATCATGATATTTGGGAAGCCTGTGTCTCAGTCACTACTGCAGCTACAGAGCTGATTTTGGGCTCAAACTGTTACAAATTTACTCTACTTTAAATTTGAGAAGGATAATATTTTCTGTGAAACAAACCGTTCAGGAGATATTGTGTAAAAACATTAAAAAGATCCAAAATTTTGATATTTTGTTCATATCACGTGGCATGCTGTGGCACACAGAAGTCGAAAACTTGGATTTTACGGTATAAGCCCAACACAAAAAACATATCCAAAAATCAAAACTACCCGACGCACAGTGGGGTATTTGGCCGATCTAGCTGGCCAAAAGTCGATTTCGTAAAACTTACTCTAAGTAGAAATAATTGCTTCTACGACATAGTGGAATAGTCCGGGAACAATAATCGACCCCTGCCTCACCCCTCCGTGCAAACCCAGTGGCGTGGACCAAGTCTGAACTTTGATCATATCTTTATGTGCTCTTTTTCTTTTCTCAACGTTCGTTGCGTAGGCATACTTCTACATTGAAGATATTTTATTCGGAATATAATTTATAGCAAATAATTATAGATTGTGATAAAGCAGATAAGTGTGCATAAATTTGAAATATTTTTATTTTGAGCATTTTAATTTTAACTGAGATACAGTGTTTTGAAAAAAGTGTGTTTTTCATGGGTTTTTTTTTTTAACAAACTTTAACAATCTCGAAGAGATTTGGTATACTTCAGGGTGTGTCCCGGTAATGATTTTTGTTTTAATACAAAGATACGTTTATAAAAAAAAATTCCGCAAAAATCAGCCGCGGCTTTTCGCGGTTTTCCGAGAATTTCCATGATTTATAGTCATTAAATACATACTACAAAAATGTGAATTTTTCAATCTCGAGTTCATTTTAATTTAAAATTGTCTTAATTTTGTTTTAGGATCATCGGATATCAGAATAATGACTCGAAGAGAACTATTTAACATGATGCAGCAACAAAACTTGCCTAGCATTAACGAAAAATTGGAGTTTATCGAAAATTATCTCAGCAATTATGAAGACTATTCAAAGGAACAAAGAAAGAAAATGAAGCACAAATTTTCATACATTAAGTCTGAATTCAAATGCAGATGGATGGCAGCACACAAGAAAGAAGATAAATTTCTTGAAAAAAATTCTGATTGGTTAGATAAATCTTTTGAAATTCCAAAAGTAGTACAGCAATCGGGACGGCCACCGAAGACATTTAGAGAATCGAGTGACAGAAGCAAACGAAGAAAAACAGAGTACCTACATAGCACGGCAGAGGAGGAAGTACTGATGTATGCTGCTCAAATGAAATTACAAACTACAGGAAAGAGAGATGCTTCTAAAGTACTAAAAGAAATCATTAGTTCTCCAAGTCGAGCAAGAAAATACAAGAGAGCATACTCTAGCTCTCTACAGGAAGACAAAGCACAACTGACACCATTAAGAGCATTGGCAATGTTTGTTGAAGCTGATCTTTCCAGAAGACAATATGAGATAATCAGGAGCACTAATAAAAAGTTCTATCCATGTTACAGTGTGTTACAAAAAGCTAAAATAGACTGCTACCTGTGCTGAAATTAAATTGCAAAATTTACTGGACCATACCGTCACTCGATTGTTATCATATTTAGAAGAGGTTCTGCAAACTTTAGATGAAGATGAATGTAACTCATTAGTGTTAATTTGCAAGTGGGGTTGTGACGGATCACAACAAACACAATTCAAGCAGAAATTCCAAAATGATTCTGACTCCGACGCAAACATTTTTCAGAGTTCTTTTGTGCCACTTCAACTAATTTGTGGTATGAACAACCAAAAAATAATCTGGCAGAACCCAACTCCTTCTTCGCCACGGTATTGTCACACTAGAATTAGATTCGTCAAAGAGTTTGTGGATATTACAAACGAAGAAATCAACTATATAGAAAACGCAGCGAACTTGTTACAAAACACGAAAGTGATATTGGCAGATAAATCTTTTTCTGTCAAACACACTATGATGCTCACAATGATTGACGCTAAGGTGTGTAACGCTGCCACTCAAACAAAATCTACAATGAGGTGTTATATTTGTGGCGCAACTTCCAAAGACTTTAATAATTTAGCAATCAAGAGTGATGTGAAAGCAGAAACACTAAAATTCGGTTCATCGATTTTGCATGCCAGGATCCGTATATTCGAAAGTTTACTGCAACTGGCCTATAAGCTGCCTGTTAAGAAATGGCAGTTAAGATTGGAAAATGAAAAAGCCATTGTTAACCAAAACAAGTTAGATATTAAACAGGAGTTTAGAAATAAAATGGGTTTGATTGTGGATGTGCCTAAGGCTGGCTTTGGAAATACAAATGACGGTAACACTAGTCGAAGATTTTTCGAAGATCCAGAATTAGCAGCTGAAATTACAGGCCTTGATTCCAAGTTAATATATCAATTCAAAGTCATATTGGAAACTATATCAAGTGGGCATAAAATCCACGTCGAAAAATTCTCTGATTATGCTACGGAAACTGCAAAGCTTTATGTCCAATTATATCCGTGGCATCCGATGACGCCTACAGTACATAAGATCCTTATTCACGGTGCTATTGTGATAGAAAACGCTCTATTGCCTATAGGACAGCTTTCCGAGGAGGCTGCTGAAGCACGAAACAAATATTTTTGCCTTTACCGTCAGACTACGCAAGGAAGTTTTGTAGGGAATCGTGCAACCAGGACGTTCTTAACAGGCTACTGTTAAGCTCAGATCCTATTTTAACGGGTATGAGGCCAACATCGAGGAAGAAATCAAAGCGTTTTTTAGAGGAAACGCTTGAAATGTTACTTCCAGCTGAACCTGTTCATGTGGACCCATACAAAGATGTATCTGAAGACACAGAGTCCTCAGAAGAAGCTGAAGTATTTTCTGATGAAGAACCGTGGCACTCAACATCGTCCAACTGATCAATTTTGGTATTTTTATTTTTAGATAATTCCATTTTCGTTTTAAAACAAAACATTAATATTGATAAAATTCCACATACCACATTATAGTATTTAAAATTTTATTTTTATTTTGACGTGAAGAATATGGAACTTTAATTAAAAACATTAAATAGTTCGTTTGAAACTGCAATTATCTTATTTTCCTGTAAAAAAACTATTTATAATCACTTAAAATGCAATAAATCAGTAGGTAGACACGTTTTGAACCAATAAAACTAAAAAAATAATTTTGGCCAGCTAGATCGGCCAAATACCCCACTGTGCGACGTTTTGCATACCAAAATGTATCATTTTTCTAAACTATTTTTTGATGTCAAACTTTTTACACCCCTTCGTTGAACAACTGTATATCCTTTACTATATGTCGTAGAAACATCCGATTGTGCTTTCTTTATAGCAAATTTCCTAGCCTTTAAATTTGTTCCTTATGACGTTTGGTTTTACGCTATTTTATTGGTTTCGGTGATATTCAACAAAAATTGCCGAACAATCACAATTTTCATAAATTTTGTAGAAAATCGTGTTTTTTGGGAAGCTTGTATCTCGGTCACTATTGCAGCTACAGAGCTCAAACTGTGACAAATTTACTCTACTCTACATTTGGAAAGGATATTATTTTCTGTAAAGCCAACCGTTCAGGGGATATTGCGGAAAAACATAGCAAAGGTCAAAAATTTTGTTTTGTTGCTACCAAGTGAAAACTTGGATTTTATGATATAAGCCCTACTCACAACATATCCAAAAATCAAAACTACTCGACCTTTTGCAAAGCAAACCCCTTTTTTCGGACGGATTTACTGAACTAAAAGAGTTGTGGGAATCCTTGACCTATCTGGAGGGAAATAAAGCAGAAAAAAAAGCAAACTTCTTACCTCTTGCCAAGTATCAAACTTGACTCTCCCACAACCCTCCTATTTAAGCTTTGAAGCCCACATCTCAGAAATCCATAAATTAATAGTTCCATGGAAAAGATAGCTATTGCAAAATAGGATGTACTCAAAGACCATTCATCAGTGTAAGTATTAGAAGTTGTAATATCTGTGTAAATTGACTTGAAATATTTACAATTTCACCTTACCCTCCAAAATGAAATTAACTTTTAATGAAACTAACCTCTTCAAATCGTCTAAAGGATTTAGGCTTCCTTCTGATAAACTGTTAGCAAAATAATGTAAGTGTTTTATGAACATTCTCACAATTCGAACATGGTCATAATTTGGATTAAACATTTCCTGTTACAAAAGAAAAAAAAATATTCTTACTATAATGATTTTACATAAATTAAATGTGATTCAAATATAAATTCTAGTAAACTAAAATATTTTTCAAATTAATGAAAAGGTGGACCATAATTTAGGAATTACAATAAAGGTTTAGAAGAGTTGTGGATATATTAAGCTAATTGAAAACAATTTTGGCACTATAATAACACAAAGCACCTTTTGAGGCTGCTGTGTAAGTATAAAAATTATGCATTTGGGCATCACATACTTTACATCTTCTATCTTTAATAGAAAATGAGGCTTGATGAATTTTGTAATTTAGGTATTAGACCAAAATTAAAAATATGTGTCACTCTTACCTCTATCAAACAATACGGTACAACATGGACTAACACTATTGACTTAAGTGTCCTGGCAAAAACCTTACGAATGTGTCAGGTCCACATTTATTTTAGAATAATTTATAAGAATCTTAACAAGACTGAAGTTATTATTACTCTGTCAAAATATTATTTCAATATAATTTCAACATAAAACATTATTAGAAGAAACCTTCATCTCTTCTAAATATTTAACATAAATTTTCATGTGAATTTAAGATCATGCTTTGTAAAACTAATAAAACCTCTAATGCTACAAAAGTTAATAATTTCCAAATCATCACAATATTTATTAATTATCATAATGATGAATAATAATGATTTAATAATCATTTAAAAATAAAATTGAAAGAGGTTTCTAGCATACATATTAAAAGGACTGTCAATAACATGATTACACAAATATTACCAAAACAAAACACATTACAGAAATAATTAAATTATAGCATTAATGTTACTTTAATGTTGGCATTCTTCGGAAAGAGTGAGATTTATATTTAACAAAAGAATGTATACAGACAAAAACTACTTTAAAACTTTATTATATTATTATTGTTATTTTTCAATTTAGTGTGGAGACTATGCAAACTTACACTGCTAAAGAATATATTAAAGTATAGATAACTGTAGAGGGTCTTAAAGATAGAGATGCAGTTTGACAATTTTTTTCTTCAATTAGGATTCCTTTCTAGCCAATAACCTACTGTCCAATTCAGTACTGACAGGAAAGCAAACAATGTAACAATGGAAGATAACTGATCAATCTATGATGATACAGAATTCCTTTCTTGGTTTCCACACGGCACAATTGCAAAGACAGTAAGGGATAATCAGATAAGGATAGAGTTGGGTGAATTGTCCGTTTATGACAAAAACTAAATTAATATCCACAATTTTCTTATAATATGGGATTGACAAGAGCTATATAAATGAAACTTGAAAATGGTGTATTATTATTATTATTCAAAAGTTCCAAATAGGAATATTGACTGTTTTTTTTCTCTAACACTATATAGTAAAGTTCTTACAACAACATCACAAACATGAACTTGAAATTATCTTCATGATTTTCCAGTTACATGGGCACATACACTGTCCGGCCACTTTATTAGGTACACCCCTGCTGTGCGCACAAATGATACATTCCACTCATTTGCAAGTCACATGGACAGTTGTGGGGCTATAAATACAGCAGTACAGACCTCCCATCATCAGTTAAGAAAGCAAACCACGGCGGTAATGGGAAAGTGAAATGATCTAATGGAGTTTGAACGTGGCATGATCGTCAGGGCTAGACGTGCTAGTTACAGCGTATCCAAGACGACAGTGCTCCTGAACTTTTCGTGTACAACAATATCAAGGGTGTATAGGGAATGGTGCAACGAACAGAAAAGATCGGGTCAGTGGCTCTCCTATGGACGAAAATCGCTCGTTGATGACAGAGGCCAAAGGAGGATGTCTAGAATTGTGCAAGCCAGAAGACGGGTCACAGTTGCCCAAGTGACGTCTGACTTCAACAGTGGTGCGCAGCAAACCATCTCGCAATGCACCACTAGACGTACCCTATTGCAAATGGGCTACAACAGCAGACGGTCTCGTCAGGTACTCTCGCTATCAGCAAAGAACAGAAGCGCACGCATTCTGTGGGCAAAGCAACTCTGACACTCGACTATCGATGACTGGAAATAGGTTGCTTGGTCTGATGAGTCGAAGTTCCTGCTGCATCATGTTGATGGCACACAGAGAATTTGGCGCAAGCAACATGAATGTTTGGACACGTCATGTCTCACATCAACTCTTCAAGCCAATGGGGGCATGTCATGGTGTGGGGGATGTTTTCTTAATAAACGTTGGGTCCATTGATGCCTCTGGAGGCACGTCAGGATGCTCGAGCATACCTAAACATCGAAGCTGACCAAGTGCAACCATCCTCATACAGATGGCTTCTTCCAGCAGAATAAAATGCACTGGTGTACAAAGCCAGCATCACTATGGGATGGTTTGAGAAACATGATGATGACTTTTCCTTGCTGCAGTCCCCGGATCTCAGCCCGATTGAAAATTTGTTGAATGAGCTGGAACAGGCTGTTCACTCCAGGCCTACATCTCCATCAAATCTTCAGGAACTGCATGACACACTCATGTTTGCATGGTACACAATACCTCAACAATGTTATCAGCATCTTGTGAAATCTATGCCATGACGAATTCAGGCCGTTTTGAGGGCTAAAGGAGGCCCAACCTACTACAGGTAGGTATATCTAATAAAGTGGCCAGCCAGTATATGTTAATGGCCCTTTTAACATGCCTTGTAGTTGGACAGGAATCATCTATACAGGATAATCACAATTTTTGGCCAGACCACCACCGCTAAATCGCACAGGGTCAACATCTCAGTAAACGACAAAATGACATCCCATTTTGCTTTCTTATCAGTTCTGCTACTCAAATACCATTTCTGGAGTCATATATTAATAAGTTGTTCCTGCATTAAACAACTTCAAATATCAGCAAAATGTATTCAACATTTACACGATTCAAAAACTCTTAATTAACTAACTTGATTTTTTTATTACATTTTGATTATTTTTAAGAAAAAAAATCAATTAAATATTTCAAATATGTATCATCATCATATCATTGATAGTACTACAAACCATGCTGGGCCTTTGCCCATATATATATATATAGCAACATCGCGACACGGATCAAACCTGCAATCTTCTCTTCCGAAGTTAGATGCTTTATCCATTAAGCCACGTGGACTACAGTCAAATTGTTTGTGAAATATTCTTCATTTATTCATCATTCATCTAAACCATTTTATTAAATAGAAATTATTATATAGTTTTCCAGATCTGTTTGTCTGTTTAACATAACGCACATCCCCCTTGTAAAACGGAGGAGAGCTGCCCTGTAAATCTCACATTTATGACAGGGCTGATCTATCTGTGTGTGCCTGCATTCAGTCGTGGGAGGTTTTTTGAGACTGGCAGTATTTTCTCATGGCCAGCTTTATGTTGCACTGTCGCATTCACGAAACAACATCAAAGTACTCATAAAAAAAACACACCAACGGTCAAGGTCATTTGCTAAATTATACTAGATCTTCAGTTGAAATGTGACTTATAATCAAGCCTTCCAATAAACAAATTTAGTTATGTTCCTAGCAATGCATTCATGTTAATTTGCTATCAGTCATATATATGAAGGGCAAATACTCTTATCTTAGACTAAAAGCCATCACATTGTTATCTCAACATTGTTGATAGCGTATATGCCACACACACATATACAGGGTGATTCAGGTGGAATCTGCCATAATGCGGTGGGTGATAGTATAGATGATTCTAAGCAAAAAAGTTCATAGGAACATGGGTCCTATTCCGAACGGTTATCAAGGTACTGCGATTCGCAGTAGTACCAGTAGCAGTGGGATAGTTGACCTATCTCAAAAGCTTGGAGATGTACCCTTGGCAATATGGCTTCGTATTTTAATGCAACATGATGAAGCACCACCCCATGCTACCAGAGTGGTTATCTAGCATTTGAATCGTACGTTTGAGAACAGGTCAATCGGTCGTGGCATCTCGTAACCTGGCCACCATGGTTGCCAAATCTCATGCCTTTGGATTTCTGTTTATGGGAATTGATGAAGGGGGAAGTGTATCTCACAAGGATGAATACATGGGAGAAACTGGTTGCCTGCATGATGGATGCTTGTACGAATGCAAGGAACGTCGGGATACCATCTGCCAAGCAACCAGTCATGTTCTGGGGTATGTTGAAAAGTGTATTGATGTGCATGGTGGCATTTTTGAAAACCAATTGTAACATATACAACACTTTCCTCAACATCACTTTTGAGTCTTTGTGTTTCATTTCTTGATGCCTTTGTATATGGTGTAACCAATATTTCTTGGCAACCATTCAGTATAGAATCTATGTTCCTATGAATTTTTCTGCTTAGAATCATCATACTATCACCCACCTCATTATCACAGATTCCTCCTGAATATATATATTTGGAAAGTATATATATATAGGCATATTTGGAAAGTACTGTTCAACTACTGAAAAAAGTAAGAATTTTTAAGTTATATTTTGACAGGTGAAGAGACATGGGTATCCCATGTGATTCTGGAATCTAAGCAGTAGTCCATGAAGTGGAGAGACACCTCATCGCCAAATTCACAGAAATTCAAGCAGTCGATTTCAACCTGCAAGCTTATGGCTGTCTTCATAGGTGCTCCAGTTCTATGAGAAAGGGATACAAAAACTGGTACCCCATTATGATAAATGCCTCAACAAT
>JAFIDM010009631.1:46468887-46520648 GCA_023159025.1 Thereuonema tuberculata | reverse complement strand
ATTGTTGAGGCATTTATCATAATGGGGTACCAGTTTTTGTATCCCTTCCTCATAGAACTGGAGCACCTATGAAGAATTGCATACAAAGATTATTCCCAGCCATACCAATTTCCTTTTTATCTGCTTTCAAGTTAACCATGTGATCCCCATGGGCGCCATTTGGAAATTTGCATGTGGACCCGTTTTCTACTGAATGTCTACAGTAATGCAAATCACCACAAGCTGTTTTGTCAGATTCTGTAGCTGTACCCCTTAAGAATGGCATTCGTCCTTAGGTTTTGGGCATATGTGTATTAGCAGCTTCCTCACCTAAATTAGCTTCCTTGATGACAGAACCTTGCTCTAAACTTTTTCATTTTGTATCCCCAATTCTAAAAAACAAAAATACCCAGTTTCTTCTCATCTTATTTCCATCCAACCCACTCTTATCTATGCAATGGTATAGAATTTCTCCATATGTCTTCAGGTAAGATCGTTTTCAGTTCTTTCTTTGCTGGCTATTCTGAAAATATTATACAATCTGCAGATGGCAAGGCCTCACTGGATTGATGCCAATGCACAATACTTAAATCAACCCCTTTAGTTCAAAATCATCAATAGGTCCTTTTTTCTCTTCGCTTTTAATGTATTGATATACAGGGTGATTATACTTAAAGTTCAACTTTCAACATGCTGTAAAAAAAAAAAAAAAAAAAAACACAGCTCAGAATCACCTGAAATTTGAACTGAATATACTCGAAGAAAGGGGAAATGGTATGGCATAAGAAAAAAAATAGATGGCGCTTTAAGCATCATAATATGCAAAATACAAGACGTGTCATGCACACGACATTTTATAAAAACGCGGGGTACATGGTGTTTTCCTCATATTGCTACTGAGAAGCTCGCCATGACTCTCTCAATGAAGGATCGTGCTCTGCTTGTGAAGCTCTTTTACAAGAATGATGACTGTGCGCGAGTACCTCTGAAAAAGTTCCGGACAATAAAGGGTATGAAAAAAGGCTATGGTTTGATGTCTGCCAAGGGTCTGTAGAAAATGATGGAGAAATTCAAACATACAGGTTCTTTTGAAGTGAAATCTGGCAGAGGGAGGAAACCAATTGCTTCGACATCAGTAGAAGATGTGGCCACAGTAGTCCAGGAAGAGACGAAGGGAGGTGTGCTAACGTGCAGTGCACGGGGAATTGCCTGAACTTTGGACATGCCTGTGACCAAGGTGCATAAAATTGTACGAAACATCCTGCATTGCTATCCATACAAAATTACCCAAGTTCAGAAGTTGCTTCCTGCTGACCTGCCAGTAAGAGAAAGGTTTGCTCTAGAATTTCTTGCTCGCATGGAAGTAGACAATGAATGGCCATGGAACATTTTGGTGATCAGACAAAGCCCGTTTCCATATCCAAGGACATGTCAATACTCAGAATTGCAGAATATGGGCAACGGAAAATCCATTCGCACATGAACAAGTACCTCCTCATTCTGCAAAGATAACTGTGTGATGTGGGTTGATGCCATCATTTATCGTAGGGCCATTTTTTTTTTTTAAGGAGATGGGTCGTGTAGTTCCTGTTACCAGTACCGTCAATGGTAAACACTATGAGAGTCTTTTGCGCAACCACGTCATTCCAACACTTCAACAGCATGCATGTCTGGGTAGTATCATTTTTATGCAAGATGGCGCTCCTCCGCACATTGCAAAGCCAGTGAAACAGCTGCTCAAGAGGCATTTCGGAAATGATAGAATTATCAGCCGTCATTTTCCAACAGCCTGGCCATCAAGATCACCTGATCTTAATCCTTGTGACTTCTGGCTGTTGGGTTATCTGAAAAATGTTGTGTTTAGTGGTCCGATTGCATACTTAGCTGAATTGAAGGCACGCATTATGCAACACATTCACAACATGACCCCTGAGACACTCCGGTCTGTTATGGAACATGCTGTTTCTCGGTTTCAACTTGTGGCAGAAAACAGTGGACAGCATATAGAACATATCTTGTGCAAGTGGCGTGATAATTAACAACCGATTTCATTGTTGCTTTTTATGCGGTTTTTGGCCTCAGGACAATATATTTATATATTATTTGAATATATATTTTAATCAAAGATCAATCCCAGATGTCACTGCAGTAATAGGATGCTTTAGTAAATCATGACAAGTCTACATAATTAGTATAACTGAAGCATCTCCAAGATTCCATCTACAATCAATTCTCTCACAGCTTTACCGAATCTTCTGAAATTCAAGAATAGTAAAGAAAATGCAAGAACTACATTAACTACAGAAAGACTGAAGTCTTTAATAAGAGGGAAGGAAGATAATGAAGCTCTGTGGGTCATTATTTTTTTTTTTCCCTCTATGGACTTAGGTTTGTCAATTGAAGAACACGACTGTAGATAGACTCTTGGAAAGGTTTTTTGTAATTTTCTTTGTAAAAAAAATATTTCAAATGTTACAGGATAATTAACATTATTCAATTATCAGTTTACACCTTAACTGTAAAACATATACAAGATTTTGCAAACAAGTTATTCACAATATGTAATAATTTTTCAAGAAAAAGTAAATTTATAAAATAAACTTTATAAAATGCTATAATAAACTTAATTTTTGGAAAAGAGTTAGTGATATACAATATACAATTACTGATTATTTCTATCAGACATGGTTAATTGATTTTAATCAGTATATGATTGGTGACTGAAAAGTAACATATGACAACAACTAAGCAAGCTTTCCATTATCTTATGTTAACTATATCAATTATCACTGAATCAATGTGTAAATTTAAATTATATATTTGTTGATATCTGATGCAATAAAATTAATTTTTTAAAATGATACTAATTTTATATATTTAGCAAAAAAAAAATGTTCATTTTATTCAGTAAATAAATCTCAGAAAGAATTCCACCCACAAAATGCAAATTGTATTTGCATAAATGAAATGCAGAGCAAAGCATTAAAATTAAACAAATTCCTTATCATTTTTTTTGTATACAGATGAAGTATCTTCCATGTTCTCATTACATTTTCTTGTCACTCACTACATGTTGCCAGCAATGGAATGCAATCAAACTAATCAGTAATATAGTTCAGTACGATAGAGTACAACAGCTGGATATGGTTTGTACACTGACTGCTCAATTGAAAGTGGACACCTGTGATACGGAACGATGCTTTAAACAGCGTGTTTAATAGCGCCTTTTGCCCTAAGCACAGCATCCACACGCCGTGGAATGCTCTCCACCACTTTCTGATAGCAAGGAACCTGTATTTTTGCCCACTCCTCCTCCAAAGCCTGCACACGTTGGATGCGTATTTGCAGTCGCATCGGATGCCCACAAATCTGGTGGTCCAATTCATCCCACAGATATTCAATAGGGTTGTCTGGACTCTGGGAGGGCCCCATTTCCACTTCGTGATAATAGCACCCACGGTCGACTTTGGCAGGTTGTGTCACTCCTATGGTTCGCACTCTCTGGCCACTAATGTGGCAGCCTATGACTACTCCACGTTGAAAATCGCTCAGCTGCTTTGATGGTGGCATTTTACCTCAGCCCATGGTTAAGACACCAAATGACTCCAACTACACATGACCATGTTGTTTTATAATGAATATATTCAAATTATTGCCCAAATTTGCATGGATTGTTCCACTACGGCAGGTGTCCACTTTCAATTGAGCAGTCAGTGTATATAGAATTGCCATAGAAAATATTATTATTAATTAAAATTAGTCAGCATGTCTCCTGTACAAGAATACTCTTTGCATAAAGCAAATGAAAACACTGATTGAGTGAATAGAATACAAGAGTGGTCAAAAGTATTATTATATTAATAAAAGGAAAAATATGAAAAAATATCAAAAAAGGGGGAATGTTGATGTAATTCAAGTGATCATAGATGTCAGAACTTTTAGGCAATTAATCATGAGCCTGACAAAATTAGAAAAGAATTCATAGACTATTATATTTAAAGTATCTAATTAACTAAACCAATTACACAAAATTAGCAAGCACAATAATAAACACTCATTAAATTAGATAAAAAGTAATTTTATCCAAATAATTAAAACTAGATTAAAAAAAATCGAAGCAAAAATAACAAGCAAGTTTATCAAATAACTAATTTACATTAAAAAAAATATACACAAATTGTAAAATGAGTGAAACAAGAATGTAAATCGAATATAAGAAAAATCACAGCAAAAAGCATAAAACAAAAATACTATAATTAATTAGTATTAGTTGCACAAATTATTTCTTACATTTTTGACACTCGCCCTATCTTTCAGACATCTCTGTCCACACCATGTTCAAGGTTAAGTGAAAATTTACAAAGCTCACATTATATTCCCCGATTACTGGGAAAGGACTACTTGTGTTGTAGGGGTGATGGGTTTGGCTGTAATAGCCTTCTTTAACCTATAATTTATATTTATTGGAGGCTTCCATCAAGACCCTCATCCCATGAGGTACATTAGGGATACGACCAGTTTTTTGCAATGGGCAATTAATGAGGTAAGAAGCTCCCAGAGTCCTAAGAAAAATTATTAAGAAATTATGCTGGGATAATTAGGAAATTTAAATCATGAGATTTTGCAAATTTTCAATTATCTTAAAAAAAGAACCAAAAAAGGTGTACAAAAGCTTGGGCGATTGTCAAAATGTAAGAAATATTTTTTTTGCAGCTAATGGAATTTTTATTTTTATGTTTGATTTTCTTATTTAATTTCCATTCATGTTTATTTATTTTAAACTTATATTCTGTTTATTTTTCCATTTATGTAGGTATTTTATTTTCATAATTTTTCTTAATTTTGTTATTTCTGTTTTGATGTTTTTTAATTTATATTTAATTGTTTGGATAAAATTATTCTTCATCTAATATTTTTTTTATTATTGTGCTTACGGATTTTGTTTTATTTGTTTGTTATTTGTTTAGAAAGACCAATTTAGCAAATATTTAGTGAAGAAAGGACCAGTAGCAGCAAATGCTCTAAGAGAATCAGGTTAAAAGTAGGAGATGCTATATGGTTGTCACTAATCAAGAGAGAGAAGTCATTTTGATCATACTCATAAAAATGCATGTTACAATTATAATGGTAGAATAAATATGACTGTTTCATCATGATTCAATCTTAAAATAAATATATGGATGTAACAACACTGCACAGCTGTAAAGTTGAATTGAGATCACCAATATTCCATGAGTGCTTCACAGCTTTTGAACTATGTACCTATGCAACAGTATGATCAAATGGAACTGTTTGATTTTAACTGCAAATTTTAATTAAAGGTATGCGACATCTTTTGGCAGTATTTGCTTTATGCACAGAAAATATTTGACTTGCACATCTTTGCTGTGCTATAGGGCAATTCCATAGAAAAAAGGATATGATACTCAAAAAATTAAAATTCGTATTTTTGGAAACTACTCATGGAATCTGTTTCTATAATGTCTTAGGTTTAAAGTTGTGTCTTTTATTTGACTCATTTTCTGCCACATGACCTTGGCAGCCATCTTGTTTCGGAGCCGTGCACATGGGAGTCCCTCAGCTTTAGATGGTCTCATGTTTAACGAAGCAATTTGAGATTTATCATATCACACAGCTGAAACCAAGTATTAAGGGAAGAAGTTTAATGTTGTCTGAATTCCTACTAGACAAGTAATTCTGTTAGAATACATAGGTACCTATAATTTAATCTCTAAACTATCAGAATTTCAGTGTTACATAAGTAACAAAAAGAGAGTAAAATTCCTGCTACAGGCAAAGTACAAGATTTACTTAAGAGCTACTTACTGCAAGTTCTAACACAGTTTAACACATTCAGGTCGCTGCCCGTAGATTCTACGGGCGGCCATGTATTCCCCAAATTTACGTTGCTCGGCAATTCTCCGAGCACGAGTTTCTCATTGTTTTGCTTCACTTTGGCAGGCGTTTTTTCGAGCGGCGACCACTCGAAATTGTTTGAATAGCATTGTAGTTCAAAAATACACCAATAGGTGGGGTTAATTGTTGACAATATCTCGTGGAATCTCCACGGAAGTCACAGAAGTGTAACAATGTCTCCACTTGTTTTGGAAGCCTTTGTATAGTGTTTTGAAGGATTTTCAAATCACTACGTTTTTAAATTGTTTATAATATTATTATAACAAATTAAAATATAAAATTTTATATTGTTTAATATTATTTTCTTCAGATTTGTCATTTTTTGGAATTTTTATCTCGTAGAGATATCATGTAAAACTTTTTTTTGTCTCAATTTTTCCACTCCTTTGTATCTCAATTTCTTGTTTGCTATAATACTTACAATAAAATCTAATATACCATTTTGAAGACCAACATTAGCTCTTTAACACTGATCTAAAGTAATTATAGAAATATGCTTGTGTCCATGATGCATACACTTTGAAAATGTGCGAAAATAGCACGACCCGTGGGGGAAGCCAGGGGAGCAAAGGCTACGACCCGAATGTGTTAACATTTCTAAGTCACATACATCAATTCTGTATGTGGGTGATTGGGTTGGTTATTCTGATAGTGAAGACTTTGTATCAAATCAGTTCAGTCAAGAAGTTGAAATTAATGCTGAATAATTGTGTAGTTACTATCAATGGACTGACACAAATACAAAATAAACTGTTATTCATCCTTTTTTAAAGTGCCAAAAGTGAACTAATCAAACAGTTACAAGATCTGCGTAAACACTGTTGCTTTGCAAAAACACAGTTACATCAGATGAAAACTTTGAAGCAAAACCTGTTACCTTATCATACAATCCTGCAAGAAGACCTTGCTGAAAACTTTGGACTTGAGTAACAGGATGAAATAATGAGTGTACATTGGTCAAACGACAATGTTACCATATTTACAGCTGTTTTGAATCACACAAATTCCACAACTTCGTACGCTGTGATTTCAAAAGATTTAGAGCATGAAAAAGGTGCCGTGTTGACTTTTAATAATGCCATACTTTAAGATGCTATGAAAAAGTATGAACAAAGGACAAATAAGGTATCTCCACCTTTTCTTCTGATGGTGCAGCTAGCCAATTTAAGAACAAGTAAACACTGTCTACAGTTCTCAGTCCTTCCCTGTACCATGAACAAATTGAGTATAAAAACTGAAGTTTTTTCGGAATCAGACATGGTAAAGGTCCTATAGATGGAATTGGAGGCACCATGAACTTTCTGGCAATGAAATTTTGCATTGTCACATGGTGGTAAATAATGGAAAAGACTTTGTAGAAGTTGTGAACAAGATTCAGATTATCTATTTTCCACAATTGGTAATGGATAAAGTGCGCACAAAAATGAATGCAGTTTGGTCTAAAGCCACTCCACATCCAATGCCAACCACACATGGAATTCACTACGTTCGAGCTTTATGTTCGACTGACGTAGAAGTGAGTGCACTTGGACCCTTCATGGATAACATGCATTTAGAAATGAAACAGGTGTCTTAATTTTCTTCACAGGAAGAAAGTGCAGATACTTGTGGAAAAAGTTAAGTCAACAAGAAATAGTGAGTTTGACATTGGCAGCTATGTTGTTGTTTCGTACAGTGGAAAGTTATTTCTGGGAATTGTGGAAGCCACAGCAGAAAATGAAATACAAGTGAATGTAATGCATCCCTTTTGTGGTGGATAGATCTAACTCAAAACAAAAGACTGCATTTGGTACAAATTTGAATCAGTTGTGAAGCATCTTGTCAAGCTCCAGAACTACTGAATTACAGGGTGTATTTCAGATTATTGATCGTAGCTAACTTTGCGCTTATGCTAAAACAAGTTTGAAGTCAAAACTGTTAAATCTTTTTTTTTTCTTAATTATGAAAATTAGTAGTGTTTCTACTTTCTGAGAACTGCTATTTTAGTTTTTTAAAATGTGTCTTTGCAATGACATCATTTACCATAATTACTTGCAGAAACTGAAGCTACATTCAAAACTATGCAAACTAAGTTACATCAGTAACAGCAATTAAAATTTCTGAAAATTATAAAGTTTTATTTTCATTGAAAATTTTATTTTCATTTAATTCAGCAAATTAAATCAATTCTGTTAAAGCAACGGCCATAAATGTATTAGTTCTGTGTCTTCTCAATAAAACTTTACAGAAATTTAGAAATATGTGCGTTACTGTAAAATCTGTGTCCTTTCTGCATTACATCAGTAATGTTGTGTTCACTATTTTTTTCTGATAATACTAATACAGATGAAGCCCAATTTTAAGGTTGTTACTGACTATCCACAGACACCTCATTAATCACTAACAGTCATAAGTATCAAAAATCCAATTTGTCAAGCAAGACTCAAATTGGTTTAACAGGATGCTCCTGAATGTCAGTAACGATGGAATTACCCTACAGCAATTTTTTAGCGAAAAACTGTTAATTTTTCAGTTCTTTCAAATTTCTCCATAAACTTATAAAAAAAACCATCAACACTGATGTGAAAAGAACAACGCTCAGATAAGCAAAGAAAAGAAAAAAAAAAAATGAAGATCTTGTCTGATATTAAGTATGAACCTGCTCTTAGGATGGCAGCTACAAAAGAAAGTAGTGAAATGAAATAAAAAGAATTTCTTAATGATTATATTGCAGGAAATAGATAGATTAAATGGACTTTTATGTCATGGTAAAACTATATCATTCTAGCATTTTTGATGTAACTTTTTTAAGTAAAGGATTATTAAATACCACAATGACAGATTGGTTATAGAGAGAAAAGCATCATCATTGTAGGATACTTTTGATCCATTAAGATGAAGACAAGCCACTGTGGATAAATATCACTGGGAGGCTTTTGAAAATTCAAACCATGGCAACACAAATAGCAAGGCAGAGAAAGTAGGAATAGAAAGGTCCAAGAGAACCAGTACCAATAACGGAAGATCAATACTGAACCAGAATTCTACAACAAACATTCTTTCTCCCTTCACCTTCAGTTTAAATTTTATTCTCATGATTCTTCGCATATTTACTGAATATGCCTTTTGCAAGTGAAATAGCAAAAAAAAAAAAAAAAAAAAAAAAAGGATAAAATACCTAAACTTCTTATCTTCAGATGCAACCGCTTCCACATTCTCTGCTGAAAAAAATTAAAGCCACCTTCTTTTGGGATTCATCAGTTATGTTACTAATGGAACGACTGAAACATAGACAAACAGTTAGTTCCAGGAGCTTCTATGTCATATTGCAAAATATGCGAAAGTCCATAAGGAGAAAAAGTAATGATCTTCTTAGAAAACATATGTTGCTCAACTATGACAATGCCTGATCACAAATGATACACCAGAATTTGCTACAAAATTTCAGTTGTGAAAAGTTGGATTTTATCAGCCTTATAGTCCACATTTGTTTCTTGACAATTTCCACCTGTTTCCCAACTTCAAGATGCACTTGTTGGGAATTGTTCCACTTGTGATGAAGTCAAAAAATGAGCCACCAATCTAAGACTGAAATAGCAAGGATGTTCGTTCATACATCTGGAATGGTAATCTTGTGACACACAGTAACAAGTACCTCAACAGTATTGTTTAGGAGTACTGTTTTTATTCTCTCTGACTGATGCTTTAGTAAATGACACTGACATACAGATATTTCTCTTTTGAGGTTAAGAATTATGAAACATTAGTGGCATCAGTCCCTCAACAATGTAGAGAAAGTCTATGCAAATAGAGGAAGGTTCATACATGCTGTCAGAGAGAGAGAAGAGGTTTGAAAAATCTTTTTAAAAAGATATAAAAGAAAATACAATCTGATCTGCTACAAAAAATACAAAAGAGATGTTACAACACATTGGCAAGATGAAACCATTATATATTGCAAATAAGTATTAATTAGAACATATAAATTAGTGATTTGGCAATGATCACAAAAACATGGCAAATACAAAAGCATGCCACTGCTGAAAATATGCAGTGACAAGAGTAGATTAATAATTTATATGTAAACTAAAATTTTTTGTTTGGATTTATTTTACAAAGTTACATTTCATTTATGACTCGCATAAAATGATTTTTGTGAATGGAATCTTTGTATATAAAAAAACAAAATTATGAGTAATACATTCTTATAACACATTCCCTTACAAAGACTGGTAAGAGGAACAAATATTGTTTATTATCATAAGTTGGTATATTTTTCAATCACCTCAAAAATTAAAAAAAAAAAAAAAAAAAATATAAAGGCAAAAACAATTACAAAATCTACATACTATGTTAAACAAACCAATTCAATATTTGTTAGTTTTGCAGAACCATTCAAGTTTTATTGGGGTAAAAATGTTACTTCATTAAGAAAAACAAACAAAAACTTTCATACTTTGTTAATTCAATTACATGAACCAAAAGTGCCCTCATGAAAATAAGAATGGAGAACTGTGAGATACAAGCAAACAGACAGAATGCAGGTAGTAGTAACTAATTACACCACGTAATAAGTGTCTATATAAAAAGCAAACCAAACAAAATCTGGGGTGGGAAAAGGGACTTACGGCAAAACAGAAAGATAAACTGGAATTGGGATCAACCCCTGTGAAATCAGAAACAGGAGACATTCCTGCTGAAGGAGAATAAGTCCCATTGGGAAATAGTTGACTCTGAAAGAGGATTCATTTTAAAATTTAATCAAAATTCTTACTTGCAAATTAAAAGTAAATTTTAAAAAGAACTAAGAAAATTGCATAAAATGTATAAATATTATTATAATCTGAAGGAAAAAAGGATTTTAGAATGAAAAATAAACTTTAATTACTTAGCTGTGACACATTCAACAACAGTATTCATTGTCTTCTACTGTCTTGAAACATCACAACAAGGATTTTAATCTTTTATTATTCTGTTGTGGGTTAGCAGCTAACCCTTGAGGTTGATGTAATTCTCTTCTCCTCACTAACTTCTAGATTCAAAATCTTCAGATAATTATTTAATGACAGCATTTCTTGCTTTTACCTTGTAGTTATTTCTCTAAGATCTTTCTTAGATGGTAGGAAAGAAATTGTTGTGTCACACGTCCCATTAGTTTAAAATCTAGCTCATGTGCCATTCCACATTTATGCACCCTAAACTAGCCATGCTTTCCACCTTTAGTGTCAAAATTCATTGGTCACATGATCCAAACAGTGGTTATTTGGCTGTCTGAATGAGAGATTTGATCTCTCATATCTCAGTAATGTACTGAGTTTCAATTTGAATGGCTCATTTTACTCGTCGTTTAATTACAAGTTTACTGTCTGATAATGTTGCAGTTCTTGAGATAATCTATTGATTACTTAATTTATTTTTAATACAAATATATATATCTGGGTATTTGTGTGTAATATAATTTATAGAAATTGATATTAACCTTTTTTTATCTTAGAATTCTAATGACACTCATCTTTAATATTTTATAAGTTGTTCCAAATTAAGAAGAACTAAAGAATGGCCCAGAAGAATTAACCAGAAGACATAACAAAAGAAAGATATAAGAAACACTATGTGGCCATTAATCACTGGACACCCCTAATAAAGTACTAACCAGGATTTCTATGGTGTCAGTATGATGTAGGTTCAACTTTCGCCACTATCACAGCCTTCACCCTTTGAGAAAAACTTTTCACCAATTTGCTGTAGGTTTCTGCAGGAATTTGGCTACATTCCTCCTTCAAGATGTTGAACAGCTCTATTATGTTTTGTGGGAGGTTTGGTCTGGCTTTCAACCAGTATTCCAACTCATCCCAAAGGTGTTCAATAGGGTTGAGGTCAGGACTTTGGGTTGGCCATATGAGTTCATCCATTCCCATGTCCTCAAATCACTCAGTAATAGCCTTTGCTTTATGGACAAGGGCATTGCCATGCTGAAAATGAAATGGGTCAATTGCAAATTGTTGCCACAGTGTGGACAGATCTGAATTGTCCAAAATTGCTTCATAAGCCTTGGCATTCATGTATCCAGGCACTAAAACCAGTGGACCAAGACCATTCCACAAAAAACAGGACCATTCCATGATTCCACCTCCTCTGAGCTTCACAGTGGGAACAATACAGTCCTCTAAGTAACGCTCGACAGGGGCCATGCAGTTGGCGTTGTCACTAAGACATTGGCCTCTTACCTCTGAGTACTGGGGTTCAGTTCTCATGTAGGTTACTTGAAAGTGGATGATCCATGCTGGGCAGGTTTTCTTGGGGTTCTCCCGTTTCCCCTACACTTTTCCCATCATACTTTCTCAGTCTTTCTCTCTATGTCATTACTTCTGTGGGTTAGTACAATAGATCTCTGGTCGCAGTGCTTGGCTTCCCTGCCACCCACATTCACCACATATCCATCAGATCACTATAACATGTAGCTCAACAGCATTCTTTTCCATTGTTCTAGACTAGTCCAATGGCGATGTGCTTTGCACTACTATAAACAATGGACATTCTGTGCAGTGATCTTAGGCTTATGGGCTGAAGTTCGACCATGAAATCGAAGTGCAACCAGCTCCCACGGATGGTACGATCACTTAAATCACTTCCCGATGCCAATCAAAAGTCTTTGGCCACCGTTTGTAATGAAGTCTTACCTCAACACAAGTCGGAGACTTCGACGGTCTCGATCTGTCAATGTTTTCGGCTTACCAGGTCTGGGTTGGCGTGTTATAACTCTTTCACATTTCCAATTCACCACTACATCACCCACTGCTGTGCAGGGTGCTGGAAATTGCCTGAAATCTCAGATAGAATGATCAAACCAATGAATGTTGGTACCAATAATCATATCCTGTTCAACATCACTAAGCTCATGTTGTGCATTCATACTGACAGCTGTAGCTGTTATACACGACAAATTAATCTTAAAGATATTTTTATAGGAATATGACATGTACGAATGATCCCACTTACTTTCCAGGGTGTTCGGTAATTAATGGCCATGTAGTTGATATATATATAAATGGTTAATGGTCTGTTAAAAAACTTAACGATCTAAGTAGGGGAAAAGGAAAAAAGTCAATATATCCAACTCTTGTGCAAGAATTTGAAGAACGTCTCATTCTTTGTGGTGCTTGGTAAAACATAGTAAATGAAGTGTCATGTGAGAAAGTTAATGTTAGTGGAGAATTACATTCTGTCATATCTGGGAAGATTAAAAAACTGAGAAATCATTGAAAGCCTCTCATTAGTATCTAGATTCTGCTTTAAGAGAATATATGATTTGCAGAAATTAACAGTATTTTTGCTGCTGATTTAGTTCCTTATAAAAACTGTAATAAGAGATATATCTTGAATTACCAGCTACATTCTGCAAAAGATGACACCAAAGAATAAGGATATATTCAAGGAAGCTTTCAGGAAATCCATGTGTACCTTTTAGCTTGGCTGTCTAGCACATTTGATTTCATCACTTCAACATGAATTGACTGAAAAATGTTTGCCAAGTAATAATTTCCTTAGTAGAAAATATGAAGGCTTTATTGATAAAGAAATGGTAGAAGCACACACTGCCTGAATCTTGAACAATGTTTCCTCTAGTGCAGCAGTTCCCAACCTGGGTTATGGGGAAGGGTATTCATGGGTAAATGAAAAAAAAAATTAAATAAAGGTGGAAAAAGGCACATATGTCAACAGTGTAGGACAAAACATAAGATAAAGGTTGTCAAAATAATCCAATGCTACGGTGAGGGGTGGTGCGAAATTTTTCATTATTTGACCATGAGAAAAGCCCTCATTATCCCTCCCTAAACAGTGTTTGACAATTCTGTAAATATATACATATTGTTTGTTCAACTCATTATTTAAATACCATTACTGACCCATTTATTTTCAGTTACAGCATACAAAACTGACATAACAGCAATTACAATACTTACAAACATCTTGCTAATATTTTGGATAATTTATGAAAATGGACTGTCAAGGGGTACGCAAGTGAAAAAAAGGATGGTAATTGCTGTTCTAGTGTTTTACTGTCCTTAAGAGTTTCATATCCGTGAAATTAAGTATTATCTATTCTCTACTATCTTGATCACAAAAAACAGCATTTCATATGAATACCACAACATATGCACAAAATGACTGCCATTCAGCCTAATAAGGCTGGACCCCCCCCCCCCACCCAAAAATAAAGAAAAAATGAGAAGAAATGGCATTAAAGCACTGACTTGTCTGCATTTTATTATTTTGGAAAGTGAACTTTGAAACAATTTATTTTTAAATTGGCCTACATCTGAATAGACTTTGCAATATTCTTAGCCCCCCCCCCCCCCCAAACCTTAATTCTGGGTGTGCCACTGCAAGGTTTAATGATTTTTTTTTTCCCCCAGAACAATGTGGGAAATGAAAAATTTAAAATTTTGATATCAGGTTCTAATACAATTCTTTCTCGAGCTAAGAGAAATGACAAGAGAACAAACAAAGGATAACTGGAACTTCATCAAGTGCACTTTAAACAGTTAATATGTTTTTCTTCACAATTTGAAGAAATGTGATTACTTCTAATATTTATTCAAAGCTTGGATATGCTGCCTTCTTCATCCTCATTTAACTTGGTTATGATTTTAGCAGAAAATTGAACAATTAAAATATATGATATCTAAGAGGTCATATGAATAATGAAGGTACTTATCATCATCCACACCACACAAAAGGGACACCTTTCTTCAGGGACACCTTTACTTTTACTTATTTTCACTTAAGATTTTTTTTTTTCTTTTTATCAGTTGATATAGTTCATACTTGTTCTGTCTTTTTCTCTGGTGAATTACCTCTCCTGAGCCATTAATTCTTAAAATTTCTTTTTAATTTGCAACAAATAACAAAAAAATCATATTATTTAACAAATCAATAAAAATCTCAATATTTGAAACTTTCTCTGGAAAGCAAACTAAAGACTTTATATAACTACAATTAAAAGACAAGTAAAATGAGCCATATGAATTATAAATTGGTGCACAGGTTACCAAGGAAACTAAAAATTAGCCAATATGGCAACCAAACAACCACCATCAAAGACATATGACCAAAGAATTTTGACACTCCTACAGATGTAAAACATGACCTACCAATCAAACTTAGAACTCGTAAAAGTGCAAATAAGACACAAGATAGCTTCTGTACTACATCCATTTCAGTCTTCTTTTGTATAGTTTTTTTCTTTTACCTTCACCAACTTCTCAAAGAACTCTATTATTGCTTATCCTTTCTGTTCAGTTCATATTGCCAACACCAGATTTTAAAAACTTATAATAACTATTAAAAGTTACACTATTAAATGTGAATTAAAAGCTGAATCATCTGATTTTTAAATAGATGTACTAGAGCAGCATTTTTCCAAAAAGATTTTGAATGTAAAAATTTTGTAATTGTTTGAAAACAGAGAAATCATGAAAAAAATGGAAAAGTTAAAAAAAGGGAAAAAGGTTTATAAAGTTTATAAAATCTTTATTATGAGAATATACAATAATAAATTTTTTAAAAATAGTCAAAATATCATTAGGTTAAAAAATAGCTCCCACTATTTAAAATCTAAAAAAATCTCTATTAAATAAAGTTTGATAGATCATGAAATTTTTCATTCTAAAATGTTTGGGAAACACTATTAAGAGGACAGCATAACTCAATTGTTATTATTTCATCTGTACTGTTTAAAATTCACAGCATTAGCACGAGTTGTGGAACAACTTGAAATGGTTTCAAGTTCCTTGAAGTGCAATTAACATACCCTATCACTAACCAACATACCCTATCACTGATTTCAAAAGAACTAACAAGAAAGTTTATTAAGTAAGGTTTCTGTATGCTTTGGAGTGTTCTTCCTAGGTAAAAAGTTGATATTTCAAGAATTTGAACCTTGTCAAATGCAAATGAAATGGAAAAGGCATAACTGCAGAAAAAATAGTTTTCTGAATGCAGGGAAGAAGTTTTTGATACCATGTAAATTTCTGGACAGCTATTGGGGTTGGATGAATCACTACAGCATCCTTGAAGTTCTTAAATGGAGATAACATAATTTAAAGAAATTAGTTGATGCCTTGAAGCAGAGCTAAGCTTTGAAGGGAGAGGATGGTTGTTTTGATGTTCAAGTTCAGAACCAAAAGTATGTAGACATTTAAATGTACAAAATTTATCTGCTTTGATATACAAATCTGAGCAGGCTTCTTCAAGGACAGAAAAAAAACTTTTTAATAGCTAATCTACACTTAACCCTGTCTTTAAATGAACCAGGAAGTCTGAGTTGATAAGCTTCTACTACATGTGAATTTTATCAAAATTATGTGCAGGCCCTTTGTTTTTTTATTTATGTGAATTCACTGCACACTAAACTTGTTTTTATATGATTGTCAAATGAACTTCAACTAATATTCTTGATTATAGAAAATTGGTAACCCATTAGGAAATTCTTAGAAAATTTAATAATTACCCATTATTAGATATTTGGTTGTGAACAGAGCAATCTTGTAATTTCTTAACTGTTCAAATAAATTCAGAATAGTTTGGTAAATCACATATGTAACATAAATGAATACTTGTCTAGGAGGATTCAAATACTGCTTATGGACCCTATACTTTCAACTGAAAACAATGTTATTTTTTTTAACTATGTGGGGTGATCAGAAACTAAGCTTATAAGTCGATATTCCTGGAGAATATATATATCCATTATATATATATCCATATATATATATATATATATATATCCATTATAGAGAAATTAGTAGTGTGCAGTAATTCTAATACATGCAGTTGGCAACTGTGCAGCACCACCTACAGTGCTAGTGGTACATAAACACAAATGGCGACTCGTTTGGAAAACTGGTCTTGCAAAGAAATCACCGTTATTCGATTTCTATGGGCGAAACATGTAACCGAGGACGAAATTCACGGCAGATGGTCGAGGTTTATGGAGAGACTGTAATGTCTCGTGAGTATGTTGCAGAATCGTGTTGAAAGTTTGTATCCGGTAGAGAAAACATCACCGATGAGGATCGCAGTGGCCGACCCAGCACGGCAACAACAGATTTGAAACAGCTTGCATGGAGGAGATGATTCAAGACAACAGGAGGATCACGTTACGGCATATGACGGTAGAATTGGGAATGTCGTTCGGAAGCATTCGTCACATTGTTCACGATATTCTGCAGTACCGGAAAGTTTGATACAGATGGGCTCCATGAAGTCTGTCCAACCAACACAAGGAGAAGCGTATGGGGGCAAGTCTGCAACTTTTGCAACAGTTCTCGATGGAAGGGAACAGTTTTCTTCACCACATTGTCACGGATGACGAAACATGGATCCACCACTACGCTCCCAGCAGTAAGCAGTCGTCAATGGAGTGGAAACACCCCTCCTCTCCAAAGACAAATAAGTTTAAGGTGACGCCATCTGCCGGGAAGGTGATGGCCACTGTGTTTTGGGACAGAGCAGGCGTCATACTCGTGGAGTTTTTGGAAAGAGGGCACACAGTGACCGCTGACAGATACTACTAGATCTTGACACGATTGCATGAAGCAATCAGGAGTAAACGACCAGGACTTCTCACCGACGGCATCATCTTCCTTCACGACAACGCGCGGCCTCATACAGCCCAGAAGACCACCAAGCTGTTGAAGCAGTTTCGCTGGAACATCATCGACCACCCTCCCTAAAGCTCGGATCTCGCTCCCAGAGACTTTCACCTGTTTCCTCACTTGAAGGAGCACCTAGGAGGCCAATGATTCATGACAATGTGGCTGAACACACAAGGACAGGATTTTTACCAGGAGGGAACATTCAAACTCATCCCATGATGCGACAAGTGCCTAAACCGATATGGAGACTATGTCGAAAAATAATCTAATGTATGTACTGTCAGTCGGCTATATTGGTTGTATGAAATAAAATGTACACGTTTCACTTCGGGCTTTGTAACTTAGTTTCTGATCACCCCTTGTACATTGCTGAAATGTTCAATTAATTAATGAAAATCAGAAATTTTTTAGTTCAGTATCTCAACTGGATCAATTCATGAAAACTTGTAAATAAACTACTACATTATACTTAAAACAATGTGATCAATATTTCTCCTGCAAAGAAATAATCTGATATCAGTGATTTGCTAATAAACAAGCTTTTAAAAAATAAAATTATTGTTTTCATAAATAAAATATTGCTTATCATTAAAAACATTTTCAGAATACTGCTGGGAATGATCAACTGACTCATACTGTTTAAGAATAAAACACCATACCATGTACACATCAACACACATACATCAGGATATACTATTAATTGGACATAAATATTCAAGCAATGAAGACAACAGAATTATCTGGTATGTAATAGAGAAAAGGTGATCTGAATACTTAAATGGATCTCAATCAGGATGTAGAGGTGATCATGTTTGTTGTATCTAAGTTAGATATACTTAGGCATTTCACATTAAGATTTTTTTTTTTAAGCAAAAGCAAAAGCAAATGCCATTAATTCTGTTTTTATGTTCGATTATTTTTTTTCTTGATTTATCTAGTCTGGAAAAGATATGAAAATTTACTTTTTTATTTTTTTTATACGTACAATGGTTGTCCCTTGAAGGATATCCATTGAATAAATATCACAAATTATATACTTCAAAAGCTTAACCAATTACTGGAAACTTTTGATTTGTAACTATTTATGATCTGTTATACAAACAATGTTGTTTGGTCATTTTTTGGCCATCATAAAATCAAACATCAGACTAACAATTAAATATTAATCATGGAATATCATTCAATTTTGTTTGAAAATAGTTAAATGAAGACTATTGTTGAATGAGTCGTACGTAATTCTAAAAAATTAACAATTACAATATAGTAATTGAATAATAATAATAAACCTGGATATAATTATAATCTTCATAAGGTTTATTTGACTGTTTAGTTGTATCTCCATTTTTAATTACAAAAATCAACATACAAAAATAAACATGAAGTAACATTTAACATATTATTATTATGTTTTAATAATGTTGCTGTTTCTCAGTTCCCAGTCTCCACACTTAGCATACAAAATACATAAAAAAATTGGTACCTTTCATTTCTTAAGGCTGACTTAGAAATTCAAATGAAATAATTAACATAAGAATTTTTATTAAATTTAATTACTTCATAAAATAAGACACATATATGCAATAAATATTTGGAAGAAAAACAAACTATATTTTTATTAACCTTTTCAAGTCTACTGCTTTTCAAATTTTTAGTTCAAATTTTTGCCAGTTTTAGAAATTTAAAACACATTTAGAGGAATATGCAAAAGAAAATAAAGAATGAGAAGGCTAAAACACACACAAGATATTGCATGTTTCTGAAAAGCTAAATTATTAGCATTAAAGTTTTGAAACATCTGAAATCGCACAAATTCAGCCAATGCTACATTTCCATACTGAATTAAGATTTATAAGAAGTTAAATAAAAAGATATTTTAAAGCAGTATTTCATGATCTGACACCAATAAACTGATGTTTCCTAGAGTGAATTTGATAACAGTTGCAATTTCAATTTCAATGAACTGCAAATCTAAGACATTCCATGCAATTCTATTATCTATAGAAATATCAATTCTATAGTCTATCCATTTCTATAGTGTATTTGATTTGATTTTATTAAAAATCTATTATTTGGCAATTAGAATGTTACTAAAGTTGCTATCAAAATAATATGATAACATTGGATGAAAGTTACTGATATCTACTAAAATTAATAGTGTATAAATTAATACACTCGAATAATAACAATCTATAACAGATATTGAAGCCTTATTATATTTGTGAGAAGAATCCGCTGACATAGGTCACCACTGTGACCCCTTGAACAGCGTTGGACGAAACACAGAAGAAGAAAGAAACAGCCATGCCACTGCCGGGATTCGAACCCAGGTACTGGCGCACTGGTCGCCACGGCTGGCCGCCGCCGAGACCGCACGACCACGCCAGCACGGCTATTGAAGCCTTAAATGGCCTTTTTTTTGTAATGTTAAATGCATAATATCTATTGAAATACCAATGCATTCATGTAATGCTGCTTACAAATCATGGTGTAAGTATTATTACTAGGACAACATTTTGTCCAGATTAACTGTCAAAACACTAGACCACCGTGATAATTGATAAATTCAAATTTTTCAAATTCAAAGTTCAGTTTTTTTCTGAATGATTATGATAAAAATAATTTGGCAAAAAATATTTCATTTAAATTGTAAAAAAATGCCAAATACAAAATAAAAGCAGCATACATTTGGTAAGAACTGAAGGAAAAAAGTAAAGATTGCACAGAAATGAACCAACTAAAAACTGAAATTTCAGAATGCAGAAATCAGATTATTATAAATTAATTCATAAATTAATCTATGCATCATAAATCATGCATAGCCAATGCTTAGCAAAAGCATAATGATATATATGTTGATCTTCAGAAATATTAGTATACTGAGCAGTTAATTTCAGTTTATGAATGTGCTCATTCTATTAAAATTATTTTTTGAATTTCCAACATAATAAAAAAAGCATACAAAACTACTTCAATAATTAAATTATCTCTACTGAAGTGTGTAAACTAAGATATACTAAAACAAACTTCCTTTTTTCCCTCTTTTCCTTTGACAGCTAAAGTTTATTTTTATTCTGGAGAATTACATCACTTCCATTTTTTTCCCAGTTATAGCAGGCTATTAAACAGGTACAAACTTATCATCAAATAAATAAATGATGGATAAACAGGAATGGAAGGGGAGGGAGGAAGAAAAAAAAAGAATGGAAAATACCTGTGTAACAGATGAGATGTTGATACCACGAGGCTCTGATGTATTTTGATTTAGCCAGAATTCTGCAAAAATCTACAAAAGATTTTTTTTTTTTTTTTCAATTGCAAAACAAATGATACTAACCATTTGCATTATCATGGCAAGAAATAATTTGACTATAGTATAAGTATAAACAATAAAACTTTTTTTTTATTTTTAAGGAATATAACAGTTTAAAAAGTTATTTTTCAAGCTTTAAATTTTTTAGTTTAAATGAAAAAAAATTGAGGTACCTGTGCTATAATTTCAGAACGCCATGTTTCAATATATGATTGTTCTGGAAGTTGGAGTGGAGGTGATGCTGCAACTTTTTTCAAACTAATATGTTTCAACAGACCAAGTGAACGTGGTGAACGGGGTTGAGTGTTGTAAGGACTACTGCTTCCACTAACAAAATCCATATTATTTGTTTAAATATTCTTGCAATGACATGAGTTTGCTTGACTATGACATTCAGCACTAAGCTAAAGATCTCATTTAATTTTTACGTAAGATAAAAAAGTGAGAAGGGGACTGGTCATTATTTTGAAAAAAAAAAAAAAAACACTTCAAAAAATAATAAATGTAATCACAATGATTATTTATACACATGATGCAATATTCTAGGATAACTAACAAAAAATATGAAAACATTAAACATTATTAAAAATTATTTCTTCATAATGCCTATCTGAATACTGCATATCTCAAAACTGTATCATAAAGCATTTTATGAGACACCCCCCCCCCCTCAGACTTTGTGAACTGGTTAACATACATATTTCATCAATTTTTGCATTCCACAAAGCGTTAACAACTCAAATGTTACTAAATTTCAACATTAAAAAAAAAAGTCAACATTATGATAAAATTCTAGTTCCTCATATTGATTATCAAAATATTTGAGCCAATGGTACCCATCATAAAGGAGGACATCTTTCCCATCACATAATATCTACTGCACCAGCTTTTAGTGTCATTTAGGACAAATTACTAATTTTTAATCAAGTTCTTAGGTCAAGTGAAAGTTATAACCGAATTCATCAATTAAAGCAGCAACATAATCTGATAAGGAAAGGAAACTGTTCGGAGACAAAAGGGGTGAAACCAGACCTAGTCTTTCCGAAAGACCTTAAACAGATATGTTGATGCACAAAAAATTAGGTGCAATGGTCAATGCATTAAAGAGATATTTCGCCTAGAAAATTCCTTACTTGTTAGGCATATTGACTGCAAAATGTAAAAATCAATGTTCTTATAGCAAAAATCAGATGGCACTACAATCACCTGTGCAGGCATCAGATTGACATTTGATTATAAGCCTTGTTATTATTTAGCTTTTGTCAGTCGAAGTTAAAAGTGCTTATTTTTCATGACTTTGATAAGTGTTTACAGTTGTGTTAGATTTTGTACATTATTGTTATATTTGAAAATGTGACAGTCAGTCATTGTTAAACTACTGGCAGATTATTTCAGAACATTGGACGAAACACCAACAACCAATAAACTTGCGATTTTTGAACAGATCAAATATCATTTATTAGAAGAAGTAGTTGTTATTCAAGAAATCATTACCCTTGACTTTGACCAGAACTTTGACCAGACAATGATGAGAGAAGTGATTTCGGTGACAATGAGCATGTTACGGTTCAGGATGAAGGCAAATTACCAGGTCTAGCTTAAATTCACTGTTTTTTTAGGTAAAAAAAAAAAAAAAAGTTTTTTCAATAGAAAGTGAAAAAATGGCTTATTCAAAGTACTGGCCCTCGCTAACTACACATTTTTCCCATCTCTCGGGCAATTTGTATATACCTTGCCAAAAAAAATTCCCTCCCTTTTCAGGCAAACCACTTATTGAGCCATTTTCGGACGTAATAGTAGGAATGGAAGTGTTCCTCAGCAAGTGAGTGGCCCATCGACGAAAACAAGTGGTAGTCGGAAGGTGCCAAGTCTGGTGAGTAAGAGGCATGGGGTAGCAGCTCCCAGTAGAGTGGCTCCAAGCAGTTGCGGACCATTGTTGACCTATATGATGGTGCATTGTCGTGGAGAAAAATCAGCATGTCATGTCTTTTCTGATATTTCCGGCCTTTTTTCACGAAGAGCACAGTTCATTTGATCAGTTGTTGGTGGTAGCAATGGGCATTGACAGTTTCCCCTGGTTTCAGCAACTCATAGTAGATGACACCCTCCTGATCCCACCAAACGCACAGCATCATCTTCCGTCCGAAACGACTGGGTCTTGTGGACAATGTTGATGGTTGGCCAGGATCAACCCACGATTTTTTGCGTTTAGGATTCTCGAAATAGATCCACTTTTCATCAACAGTAACAATCCAATGCAGAAAGGACTTTCTTTTTTGTCTGGAAAGCCAAATTTTGCATGTGTTTTGGCATTGCTCCATCTGCCGATCAGTCAATTCGTGTGGGACCCATTTTCCGACCTTTTGGACCTTTCCCACGGCGATCGGAAATGGTTTGCTGAGCAATACCCAATTGGTGGGCAAGCATTTTTTGCGATTGCGTGTCGTCCTCGTCCAATAGAGCTCGCACTTCACTGTCCTCAAATTTTTTAGACCGATCTTCACTCTCCTTGTCGGTAACATCGAAATTGCCATCTTTGAACCGACAAAACCAGTCTCTGCACGTTGTTTCCGATAGAGTACGGTTGCCATAGGCCTCCACAAGCATTCAGTGCGATTCGATTGTCGATTTCTTGAGATTGAAGCAGAGCTGTCTGCATTTGCTCTTTTTTTGGCACAAAACTCGACATAGATTACAACAGGAAATTTATGTTGCTCTTTGAAATTGCTGTTGTTGTTGACAGATGTCAAATGCATGAAACTAACAATATGGCGGTTCGATAGTCGTTTTATATGACCACTTACGCCATCTATGAGCAAACAGCGGATTTAAGCTGGTAGACCTGGTATTTACTGCAACTTCAAGAAAGTAGCAGTTCATTGTATGTTCTGTCTCCTTACATTTACATTTTGCATTCAATTTGCTAAGTAAGGAGGAACAACTAAGGAATTTCCTAAGCGAAATATCTCTTTAATGTGTTGACCACGACACCTAATTTTTTTGTGTGTCAACCTATCTGTTTAAGGTCTTTTGGATAAACTAGTTTGGTTTCGCCACCTTTGTCCCTGAATAGTGTCCTTTCCTTGTGAGATGTAGATTCAATTTGACTTCTCAATTACCAAAAATGTATATACATACATTATTTTCATAAGTAATGAAGTAATATCCATAATAAAAATAAAATGCCATACAACTACAGCAATATTTCGCAGAAGTCTATCACTCTGCTTTATCAAGTTTTTGATTTCGCAATAAAAATAGCATTAAGTCTCTCACCTACTTAATGGCCTGATAACAATGTTTCAGTCATCCTTTTATGTCTAAACATACTTAATTATTCCAATTTTCTCAATAAAAACTAACAATAATTAAATCTCTCTTATATTTAATTATTCAAATTTTCATTAAACTTAATGCCCTAATAACAACAGATTAAATTATTTAAATTTTTCTTCTTTATTCCGAATTAATTCTTGAAAATAAGATAATGTGTTATCATTAACAAAAGATCCTTTATCTTTGTTGATGCATGGATAACTTTGCAGGTATCCAGCTTTCATTGATTTTGGTAATATTGAAGAATCATAGTCAAAATTATTCCCCAAGACCTCCCGTTTACCAGAAGCAAGGGCAAAAGCAGCATGCCAGGACCACCCCTTCCCAGGACACAGGTCTCCATGAACTGCAAACACATGGGCAGGCAGTGTTTAGGACCCATGGAGGCTATCCTATGGAAAAAGGACTCTTCCATGGGTGGTCCCCTCACCATACAGGAACCCACACAGAGGGGATGCATTGCTTTGACAATTCTGTTTATTTCTTTAGTAAATGTAAGTGTATAACTATTAACTTTCATTAAAATGAGCTTATATAATCTAAATTCTTAATCAGGTGAAGTTTTATGTCTATATTTCCATTATAAATAATTAAGACTTATCCACAAGTATAGTCTTATAAAGCTTAACAATAAATCCTCATTTGTATACATCTATATGTGTTAACAATATGATTGACAAAAAATTAATATGATGAAATTCTGTAGTTGTTTGAATTACCAATTCTGTAGTTGTAGTTTGTTTTGAATTACCATTTAAACTCTGAAAAAGAAACACTTGTCAAAAAAGCACTAACCTATTAAGCATCTGTGATGGACCCAATGAAGAACGACTAGAAATAACAACACTAAGAGGAGGAACACCACCACCATCAGCTGGCAGAAAATATTGAAAATAATCATCAACTACTGTTTGATAAACAATTTCTCCAGGTAAACTCCAATTTGTAGAATTCTGGAAAAAAAAAAAAAAAAAAAAAGATTTAAAAGGACAACTACTTCACTGTGGTATAAGTGTTTTTCAGATTAAATTCCTAATGAAATGCTAGATAAGAAAAAATAAACTGTAAATATAAGGCTAGATAAACAAATCAATATTTCAAATTTTCATCTTTGTAATATATTCATAAGAAGATGCAATACCTATATAAGCCTTTTGAGTCAAGCAGAGACCCTGGGGCATCTGTTTTGAACTTTTTAGGCTCTCTACAGCTTGACTCAAAGGCTTCCTCCCTTATATCGTTTCATTATGAACTGTTTTACCTATTAGAAGGTTGTTTTTTTTTTGTTTTTTTTTTCCTTTCTTGTGATCAAATGCCTTTTGTAGTGAGCATTTAGTTGCCCAAGAATTTGTTTTCCACAATTTGTTATTTTTATTTTCTTAACTTTTTATTATCAGGGGTCACTTGTCGTCTTAGGAATTAAATTAACTGATTTGCTCTATAATGTGGTCTTCAGATTTTATGTACTAATTTGTGTATCATCAGCTGGTCACAACTTAATCTTTTCTTGGCATCTTTCTTCTTCTTTGTTTTAAATTGCATAATAATACTTTATTCACATATTATTATAAATAGATTTCAGTAACTGATCATTTCTTAAAAGCTACAGGATCTCACAACAGTCTAGGTGGCCCAAGGGGTCATAGGTGATACAGCTCCAGCATTTTTTAACAAAAGGTCTAAGCTGAGGTTGTTAAGTGAGCTCAACACCTGCCTGCCTGCCTTTAACACCTGAGAATGAAACCTGGTACTCATTTTACAGAGGGTTTGGTGAACCCTAGAAGCTATCTGGAGGAGAAAGAACCAGGGAAAAATTGCCAAACACCACCATGAATTGACTGTGGACTGGAAAGCTGGCTGCAAGTGTTTTACCAATTTATCACATTTAATTTTTAAAATAATTTGAGCATCAATAAGTATTAAAATATATTGAAACAGCACTTTGTTATCGTTAATGTTCTTTTATTTTTTATTTCTTTCACTTTTAATTCATATTATCCACACATAAGTTAATGACTTTCTTTTTCTTCTTCTTCTATGGCTCAGTAGCCCGTAGTCGGGCCTTGGCCTCCTCAATCTTTGCTCTCCAAAACTGTCCTTCTCCAACATCGAAGTTGCAGCATAGTGGTAGCATCCTCCTCGACTTGATCTTCCCATCTTATTCTGGGTCTTCCTTTGCCTCGTTTTCCCTCAAATTTTCCTTTTAGCAATTTATTGGGGATACGTTTCTCTTCCATCCTAATGATGTGTCCAGCCCATTCTAAACGTCTTAATCTAACAAAATTGGAGACTGCCAGATCATTATATAATTTATATATTTCTGAATTATATCTGACTATCCATTACTGTTTCTCCTTAACAGGGCCATAGATGCATCGCAGGATCTTTTGTTCAAAGGTGTCAATTACACTAGTGGCCAAAATTGTGAAACCTTTTAGAAAATTTGTGTTTTGGAGGTTTCACAGCTCTGAACAAAAAACTGTTTTTAAAATAATATTATAATATTATACATCATTAGAAACATAATTTAATGCAGAATGTAATGAACTAAACTGTATTGAATTATCATTATTCTGTCAAAAGAAAAGAAAACACAACTGCTTCGGTAAAAAGAAGTGGATTTTCTTAAAAGTCAAAATCGGCCAATGAGAGTGATTGTTCTGAAAGCCAATCATGTGCTGTTATGTTACAGCAAGGAACCAATAAGGTGCTAGTATGAATTGCCTCTCATTTCAGTTAGTATTAGCAGTTCTACTCAGTTGTCAAGAGTAATCAAGTTGGTCGTAAGTTTCTGTTATTTTATTTGTTTCAAAGTTTAAGAGTTCTGTATGATGACAGATTAAAAAAGTTTCACTAGGCACCTAGGAAAATAACTAACACTAACTTTGCTCGAAGAAGAATACATCTATGAGGAAATCATTAAAAAAATTGGTGGAAATATAACCAAAGATGGGATTTCGAAGCTGTGCAAGAGATACCAAGAGACTCAATCTGTTCACAACACACCTGGTAAAGGAAGGAAAGTGTGTACAACAGCTGTTGAGGACAGAGAATTAAAAGACTGAGCTTAATTGACAGAAGAAAATCATCTAATTCAATTAAAAATGAATTATCAGAATGAGGGTTGCATGCGAGTGCAAGGAGTATTTGACGCAGACTCAAAGACTTCGCTTTAAATTCCAGAATTCTATGGAAAAAGTCATTTCTATCTCCCAAACAAAGAATGAAGAGATTAGAATGGACTAAAAAACATGTTAATTGGTTAAAAGAACAATGCGATAAGTAATTCAGAATATCCATATTTAGCAGAGATGGAATAAAATATATAAGGAGGAGAATTGTAGAAGATTTGTTACTGAGTGCACTGTACCTACTATGAAGAATGCTGTTAGTGTCATGATCTGGGCTTGCATGACAGGCTAAAGGTGTAGGCAGAATTTGTGTATTGATCGCACTTTAAATGCCAAAATACATTGAGAATTATACTTGAGCCAAAACTAAAGCCTTTGGCACGTGACCTTTTTCAGAATAATGAGACCTATCTATTTCAGCTCCTTGCTATGTTGCTGCTGTCTGTAAAAAGTGGTTTAAGGGAAATAACATTTCACTTCTAGAATGGCCAGATAATAGGCCTGACTTAAACCCTATAGAAAATTTTCGGAGAATATTGAAGAAACATGTCAGTCAGAAGCAACCTAGGAATAAAACACAATTAATAGAAGTTATAATTCAATCTTAGTTCCATATTATAACACCTGATGAACTAAAACACTTGGTTCACTCTATGGAGCACTATTGTGAAGCCATAATTGCCGCAAAAGATTTCCCAATGAAGTATTTACAGAAGTGGTGAGAGAAATACATTTCATCTTGGTTTTACTGTATAATTTTTTTTTAAATTGTATTTTTTTTTTTTTCAGAAATTGTATTGAATTGCATTTTGTATTATATTGTTTTTCTAATGACGTAAAATGTTATGGTGTTATTCTAAGAAAAAACGATGTTATGAGCCAGCAAATTTAAAAAACACAAATTTTCTAAAAGGTTTCCACAGTTTTGGCCACTAGTGTAATTTAGTGGAAGATTTGGAGAGTGTTCATGTTTCATTTCCATATGTAGTTAATGACTTTATTTTTTGTTATTTCTTCAAAGATTTTTCTATTCCTTGTAGAATTTGGGTTCTTTATAGAAGCAAAATATTATTTTAATCAAAATTTTCTGTTCTCTTAAATAGTGTATTTCAACTAACTTAATTGAAAGCTTTCCAAAAATCTACAATAATTACATAGAAAAAAAAATCACAAAACCTTTTAAAAAATTGGTTATGTACTTTCTTTCCCATTCCCTTTGATTATTTGGATTACAACAATTCATTCATGGTATTCTTTCATGAAACAAGACTGTTCTTTTAATAGCACTTTTAAAACTCTTCTCAAGCTTCCATCTTTTTTTAAATAGTAAATGAGTTTTACACTGTACATTAATTCCTCTATTAGTTGGATATGCCCTATCTGTTTAATACCAGGAAAAAAAGAATCCAGCCTGTCAATGAAAACTATGAACTTAAGTGACTCATTCTAACCATCTATATAAATAAATAAATAGAACATAATAAACTGAAGGGAATAGGTTACAATGTTATTAAAATAATTGGAAACTTAAACCAAACATTAATCTAACAACTGGGATATAACCAAATTCAATAGACAAACTAATTAAGACATGAAAAGCAGGATTCTGTGAGGAAAAAAAGTTAGTTCAAAAAGCGGGGATGAGGAGCCAATAGGGAGAATATGAAGCTGTACAATATATAAAAAAAAAAAGGGAGTAAAATGGGCAGACAAATGGATAACAAAGACTAAACTGCAATGAATAATTACCTTTATAAAGTTACCCTTATGATAGCACAGCTATAAAACATTTAATATCAATTTAGTTTAGCACAGTAATTCTGAAAGTTGGTTGGGCATAAGTGTTGTCAGAAGCTTGTTGCCCAACTCAAACAAATTGAATTTAACCCCACATGGAAGAGAACTTGGTTTAATGTGGCCACCGTTCTTGTGGACCAGAAACTGCATCCTGTGAACTGCAATCTCAACAGCAGAATACAACATGTCTGCAGGAATGCTCATAACAATAAATGCTACATTATCCTTTAAGGCTGCAAAGTTCATGACATAGCCACAATAGACTTTGGCCTTCAAGTAACCCCACAACCAAAAAATCGAACGGTGTAATATCAGCAAAAGCTACTGTACAGGTTGTGCAATGTCGGAAGGTGATCCATTTTATATAAAATGTTTTTGCTGAAGTTGCAGAATGACAAAACTGTTCAGTATATCGCAATACTTCAGTGCAGTTTCCATCCTCTGCAAGGTCAAGCTTTCAAATCATCGATCTAACCATGTTAACTGACAGAGAACCTTTATATAAGTTCTAGTTAGTTCTAAACATGAAGAGCAGCTACTGTATTTCAGCCATTTAGGTAAAATTACTTTGCAAGTAGCACATGATGAGGTAATGTGAGGCACATGTTGAGCATGACTATCAAAAGGAATGAATTTATGACTTTTTTCTGTACTTTATAGCTCTGTTTTGTCTAACGACACAGATAGCAGTTTGTTTTTTGCACATTATCGGTTTCCTGAGCTACAGCAGCACCATATTCCTCCCTTATCAGCAACTTTTTTTACTAAATTTTTTTCATGGAATCCTGCTTTCCTGTTAATTACTCCTAATTAAGTCTCCCACAATAATACTTGATACTTACTTTGCAAGTGGGCCCGGTAGCCGAGTGGGTAAGGGCACTTGGCTGCGGGTTGGAGGTGGCGGGTTCGATTCCCGGCCTCGGCGGAGGACGGGAATTTTTCCACGCTTCTTTCTCCTCCAAACGGGCCCTAGGGTCTACCCAGCCCTCTATAGAATGGGTACCGGGTTTCTTTCCCGGGAGTTAAAGGCGGGCGAGCGACGGGCCGACCCCCGTCCTCAACTTTGTCCCGTAGGTTCTGAACACTGGAGCCTACCCTCCAGTTGCATTGCGCGGTCCTCTGGGCCTGATCGCAACTTTAACTTTAACTAACTTAACTTACTTTGCACATGTTTATTTTGCCTTTATACTGCCTTGCAATTCTATTTTTTAGTAGTAAGATGAGTGCTATGAATAAGAAGAAAAATGAAAATCCCTACTTTATATCAAATTAAAGACAAAATTATTTTCATCTGATAAAGTCCAGAAACAACACTGAGAACAGTATATGGTTACAAAAATCTCATTGTATTTTGAGCAAGTGCCTGAAGAAGTCTCATGTGAAAAAATAAATGCGTATCCAAATGTAATTTGTTACATTTTTCTAATTAACTTCAACCAAAAAACAAAACTGGGAAATTTCATTTCTTATCCTCAATCTTTCTTGTAGCAGAAAGATATTCTAGGTAAAAACAAACAAACAATGAATCAATTTAAATTAAAAAGTTAAATGAGTGAAACTTACCTTTTGAGCATATGGAGTCACTAGATAATATGCAAAATGAAACATGTAGAACTCAAATGCATCTACATGTAATTAAGGAACTTTAAACAAAACAGTAATAGAAAACATCATTAAATGTCAAAATTCAGTAGAATAAAATATTAGCACAATTGATTAAATCTTTAAAATGTCCAATGACTAAGAATTGGTAAAAAATTAAAACTTAATAAGATAATCTGAACTGGCATCTTGGTTAAGTGGTTTGAAAGAATGAATATTAATATAAACAGAGGTATTGTTCAGCACTGTCTGGTACTGAATTTGTTTTAATAACTAGTAGTTAAATATCAAACCAATATTCTAAAATTATGTAGTATTGTTCAATTAACTAAAAATGTTTTTTTTTATCAAAAAGACAGTTTGATTACCTATTCAAAAGCAGTTTTGAAACTTCATAAATTCAATATTTATTCTGCATCATAAGGATGATTAAAAATTTACTAATAATGATTTTAGGACAGCCTGTTTTTTAAATTAGATTTTTGTCTTTTGAGCCTTTTTCAAAAGTAATTAACATCCAGACTTTCTTTACTCATTACCCACTTGATAAAAAAAAAAAATGAGGGCTAACTATATACCCAAAGTTTAGTTGCCCCAAATCACAGAAGAGCTTGTTTGAACAGATGCAGAGAACAATACCAAAGATTGAATTAATGGGCCACCCTTTGAAGACAAGTGCAGACTCCATTTACAGACAGTCTCTTAAATTCCTTTCATTTTTGTTTTTGGAGAGAGAAGGGAACTTAAAATTCCTTCCTTATCTGGAAAAGAGATTTTGATGTGGACACATCTACTAGACAGATGTATATCACTGCATATATCTGACCACATAACTGAAATTGTTCATACTCATTTAAAACTTTTGTGTGTGTGTGTGCGTTATTGGTCTTACGTTTTAAGGAATATCAATGTTCTTTTTCACATGGCTTGGCTTATCAACAATATCTTAAAGAGTGAGAATATTCAAATGGTCATTTGACTGACTAGATCTTCAGATCTGACCCAACAGAACAAACATGGAAAAATTTTTGGTCAATATCTGCTCATACCTTCCATGAACTACACACTGAGGAATAAAATCTCATCAGCAATCTTGTAATTAGCACGACTCATAATGTTAAGTTTCGTGGGATGCGAGATAAAATTTCTTTCTCATTATATCTGCTCTAACACATTCTTTGATATCTGAAAGTCGAATCTTATGGTCTCAGGATTATAAATCATAAAATGAAAAATTATTTTTATCGTAAGTTAATTTTTTCTTACCATAATGATTCAGTGTATGTAAATTTCCCTACATTATTTTGTGGTTTTATGATGTCAAAAAAATGCCTTAGGAGACGAATTTTGTTCATCAGGGAATTATGCGACTCCAAAAATCTATTCAGCAGAGAATAGAGGTTTTTTTTTTATAGACAGGGAAATGCATTTATGCATACCATTCCCGCTGGGATTGATAATGTGAGACTCAATGAAACGACTCCTACTCACTAAAACCCTACGTCCGACTCCCATAACACACTACGTAGAACCACCATCGGGTACCACTTCATGCAGGGCAGAATGACTACAGATCCATCTCAGATATCAGTCCAGAACTGATTACGTCTGATTTTCTCTGCCATTCGAAGTTTCCATATAACAATGGCAGCACAGTCAGTCACTGCCTTCCAATTAGACGGGGAGATAATCATCAAACCAATGATATTCTGGAGTCACACGCTGTCGAAGAGATTTCTCCAGCTCATCTCTGTCTTCGTGAAAGCGAGGGCAGACAAAGAAGACATGCTCCACGTCCTCGTCCAAGAACTGGCAAGTTGGACATGTCGACAATTCCAAAGCGCTTCTGGTACGCTAGAAAGCAACCATGGCCACTCAGTAGCTGAGTCAGGTAGTGGTCCAACTCACCGTGTTTTCTTTCCATCCATGTTGCAATATTAGGTATAAGATAATGGGTCTATCTTCCACTGGTCGATGAATCCCATCGTCTCTGCCATCTGACCATTGTCTTGCTCTTCTCAGCCCTCGTGATCTTGGGTCGAAGAGCATCACAACGTTCCTGCATACCAATGTATATTGCGCTTCTCTCGCTCGCCATGAGATCGATAGGCGGCATCCCTGATATGACGCACTCGGCGTTGTATGAAACTGTGCAGAATGCACAAGCGACCCGTAGAGCGCATTTGATATATGTATGATTTGGTCTCCATGGCAAGGAACCAGATCGGAGCTGCATAGAGCATGATAGAGATAGCCACACTGGACAGGAGTCTTCATCAGCTCTGCCGAGGTCCTCCGATGTTCGGCATGATCCTAGCCAAGGCATTGACCACTCGTGCAGACTTTTCACTCACAATTCGAAGGTGTTCTTCGAACCGAAGCCTTGCATCAATCTGAACACCCAGATACCTGAGAGATGGTTGCAACAGAATATCATGATCACCCACGGTGAGGGTGACAATCTCTCTCGTTTTCCTGCTGGTCACTAGAACCGCCTCCGTCTTGTGATCTGCTAGCTGTAATCCAATCTAGCTGAGAGCCACTGATGGATCCTGTCAACAGCCACATTCGATGTTTGGGTGACAACTTCCAAGTGTTACTTGACTATAACCAATGCAACATCATCAGCAAACCCCACTACATTCACTCCCTTGGCATTGACAGCCTGAGTACTGCATCATACTTAATGTTTCAAAGCAAAGGACCAAGTACCGATCTCTGTGGACCACCACAAGTGATGTTGTAGGTCCTCATTCCAGCTTCGGTATTATACATCAGGATACGATCTGTGAAATAACTCGCAATTGCAGTTCCAGTTTGCCGAACTGAACGCATTCCTCACATCCAGCGTTATTATGGCACAGTACCACTTTGCCCCTCCCTTCCAGCATTTGCTCTCAATGGCCTCACAAGCCAAATTAACAATGACCCTAACAGCTTCTATTGTAGATCTTGATTTCCTGAAACTACTGGTTTTCAGAGAGACCATGTGCTCCTTCACTGAATGCCTCCAGACGATTGCAAATAATCCTCTCCAATACCTTACCTGCCGTATCCAACAGGCAGATTGGCCGATACGACGATGGATCATTAGGCGGCTTGTTACCTTTAGGCAAAAGTACAAGCCACTGCTGCTTCCACAGGCTTGGAAACATACCCTCCTATAGACAAGCATAAAAAAATCTCAGGTCTAACATTCCATACTCTTGGATGTGTGGATCCCAACCTTGATGCACCAGAAGTGGAGATCTCAAAAATTATGGCTTGATGGTCGCTGTGAGTATAATGACTACACACTTCCCACAACGTAACACAAGAGGCCAAACAATCACTAGTTAAAGTCATGTCGATAATGGAACTATTACCATTTCTGATGAATGTTGTATTGAGCCGGTATTGTGGAGGACAACATTTAGAGTGTCGAAGACATCCAAAAGTATCTCACCTCTTCTGTTGTTTTCTCGACTTCCCCATTCGAAAGCCTACGCATTAAAATCACCTGAGATAACCACAGGGCACCGACCTTGGAGCTCTAGTATTAGGCGATCGAGCAACAACTCAAATTCCTCTAATGGTGCACTTGGTGGAGCATAGACACTAAAGATGTACGTCTCTCACCTTTGCCCAAGTAAATGCATGTTGTTGAGTCTGCGGAACTTCCTGGATGAAATGATTCTTGCAGATCCAAATGGCTGCCCAGTAGTATCAGAGAGTAATATGGTTAGAGGTGACATAATACAGATGTAATATCCTTTTGGGGTGTAGTGGAGTCTCAAAAAACAACCTAAAATGATACATATCCTTTTTTGGGTGATCTTTTAAGTACTACTGTTCAGAACAAGCTAATTATTGGTGCCCAGGTTTTCAAGATAAAGCATTTATTTTAGCAGTTTAAGGAGTCAAAATCTCCTGCATTAAGTCATCTAAACATATCCTTTGTTTTTTATGGATTTTAAGGTTAAAATGGCATAACTATAACAAGACTGAGGAAATTTATGCAAAAGCATATTTTTATAGATTGTTTCTCATCATCATCATCATGTGCGATCTTCGTATATACGAAGTTACGCGGTCTACGGAACCTAGTGACCCCCGAAGGGCGAACCCCTAGGAGAAGCCGTAGATATACTAGGGAACAGATTCTGGGGGTGGTTTCCCGTTGCCTTCCCCCAGGACGCCATTAAGGAATGACGTCAGACCGAAGAGAAAGTGAAGAAGAGGCTGGACAACACAGGAAAGGAAATTGAAACAGCCATGCCCCTGCCGGGATTCGAACCCAGGAATGGCGCACTGGACGCCACGGCTGGCCACCGCCGAGACCGCACGACCCCGCCAGCACGGCAGATTGTTTCTACTGAAGTAAAATTTGAATTTCTTTATCAAATAGGTGACTGTGATGTAAAATATACATTCATTTTTCATATTTTGTGAGGTTTGATGAGTACTAAACTGCAGAGAAAAATCTGCATGTGACTTTTCATTTATAGTTTGATAATTGCTTTGAACTGCAACATAAGCTAAAGTATCCCAATATAGGCCTTTGCAGTCCCTTGGGGTCGCGGGAGGTAAGGCTCACGGCGTTTTGTGACCAACAAGACTAAGTTGAGGTTGGGTAGGGTCAGCCTGATGCTCCCCACTTCTGCATTTAACTCCTATGAAAGAAACCCAGTACCCATTCTACAGTGAGCTGGGTAGGCCCTAGGACCTGTTTTGGAGGAGAATGGCGTGTGGAAAAATCCCCGCCCTCTGCTGAGGACGGGGATCGAACTCGCCACCTCCAACCCTCAGCCATGAGCTCTACCAATCGGCTACTGGGACCAAACAACACAAGTTAGGCTTATTGATATCTGACATTTTATACAATTTTCCCGAGATTTTTTAAATAATAAAGATTAGTGTTAGTACAATGTGAGCTTCACAGTAGCCAGAGATTTGATTACATCCCTAGTACATGGCGTGTGTGTTTTTTGTTTTGTTTTTTAAGGTACAGTTCCACTCACTTGCTGTGCAGTGAGTTTGAGTGGGGGAGGTCACTTGCTGCACAGCAGGTACGTTTCCGTTCAGGGCTGCCGCCCTCTGCCGGGGGATATTTTCTCCCTTCTTCGACCAAGTAGGGGTTGCAAAACTGCTCAATTCAGTCAACATGGACAGGATCATAACAATTTAACCTCTTTCTTCTGACTATCTGCTGCTTGCAGCAGGAAAATGATTGCCCCTTTTTCGACTGCGCCCTTCTGCTGCAGAGTCTTCATCCGCTGCTAGCAGTGAACGGAACCGTTTAAATTGAAAATAGAAGGGGCCTAAGAGTCACAGTCAACGTTGTCGCCCGTGGGCGGCAGTCGCTGCTGCACAGCAAGTGAGCGGAACTATACCTTTATAGGTTGGGGAAAGAGCTAGTATGATGAATATATTGTCATTGTTTACAGTATATATTTTTTTTTTTGTGCAACTGTATGCAGCACAAAAAAATATGTACTATAAACAATGCAGATGTACTGGAGTTTTGTAGTGCAGAAACTTACTCAGTCTGTTTGTAACTCTCCAAAGGAAAATTGTTAGGTTAGGTTTTAGAAGAGAAAGAAGAGGATTACCTACAAGGAATCTTTATTATTTGCAAGTGGAAAGAACTTTCACAAAATAATTGGTACCTTAGCTCCTAAAATGGTAGAATTATATAAATTCAAAGGTAAAATTTTTAAATGACTTACCTGTGGAAGAGGTGGGGAGGGGGTATAAAATACCACCTATAATATTTTCTTTAGGTAAGAAAATCATCATCTTCTGCTTTCACCATTTTCGGACATCCCTCCCCACACAAATACACAAACACCCACAAGTACACTATCCTATACATTTATTTGAGATTATACACTAAATAAAATCTAAAATGACAACTTTTGCTACAATTCTAGATATTTCTGTTTGAAAGGATACTTAAAGACAATGTTGTTCGAAGCTGCCCTGGCGTATGCATCTGCAGCTTATTGACATATAAATGTGGAATAATACCTTCTTCAAGAACTCGTCTTGTTGGTGCCTATTGAAATTTAAGTACAAAAGAGAAAAAAAAGATTATTCAAAATTTCTTTACCTTCAAATTAAATCTTTAAACATTTATTTCAAAATTGACTTACAGGAAGGCAGGCTACAGGAAATTCATATCTCAGACAGCTATCACTCATTAATTTATACACAAGCTTCAGCACAGGTCCTGTAGGCGAAAGGAAGTGCCTAAAAGCTTCAAATTCTCGAGGTTGAGTTGATCGAGAAATTACTCGGAATCCCCATCCTGGAGGATTACTGTACCCAAACATATCTTCTACGAGAGCAGGAAACAACACTTGCAAATCCTGTAACAATAATGCAAAATTTATTTAAAATAATAATAATAATAAAATCATCATTAAGCATGAGAAAACTTCCACACACACATATAAAAGGTATGAAATAAAAATTAAAAATCACAGAACATTCCAATTGCAATAATTTGCCTGTCAACCGTGGCATGCACATTATGTGATACTGCCAGTCATAATTTACAATATCTATTGTCAACAGATGTGCCTATCTTTGAATTTCTCAACTAACTCCCCCCCCCCATCTGTTCACTGTGAAAATGTTATGTTTGACAATAGAGGCTTTACATTTTATACTAAAAATACAGCATGTAAATATACTTTGGTAGTCATTATTTCATCACTTCGTACATCCTATACCTGAAAAGTCAAGATTCAAGTTTTTTTATGGCAAGTACTTTTCAATGACTTTCTTTCCTGAAACTTCTCTACAAGAGATATTAAAGATCTGAATATTCAAAAAACTGAATGATTGCAATGTTTGGAGCCATATAAGAAACAAAGTCTTTGGTTCCTTTCTCACATTCTTTTAATAGAATAAAAATGTTATTCATACATAATAAAACTGTAAATCCATGACTTAAAATGAGCCATTTCAATTTAAAATAGATAAAGGTTTACATTACAGTCCATCTATAATGACTAAAAATATAACTATATTCAGCTGTAATAAGAGCAATAAAATGATTTTGATCTCAAGTCTATGTTAGTTTTAAAGATGTGAATGTTTTTGTTAACATCAAAATGCACAAAAACTGACACCCCTTTTAAAACCATGGATTGAAACATGAAAATGAGCGATTAAAAAAATAAAAAGTAAAATGTTTTGCACTGCACAAATGTACAGAAATACGTATATAAAAATGAAAGGTATCCAAGTCATGCAACCACCAATGGGTAATTTGGCATAAAGTGACCCTTACAATATTGCATTCTGACAACAACATTTCTGTTGAAATTTGCAACTGAAACAGAATCTTCAGTGAAAGTTCACATTAGAAATTTTTCTATATCAATACATGCAGCTATATTGTTAATGAAAGTTAAGTTAATTAAGTTAATGAAAAGGCCTGTATTTTTTTCAATAACATTTTGGATTACTACGCTGCCTAGAGCATCAGTGATTCAAACGGGTGAATTTTCTGTTTGAATCGCCGTATTTTCAAACTATATTTAGTTTGAATCAGTTTGAAAATATGGGTTTTACACCTGGCTATAAGTGAGAGTTACTGCTTACAGAGCTATGACTAAAGCAAGGGATAACTTGAATTTACTAAATAAATATGCAGTGACTAAGTATTAATTGTTGGATATTTCATTTACGCGTTTCGAAAAGAGTACCAACTTTGCGATTTTTTTTCCAAGCTCAGGAGAAACCATCTTGATTTTCCAAACCATCTTGATTTTTTTTATCAGTTACCTTAGACATTTTTTAGACTTGGGTTAAAATCTCAAATTTTTAAATGTTGTCCCAGATGGCCATTTAAATTTTTTCCTAAATGCTTACATGCTGTCTATTACTACAAAACTATTAATCCTAGACTAATTTCGTTGGAATTTTTGGATTCAGCATACGAAAATACATGGGGAAAACAAATTTGGTTCCATTTGATTGATTAGGAGATGCGATATTCAAGAAAATACATCAAAAAGGGGCATGGCACCAAAAATTAAAAAAACTTCAAAAATTCATATCTTGGCAAATATTTAACCAAAAAATCCCATATTTTGCAGAATGTGTTATCTTATGACTCTTTACATGCAAATAAATTTTCATAAAAATCTGTGATGGTGTGGTGAACTCATCAGGTGATCTGACGTGGAATGACCCTGCTATTACCCAAAGTGGTTGTAAAAACTGTTTCTTAATAAGCATACAGCATATTCTCATCAGCAAGGTATAGATGAAAACATTCTTTGCTATGGACCACTTACAGAGCTCATTTACCGGCTTTTGGAGAACTGTCTTCAATCCCTGTTGAAAGAAATCTAAAATTATGTGCTTGTTAAAGCAGATCTTGCCAAGTTGAATTGGACTGAGTGTCTTTAATATATAGTCTCACTTTATTTGCTTTTTGTTTGAGATGTCATGTGAAGATCATTTATCATAATAAAAAAAAAAAAAAAAAAAAACAACAAAAAACAAAACACTATCACGCATGAAAAACTTTCCTAAATCTACTGACAACCCACCTTACTCTTACAAAAAAAAAAAAAAATGGACTGATACTGATAAAGGATTCCTAATTCCTTCTGGTTTTAAAATGTAGCACTGAAGTTTTAACATTTATGTTGTAAATCCTCTGCATAATAATACCTCATAATAATATGTAATTTACAATTCTGCTATATTCAGATATAGCAGTGCAGTTTTGAAAAATTCAATTTGCTATCTTGCTTGACAATGGTATCTAGTAGTAACCTAATGTATCAAAACTTACACCTTAATTTAAAAAAAACTAAAAAAAAATGGCCAGGATAACATTTAATGTTTTTAAAATAAATAGCAAAAATAAAAAAAATAAAATAAAATAATTTAAGAAAAAAAGAAAATATACAGCAGACACAGAAGAATACCTGTCCCAACAACATGGACTCTCTTTTATCAGTGCAATTGTAATTATAGCAAATTATGTAAAAATAATTAATGTCATTACTGAAAGTTTCAAAGCCTATGTATTTTGTAATTCTAAAATAATACTTACTTTTATGCTTGCTTCTTCGATGATTGTTGACAACTCGAGACATCTTTGCAGAACTGGATTGCTTAAGGCAAACTGAAATTTGATCTGCGGAGAAAGACAAAAAATATATTCTAAATTTCCTCTTTAAAATTAAATTTTAAAACTGACAAGGAATGAAGAATATTGTCAAATCTACCAAAAAAAAAAACAGTAAATATTTCATTTCTTTACTATTTTTAATTCTGTTACTAATCAAAACTCATTGTTAGATTGTGTGAATAATTTATCAGAATAATAAATATATTACATAGTGTATATCTATCAAATTTATAAAATGCAGTAGAATCAATATTTCAACTACTGTAGCTAAAACAAAAATAAATGTTGTTTATTGTCTTTCTGTTTTATTAATTTTCAGACATTTCACTTTACAAGAAATACGTTATTTACTATTTCACTCTCCTTATTTCTTTTGTTTTCTTTCATTCTCTTTCTTTTGTCTTTGCAGTCATCTTCTTCAATTACTGGTTTCGATGAAAGAATATCATTTAATGTAGTCCTGGGAATATGGTATTCTTTGGCAAAAGCTGTTTTCAAAACATTTGATTTTTCAAAAAGTGCAATTAAGTCTTTTTTTTTCTTTAAAAGATAACGAGGTAAGTTTTCGTTTCCCTGACATGTTAAAAACGTAATCGAACCATGAAATTGCAAGAGAAAAAATAGCCCTTATAGAGGGCTTACTCGCTATGAAATGAATTCACACTCAGGAGCGGTCAAGAAAAACATCTACACTCGACAGAGTCACAGCGAGAAGTGTGGTTTGAATGATTAGCAACGAGATTCTAAGAACCCAAATCCTCTGAAGTGACAGGCATAGTCGAAAATTCCCCGTAAAGGCTTGACTTTCTTAAAAGTGATGGGGCGGGGCTGAAAATTCAACACGATAGCATGCAAAATGGAGAAGAAAGATGCTTTTGGCCATTTTTGAGGGCGAAGAGTTATCCGGAGTAGAATTAAATTTGGTGACGGGTAAAGGAAGGTTATTTTACATTATTGTGTATGAGACTTTGTCGGGACCAAAGGAAAACGACAACTTAAACGGAGTGACGACTTAACGAGGTTTTACTGTATTATATTTAGATTTTAAAAGAACAAGTAATATTATTTATAACTAAGGTTATAAGAAGAGAGATTAAATTATTGTAAGTTTTAAAATCTATAAAAAAAAAAAAATCCTAATTTTACTTAAATTTTTCTTTTTTGAATAAAATCTATATTCTCAGAAATTATTTGGTTATTACTTTAAATTAACTTCAATTTTCACTCCCGTCCTCTTAACTTTTACATCATTCTTAAGATCAAAAAAATAATTATGATTATCAAAATAATAATGATAGTAATTAACAGCAAATCTACACTTGGCATTACTAAATCTCCTTTTGAAAATCCTATCTAAACAAATTTTTTCGAAAAAAGGAATTGCTTGAGATAAAAGAAAAGCAATGAAGACAACACAGTAAACAAGAAACCAATAAAAGAATATATTTATAACTCTCCCCCTCCCCAGACAAATCAATGCATTTTTTTTTCACTATGAATATTTAAAATAAAAGACCCAGTAATTAATGAGCACATATTTTAAGAGTTATTGCCTGGAAAATTGAAATATTCAGGCATAGGAATTATCCCATCCTATCAATGTGTCTGTCATGTGTCAATATCAATATTGACATAGTTTTGTAAGCTGTATTCAAATTTTCCTGCTCTTAGGTACACCTTTTTGTAAATAAACAATGCTGTGATATACATATTTTTTTTATTTTATTTTATCCATAAGAGTATATTTACAGTATGAGGATGGGTAATTAGATTATGACTTATCTACAATACTTTTAAGGACAACTGTTTTGGTCAAAATTTTCTAACTGAATAAAACATCTTTCTCTTTGCTGCTCTCATGTGTGTATGTGTTTGTGTGTTGACGGTTGCTTCTGTCTTCCCTGGGAAATAGAGAATGATTAATCTGATGTTTTTCCAACTTGTATGGAAACATTCTTGAAATATTTTCTGAATTTGTTTACAGTTCCTTAATATGGAGAAAGATTTGCAATGGTGCCATTACTGTTTATTTAATTAAAGTAATCTCAGTTACATACAGGTTTACTAGCTCAAAGATATTGGGCACCAATTTTCAAAACATGCTGAGCAGAAAAATTGTCTTTTTATGACCTATTTACTCTCCCTCTATTCTAACGTAATTTTGAAACACCAGGCTGGTCACTTGCAAAGTTATTGAAGTGATTTCCAGCAAGAGCCCTACATCATTTTGCCTTCCCTGCCTCCTAATGTAATTCACAACAAAGCTTTCAGATCAGCATTTCATAGACAGGCCTGCCACCTATCGACAGATTTCTTGGACTAGCTCATATAATTCTTTAATTTCAAATCCTGCAAAATATTTATTTCTATCTTAACTAGATAAAAAAAAAATATTCAAAGCTTAGAAGCATTTTGATACTTCTCACACATATTTTGTATCTAAAAAAAAAATAAACAATTTTTAACTTAAAAAAATTATCTGTATTTCTTTTCTCTTTTTTTTCCAGAAATTCAGAAAGATAAGTTATGATCTATAACTACACATTGTTTCTATTATTTTCTGTAACTTTAAACACCAAAAGAAATATTTATAAAATGATGTAATGTCAATTGACTACTTGCTGAAAATGAATTTTCAGTTTAATCCATTTACTAAAAATAACAACAGGAAATTCAATTGCTTAGAATTAAAGCAAGATATGAAAAGGGAAGAAAAATCAATAACATGCACAAATTCGTTAGAATTGTTTGCTTTTAACGCATTGAGCCATTATCAATAGCAATCTGGGACAGCTGTTTCGTCCTTATTAGGACTCATCAGCCAGATTTAGCTTTGATAATGGAACTCGGAATGCATCGATACCTATGATCCCGTCTCCCCCTCAGGAAAGTGGGACCCGGTTGAAAGCAAACAACTAAAGAAAAATCGCTGTAACCAGTACAGGAAAATTACATCGGCCAGCTTTGCGCTTAGCTCAGAAGGCATTTAATAAAGGCATAAGACCTAACGAAAAGTCGAAAACTTAATAATAACAGAAGGTTTAACGTGCATAATGTAATATGAAAAGGGAAGAAAAATCAATAACATGCACAAATTCGTTAGAATTGTTTGCTTTTCCATTATCCGAGTTCCATTATCAAAGCTAAATCTGGCTGATGAGTCCTAATAAGGACGAAACAGCTGTCCCAGATTGCTATTGATAATGGCTCAATGCGTTAAAAGCAAACAATTCTAACGAATTTGTGCATGTTATTGATTTTTCTTCCCTTTTCATATTAGGGGATGTCCATTAATTAAGTGAGGTCAAAAGGGGGAGGGGGAGGGGGTCCGGCAAAATCTCACCAAATCTCACCAAGGGGGAGGGGGGGGGGGTCCAAATTTTTTAAAAAACACCTCACATAATTAATGGACGTCCCCTTACATTATGCATGTTAAACCTTCTGTTATTAAAGCAAGATAATTTTAATAAAAAATCACAAGACATTTAATCTTGTGCCATGTAGTTGTTTACTAAAATATGAAAGTAAATTATCAAATGAGGTATATACCTGTCATAATATATAAACACAAACTTCAAAAAAAGAAAGTAAGTCAGTAATTCTACTAGTTACTGTATACATTGTAGGAAATCCTTAAATACATAAAAGCATGCTTAAATGCACAGAAACAGTAATTATCAAATGTTAAAATGCTCCAAATTTAATCACTAATTTTCTTGCCCAGATTATTTCCAGTGATAACACAGTTATGCCATTAAGTAACAAATATTTCATCAAATTTTAAAATAATATTTTTTTTTCCTTTTCTAATAATATAAATCACTGATAGAAAATCACAGTTGAAAACCAAGAAGTGTTAAAAAAAAAAGGGGGGGGGGAGATAATAATAAGTGAGACCTGACTTTCTATATGAGCCAGGATAGAAGTAAACTAGTTGTAAACAAAAGCTTTTAATATCTTTCCTAAATAACTGATTATGATTGGTTTTCAGTTAACTCTCTTCCATCCACAGTCTTCTACAACTAGCATGCCCACTCTTACCAGCTGTTTTGCTTATAATTCAGCTCAATATAAAAATTATTTTTGATTCACTGATCATGCGAAAAAGATGTAAATCATTGCACAAACATTAGAACTACAGATAGTCCTCGACTTATGATGGTGTTAAGTTTGACGAATGTGCCATAAGTCAATTTGGTTGCAAATAAGTCAAAAGTCATATACAGTCAAGTATATAGTATGTCAGAAATCATATATACAGCACACATTACTAAGTCATACATCCAAATACTTTTAAAGTTAATTACATGCACACAAAAAAGGTAAGGCAATACTCATACAATCTTAAACCCTTTAAGGACTGGTATTTCAAGTGCCTTTCCTCATGGAAAGTAAAAATAAGAGTAAAAATTAACAATTCTTTAAATTGATTTTTTTTTTTTTTTTTTTTTTCAAATATAGCTTATATGAGTGAATCTACAGAAAACCTGCACTTTTGGTCAAAAAATTTTGAGGTTTTAAATTTCAAGATTTCCTTTTCAAAAAAATTGAGACAATTGCTTTTGATATTATTACATCTATGATGTATGTGGTTCAGGTCATTCCACTTTGGGTTTTTTTTTTTAAAAAAAAAAAAAGAAAAGAAAAACAAGATGTCCACTGAAGTGACTTGTGATGATAATAATGTCGGATTTTAATATAAATTATATTCGAAATAATGAATTTACATGGGAAAAACTGTGAAATAAGTAAATAGAAGACTATAATTTATGAACTAAAAGAACTTTTAGCATCCTGGCATCCTTTTACAAATAAGAACTTACAAAACACAACATTTCTATTCAAAATCGACCTGACTATAATGTAAATGCAATGTTAACATTTATAGGCTTATCTTCATTGTATTTGTGTGTGTGTGAAATTACAAACATCAGTAAAACAAATCACTTCTGCCAACAACCACAGGACTCCATGGATCCCACATGTCCACAGAAGTGATGAATCCTTATGTTTCTTGGTCCATGTGCTCTGCATTTTGAGATTATGAATAAGTGTCATTCAGAAATTTAAGATTACCATATTTCAATTGTCATGCCCAGTAATGATCATTTTTCCATAGAAAAATTAAATTCTAAACAAGACCACAGAAGTGATGGGTTGAGCTGTGCAAATTATAAAAAATGAATAGCAAGGTAATATTTCCTGACAAATATCAAACTCAGACTAATAAAATCACTTCCCGATCCAAATTGGCCATCTTATCCTCTTCACAGAAGTCATGGCTGAAGTTTGTGATAAGAACTTAGGTTGCAAAACAGTTTTACTGATAATTAGAAAAAAAAAGTTATATATATAAATATATTAAAAAATATTAACAAATAAAGCAGTTTTCATCTTCAGAAGCTGTCCAACTCCAGCTTGTGACAGTCCACGGAAGTGAGAAATCACCTTCTGTGGACAACTTTTTTTTTTTTTGCATAAAATTTTCAAAAAAAAAATTATACTAAACAACAGTATATTTTATTAAAGAAGGACCAAGCACACACAATAAGTAAAAATAAATATAAGCACTTCATTATAAAAACCTCATGACATGTTTCGAGGATCTTAATCCTCCTCTTCAGATGATAAACCTAATATTAAGGAAAACTCTATGGCTCCGAACATAGAATACATTGGGTAAGTTATTATGTCAAAATAAAGAACATGAACATGTACGTAATTTAGACAGAACTGATGTAGTTTATGGAATAAAATGTGCAGAAGGGGGTGATAAATGCCTATATATTGGCGAAACGAAACGCAGACTACAAATTCGTATAAATGAACACGAAGGGGCAGTCAGGAGGAAAAATAAGCGGTACCAAACAGCTCTGCATCATCAACAAACGGGACATACGCTACTCACCAATGAACCAATTGTTTATGCTAATGAGAAGGACACATATCTAAGAAAATTCATGGAGACTTTGTTAATAAAAACAATGAGATGCTATAACACCGAAATTTCGGTGACTAATGCCCTACAATATAACTTGATATGACCATTTACTATTTGTTTTGATAGTTCATATAATAATGTTGCACAACATCTTTATTAATTTGGTAACAATTACTGTAAGCTATTGAATTATTACTTTGTATTGATTTGTTGAAATTCTTTTCTGGCTTCAATATTATGTTCGGAGCCATAGAGTTTTCCTTAATATTATGTTTATCATCTGAAGAGGAGGATTAAGATCCTCGAAACATGTCATGAAGTTTTTATAATGAAGTGTTTATATTTATTTTTACTTATTGTGTGTGTTTGGTCCTTCTTTAATATAATTACGCACATCATGTCTAATAACAGTATATTTTGTACTTCAATATGTGATTCTGAAAAATGACAAATATTTTCAATCATTTTCAATTTATAGTTCTGTGACACAAAGTACAGGTTTTCCGTAGATTCACCCATTCTCTAGAGCACAATATATACTGTGTCAATGGGCCATGGCAGGCCTTAAAGGATTAAACAATTATAGTGCAGCAGTAATGTACTGTACGCTACAGTACATCCTGTGTAACGTGAACGCACACAAGAGATAGCAGAGGCAATGAAAACAGTTCCTAAGATAGTATTGGAGATGAAAATAGTCCTACCTTGAAAACAAACTATCATTCAACGAGATATTTTTCGCAGCAAACAGAAACTGTAAACAATAACATAGCTGTTTATCATAGTTGTCAATCATATCAATATCATTATTCAATAGCAAAGTCGGTATGTTGTACAAATGAGCAAGCCTCATGGCTGCTACCTGGAATATGTTTTATGACTATGACAGCTATTAGCCTAAAGTTCTTACAGACATTAGGCTACCGCCTACGTCTGTTTGTCTGCAGGAACTAAATTTCACTAGATTACTAATTTAGAACATAAATTAGGAAATAATACAACTCTATTAGAACATAAGGATATAATTACTTACATTACTAAAGAAATAAAATTGCCAGACTGCTTCCTGAAAACAATACAGTTGTAGTTAGAAAGCAGTTTCAAAACAACATGAAGATTTAATACAGCCTCATTGATATGTCTAATTATTACAGGATTTCTCCTCAGTGGCATATTACTAGTTAAAATTTGTAGACATCAATTCGTATAATAGAGTTTACTTTATGAATTTAAATATAAATATATATATTGAATTGACCAAAAAGTTTGGTTTTTAAGTAAAAATAAAAGACATTTTCATTGTCACCAATAATTTTATTGAACATCTTCCAACAGTTTGTTCCACTACCTATCTTTCAGGCAACTTTATAATTCCATCTTCCCACAACTTATCTTTTTCAGCAAAAAAATGTTCCAGGTGCCTATGGAGTCTTCCAGGGAATTGAATTTTTTTCCATTAACCCGGCAGTGGTCGCGCCCATTTTTGAAACACCAATACTTTCAAAATTTCAACGTTTAAGATATTTTTTAATAATAATATCATTTATTGACTGTTTCTGAAGATTTTTGTTATAATCATTTATAATAATATATATATTTATAAATATATAGATTAAAATTATTTAAGAAAACATTGTAAAAAACGGAGAAAAAGTGTATTGATTACATAATTGATAGAAAATTAAGGCATATATATATTTTTAGTTAAAACTATGATAAACTAATTATAAATTAGTTATTTCTAACTAATTTCTTTGAGCAAATATTGTTCTAATTTTTTTTGTGTGTGTTTTTCTAATGCATTCTCCACCAAGTCTTGATATTCATTATCATCATTGTGTGTTGACTCTTTCTCACACTCTAAAATGGGCTGTAAAAGTATTTTGCTTATTTCATTATCACTGAGGGATTTCATCTCTTCAAAATGATAAAAATAAGAAGTAAACTCAGGACCAAACTAAACTGTTCGTAGAAATAACTCATGAAAGAAGAATTAATTAAAAAATTTAAAATTAAATTAAAAAATAGGTCTAAAAAAATTACTAGTTTAATAAATAATTATAGAATAAATAAATTGTTCAAAATAACTTTAGAAATCCAAGTTTGTAAGGCAAACTTTACATTTAACGTATATAAAACAATTTTTCCCTGTATGCACAAAAAGTTACACGAAAGGTCGCACTGGGTCTACAGGACCCAACGTATTTTTTTTTTTCCTTCAGATCGGGACAAATTATATTCCACCAAAACTGTCACATGAAACATCATGTGGTTTTAGAAAGGTACTGAAAAAACCAATCCTGTGAAGAGCTCCCATCTATAAGTAAAAATGAAAACAAAAACGCATGGGTCTCTCAGACCCATCGCGACCACTGCCGGGTTAAGAGAATTTTGTAAAGACCCAAAGAAATGGAAATCTGAAGGTGCAATGTCTGGTGAATATGGTATACGAATCAGAGCTTCCCAGCCAAGCTATAACAGTTTTTGTCTGGTCATCAAAGAAAAATGAAGTGTGGTGTGTTTATTGTCTTCCATCTTCAATATTAAATTGGTGACACAAAATTCACCAATTTTGATCAGTTTTTGTTTTATATCCACGCTGATATGACAGCTGTCACAATACAACCTAACAAAATGGTGTTGAATGACATTAAAGACACCTAACCTCTATTAGAGCCAATGTAGGTAAAAAAAACAAAAAAAACAAAAAACAAGCTTTTTGGTCAACCAGTACCAATGTCATATAATGTGAGGGGTATAATTTGGAATTCTTCGCCAAAACCATTTCTAGCTTTAGAGTTGCTCTTTACAAAGGGCCTTTTAACTGTTAGAAATTAAATACACACATGTAATCTATTTTTTTTTTTAAACATAAACTTCGTCTTGATTAATAATTACTAATTACTATTAGAATAATTAAACTTTAAACAGAATCGAATCTTAATAGATTAATTCACTATCCTAAATATTTGTAACAAATTCCTAATTCAAATTCCAACAACACATTTAAAAAAACACACACACACACACAAATACAAGTTAGGAATTACAAATAAATTGGTAACTTTAAAAACAATACTAAATCTAAATTTAAAAGCTTAAATTTTCATTATAAACTTTAAATATACATTTTAAGCACTAAAAAACTGTTATTTTCTTAAAACCTTATCTATTCAAAAATCTCAATATTACTACCTCTTTACAGAAAATTATTATAATCTTAATTCAAAATATAGTTGGTAATTAAATTTCATAAAATAAATAAATAAATAAAATTAGTATTTATTAATATCAGATCAATATACAGTCGGACCTCCATTTAACGAACCTCTATTTTGCGAATTTCTCTATTTTGCGAACTTTTCTTTGGAACCAAGAACATTTTGCTAATTTCTTCGTAAAATAACCTCCAAATAGCGACGTGCAATTTCTATTTAATGAACTTTTTCGAGGATACAGCTGAGGGAAAAAGAAGAAATTAACGATGATATGCTGATTGATGATTATCTTTCACTTGATTTTGAAGTTGAGACCTCGGAAACACTGAATCGGATATTTTGGACAATGTGAAAAATAAAAACAATACAGCTATGAATTAAGATGAAGATGATGAAAATGGAAATGATCATGAAGAAGAAATCAAAAAAACCTTCGTGTGATGAAATGTTAAAATAATTTCAAACAATCTGATGCGGATTACAATTTGAAAAAAATACTCCTGAATTCAGGGGTTTTTAGTGCGAGACGTACTATGAGCGAAAACACTTTTTCAAAACAAAAAAAAAAACTCAAGACAAAATTAACAAACTTTATTATTAAAATTTAAGTACGCCTGTGGTAATGTACGCTTTATGTCATTAAAATTATTACTTTTTTAATAATATTTATTGTTTATGTATTTAAATCTGTTTTATGTAGTTTAAAGTAATTTTAAAAGGTGAATCTCTATTTAACGAATTTTCCATATAACGAACATTTTTTCGGGATTTAGCGACTTCGTTAAATAGAGGTCCGACTGTATATTCTTCACACACAAAAAAAGGATTTAATCTACAAATGTTATAAGATATTAATGTAAAATTAAAAATGATAATCACACCTGTCCTACAAACTATACTGAAGTGAATTGAAAAATAAATGAAAATGATTACAAATATTTTTTAATTTTATATTTTCTAAAAAGTAGATACTTAAATTTTTTGTTAAAAAGTAAAATCCCACCCAAAACACTTCGTGTAAAATAAGTTGCCAAGACTCACATGCTCATAATGCTTTCACTGTTAAAAAGATATGAGATCTCATGTAGAGCCAAGCCCCTAACTCTACGAGGCCTAACTCTAAAAACCCTATATCTTGGTCAAAAAGTATGCCTTGGCCGTTTCGTGGCTGTCACACAGACAATCCCATGGAGTTATGTAAAGGATATGGAGTATGCCAAGGCACACTTTTTGACCAAGTAGGGTTTTTAGAGTTAGGCATGTATAGTGAGGGGCTTGGCTCTACATGAGATCTGATAACTTTTTAACAGTGAAAGCGTTATGAGCATCTTGGAAACGTATTTTACATGAAATGTTTTGGGTGAGATGAAATAGTTCCATGAAACGGCCAAGCCATACTTTTTGACCAAGATATAGGGTTTTTAGAGTTAGGGCTTGTAGAGTTAGGCCTCGTAGAGTTAGGGACTTGGCTCTACATGAGATCTCATATCTTTTTAACAGTGAAAGCATTATGAGCATGTGAGTCTTGGCAACTTATTTTACATGAAGTGTTTTGGGTGGGATTTCATTTCTTTTTGTAGGATGAGATCTGATAACTTTTTAACAGTGAAAGCATTATGAGCATGCGAGTCTTGGCAACCCCTTATTTTACATGAAATGTTTTGGGTGGGATTTCATTTCTTTTTGTAAGATGAGATCTGATAACTTTTTAACAGTGAAAGCGTTATGAGCATGTGAGTCTTGGCAACTTATTTTACATGAAATGTTTTGGGTGGGATTATCTATTACAACTAAATTTCGTTTTAAGATTATTTAGAAAATGGATTTTTTTTCAATACCCTACTTTTCTGTTTTTCTATTGGTCAACTTGTATATACAAGCTGTTTGCACCTTTGTAAGAAATCACATTATTACACAGTATTATTTAGGCCGAAGCATTGAGGGTACGACGTATTTCAGATCTTAATAAAATCCAAAGTATAAAAGCTAAATAAATGAAACTTAGCGTATTTCATTAGTCTGGTAACTGCATCATATCCTGAAAATTTGAGCTCTCTAGTATTATCTAGGCCGAAGCTATGAGGGTTCAAAAATACGACGAAACACTTCCAGAAAAGGTACTTAGTGCCCTTCCTGCCTTCGGCTCGTCTTGGCCGGGGCATTGCCGTGCCCCCAGATACGATTTATTTTTATTTTTACAAAAACCATTATTTAAGTATTCTTTTATCAAAAATTTACAATTAAATATTAAGTCTGTAAATACCTTTTAACTCATTAATAAATACATTTTTAAAGACATGCTTATCAATCAAGCAATTAAATATGTACTATAAAGCGAGTAATTCCTGTAAAGTTTATCTTGAAAATGGGCCTAAAGATTTTGATGAAAAGGGTGAATCTCGGGTGCGAGAAAGTGATTTAGGTCTTGACTTTGGAAAAACTCATTTAGGGGGTAAATGATTGAACTGGATACTAGATTATTGTCTACAGTGCTCTTACTTTATTTTCATTTTATTTTATTCTTAATAAATTAGTGTTCTGTACATTTTTGTGTAATAAAATTTTTACCTGCAATAAAATAATAATTAAAGCTTTAATGTGCGCTTGTTAAATTAGCGGTTGGGATGCCGTCGCACTTGTTGAAAAATATAAACAAGAAATTTACAACATATTAGGGGCAACTAGTTTCGGACAAGAATATTAAGTATGTCCTTCTTCAAGCCAGGATTGGAAATAATTTTAAATTTGCTTCC
>JAFIDM010009631.1:46406619-46458887 GCA_023159025.1 Thereuonema tuberculata | reverse complement strand
TCCATATTCTTCTAATTTTTGATGCAACTTTTTTTTACCTTTTATATATATATATATATATATATATATATATATACATTTTGACTGCAATGCTTTCATCACCTGGATAGCAAAAAAAATATTGTAGAGTAGCCTTATTTTGTCATCTATGTCTGACTACAATGTCTGGCTTTTTTTCTTTTTTTTTTTTTTGCTTTTTTTTTTCTTGGGATCTGTTCATTTCATAGGATTGTGTTTTTTCCAGCTAAGTTACTTTATAAATATGGACTAGTTTTGACCTCTATTTGTATTAGATATTATCTTGCACTGCAATTCTTTAGTCTTGCTGTGCCTTTCAGTGGAAATGTAGGACAGCAGGGTTTTGTAATTGGTATGCTTATTGCTTGTTAATGACATGGTTAAGCAGTTTTGAAAATAATAATGATTATTTAGAAACAACAGGATTGTTTCTGTTTGCTGCAATAAGCAATGCAGTATTTTACTACCATAATAATAAGGTATTTAGTTTGATTGTGGTAAATTTCAACTTATTTATTTTCTGATTCCATAAATTAACGTAAAAACAAAGAAACCTTGACAGTCTAGGATAATAATTCACCCCTGAAGTATTAAGAAGTATTATGTGGAATAAAATATTTTAGTGTATAACTTTTCCCAATATATTAACGAATACATTTTCAAATGAAAATGAATACCAAGAAAGTGTGAAACACAAGAGTAATTGGCCTTTGAGTGAAGTTGCGAGGGCTAATCTTTCTTCAGGTAAAGTCCACTGCTCACTGCTGGGGGTGGTCGCTTGTATGGGTGGGGTGTATGTAAGAATGCGGGTCTTCGGAGGGCTGCAAACCTGCAGACAAACAAATGTGAATTAATGTATTAACAAAAAAAAAAGGAAAAAATCATCCAACCAACAACAAAAAAAGTATGATAAATTTTAATTATGCATTTTCATATGCCAACTTTTATTTAGAAGAGACTGAATTTACATCTAGTCTCAGTTTAGTTGTTTTGTCCCTAAATTTTGTCCTTTCCAAATAACATTTTTACTGACAGTAAGACTTGCTCAGATATTCTGTGTATGTTTTGTAACATTCCTTGTAGAGCTTAAATTAAAAGGAAGTTAATTAGAAATTTGGAACTCATAAGAAATCAATAAGGAGCCATATATTTGTAAATAGAAATCTTTTTAGAAAACTCATTTTCCTAATTAAAGTAATATTTTCAAATGTATATTTTTAAATGTTCAATGTATTTGATTTTGCCAATATTTGTTTTTGTTTTTTATTATAGATTTGATTCTTAAGTTGTGTTCTTAAGATTAATGATTTTATTCAAGTTATCCTATAAATGACTAGACTTTTAATAATTTGATGCTAATTAATAATAATTTAATATCTTACTTTCAAACTTACATTTAATTTAATTTTTAGTAGATTGATTAACTAGGGCATATGTATATTTATTTTAATGTACAAAAAAAAAATCCATTATTATTTTTAACAGTTTTATAATTTTAATGCTGTTACACTTGCATGAGGCTTTATAAAATTAATACAAAATAGGTTCAACCAGAGAATGAAAGGAAGGAAAAACGGGCCAAACGGTTTGGATTGCATGATCAAATGTGGAAAATCTCTGCAGGCAAAGAGTTTGATAATCTTTATGAAAGGTTGGTAGTACAGAATGAATGTGAATTATTATTATTTTCTGAAAGTATGTACGTATTTACTCGCGTATTTTACGCACCCCAAATTTTAAGGGCATATTTTGGATTTTTTTTTTCTCGCATAATTTTCTCAGTGTTGAATAGTAGACTGGTCAGTTATAATGGTAAAGGGAATTTGCTGTTTTGGAAGGATTTTTTTATTTCTCGCATATTTTATGCACACCTATTTCAAAACGATTTTTTCTTCCAAAAAAGTGTGAAAATACGTGAGTAAATACGGTATATGATGCTGTAAATACCTAGTTTTGATTTTAAGGAATCTTGTTTTAAATATTTGTAAAAAAGCATTATTGGCACAGAGTTGGCAGTATTGAGTTGTGTAGAGTTAGTTTAGAATTAGCTAATATTTACACATACATTTACTCAAGGAAATACTTTCCTAAATACAAGATTGTTAAAAGCATGACTATGGAGTAGGAAAAAAATTATTCGTCCCTTGACTCCAGTAATTTAGTACTGGAATGATTTCTTCTCTGCTTTCATAGATCTGGATAAAAGTTACAGAAGTTCAAAAATGTTCTTTCAGTCATTAAAAATTAGAAACTAGTTATTCATTGAATTGCTTATACTGTGAATAAGTTGTTTCTTTCTAATTAAAATTAGATGAATTGGCAGTAATAATAATAAAAAAAAAAACACCAATGGTTTCGATATCCTCAAGGAAACCACTCCTAATGGGTTATTAATGATAATATCCTTTATTTTTAATTCAAACTTCGTTTTTAATTCATCAGATTTTGTGGACCTCTCTAATTTTAACTTCATTTAGCTAGCTGCACATTGATTTCACCTAATTTTTAACAATGTGTTATCTTTCACGCATTTGTGAAATCTTGGAAATGCTTATGATTTAGCAAAGATTAGAAGTTTTTTGAGCAATTAAATATAATCCAAAACATTTTTATTAACTGATAAAAGTGAAATGATATAAACAATGATAAGAAGTATTTTATATCATTTAAAAAATAAAAGTTGAAGCATTTGATTTCAAGATGCTATTAGACATTTGTCATATATCTAATTTTATTCAATGTAAATGTAAGTGGATCATTGAAATACATGAAAGCAAGAACATTTCGGGTTATGTTTTATTTGAAACATGAATCCTCCCAAGTTACAGGCAACAAGACACGGGATAATTGTCATTTTGTTAAAAATTAATCAGCATAAATGTTCTTTATTATTTCAAAGATTAATTATATAAAAAAATTATCCCATTCAAACTCATTTCAATGGGAAAATTTTATTGCTTTTTTTATCAGAGCTGCAAAAATTCAGTAGGAGATCTAAGGACTTATAAACACAAGCCAACATTCCATTCAAGTTAGTTTTGGCATCTGAGTTTCTTTTGCTATCCAACAAACTGGATGCAACAACCATTTTGAGTGAAGAATTCAAGCATGTCAGTTTTACCTCTCCAGGTTCTTTCTGTGAGACCTTTGCTTCAGCTGAACAAGAGCAAATATAAATTTGTTACCATAGTAATGAGATTATCTTTCCAAAGGAAATCTGATTTATATTTAAAATAAAGTATATGTCTGCATTTTTTTAAAAAAAGGTAATTATTTTTTTAAGATTTCATAATGATTATTATACTTATGGAATTTTGTGTTTTTATTCACTTGCTAACAAAACATAGAAGAATAAGAGAAATTTAAAAACAACAACAACAATCTTGTTGTACTTTTAAGATTCCATCTGGCTGAATGTCTTTTAATTTCCTAATTTACATTATCAAATTCATTTTAAATCAACTGTATCTAAAATGAAAAATCTTTCACTGATTGGTTGACTGAGTCTAGTTTTGACCAATACTTGTGGAAAAATCTTTCTTTTAGAGTTTCCTGGCATACAGAATTCATGGATTTCAGTCTAAACATTATTTCCTTTCAAATTACGATCTTATTCATTTTGGAATAAATTTGTAAGGCTCAGTTCATCTGAGAATCACTGGTAGAACAAAAAGAGTGAAACTTGAATGGTGTTGCCTTTGATGTTTTTTAGTTTGTCATTCTTTAAGTGGTTGGAGTAATAGTCAGCAAGTTGGAAGCTAAACATTTCAGTTGACTCATGTTTATCTTTGATAATGATTTATCCCAGGGGTTCTCAACCGGGGTCCACAGGGATCTCATTGAATCACACTTATTTTAAATGGTTTACTATGAATTATTTACTAGTGTGTAGAATATGTATTATTTACCACTATAGAATAATTTATTTGCATTAAATTAGTTTTCATTCAAAATAAAACATAATCATTTACCATTATGCTGATTATTAATATAATCTCTTTACTTTTTAGCTATGAGGGGTCCACCAAAAAGAAAAGAAGGGAAAAGGGGTCCATGGGTAAAAAAAGGTTGAGAAACCCTGATTTAGCCGATAACAACTTAGTGTTAGGGACTTTTCAACAAAAATTTGGATGGTGTATGGCTTTATTTGCTTACTGATAAAACATTAGACATGTGAAAAAAACAAAACAACAACTATTAGAATATTTGTTAGATTTAAATAACATATGAAAAAGCTTTAAATTTAATATACTGATCAAGATTATGGAGTTTTGGGGGGGGGGGGATTCTGACTTTCACTCCATGGCTTTTACAATATCTGCAGTCAAAGTTTTTTGACTGTGACTCCAGTAATTTATTAAGTATCGTTCTGACTTTTAACTCCTTAACTCCTACTCTTGATTTCACAGCTCTGATATTTATACATTGCTCCTTACAAAAACAAAATTAATTTTTCATTACATTCTTTGTTATATTCTCCATCTTCTTTTTATAACAATATTTCGATCAGCAACAAATTTATTACAAAGAAGATAGAGAATATAAAGAAGAATGTAATGAAAAATATCATCTATAGCTAGAGGATGTACTGTATATATTTAATTATGAAGAAAAAAAATGTTTTGTTGATATTTACCAATAATAAAAACAACAGATTTGTTGTGGACCAAATGATTACATGGAATAGCTTATTTCATTAGATATATTTCCATCATAGAAATTCATGAAACCATTTAGCTTTCTCTTGCAATATTTCATTCAATATTTCTAGATAATTTAAACATGTTTGCTGTTAAAATACAAAAAAAAATCATTTAATAATTTTCTTTTATTAAATTTTTAGTTTTGGAATTGATGACAAAGAAAGGGCAGCAGAGCGTACTGGGCGATATCGTTTGAATTCTATTCATGTTCGAGGTGTAAATAATTTAAGTACAGATGACATTCTAAAGTACTTTAAGGATTATTCTCCTGCTTCTGTTGAATGGATTAATGACTTTTCTTGTAAGTTTTGATATAAATTTTTTGAAGAATTATTTATTCTTAATCCCTCATAAAGGAACAGTACAAATGTCCAAGTTGAGTTGTATGGTATGACATATTCTTATGACCAAATATGCAGATAAGAGCCAGATTACAAGTTAAGCATTCAGAAATGCTTTAGGTGTCAGTGGGGAATATTACAGAGGAAGGCAATTTTAGATTAAATGAAATCATATTGTATAGGGTAGCTGGGAAGTTCCTGTACCCCTTACTATAATAATAACATAATAAGGGGTACGGAACTTCCGTCCACCCTGTACTTGGATGAAGAAAGATTCCATATCAGTGTTATGACTAATCCAATGTTAACAATCAAAGAGTGAGTTTTAATGTAAGAATTTGTAGTATTGAGTTGTTGAAAGTTGTGCACTGTTCATCCTTAATGTCTTTGAAATTTTGGATTTGAAGCCATGATTGAAGTTTTGGCCAAGATATTAATGGTGCATTTGTGAAGCAGGATACATTGAACTGAAAATTGTTAAATGGTCCCAGTACAGATATGAAGTCATCATTGGCAAACTAAAATTAAATTATCTTAAATTCAGAAGAAACCAATAATTCATTTAGATATGTGCATTGGAGAGGAATTGATGCCTTGAGCTTGATGTTTTTTTTTTGATGCTTGATGCCTTGCAGAACAGTAATGTTTATTGCTAGTTCATCTTTATTACATGATCATCTAAGTAAAAACTTGGCTACACCAATTTTTGAAAAGAAATTCTTTCAAATAATCTTCTGATATGTTGCCATCTTTCTAATGAATGTGGTGATGTTTGATGGATCATCATACTTGCTTTCAAAAAATATTCCAGTAAGTTTGCCAAACAAGATACACATTATTAAGTGGTAGAAGTTTCCCATCCCGTGAAGGATCTAGTATGATTATACAGTAAGTAATGGCTTTTGTGGTCTGTGTACTTCTTTAGTCCTTTTCTTCCCAGTATTCTGCACAATGGCATGCTTTGCAGAATTGACTTTGATCCTAAAACTTAAGCTGGAAATTTTATATAAAAACAACAAAGATAAACCTCAGTTTTTCATAGTTTCACAGCTATCTTTTTTCTTCTTTAGATACATTCCTCTAACTTTGTGAATGACACTTTGCTACACAATATGTTTTTCCGTCATGAAATTAATCAGCTATGGCTTGGATACTGTGAACTTCATCATTTTTTTCTTATTTTGTATCATCCAGATCATGATTGCATGAGCGTAGAAGGATTCATTACTCACTCAGATCCTTTTTAAGATGTGTAGCACTGTTAATTTTCTTCATTAACAGCTTGTTCATGTATATTTCAGCTTCTTCAAGAGGATTCAGATTGTCATTGAGAAATCTGTCTTGCATATAAACATCTTGCAAGATAGCTGCCTTCTTTTACTTGATTTAGTCTTGATCCAATAAGTAAATTTTTGCAATTGCTTTTCAGAGTAATGAGTTGGTAACTGTGAAGAGAGAACATACAAAGAACTTCTGTGATTCATCTGATGAAGAATCTGTTTTCAGTAGCTTATAACTTGATGTCTGTCTTGCCCAGAGATTCACTGTTATCTCTGAAATATCATTCGTCTAATGCCAAGATTATTTGAAATTCATTTAACAACAACTTTCTGATTCACTATTTTGTTGCATTGGTTGAACATAAGATGATCATGTGCTTAAGAATCTTCATTGGAAGTCCTAACTTTTGAATCAAGAGAAATATGAGAATTTGATGATTTATTTTCTTATTAAAAAATGATTAAGTATAAGTATCTGTAAAGTAGTTCTTTAGGGGATAAAATTCAGTAGATATACTTTATCTTCAATTGCAAGAATTTAAATTTTGTCACTTGAATCTTTTTACTTAATTAATTTATTAATTTCTAAACAAATTTTCAATAATATGAATCGTAATCACTATGTAATAAAATTTACATTTGTTCTAATACTATAAATTATCATTATCTATGATTATCTCAGGTTATCTTTTCTGTTTTCTTAAAGATTTTCTTTTTCTTTTACTCACACAGATGTTAAATATTGTACTTCTTTCATAGTTATAATTTAGTACAGGTTTTTCAAATATGATATAAAACAATGATTGTAATGCACACTTGATGCATATATAGCTACAAGTATTTGACAACCTACATAATAGAATTTCTCATTATACATTATATGGCTATCACTGTTGCTGTATTTTGCAGCAAGAAATGCCCTTGGTAAAAAAAAAAAAAAAAAAAAAAAAATACTCGTGGTTTTGTTCCCCACTGCACTGCCATCTGATTTTTATATCTGCATGATAGGTAGAACAGGATTTTTAGAATTGGTCTGATATTTTGTAATACCCATTAAACTTCTGAGAGAAAAAAGGATTACAACAAAAAAGTTTTCAAATGCAATTTTAAGTCAAAATATGCATTTCTTTTATATCAATGACCATGATAACTCAAAAACTTTATATCTTAGAAATTTTAACAGCATAGCATGTTACAAAGACGAACTTTGTTGATTTTCTTTTAAAATAGGACCAGTAGATAAGAAGTTTCATACCAAAAATGAACAAAATTTTTTTTAAAAAAAATGTTTTTTTTTTTTTATATACACTTCATTACTTCATTCAGTATTCAAAAATTGGTATGCCAACTATATCCTGTTTTTTATTGTTATCAGTAACATTGTTTTTCACTCACACTTTTTCTTTATTTTTTTATTAAACAAATTGGAGGGGTTGTTCTTATTTTTTAATTTTACAAAAATAAGCATTCTTGTTGTCAAGTAAAATATAGAATAGGATAGAATTTACTTAATTCTTTCTGTACCGTTTCACTTATGTTTTTGCTGATATACTCTATTTGATATGTATATTCAATTCCTCCAATTTAATTTGGACATTTATGCCATTCTTTTATCAGATGTTCAGAGTAATACTAGTAATATATTTCTAGTTGAGGTATTTGAAAGTTATTTTTCTGGATTCTGTAAAAAAAAACAAAAAAAAAAAAAACAACAACTTTGGGATGGGATTTATTGGGATAAATCTTTTCCTTGTTCACAGGTTATCTATCTATCGATCAGTATATGTAGATAGATCAATCTTGGATTAACATAGGAATACAGATGATCCTTTCAAGTGCACTGAGACAAGTTGAATAATTTGTAATTTGAAGTTATACATTCATTGCCAAAAAAAATTAGTGCACCCAGATGCAGCAGTCCAGAATGAAATGACACTTGGCATAGGCAGTGAGAATGATGATGCAAATAATTGATTACAATATCAGAGCAAACGGGCCATTTATTCACTACATATCAATAGCCCCTTTGGTACTGCATCATATACCGCCCTAGTGCTGATACATGTGGTGATATGGCTTGGTATGGAGTCATAGAGACGTCTAAGGCTATCCTGTGGAAGATTCTCCTATAGCTGTTGCAACTGCCTCTCCAGATCGCTGATATCAGATGATGGCCGAAGCTGACGAATATTTAAAATAAAACACTATGTCACTTGACTCCATTTATTAAGCTACAGAAAAGCTCCTTGCAATAACTGAATCCAACCCAGGGTTCAAAAGCTATGACCCTCTAAGCACAATCGCCTCAATGCTACACGACGGCCAGTATAAGTCACAACGAAGTTTTGGTTTTTATAATTTTCTGTTAGCAATGATTGGATAAGTTTTTATCATGAAAATAATTTCCATAATGTTAGCTTTCAAATGATACCAAGAATATTTTTATCACTGAATCGCCTGTCGAGAGAAATAATAATTTTCTTATGTGGGAACACTTTTCGATCATCTCTTCTGGATGCAGAAAACCTCAATTATCTCGAAAAGTATAAGTCCAAACAAAAAATGTTATTTATCTTTTTTGAAACCTATTTAATAAGTAATCCTGTGGTGTGAAGCAAATGCGATTGATCTGTGACATCCTGTGTATATATTTCAACTTGTTTTTTTTTTCTTAAAACAGAGAATCTGTTGGTGTCCTGGGAATCTAAAGACAGGCATCAATCAATAGTAACTGTCTTTTTATTTCATTTAGTGCAGTTCTTTTAGCAATGTTTTAACCATTGGTAGAGCAAGATGGGGGGAGGTTGGTAAGGTTGTAAACCCCCTCTCCCCATTGCATCAGAAAATGGAAGACGTCTAGCATTTTGGATCTGCTTTTTTGGTTGGAAAGCTATCATTTTATATGTAAATATCCCTCCCCCACCCATCTGGAAAGAGGACACATCTTTTTTGTTTTTTGTTCTTGTTTTAGCTGAATAGTTAAGACCATAATAATCCCTATCATTTCTGAACATGCCTCTGGTTTTATCAGTGCATAATTTTGGAAAGATCATTGTCCATTCTTTTATTTTCTTTTGCTTCAATCTTTTCATTTGAATTCCAGCACCTTTTTGGGCTCTTTATTGTAAAACAAAAGTAAAATAAACAAAACATGGATTTGTTTAGTAAGTCACCAGTTAGTTTTGAATGTTATTTAACTGCTGAATTTTCTGTTTATTAGACTCTTCCTATTAATCATTAGATCTAATTTTTTTTTAGGTAATGTTGTATGGTTAGATCCTACTGCAACTGCAGAAGCCATGCTGGCACTCAGTAAGCCAATTAAACGATCACATATTGCTGAAAATGTAAAAGGCATTAAAGAATCATCAGAATTTGACACTACAAAAACTCATGGTTTGTACAGATTTCTTTGATCTATTTTAATTAAGGTTTAGTTGAATAATAATTATGAATTGTTACATTTTAATTCATTGTTAAATTTTCTGAAAATTGGGTTGACATCCTGAGCAGATTAATCAGAAAGCAGATTAAGCTGGTAGACAAAAATAAAGAAAGAAATAATTAAAACAAATTGCTGTAAAAGCAGTCAGATCTTTTTAAATAGAAAATACTTACTCAAAACTAAAGGTAACCCAAAACAAATTTTTTGAAGGTTTATTCTATTTTGTTAGTTTAATAATGGCCAATAGTACATGATTATTGTATTTCAGAAATTTCATTAAGTGTAAGCATCTTAATATAATTTTTATGTTTTGTTCTTAATATGTTGTTTTATGATATTTTAGAAAAGCAATTCTAATTTGTCTTAAACCTAACCACCTTGTAGGCTTTGTGGTGTTCAAATGCCCATTTAAATAAGTAAAACATTTTTAATGATATGTAGTGTATCAATACATTTAAATTTAAGGACAGGAATAAATTACCGAATATACGAAAAAACACTTTTATTTCATATTTGGACATCAGCCAAACACCATAACACATAAAACAGTAATGAATCTTCCTGCTCTCCTGACTTATCATTATCATCCCAACAATTACACAACAACATACATAATTACAAAAGATATAATCACAGATATTAATAATATATTCAAAGAAAAAAATTTTCATCTTGACCATTAATACTATATAGAGTATATAAAAATGTATTCCAAAACTGTCAAAATTAAAGAGTGCACGTTTGAATAATATCTTAATTGATATCATTAGAAACATCTTTTTAATTGTATCTATTTCTTTAGTGAAATTGTTTATTTTTATGTGCCTTTTGAGAGTCATTCAATGTTTTTAATTTTTTGCATTATTGCATTAATAATAAAATGATCTTTTCTGATCATTAACTGAAAACTTTAAAACTTCGTTAATTTATATTGCATATTTTCCTCCTATCACCTTATCCTTTTGTTCTTGTGCACTCCAATCATGATAAGGTTTTCCTTGAAATTAAGTTTGTTCTGTGCTCAGTTTTGCTAACTTATAAATTGGCATAATCTTTAAAGACTTGTTTAATTTTGGTTAAAGGTATGCTAATTGTTGTTGCATTTTGTAAATCTTTGGACAGTAACATATAATAAAATATGCATTCATTTATTTTATAATAACAGTTTTACATTCTACTCACCATGGCTTATATATATATATATATATATACATTGTGTAATATATGAATAATAATTGGTTGCATTCTACGTATTTTCTAATCTAATTCTAAAAGAAGTAAACTTTCATATCCTCTGCTTCCTTTTTTATAATATACAGGGTGTTTCAAAAATACACGGCATAATTTCAGGTATGTATTTCCCACATGTAGACAATCAAAATAGTTCATTACAACATATGTCCGGAAATGCTTCATTTCCGAGTTATGGCCTTCACAACATTGAAAATCACCGGAACGTTTTTCGTTCCGCCGGTCGTTGCCATTACAGAAGATGTTCAAAATGACCACCTCCTGCTTGAATACAGACCTCACATCGATGTCTCAATGACCTGCGAACACGATCCCACACTCCAGGAATGTTGCGTATGTCCTCAGAACGTGCCACAATTCGATTCTGAAGGGATTCCAAATCAATCACCGGAGACGAATAAACCAATGATTTTAAATGGCCCCACAAGTAGAAATCGAGAGGGTTCAGATCAGGTGAGCGTGGAGGCCAAGCAATTGGGCCACCTCTACCTATCCATCGATCAGGAAACGTTCGATCCAAGTACCGGCGAGCCGTACGACTGAAGTGTGCAGGAGCGCCGTCATGCAAGAAGTGAGCGTGCTGACGATCGATCAGTGGAGTGTCGTCATAAACATGAGGTATGGTGTTTTCCAGGAAGTTTGTGTACGCCTGCCCCGTAAGTCTGTTTACAAGTACATGGGGTCCAACTAATCGATCACCAATGATACCGGCCCACATGTTGAGGGAGAACCGCACCTGGTGATGAGATACAACAGTTGCATTTGGGTTTTCATACGCCCATACATGCTGATTGTGGAAATTTGTTATGCCATCTCGTGTGAACTGTGCTTCATCTGTAAATAATACTAAGGCAGGAAAGTTCGGATTTGCAATGTTGTGAAGGCCATAACTCGGAAATGAAGCATTTCCGGACATATGTTGTAATGAACTATTTTGATTGTCTACATGTGGGAAATACATACCTGAAATTATGCCGTGTATTTTTGAAACACCCTGTATATAAAGCATATCATGGAAGATAAAAAGTTCTGATAGAAGCAACTCTGGATTCTTTTTTGAGAACAAAGTCAGGTTAGGAGTGTGTGGAGCGGATAATATTGGAAGGTTAAGAAGCACATCTTAGTTGGTAGTTAATCATGAGAATTGTGTTAAATATGACTTTTATTTATAATCTGTAATCTTTATTCTTAGATTTATGTGTAACTCCAGATATTTGTCCTATGGAAACAGGGCATGACTCATAACCTCTGAAACAAAGAGTTAGCAGTTCATGCTCAATAGCAAGCCTGTAAAAAATAACCAGATAACTATACAAATAGTTTAGTTATATTTATTGCTTTTATTTGGAATTCTTCAATAAAACTATTATACATACTCACTTGATAATGCACAAAGAATACCAAGTTCATTGCAATTCAATTAATTACTGTTCTTGGTGATAATTCTTCAAAACCCTTCTAACAGTATTATCATCATTTTTGTACAGAGTCCTGCAGAATTATCTCCTAGTTTTGAAAGGTAAATAAAAAGCCATCATAGATACAGTCAATTCTCTGTAACTAGGACTTTAGATAATTCGGACAAAATTTTCCAAAACTATAATTTTATTTATATGTCACCAGCCTACGAATACGGGATTGGCCAAAGATCTTCAAAATGCACTTGAAGGCCCTATGAGACCTCTTTTGAAAATCAAAAGGCTTTCACTGACCAAATCACCATTCTGCTTTCAACCCAAAAGTCTTTCACTCACATATCTTTCACTGAGCCACCTGACTAGGATATAACAGATCCCTTTAGCATACACCGATAAGTGCATGTGGGATGATAACCAAAAGGTTATGCATGCCAGAAAAAAGCTCCCCAGTTCAGAACTCCACCTCTACCAGCTTGTTGAACCCTAACCGTGGAACCAGGGGATAAGGCCTCATGCTGTTAAGCCAAATGCGAACATGACTATCAGCATAGGGTAGCAGGAAATGGGACTCATCACTCCAGATGACCTTCTTCCATCAGTGGAGGGTCCATTACCATTGTTCCTTGAATCATGTGAGGTGTTGTTTGCGATGCCTGGGCATCATCATGGGTACCCTCATTGGTCTCCAGCTTTGGAACCCCAGGCGAAGCAAGGTATGGCACATGGTGCATGTGAAAATGGGTTGAACTGCACTTCTGTTGAACTGGTGGGTGAGCTGTACGACTGTGGTACGTCATTGCTGAGATACCAGTCGTGACGGCCAGTTAGGATCAACCATGCATGGCTGATCAATATCACTCCTTCTGCTGGATGTCTGTTCATGGTTAATCCAGTCCTGGTGCTCACTTGATACAGTGGTAGGGAAGCAGATAACAAGTGTGGCTATTTCTGAGATACTGCCACCTGCCCTCCAGGCCCAAACTATCTGCCCACGGTCAAATTGGCTTATGTCGCCGTGTGTCCCCATCACTGGTAAACGTTTACTGATTAGATAAAGGGGAGAGGTGTGCCTATTTATAGTGGCCACATCTGAAGTTGATATGGTACTTAGTTATCACTTCAATTTTCAAAATCAGGGGGTGTTCTTAATGCAAAGCTAACTAATGTTTATATACAGGGTGATTCCAAAAGGTGTGTCAAAAATTTGGCCTAGGTTCTACTCAGTAAAACAAACAAAAAAGTTAAAATAAACATGGGTCCAGAAATTAATAGTTTTTGCGAAAACGTAGTTTTCATTATATGGTTATAAGAGTCAAAACAAATCATGGAAACGACTTTCATTTCCCCATAATAAATGTTCAAAATGTCCTCCATTGGCTTACATGCAGGCTTCTGCTGCTCTCTTTCTCATTGATAAACGAATTCTTTCACAAATCCCATGATTTTGCTGTATTTCTGGAAAGCCATTGGTAATTAAGAAGAGGTAAAACAATTAATTGTTGCTGCAGCTTTGTTTAACCTCATTCACATCTGTTAATTTTATTTAATATTTTTTTAACACAGTTTATTAAATCATTCTTTCTCTTTTGCATATCTGTGTTTTACTTTATGAATATTTGAAATACATTTTATTGCATCGTAATGTGCCAACATAAATAAAAACAAAACAACCATACAGTGAATAATAAAAACTATGTTTTTCACAGAAACTATTCATTTCTGAACCCTTGTTTATTTGAAATTTTTGGTTTGTTTTATTGAGTAGAACCTATGGCCAAATTTTTGACACTTTTGGAATCACCCTGTATACATCAAACCAGAGTGTCTGTTATTATTATCACTATAAAGAAGCTCAAATGGAATGGGCTGGCCATGTAGCAAGACATAATGATAATAGATATTTAACAGAAATTCTAAACTGGATTCTGAGGACTGAAAGGAGGTCGAGGAAATGTCCACAAGGTAGACGGGTGGATGAAGTTAATAAGTTTTGTTGGATTTGTTTGGAAGATAAAGCTTTTTGACCGTAAGAACTGAAAAAAAGTTGGAGAGACTTTAATCCTGCTGTGGATTGAAAGAGTTGAAAATGATGAATGATAATGGTGATGTGTATATATATATATATATATATATAAACAAACTTGAATGAGTTACCCTGATTAATGACATTTGTTTTAGTAGCCGATCCATTGTTTTTTGTCAGTGTTACAACACTTATTAGTTTAATAAATTTTTAACTAATAACCCCCCCCCTCCCCCTTTTCAGAAGTGATTGTGGAAACTCATTTTTGAGCCCATTTGAAACTTGAAGCAGAACATACAGAACCATATTCGATGTCCTCCTCTTGTCAGTCCATGATCTTACCATGTTTTGAAATTTTCATATTTTTAGTCAGAATAATATTTTTTTATTATTCTGTCTCTCTTAATATTAAAAACACTTTTCCTTGTTAACAATAGATATAATCTTTGAATTAAAGTTACTGCAATTTTATCATTGATTCTATCCTGTTCACTAGTTTAATTTCTTTTTCTGAATCTTTTACTTTTGGCAAGAAAAATTCAGCTCATTAGTATTTTAACATAGAGATACTTATTTCATTTTTTAATTGAGTATATAATTAGAGACTTTTGTATAATTATTAATAGAAGAAGTAGTCATTATCACTGATGAAGATGATGAAATGGGAGAGGATGATAGTGAAAACCCATCTCACCAAGAGGTAAAAATGTATTTTACTTTTTGAAGTACAGTATAAAATAACTTTTAATAGTGACAATTAAATTAATTACTCTCATTTCTAGTTATTATTAATACATATTTATGCCTTGTATATATATGTGTGTGTATATATATATCTGGAAAGTAAGTACCTTTCGGCTATTAAAAAAAAAGCATAAATTTTCAAACAATTGTATTTTTATCTGATTTGTCAAATTACTTTTCTACGTAATTATACTATTGTTGAGGCATTTATCATAAAGGGGAACAAGTTTTTGTATCCCTTCCTCGTAGAACTGGACCGTCTGTGAAGACAGGTATGAGCCTGCGGGTTGAAATCATATGCTTGAATTTCTTTGCTTTTTCAGCAACGCGATGTGCCTCCACTCCATGGACTGATGCTTCAAATTCTGGAGTCATATGGCTTAAAAATTTATCACCTTGCTAACTGTATCGCATGAGAAAAGTCAACACACTGGCAGCTCACTTTTTTGTGCTCCTTGTAGAGCATCTTTGGCACCCAGTGTGAACACAGTTTCCAAAATTTCAAACGATCTGTCACACTTTCATAGAGAAGATTTTTTCAAATTGTTCCTGTTCCTGCGTTTGAAGAAGTTACTTGTTTGGCGATTCCCCAACAATGACATCAAAGGCCAGTGCAAGCATGGCTGTCTTCACAGGCACCCGAGTTCTACGAGGAAGGATACAAAAACTTGTGCCCCTTTATGATAAATGCCTCAACAATAGTAGAGATTACATACAAAAATAGTTTAAGGTTGGGCAAATCAGATAAAAATACAATTGTTTGAAAACACTTTCTCTCTCTTTTTTTTTTTTTTTTCTTTTTTCATACATCATTTAATGTGCTGATATATTTTTGGAATATGGTGACTAATATCAAGCTTTGCTTTCAATAACCATTAGGGAGCAAAGTGTCCCGTCACAGTACAAATTAAATCAAAAAATTCTGATCTTCAATCATTTTCTTATTACCTGTAGTTAATTTTGCTTCTTCTAAATAATACTATTCTGTTGGAATGTAAAATGCACTAAGGTTGACTAGTTGACTAACTAATTAAATAAAATAGGCTGTATTACTACATACAGCCTATTTTAAGAAGAAAAAAAAAATCAGAATTACAATTTTTTAAATCTCAACTTTTATTTTAATAATTTAAATATATCTCAAAATAATTTAATTACTTTCATTTTCCTTCCTAGCCCAAATCGTTGATACTAGTTTTAAAAAAAAATGTCTGCACCAAATCTAATCATTGTAAAACTTAAAGAACTCGGCTTAAGACAGTCAAAGGATTGAATTTTTCTTACAACTTGTTCCAAAAATAAAAATACAAATCTATAAAGGTATCTAAAAAAACAAATCTATCTTTCATATTTATTAGATTGTGCATTTTAGCACAATCTAATAAATATGAAAGATAGAATCCTAAGGGGCATTTTAGCCCCTTATTTCGCTGAGTGTGAGGTGGCAGTTCTAAATAAGAATGTCAACTTCCACTTTTTTTTTTTTTTTTTTTTTTGGCCTAAAGCGATGGCATTAAAGAAAGCTTGTAGAGTTAAGATCCAAACTAATTATTAACATGATATAAAAAAAGTGATCCCTACGAAACCAAAATTAAGAAACTAGAGTAAATTGGGTAATTATTTTATGTTTTTAGTCTAATTAGGAATTTACTTTGAATGTCACTGTATTTAAATGAAATAATATCATAAGAATGAGTTTTCAGTGAAATATATAGATAAGTTTCTAAGCTGGTACACGATACATTATCTCTGTTAGAACTTGGATATATAGTATAGGGTGTCCCGTCACAAAACCAACAGACTTCACCAGTGTGTTTGGGTGGTTATTCTAATAAAAAAATATAGTATACATCTTGGGTTAATTCGGATTTGTTCCTGAGATATGGACTGAAATGGCACTTATCATGCTATCATGTAAAATAGCTGGTTTGATGCAATGCAAAGTCCATCATTGTTTTTTGTTTTTGTTTTTTATTTACTATCCGTACCATTTGCATCAAGTCCAACACCTGTTTCTGGTGATTATGAATCTCATGACATTTTGTGAATGGGTTCGAACCAATTTGGATGTGCTTCCAAACATCCTCTCAGTGATGAAGCCACCCTGGATGGTATTAATAGCACATGGAATTCCCACATTTGAGTTCATGACAATCCCCAAGCCGAAACAATCCATACTTACCAACACAGGTTCTCTGTCAATTTGTGGAGGGGATTAGTAAGTAATTATTTGATTGGACCACATTTCTTCAAGGGACATCTGACAGGAGAGACTTTTAACATTTTCTGCACAATCACCTACCTCTGTATTTAAAAGATGTGCCACTAGCAATACTACCATGCATATGGATGCAGCCAGATGAGCAATTGCGGTGCTGAATGAGATGTTTCCCAATCGATGGATAGGGCAGAGTAGACCAGTACCATGGCCTCCTTGGTCACCCCACCTATTTCCATTAGATTTTTGTCTGTGGGGTTGTATGAAATCAAGGTTGTATATGAATGGCAAGCCAGAAATATGGGAACAGTTACTACTGGCAATAACAGTACTGATACTGCTGTTAGCATCCGCCATGACATTGGTGATGTTCCATTGCTGCAATCACTGGAAGCTCGCATCACAGGATGTTTACAGTATTTTTCAGTACAGTAGGCAGTTTGAACTGTCAAAGGTGTAGTGATTTCAATGTAATTTTATTTCAGATTAATAAATCAACAGATTATTAAATGATAATCAGATAGCTTTCATCCTGCAGCTTCTTACAATGAAGTGTCCATATCTAGGAACAAAGTCAAATCAACCCATTATATTGATATTATATTTTTTTGCGTAGGAAAACCACCTGAACACACTGGTGATGTTGGTCAGTTACGTAATGGAACACCCTGTCTATAAAATAAGGGAATGAGCTAAATTTTATGTTGTAGGCATAAGTTTAGATGACAACAATTTACTATGGGCTGTTAAAATATTATTCTACAGCAAGGTTTTCCAAAATGTGATTATCTGAAAAATTTTAAAATAGAAAATGAAATAGTGAGCTGAGAATATAAATTTGATGTTTATTAAGTTTATTTCAGGATAAAATTATTTTACATAATAACAGTAACAATCTTAAATGTGGTAAGATGCTGGTTCTGTTTAGAAATTGTCATTGTTTATTTATGCATTTCTGATGGGCCTCAAAAAAAAATTGCAAAAAAATCTGTCCTCAGTTGAAAAAGTTAGTAAAGGCTAATTCTACAGTATATGATATCTTTAACTGAAATGTCTTAAAAAAAAAAAAAAAATTAGGTGTCACTTTGTGTTGTCAAATATTTATTTACTTCATGCGTATGCTACTAGTCATCGTTTCTTCACAAATAAACATTTTCTTAATTAATTTAGAAAAAATATTTATTCTTTATTAACTCATTCAATCAGGGTTTTGGGAGGATTCTCTAAAACATTGATATCCATCCTGCCAATCTTCCTATTTTTGTTCAACAAAATGAGACAGTGAAAGAAGGACTGATGAGACTTAGTGATTGTGATCTCAAGAATTTTTGAGTTTTTTGGATTCAAGATTTCTGAATAAAAATTTTCTCAATAATTCAGAAATATATTTAGTCATCCTGAGAATTATCAAGTAATCTTGAGAAAGAAAGTAAATACTTTATAAGATTTTTTATTATTATTATTATTATTAATATTATTAAATATTAAAAACACACTCAAAATAGTAATGGGAGGTTAGCTAGCTGAAGTATTTAAAAAGTAAGGTACAACTTTTTGTATTTAAGTGAACTCTTATTTTCTTTCAAACATTAGATTGTATAGGAGAAACCCAAGGAAAATATTTTGTTAATGTTAATGATGAGAATTTTATTCTGTCTGCCATTTTCAAAAAAATTTAATCAATATTTTCAAAATTCTGCAGGGATAAAGTAATTTTCAATTATTAGAAATGAACACAATTTAACTAAGAAAAATATATAAATATAATGGGAAAAGTTTGAGTAACTGTAAACTGAGAATATATATATATATATATATATATATATATATATATATATATATATACATACATAAAGACCATCATTCTTATCAAATGATTACTTTAAGTTTTCCTTTGGTTATCATTTGCTTAGTTTACAACTTAAATAATTTTAACATTTAAATATTGTTATAATTCCTTTACGATAAATTTTACCTGAATCTTTAATTTATAAAGAAAGGTAATAGCATATTTAAGTATAAAGAATAAGAAAATATACATATCATGCTTTAATTATTACCATATTTCAAAAAGTACCCTAAAGTTAAATAACAATGCATCCTAAATTATATTAACTCATAATGAATTATTGCTTAAAGCCTGGCAGAAATTCTCAAGATTTTCAAGAATTCCTTTTTTTTTTTTTTTTTTCAAAATCAAAGAAATGAGAATTTGAAAGAAAAAGGATTTATTGTAGAGATGGGCAAAGTCGTTCTTTTTACTGAACTACACTTCCGTGCAGCTAAATCGACTCACCACTTCAGAGTGCACAAAAAGGCGTATATTTTTTAAATGGCTTAACAGATTTTCTAAAAACATTTTTTTTTTGAAAGCCTAATGTTTTTACTTTACAATGACACCATTATCATTAAAATCTGTACAATATTTTGTTTTATAATGCATTTTGAATGAAAACGCAAGCAAAATGCATGCTTAGGAAAAAAAATTGGGGATACTTAAAATTAAATTACAACAAAAAATTCAAGCAAAACAAGGAAACTTTTATTAATCAATACTTGGTATTGCCTCCCCTTGCCTGTACGACAGCTTGCATGTGGTTCCTCATAGACCCTATTAAGGTTTTGACAAAGTCTTGGGGGATCCCATTCCACTCCTCCTCCAGTGCAATCTTGAGCTCGTTTTTATTAGACGGTGCCGGATTTCAGGCTCGAACCCTCTGTTTGAGCTCGTCCCACAAATGCTTAATCGGATTCATGTCGGGACTGAGGGCTGGCCACTCCATCGTCTCTAGACCAACTTCCTCCATGAATTGCCGAATGGTTCGTGCTGAATGACACCGGGCATTGTCATGCACCAACATGAAGTCTTCCCCGATATATCCTGCATAGGGCACAACATGATCCAGGAGAATGTCCTCAATGTATCGTCGAGCAGTCAGACCCCCCCCCCCTCCGGCCTCCACCAGGTATGAAAACAAGATCTGTTTTTCCCTCAAGAGATATGCCAGCCCACATCATGCAGGAACTGCCATCGTACGAGACTGTTTCAGCAAAACAGCACTGTGAAAATCACTCTCCTGGACGCCGGTAGACCCGGCCTCTCCTATCATTACCATGGAGACACATTCTGCTCTCATCAGTGAATAGGACGGACCGCCATTGCTCGATGCTCCAATTGACATGTTCCCGAGCAAATTCGAGTCGTGTTGTGTGGTGACTTACGGTCAATTTTGGGCCTCTAGCGGGCCATCTTGGAATGAGGTTGGCTTCCTTCAAGCATCTTCTGACTGTCCACTGACTAACAGCTACTCCACGAACTTGTCTCAGCTCCTATTGCAGATCGACGCCCGTGAGATGGCGATTTCGCAGTGAAGTTGAAATGACGAAGCGATCGTCCCTCTCAGATGTGAATCGGCGCCGTCCAGTATGTGGTCTCCGAGTGAAGGTACCAGTTTCCTGAAACCTTCTGAATACTCTTGAGACAGCAGATTGGCTCAAGTTTAGTTGACGAGCGACTTCTCGTTGACTGTGGCCTGCTTGCAACAAAGCAACAACTTGTGTGGCGTCTTCTGGCGTAGTATCCATGGGTTTGTGAAAACAATGAATTAAACTTGCAGAGATTTGTACAGATGAATGTCTGATAAGCGAATGATAAGAAATATCGGTCCACGTGGGATTTTATAGGGGAGTGCGGCGCGCAACTGGTGAATTCCGTTCAGACTGCATTTTGCTATGCTTACATTCAGATCACATTCATTTGGAAAATATTGTACAGATTTTAATGATAATGGTGTCATGGTAAAGTAAAAACATTAGGCTTTCAATAAAAAAATGTTGTTTGAAAATCGGTTAAGCCTTTTAAAAAATATACGCCTTTTTGTGCGCTCTGAAGGGGTGAGTCGATTTAGCTGCACGGAAGTGTAGTTCTTTTGAGATAGTTCTTTTTGTCGAACTAGTTCAAATGAACTAAGTCGTTCTTTTTACCTTAACAACCCAAAAAAAAAAAAAAAAAAGGTTCTCAAATACTTAATATAAAACAAAATAAACCAATTCCAATAACCAATAGTGGTGTGGTAAAAGAACGAACTAGTTCATTTGAACTAGGTCGTTCGTGAACTATAGTTCTTTTCATGAAGTAGTTCATTTGAACTAGGTCGTTCACAAACTACCCATCCCTAATTTATTGAGAAAGCTCAAGCACAGTTTAGGAGGCTGAGCAATGAATTATTATGCTTTGATGAAAATGATAATACAAAATGTGCCAAAAGAAACAGTACTGAATAGCTATGTTGCTACTAAGCATGTGCATCATGCAACTAGGACTTCATTTATTTGCGTACTAGCATAGTCAATATTATATATATTATGTAAATGCAGTGCTGAGTGTAGTGTTGCAGCAATGATTCTCACAACAGAGGAAAATGTGTGTATTGTTGAGTATTTTCGTTTCATACGAACTTAAGACGTGGAAATAGTCCAATTTGAAACAAGTTTCAAATGAATATAGTGAGAAGTTTCACAAGTCGCCACCAAGTAACACAGCTATGTTACAAGTGGTTGACAAGTTATGTTCTAGAGAAAGTGTTCTCACACAACGAAAGGGCTGCACAGGTCAGCCAGTTATGATGATAAACAATGAGAATCATGGATGGCTCCTGAACCAGGAGTCTCTGATGAACATCTTTGAAATGGATATCAGTCTAATGTCTACACATCGATTGTTCAAAGGACTGGATGGATTTCCATATCAAATAGATTGGACAGTGTTCATTGACCATTGTCCCATTCTGTTTATTATCAGCCACCTAGTTAAGGCGATTGAACAACGTTTGAGTGATGCTGACATTTGTGCCAGAGTTCTGTATTGTGGTTCAGTGTTAGCAGTGACCTACGTGGATCCAATGTTCTTGGTCTAGCATGTGGCTTATGGATGAATGCCACATTCATCTTGATGGCTACATCAGTAAACAGACTGTGCCATATCTGCAAACGGTGTATTGGGCCCATATTTTGTGGAAGACCATGATGGACATCCTCTGATGGTTAACCAGGACTGGTATAGAGACCTCATTATTACACCATTTTTAAGGGATCTGCTACGATCTTGTCGTGCAAAAAAAAATCGCACTCCATACTGAATGGTTCCAACAGGATGGGGCTAAGTGCCACATAGCCAGAAACTCACTCGCATTGCTCCAGGAACATACAATTTCCCATGGAACAAATTTTCCTTACCCACCACATTCACTTGACCTTACACCACCTGATGCCTATGTGTGAGGTATGCTAAAGGAGTTCATGTTTTAGGAGAATCCACCAGCAACAATTCGTTGAATTACTGGAAAAGGTAGTGCTCTTCACCAATTGCAACAAGCATGAGAATCTATGTGAACATTATGAATGTTGTTTGAAACACAATGTACATCATTTTCATCATATTTTTTTTGCAGAATGTCATCAGTGAACATGTTTATGTTTATTAAAGCTCAATCTCCACTTTCAGTACTGTTTGTTTTGGTGCATACTGTAGGGTTGTTCTGTTGCTTCAACTTTGATAGCAGGTTTCTCTGTTGTTCTGTCTTATAAAAGACTTGGATTTTTTTTTTCTGCAAAACATTTAAAATTGCACAGTTATTTTAAACAATTTTACTTATAAAAATTAACTAATTTTTTTTTTTTTTGTTAAGATGGAAATTGCCAATAAGGATTCTTCTTGTACAGTTGACAACGCTTCTCCACATGGTGCTGATGATGACAATGAATATGTGGACATTAATGACATTGACATTCCTGTTCCACCTGGCATCTGGAGGTTAGGTCATCAACACGACAAAGCGAAAACATTATTATTTCGATTTGCAATGAAAGCTGATAGGAAACTCCCTGGAGCTGAGAAACGAAGTGAATACTACCTCAAATATGGCAATCCAAATTATGGTGGTAATTTACATCTTTAGTATTTTGTTTGTTCATTTCTTTTTACCATAAAAAAAAAAAAGTCTTTACCAGACAGAAATCACATGTTTGCTAAATGCTATTTCATTAGAAGAAGAATTTTTGTTTGTTTTTGTTTTTTCGTTTTGGTATAGGTAAATTATATTTCAAAATATAAGAAATAAAACAAAAAATGTGATTTAATTTAGAACTGAATATTTGGGATTGCACTTGATTAGACTCTTGATTAGAATTTTCCTGATGCCAATTTCTATATGTAGAATTCATTAAGAATTGTAAACTGTTCAAATAATTGTAATGGGATTATATTTATTGGACTAACAGAATAATAATAATAATATTCATAAGTAAAACTAATATCTTGATTTATAATCTTAAATGCTAAATTGGAAAATACTACTAACTCATTTTGTCATATGTTCCTTTATCTTATACTTTGCAAGATTTCTGTTTGCTCTGCATATGACCAGGAAAAAGTCTGAGTTAAATAATTTAACATTAAAAATGGAAAGCTTGTATTTATTTTTTGCAGTTATGTCAAAGAAATATTAATGGAGAATAGCCATCTGCTATCATGTTGTAGACACTGATTTTTATTTTACCAGAACACTCGTGTCAACTATATCATTATCCACCATATGCCCTTTACCCAAATTGTTTATCATTGCTGGATGGTTTTGGCATTCATTTCAGTCTTTTTTACTCTTTTAAATTGACTCAAGACCTTGATATTGTGGAGGTTCCCAGTTATTTTCCTTCCTACCAATACATCTCAGTCTAATACCATACTGAGTTTCCCCAATACTGCAGAAATAGTCTTCTTAAGTTCTACCCAAGTCATGATCCCTTCAAACACTGCCCATAGATTCTAACTTCTATTCTAGGAAGATAACAGACAACATAGAATATCTGCCTCAAATTATTCATCCTCTCATTGGTTTCATTACATCATGTAATATTTTGTTACTCATTCCTAATATTTGAAGATCATCTACCAGCCAAATTTTGGAGAAAATAGTTTTTGTTCTGATTATTGAATTTCAGGTTTTTATAGTGACTGCAATATTCGAAATTGTTTGAAACGTTGTTATGATAGTAATATGAATTACAATAAGAGATTTTACATATGTAAAATGTAACATAAGAAATGGAAAATCGGTGCATCAAATCAATTTTCCAATATGATTTACAAAACTTTGCTGTCTTTATTTTTATTTTGCGTGCAGTTTAAGTAACCGAACTCGCTATGAGCTTGTAACTGATAACTAACAATGACTTGAAACTAAATGTTTTCAGATCCACACTGACAGACATACCACGATAGGTATATTAGATTTCAATTATTTATTTCACATTGCTTAAGCCGGGAACGCATCCGCGCTGCGATTTTGCAGCTGACCACAGGAATTTGAGGGGGAATCTCCCCTTTTACTACTTGTACTGATCGACTTCTATTGTGTGGTTATGCCTTGGGCTAAAAGTCTACGCACAGAAAATGGATTTGGGAGTAAACTGAAGACCCCTCTGGGTCCCGTAATTGACTTCTCCCTCTTTTGACCCTCAAATTCCTGTGGTCAGCTGCAAAATCGCAGCAGATGCATTCCCGGCCTTAGTTTTCATAACAATTTTATAACAGTATGAAAATACACTGCAAGCAAGTTAGTTTGTCAGTGATTTTCTGAGTGTTTGTGGTGCATTTGAAATTTCATAAGTACTGTCATAATTGTGATTGTGATCTAATGTTCAATTTATTTCACCGATAATCACTCAACATGAGTGAAAAAAAAAAAAAGTACAAAATTAAGTGGGACAGCATTCTGTAAACTTACAAATAATACAAGAAAGGGAAGCAAAATTTCAAAAAACACAAGGTAGAGTGGACACATTTTTTACACAAAAACGGCGACAAGAAAATGAAGACAAAACTGATAGTTATCATAATGAAATCGGGAACAAGCTGCTAGTTCAAATGTATGCACTGATGTAATGCTAACATTGCAGTCGTTGTGGAGGAAGAAAGTCGGAACAAACCATTAATAAACTATAATGAAGAGAAAGAAAGTGTTCCTGAGTTTGTGTCACACGAATGTGTTGGAATAGCTAATAAAGTAAATGACAGTTTTGTTAGTGATGACCTGCAGAGTGATCTGTTAATGAGTCGATAATTGACATTCTTTTACATCAAGAAATTAATATTAATTAAAAACAGTAATTTTTCTAAGTCACAATAGATTTTTGAACAAAAGTGTTTTTTATTGCAAACTTTTAAATGGTAAATAAATTTTGCGGGATTACTTAGTATATTTGAGCAGCACTGGTGCTATTTATTGTGCGCCATTCAAATTGTTCAAAGGTAAGACAATGATAGCTACTCACGGCATTTCAGTTTGAAAAAATATTTCAAGTACTGTGAGTTGGCACTCTTTAACAAGAAAGAAATCTCTTGGAAATTCAGGAAATCATTTCGAGTCGGATGTTGAGTTGAGGCAGAACAAAAGTACTGGCAAAATGTATTCAGAAGAGTTTTTGCAGTAGCAGGAAAGCTAACAAATAGATGTCTCACCTTACGAAGCCATGAGGAAAAAATTCATTCATTATGTAATGGTCAATATATGATTTGTTTTGAACTTTTTGTTGAGTTCGATCCTTTTCATTTTGGAACATACCAAAAGATATGGAAATCCAGGAAAGGATATACAAGCTATCTGTTTTCAACAATCTGTGATGATGTAATTGAATTGCTTGCTATACGAGTGAAAGAAATAATTATTGATGATATAAAACAGTCCAAATACTTCTCCATCATAGTTGATTTTACTCCAGTTGTTTCACATATCGATCAGTTATCTTTTTAGGTATGTGGAGAAAAATGGTAGGCCTGTTAAACATTTCTATTTGTTTTTGCCAAACCTAGGACACAAATCTAAAATCTAGCTGAAGCAGTAATAAATGTTTTGGCTACAAATTCTATTGACCTTACTGATTGTAGAGATCAGTCTTATGTTGGGAAAGTATACAGGTTTACAGACCCGCATTAAAGTAAAAAATCTGAAAGCACAATATGTGCCCTGTATGGAACATTCATTGAATTTAGAAGAACTACTGCCACAAGTTGTTGTTAGGAGGCGTGCTCATTTTCAATATGGTTCAAAACATCTATAACTTTTCTTTCTATTTCTACAAGATGCTGTGACCTATTTTTTTCTTTCATGGAACCAGGAAGCAGAAGAGTAAAATCATTATCATTGATTGTTCATTACGTTGATCAGCAAGAGAGGACACATGTCTAAATGAAAATTGGGATAGTGTAATGAAGGCTCTCACTCATGTTAGCAATGATCCCTGTGAAAAACCACTAGTGCGAAATGAGGTCTCATGTCTGTTGAATCAACTTAATAAATTTGAGACAACTTTCTTGATTACAGTTTGGAAGGACATTCTGCACAAATTTCATAGCGTAAATGTGAATTTGAAAAGTTCATGAATTATTTGAATCACTTGTGCAGTTTATAAGTTAAGTTCGTGGCATGGCCGATTATTACGAACAGAAATTCTTGGAGAAACCTGATATGGACTACGAATGTACTTGTAAAAGATCAAGGAAACACAACTTCAGACTGATGAAGAAATGGGAAAGAAGTTCTTCTTATAGGAAGAGAGAAATTTAAAGCTGAAGTGTTGTTCCCTATTCTTGATAAGTTACACACTGAATTAGTGAGGAGAAAGGAAAGTTATAAATTAAAAACAGACAACTTCAAGGTTTTCGGTCAATTTCTGGAAAGTTCTCCAGATGTTATTTCTAAATGCTCAGCAAAACTGCAGGCATCATATGAAACTGATTTGGAACTGTCCTTCCCAAGTGAATATGTACATTTTGCTGAACTTCTAAAGGCTGATGGGATCACTGATGCTCCAATTGAAATGATTAAATTTCTAGCAAAGAACAGTTACAGTCTATGTTTCCAAATGTTGACATTGCTCTTACAATATTTTTGTGTACCGCACTTACAAACTGTTCAGCAGAATGCTCGTTTTCAGCTCTTATAAAGCTGAAATCTTCTCTTCTCTCTGCCATGTCAAATAAGAGATTGAACGAATTGTTCACTCTTCACATTGAAGCCGATCTTTTGACTGATGCTGTCTGAACTACCAAGATATGATAGATGAGTTCACTGCTATCAAAGTGAGACGGAAACATCTGTGACTTGGTGAGTTCTTCTTTCCTTTTTAAGTTTTCAGGATCTCAATACTCTTATTTTGTGTCATTTTAAATTATACTTACATGTTCTGTACTATATTTATTTTGAAATAATTTAATAGAATTTCTTTTGTGGAGGATGCAAATTATGTTTGTGCCTAGGGGCACAAAAAAGTTAAATCCGTCACTGCCAAGAGTTTTACCATGATGATTCTCATTGGCTTTCTTCTAGGTGATCCTGTGAGAAGTGATAAAAACTTAGATCTGTTCCTCTATATGATAAGATTCTAAATCACCTAACTTATTTTGACAGTGTGGTGTTGTTTGCAGCAACAATCTAGGCAGTAACAACAACAACAGAGCTTCTGATGTACAAGCTAATCTTAATGATTTTTAGTCTAACCTAATTTGACTTATCTTGTATGTCAGGAGTCAATAAATAATTAACTTATCAGTCTTAAAAGCTTTTATTTGGATTAAACAGCAGTTTGTGGCAGTGGATACATTTTGATCTTGTATTTTATTAGTATCCTCATTATGCCAATGTCTGTCATGACTTGAATGCTCTTTACCAAAACACATTTCTTCTATACTGTAATGGAAGATTTTCTGAATGTCCTTATTTCTCTTCTTACCGTATTCCAATGCGCTCTCTTTTTTTTTTTTTTTTTCATTGAGATTTGTCAAATTCTTTTCATCACTTTGTCTCTGGTACATCACCTTTTTTTACCTGTCATTTATGAAGCTCTTCGGTTATCTTGGATAGCCTCTATTGCAAGACTTTATTAATTATCCTGACAGTAGTTATCACCACAGTGATTTGTAAACTGTATCCATCAATTTTCCAACAAGACGTTCTCATAACTTGTTTGCTAAGGCTGCTTTTTTTCCCTCTATTTACACAAACTTTAGTTTTCTTTAAAGTTTAAGCTTATGAGTCTTTTTACTTCAGCTTTATTTTTTTATTTTTTTACCTAAATCATCCCCACATCCAAGGGCCTGCATGGTATACCTTGACAAATGTTTTACTTTCCTTTCAAATAACTTGTCACCTGTGTCTATACTCTTGCAGTTTTCTGGGATACAGCATTAGCTTTGAAAATTCTTTCTTAGAAACTGACATCAAAATCTTTTTATTCCCATTCTTTCAGATGTGGCAGCTTTCTCAGTCCAGAACTTCTTCGTGCTCTGTTAGTCTTGAATACTAAATGATATGCAATAAATATTCCAAGAAAAAAATAGATGTTCAGAAACTGAGTAGTATTTTAAGCTTTCAGAAATTAATATAAAAACTTTTATACTTTTAATGTAGAACTTATTAATTCATTTTGAATTAACTTTTAGTTCATTTTGATTCTTGAAAGTTCGTGGCAAATGAGCATGAGTACTTGAGTATTATTCACTGGTTATCTTTTTGTAACTATTCTTTCCAGGCATAAGGGAAAAACCTAATATAGATATGTATAAAAATGTTTGGAAAACCTACATACTGTAATTTTACATGCAAAGATATTTTAATGTGACAATTTCTTGAAAGACCTATAGAATTTATTATTATTGATCATGTTGAAATGTTTACAATGTTGTTATACTCAGTCATGACATTTTAATAATCATTCCACATTGCTTCAACCATGTCATGGCACCATCTACCTCAGATTGCTATGAATTCTGACAGAAAGGTTTAATTTAGAAAAGAAAATAAAACTTAGTAAAATTTTAGGTTTCAATACTTTCTAGTTTATAAAATTCTATGCTTTCTAATCTGACTAAATGCCAGACTGTTGTCATGGATCTTCTTGAAATTGCTCTGAAAATAATGAAATTTGTAAGCGTTGTAGACATATTTTAAAATGTCTCCTGTTTTGTTTTCATGCTGTATAAACAGAGAAATAAATTGAAACATCAAATTTTCAAAAAATGCTCGGTTGTTAATGAAGGAATACTGAAAATGGCAGAGGTAGACTAAACTTAAAATGTGACTAAAAATGATGTCAATTTTTATAAAAATGCCTAAAATACGATGAAATAATTTCAGCGAATGATGAATCTTTACATGAGCCTGATGAAATAATGTTCATAAATTTTGAAAATGAAAGTTCAATTAAAAGTAAGGAATAACAAAATAATGGTATTATAAATAAGAACTAGACGGGTACCCTCGCTTCGCTTCGGAACCCTTGCATGTATAGCATTAAAAAAAAAAAAAAACCTTTATTTATTTAGCAAATTATTATGGAGATCGGATAATACACGACTTCCCAGCTCGATGTGGGCTTCTCTGCTTAACTCAGATGTATTGCGTGTTGGCACTCACACGGGGGATTGCAGCAAAAACACTTCATTTTTGCATGTATCTTCCAAATGCAGAAACATTTGTTAATGACTGATATACCGTTCATTAGAACTTTAAAATACCAACATTTTCTCAATATAATGTTCTCTTCCAACTTTTATACTTCTCGTCTAAATTGAGAAAAAGTCAAAATTTGACCCTTTAAGGCGCCATCTTGGAAACCAAAAACTTTTTTCGAAAGATTTTTGTAGCATTTTGTTTGTCTTAAAAAGCTCTACATTTTATCCATTTACATGACCAATCTATCTCTTATAGTTTGGTCACAAAATTGGAAAACGTAAAGTCTTATGACAGACTGAATAACGCTTTTATAATGTATATAAGAATATATAAAATAACTATACGTGGTGAATGCAACATAGAATTTGCATTAAACCAGTTTTTAAGTTGTTGGAAACATCAGAGACCTTAAATTGAAATTAATCACAATTCAGTCTTGTTATTTTTAATATGCTGCATGTTGCTATGTCTTTTTCATTTCATTGTTTAAATATGTTTGAGTGTTAGTAGACATGGTCGACTGTTATTGTTAATACTTGTGTTTCAGAAAACTGTAAACAACAAGAAATGAGGATAAAATTGGAAGAAAGTCACAAAGAACCTACATATAGGTGATTTTCCTATCTTTGAATGGATGCAGAGAATATAATAAATATGTAATATTTACCCAAAAATTAAATTCTGACTCAAATTCACCTTGGCATTCTTACTATTTCATGTGCCATATGTAACAGGTTAGCCAAAACATGACAAAGTTTCTGGAATCTTTGTATTTGGTTGAGTGGCTGTATGTTTGTAAAAACTGTTTAAAAGATTGACTTACTAAAAGATTATTGAATGTGGAAGCAAAAAAAAAAAAAACACCTATAAATCTGTTTAATTTATATAAAAAAAATAATGTTCTGAAATTAGCATTTCAACAAGGTTTTCATTCCAAGTGTTTTCAAATTCTTTGCAGTTGAAGGCTTCATAATTTGAAAGCTTTTGGGAGTAGAATATCCATTTTAAGATAATATTTATCAAAAAACAGTCCTTAGGATAATTATGAAATGCTGCTTATATTTTACTACAGATTCTTTTAGCAATTTTAGGTTGTTAAATGTGTTTTAAGATACGAAACCTTGGGATATTATTAAAAGTGAAAGCACAGTTACAAATTTATTACAAAAAAAGAAAATCTGCATTTTATCTATTAAGGGAAGTCAAATGAAAACGGGTCAGATGCAAAAAAGTGTCATTGGAAATTTATTATATCAAAAGTAATCTCCAAAACTGTCAATACATTTATCCCACAGGGAGACAAGACTGTCAATTCCATTCTTGTAGAAGGTTTGAGGCTGCTGACAGATCCACAATCTTACCCAGTTGCGCACATCCTTGTTCGTTTCAAATCGATGTCCATGAATGTTTCTCTTCAGGCTTCCCAAAATATGGAAATCGCATGGGGAAAGATCTGGGCTGTAGGGAGGATGTTGAAGTTTTTCCCAGCCAAATTCCTAAAGCGTATCTCTCACCAGTTGGGAAGTATGGGGCAGGTGTTATCAGGGAGAAGGAGAATGCATAGTCATTTCAGGGCGTTTTGACTTTATGGCGAGCCTCAGTTTTTGCAAAGTGTCTTAATAGCGATTCACATTGATTGTGGTCCTATGTTCAAGGAAATCGGCAAGCAGTGGACCAGTCGAAGAAGAATGTCAGCATAACTTGCCCAGAACTTGTGTGTACGGCTTTGAACTTTTTCGGTGGGGAGAATTCACGTGTCTCCACTGTTGGCTTTGCTGTTTGCTTTCGGGCTCAAACTGATAGTACCATGTTTTGTCCCCTGTGATGATATGGGACCGAAATGCATACTGTTCCTCATGTTACCCCTGCAGGTACCCAGAGATAAAGCCATTCTGTGAGTCCTTTGTTTATCCGTCAGTTGATTGGCACCCACTGCAAGCAAGTTTTTTGGTACTGCAGGTGATCGTTGATAATGCTGGGTATGGAACCATGGCTTATCCCCAACAAAACATGAATTTCTTCCTCTGTGATCCATCGGTTTTCTTGGATAAGACCACCACCCGCTCAATAACTTCAGAAGTAATGACACGATGGGCCTGTCCTGGGCACAGATTGTCTTGCAGTGAAACACGTCCCTTTCGGAATCTCTTATGCCATTCCAGCACATGTGAACATGACATGCAGTGTTCGCCGTATGCAACAGACATGTGATGATTAATTTCTCGTCCACCAACACCCTCAGCACTTCAAAAAACGAACCACGCCTCTCTCTTCTTCTTTACTCGCTTCCATTTCCAATGGTGGACGAATATACGTATCACTACCTTACTTTCAGTGCAATAAACAAACAAATAGCGCTCAAAGTTAGAGTTGTCACTCTACTGCCTTCATTCCTAATAGATGTCCTATTGTCAGTAAACATCAGTGTTACCAAATTTCTGAGTGCCTCGACTTCTATGCGTGTTTACCCGTTTTCGTTTGACTGCCCCTAATATTTATTCATATTTTAGTTTAATTTAGTTTACTGTGTATTAGACAAGCGTTTTCAACCTTGTTTTATTCTGAAGTAAATCTGCGTTTTCTGTCTGTATTATTAATTCTAGCTCATGTTTTGATGGTCATCATTCATTCAGGATGCCTAATCAAGTTGCTTCTATTTTCTTATTTAAAAACAAAATAAAAGCATAATATATCAAAAGAATTATGCATATTTATTTATTTATTTTTATTTTTTTAATCAGGCATGAAAGGTTTCATTAGTACATCTCGTAAAAGAAAGTTTCGAGTAGAGCCCTTTAAAAATGCATCATCCAAATCGAGTATCCCAACTAAAGCTCATATTGAACAAAATGAAGAGGAAAAACCCGCTTCAGTATCCAGTTCAAAACATTTGGGTCCAAGTAAGAACTGTGTTTGATGTGTATTTAAAATATTTGAGATATTTTTATTCCTGATAATATGCATTATTCAGAATTTCCATATTCCTAATAGATATCATTCTGCTGCATTAACATTTAAGTTTATTTTTAATAAATAGTAATTCATATTTAAATAATTCTATATTGGCCTAAACTTTTAATTTAAGAACTTAAAAAGTAAGAAGTGATAAGGGCCAAAGGCAGCACGTGATTACAACATCAGCTGATTAAGGAAATCTTTTCAGAAAATAATAAGTTAAAAATTATTATGGTTTAAAAAGTGTAGAATAATTAGAAGTTAATTTCATTGAGTATTTATAAAATTACTTGATTTTGGCAATTCATTTTCTTGTTCAGGATCTTCAGTTATTAAAATGCATAATCATTCTGACTCAGGTGAAGATAATGAGAAACCTTTGAAAAAAATAAGGATGAGAATGTATGCTGATGAAGAAGAAAAACGTTCAGCTAAAAGGTATTTTTTATTATTATTATTTTGCAATCATCTCAGATGAATATTTCATAAGATTCTGTAAATGAACTTTGATGTAGGAAAATAAAATTAAAAAAAGAAAAAAATATAACACCTAGGTTGATATAATGAAGCTTCTGTCTGCTTCATATAATAAATATTTATTGATATAAAAAATATTTATTGATATAAGAAAGATAATTGAACAGTAATTGTCCAGTACACATTTACATTTTTACATCAGTATTTTAAGTTGGCATGTTTATTTGTTTTGAAGCTTGGTGCATATTCGTGCACCCTTTCCTGGTACAACTTAGCCATTGTTGATTTTGTGCTGTTAAACCAACTGGCCAACCAATTATCCATATACTTGTTTCTAAAGCAATCAAGTTTGGCATGCTATTTAATAGAATGACAATAAGTTGAAGAATCAAGGAATGGCTTAAGTCTGTATTTCATCCATCTTTTAGTAAAGAAACAATATGTTTTGTAATGTTCAACTGCATGGCATTAATGTCAACATTTATTTATTTATTTTAAATCCAGAATAGCATCAAATAAATTCATAATTAAATACATTGACTAAGAGAACTTTAAAAAATTGCCCTTTTCAAGAGGTTGTGCTGAGAATTCAGCTATATAGACTGTCCCCGGGTTACGAACAGGCTCCCCATAAGGATAATTTATAATTAAATAATTACATTAATAATTCAAAAACTAGTTTCTTTCGCTGATATAAATAAACTTGCATAACATAAATGGTTCGTTGGCACAGCATCTTTATGCTAGTGGCTAGTCTTATTGTTTATGCAGTCGCATACGCATAGCATCGCTTTCGTCTTGTCTTTTTATTCGATTTTGTGAGTCTCTGTTTACTCTTTATGACCATGCAATAGTTTCTGTAACTTATTATTACAGTACTGGATTATTATTATTATTATTATTATATACATGTTTCTATTCTTGGGTTTCCCCAGCTAATACAACATTGTGGGTCAAGGACCAAAGCACATGTTGCCAAGTGTTTATTATTATTATTATTATTACAACATTACACTGTGGGTATGTTCAGATATGCCTGGTTGATGGATTGATCAACTACCCATCGTTCGGATATGCCGGTTGATGTCAACTCAGTTGGTACCGGTTGAATCGACCGTCGAGAGAGCAGGTTGATCCCGTCAACCAAGATTGCGACGTACAGACTGCATGTATTTATATTGTCGTTGTTGTGATAAGAGAGAGGGCGCTTTTCTCGATTCGCTGTTTCATTATGTTGTGTGGGACTAGATTCACTGCATAATTGCCTATTCTTTTCCAATAAATATTTTTGTTATAGCTTACTACTTATAATAATCGTTCATTGTTCTCCTCGTCTTTCTAAATTTTTATTAAAACTGAAATTAATCGAAATAGACAATTCAACAATACCGTTGGTCATTTTTACCTTCAATTGGAGGGTTTAGATACTTTGGTTGAGGTTGTATTAACTAGCATGTGTGCAGATCAACCGTCAACCATCAACTGTAGTTGACATATCTACACATCCACTATTATTATTACCACATATGAGCCATTACATTATTATTATTATTATTACTACTACTACTACCATTCATGCACTGTTCATCAGGGATCTGATTTACATACAAATCCAACTTGCGAATGTTCTCAGAAACTTATCTCGTTCATAACCCAGGGACTGTCTGTTCTATAATTATTGTTCTTCAGTAGTGCAGATAAGTAATGTCCTCCAATAAAAAGGAAAGGCAAAAAAAAAAAAAAATTGAAGAAAAATGAAATATTCCCTCCATCCGAAAATATGGAATACATTTTAAAATTATTTGTGTTTTAAAATGTATACCATATTTTCGGATGGAGGGAGTATTAGATATAGTGTGTGTAGGTTGTATCCTGTTTGAAATTTAAATAAATATTTGTATTGTCATTTATTGATAAAATGATCCAAGAGTAATATATTCCTGTTTGTTAAAGGAATCTGTCAGTTGAATATTAGGAGTAACTAATGCTGTAGTGTAGTGATAGAAACCTTTTTTGCAAAATGCTGTAATTTTCTTGATTATAAAAAATACATACAATCTGAAAGAGATGCAATTAATAACTTATCAGTTGGCTTTTTGATTAATATAAGTTAAGCATATAAATCGTAATGTGTAGCATATTAGAAACGTTTCCTTCAAAACAGTGTTCTCTACCTTTTGCATTTTACATCCCATCAGATATTTTGTCAACAAACATTAGGGCCATATCGTAGATCTCAGCTTTATTTATGCTAAATGCTTATAAAAATAAATGTAGCTTATGTTCTTTACAGTCAATAATGAAAGGTTTGAAACACATAAAAATTGTCCACAAAACCCATATAAACTTCTTTAACTGAAGCTTTTTCTTTTTTTTATGCCTTTCTGAAACTTCATCTGCCACTAGTGGAAAATTTTTTTGATCATATTTCAAATTTATGGATACAAATAATGTTCCATGTCATAGAGCCACTGTTTAGAGATATTTTCTGAATCACTTTAAGAAATTATAATATTTCAGTTCATTGTATGTCAAAGCAAATTTTTTTTAGAAATAGTGATGGCTTAGATGTTAGAAAATCCTAGTCCTAACTGAAGATAGAATTCCTTCAAATTCATTACTTTGGAAGTTTTAAATTAATATCCAAAAGATCACTGTAGATCCAATAACCACATATTTTGCAGTTAAAAATAGATATTTAAAAACATAATTTTTTTACGTGTACTGTAATATTCTACTAGCAAAAACAAAGCCATACACCTGATTAAGCAAAAAAAAACAAAACATTTATATGAAAATATGGTTACAACTAGTTTCTCCACCGAGAGGTGGTATTCTCAAGTGTTTTAGTAGTAGTATGTAAACATCAAGTAAAAACACTTGAGAATACCACCTCTCGGTGGAGAAACTAGTTGTAACCATATTTTCATATAAATGTTTTTTTTTTTTTTTGCTTAATCAGGTGTATGGCTTTGTTTTTGCTAGTAGTAGTATAATAGATATTTACACCCAATACTTTTTTTTGTTTTCTCTTTCAGAGTTTAATTCAGATGTAACAAACTTAGTTGTTTAAAAAGTTGAATTGTTTTGACAGTTATCTAGTACAGAAAGTAATTTTTTAGAGGAAAGTCTTAAAAACAGTAAATTTGTTTCATTTAATACATTTATGAAATGTTTTCAGCAGTTTAAATCCTAATTTTAAACCCTCATTTAGTTTTTATGGCAGGGTTACACAAATATTATGAATTAAATCTAAGAAATGAATTAGTCATTCCTACATTCATCTATTCTGATTTTTTTATAATTTTGCTATTCTTATGCTAATATCATTATGTAAGTATACCAAGTAACTTTTTTGATGTGTCTATCTATTATTTGTTTGGTATTGTATACTAGAAAATATTAAAAAACAAAAAAAAAAAAAAAAAAAAAAACACATTTTTTTTTTACAATTGATTATTGGTTGTAAAAATTCTAATGCAGTGACATTATATATCAATCAGATGATGTACAGTGACTGTTTCTATTTTCAGGTTTCCTAGCAGTTCCTGCAGTAACAGTGATCTTAGAAGATTATTAGTTAGTAACAAAATTACACCAGAAGAACAGAGGCCCAAGATTCACAAAGATTTAAGACAACATCTACAAACTAATCTTAAGATTGTAAAAAATAGTGATTCTCATGTGAAATCTAACTCAGCTGATTTAAGGGCTAAATTAATTAGAACTTCTGGACGTAGCCCATTGTTATCAAATGTTAAAGATGATCTTCGAAGTAAACTGGACAAATTACGTAAAGATAAAAAGATGCATTCTCCACTTGTAATACAAGTATTGCAAGACGACTTTTGAAATGGAAATAAAATAAAATTATTTTGGCAGCTGAGACTGAAAAAAAAACCTCTAAATTTCCCTAGCAGTCATGTAACTAAAATTGTTTTTGTTTGACAGAGAATTTTTCAATTGATTTTATTTTCACACTTTTGTTAGACTTCTGACATTTTTAATTGATAAAACATTAATAGTTCAGTGAATTAAAAACAATCCAATATTTTTTTTAAATGTGAGCTTTGAAAACAAAAATAAATTGATATAATTTCTAATTCCAATGTTTTAAGAAAAATTTTATACATATAAACCTCAGTAAAAGAATAAAGACAGGCATGGTTTATTTTTTTATTTTTTTCCAATTCATTATTTCTGACAAAATCAGTGTTTCTGTAAATTTCTTCACTTTATGAAGCTACTCAAAGTATTCAGAGTAAAGTATTCAGAAACAAATTTAGTACTTTTAGTCTTTCTGAATATTCTATTTATTGTTCCAGAATGATGAATCTCTTATGAAATAATTAGGATGAATAGTTCAAAGAATAGAACAATCTGTTTTAAATAATATACTATGGTTTTCATATAGTTAAATTATAATAAGATGTGAATTCCAAGTCATCCTTAAGAGTTAATTTGCATCTCATGTTCAAATATAAATTACATTAATTATCAGTTTTGGTTTATAACAATGATATGTTAATTCTCCAGTTCCATCTATCTTACTCAGTAAATACCCTCAATCAAAATAGGTAATTGTTTAATTAAAATAAAATAGTAAATCAAAAGCCAAATTTTTAGAAACTAATATTTTTCTTACAGTGGTGCTAAAGTTAAACAGTGTATTTCAGTACACTGAATATTATCTTTGCATAGTAGTAGTAGCAATTGACCTCATCAGTTCATAGAGATTTGTTTTAGTTTCCTTAAGATTTCATGTATTAAAGCAGACACAGCTTGCTTCTTTTGCTCTTTACAAATATTTTAAAATAAAATATTTATTTACAACACTGAAATTGTCATTTTCACATAATTTTAAGAAATCCTTAATTAAGTAAAAATGATAAAATGCTATTATTAATAATATTAGTAACATAAAATAAATTCTAACAATTATAACACTTTTATATTTTGCATTAATAAGCAAAGAATTTTATCTTGAATCTTTACTCAAAAATAAAATTGTATTTTATTTAAATATATTGCTTGCTTATTTTTTTCCATCTTAATAGTTATAAGTTATTACTTTATCTTATTTTTAACCTTATTAAGGAAGCTGAACTCCATATTATTCAGTTTGTATTATTTGAAACATTAATTATAATTTATATAACTATTTTCACATAATCAAGAAAGCATTTGCTCTAAATCTACAGGGTGTATCAAATTTTAATGGGAGATAGAGAGCACCAAGACAAACCTTCAGTGCTAGAAGGCACTATTTAATGCCACTGCAATCAGCTAAATAGGCAAAGTGAAACAAAGAACAGACTTTGTGTTTGCTGTGGCATTAGTAAATCATACACAATGTGTTTAACATGGAGTGTTTCACAACTGCTGAGAAAGCTGACATACATCTGGCATAATGGCATGCCAATGGAAACAGAACAGCTGCTGTGAGGTTTGTATCATCAGTGCTTCTCAAAATGACATGTGCCAAACCACCAAAAGTTTGTGCATTTGCACCGGCATCTTTGAGAAATTGGGGCATTCCTTGCAAACATGCATGATACTAATTGGGAAAGAACCATGTGTTCTGACTTGGAAGAAGAGATCCTATTATGGATTGAGGACAATTCAGGCACAAAGCACGTGAGCCCTTTAGCACCGCATTGTTGCTGCCAGTGTACATATGTTTATGGACGAAAAAGATTTGTACAGAGAGTTTTGATACACCTGTATATAAAGTTTAGAAGGAAAAAAAAAAATTCTTTTTTTCTAATAGAGTAAAAGAATATGTCTTTTAAGTATATATTCAAATGCATTTTGATACTGGGTATATGCAAATCGTTTTACCACTATCAGACAAGAAAACCAAATCTTAATTTTACATGTCTCTTATTGTATTTCTATCTAGTATATAGTCTGCCATTAGTGATAATGCCTCTTCTTATCATCCAGTTAGCTTTTTAAAGCCCCTTCCAAAGAATATAGTAACCTTGGAGTCAAAAAAACCTTTGAATCACTGTCTGCACCACTCTGTGATCTATTGTGTTTTTACCAGCCAGATGGTCCTGCAGGGATTAGAACCAATGAAATATTTTTGTGCTATGTAACATGAATCAGTGGATGAAAAAAAACTTTCCAGCCAAGTTCCTACAGTTTGTGTTGTGTTGTGTTGTGTTATAGCCACCTACAGTCCAGTGATATAGTAAAGGTTGGAATACCTTTCCACTTCACCAAGCTTGGACACTTAGAGGTTAAGGCATGGTATACTCTGTCAAATTGCTGAGAGTAAAGACTGCAGTGATCATTTGTTTGTTGCAAATAGCTCGTGATGTATAATTCTTTTGCCACCAAATGCCTTGGGTTGCAAGTCAGCTTTGAGTTGCGTCTAACACTTCTTTTTTGGAAAAAGATCTAGTGCAGTTTTTTGTATAGAACTCATTTTTCATTTTCAGTTACCAGGTGATCCAAGAATGGATAGGTTTCCATTGATCTTGTAAGAGTTTATTAATCAGTTCTTCATTGTATTGATGTGGTATCCATTGAACAAGATTTCAGACCATTCCAGGAGTCAGACTCTTCTGATGACAGCTGTTCAATGCACTGACATTTACTAATAATGTCCCTGTAGGTTTGATGAAGGTCAGTCTGAATTATACCTAATATTTCTTCATCAGACATTTCAGAAGAGTATCCATACTATGGCTTTTCTTCAAGTATCCTATCATCTGTACACAAATTTCTCAAACCATTCTAGAATCTTTGTTCACTTACACTATCTAGCATAGACCTTGCATGTGTGTCCCTGTTAGCTTTGACAGCTGTACTTTTTTTATTGAATGAAAATACAAACAATAATAACTATGATTTTATCAATGTTCATATTAACACTTAGTCAAAACATAAGAGTTGCACTTGAAGTTACTATGCTTATCACTATGAACCTCTTATCATCCACTTCCATGATGCTGCCACCAATATAAAATTTGGAAGCCCAACCAGGCAACCAAAAAAAGAAGAGAACTTTTCCTCATAACCCATTAGATTACCAATTTTGAACAAACTCATTAGGAAGGGTTGAAAATTGTGTAAATATAGTCATGATTCATTGTGGAGATCTGAATTGACATTATTTGTCCATATACAAATATGGATATATATACTTCAGATAATTTGTAATACTCTGTTCTAACAAGGATATTTGAATCCCCTTCTATCCATGAAAAATTTATAAATTTGAATCCCATACATTCACTTAGTTTCTTATTTTTCTACTAATTGTTAACCCCATATCTCTATCCTTACCACAGAAGTTACAGTTTTTCAGTTCAGCCAACAATTCACTTCAAAAGAATTTGAAAAATTGTCAGTTCTCCAACTTAAGGTAAATATATGCTTTTATTACTTCACCATAATAAAGAATTCAGATAAATAAAATTGCTTATTATGATGATGTAATGAAAGCAATGCCTAAATTAATTGCCAGAGATATTGGAAATAATATGTAGGAAGAATAATGTTCAGGGTTTGACTCCAGTAACAATTAAACATGAAAAATCCAGAAAGTGTTCTTAGTAGGCAGCTTTGGAAAAGAATAGATAACTTAAAGAAGACTGAAAATTTGAATATTACAGAAGGTGAATAGAGATTGCAGCTAACCCTTTCACTTACATGCATATTTTTTTTTCATTGTACAACAATATTATTTAGATACATTTGTAAATTTTATTGTTACAGAAAATTCCAAAGCAGGCTAAATTGGTTTTATTCATTGGAGGTTTTTCTCAAGCATAATTTCAGTGACAGGCTTATAAACAAATTTGTTTAAATGCAGAAACTGGTATTTCTTTTTTGAATACATATTTTTATTACTATTCTTCAGGAAACCAATATCTGCTTCAAGTGAAGTGGGAAATGTAAAATTTAAGAATTTTTTTTTTAGATTGTTACACATTTTCTTGTAAAAAAAAATAAAGCCTTTGATTAAAACTGGAGCAAAATTCCAGTTTGATAACATTATGATTAACAGTCAAGAGAATACAAGTTTTTCAACAGATATATTTTCTTCTTTTGGCATTACAGTCCTTGCAGAACCTTAGCCTCTTTCACAATGTTAGCCCATTGCTCCCTGTCTTCAGCTGCACATCTCCAACTTTTTACATTCATTGTCCTTAGGTTAGGGGAAGGTGTTGTACCTTTGACCAGTTTTCACTTAATGATTTTTCTAATTTTTTGTACTCAAGTACATCCTTACCTGAATGGATACATGTGATCTTCACTCATCTTGCCATCAACTGCATGTGTTTTATATGTTATATTTTGAGTATAAGTATTTTATTTTTATTTTACAAAAAAACTATACCTTGTGGTCAAAGTTTTAACTACGTGTTGTACCTTTGACCGGAGGGTATTGTACCTTTGACCAGGTGGTAGTAGAAACTGACAGTTAGATACAAGTTATTTAATTAACATTTTTATTCAGAAATGTATACATTTGGCAAATATATGTAATTCAAAGTAGAATAATAAAACATGAAATAAATTCTAATAGCATAAGTAGCCTACTTCTGCCCATTTACTCTACATTATACAATGAAAAATCAACTCCAAAAGATAAGACATTCTTTTAGTCTACTGGCTGTGCTGCCAGCTGTGGTTGGATTTGGTAGCTTGGCCACAATATCTTGTAGTTCTAAGTCGTAGAGCTGGTTATTTTCTTGGATGAATTTTGCCATCTTTGGTAGTTTTTTCAAATATTTAACTTAAAATAATCACATGCTGCTTCCTGTATTTGGGCCGTAAAGTATTTCTTGTTTTTTTTTTTGTCAGCTTGACAAGAACATAACTTTCTTCAACTAAATCTTCTTTTTCAAAGTTTAATTCCTTCTCCAACTCATGGCATTCATCTGAAAGATCAAACACTTTCCCCTGATGAATATTCAACATCAGACTCAAAGTCGTGGACAAACAATCGATTGTTTACTATCTTTGGATAAGATTTGGTAAAAACATAAAAATTTGGCAAAAAATATTTAAATTTCCATCTTACATAATGCTAAAATGACTGTAAGTAAAAACATTTACATATTATTAAGTAATGTTGTACCTTTGACCTAATCAGAGGAACAACACCCTGCTGTGGTCAAAGGTACAACATCAGTCGAACTTACGTTTCATGCCATGCTCAAATTTTTAGGTTAATCCAGTCATCTTAAAAGTCCTAACAATTAATCTATAGGCATAGATGTATTACTCATTCTTGTTAAAATAATAATCAAAAGAAAACAAACAATGTTATTAAAGAAACATTCACTTGCAAAATACTTAGTTTTCGGTGATGGAATTATAAAAACATTTTTCACTCCTTACAAGTTAAAGATCTAACTGCTACTGAAGGTTTAAAGGCACAAATAGTGGGAATATTACACATTAAACAGAAAAGCTTTTAAAGTATGCTCATAGATGACATCGCAATCAAGGGTGGTCAAAGGTACAACACCTTCCCCTACTTACAACAGATATATAGAGACATTAAAGTAATTAACAAAAGACAAAAAAGCCTGAGACTTGTCTGCAGGAATAGACTGCACTAAATGTTGCAAATGGGTTGGAGATTAAAAGTTATTGGTTATTATCTACTGGGGATAGGCTTACAGACATCACAAAGTAGGTCTTGGCCATCATAGTTTGTCTCAGATTTCTGTGGACCTTTATTAGATGACACTTAGATATTGCTTTCTTTTTATTAAGTGCTGCAACAGTAGTGCTATTAACAGAAGAAAATCATGAATTAATGTCATTGTTAGCCACCTCATAATGGTCCATATAGGCTGCACAGTTGGCATTGTCACTAAGACATTGGCCTCTCACCTCTGAATACCTGGGGTTCGGTTCTCATGTGGGTTTCGTGATGGTGGACGATCTGCACTAGGTAGGTTTTCTCGGGGTTCTCCCATTTCCCCTGCACTTCTCCCACCATACTTTCTCTCTATCTGTCCTCATTCCCATGGGATAGCACAATAGACCTTCAGGTCACAGTGCTTGGTTTCTCTGCCACCCACAATCAATCAATGAATGGTCCATATACATTTGAGACGCATAAGTTTGAGAAAGAATTGGAGTTAGCAATTCAAAATTTTAAAAAGGAAAAATAAATAAGTTTCTTGCTTCTTTAATCATTTTTGAATAAATTTATTTATATGTTTTTTCAAATATTGTTATGGAAGTAGAAAATTTATATTGACATGGATTATTTTTAGGTAATGGTCATGTGAAAATTTTTCTTGAATCTTGTGAAACACACATGATGTCTAAATAAATGAGCTTACAGAGAGAAACAAACTCAATGAATTGAAAGCTTTAATAGTAAAAGACAGTGATTCATAAATTGTGCTCTGTGAACTGTCACAAATTGGCCATTTCATAAACTTGTATAAATTGAATTCACTGTTAGTGACTACTGTGGAAAAAAAAGCTGTTTAAACTGGTATTATGAACTCTGACAATTCTGTAATTCTTTTGCTCATTTCTATAAATAATAAAATTGTCTCAATTACTAGAAAGTGGTCCACAGGCTAAAAAAAATTAAGATCCATTGGGTATAAGATAAATTAGATGATGATTTTTTTTTTTTTTTTGTAATATGTAGACTAATCTTAATCAGTAGAAATGTTCCTGAATTATATTTCTTTTCCTTGTTTTAGATGTTTATGAAATATTTGAAATAAATATTTAATGAATTAACAAGTACAAATCACAAACTACTATTTATTAGCAGTCCAGATAATAATGCCTTGTATTCCTGTAAAAGTATATTCATATTCTTTACAGATTTCAAAATGCAAAATCAACAATTCATCCTTGCAATTTCCAATGGAAGTGCATAGTTTGTAGAAATTTTACTCATGTACTATAACTGAGGTAGTAAATTTCTCCGCTTGTATTTCTACTTTTTATTCTGAAGCCGTAAAATTTCAAAATCAGTTTATTCAAGAAAGAAACTAAAAATTTAGTCATTATTATTATTACATATTAAATCAAATTGTCATTAGTGTCCCTTTAAAATAAAAAAAAGGCTATCACTTATTTAAAAAAAAATTGTTCAATTTTATCAAACATTGTCATGATATACATCCTTTTCCTACTTTGCAGCTCTAGATTTGAGATAATTGGCTCAACTCTATTCTACACATATCATATATGTTTTTAGTACAGATGTATGCCCTACCTGAATTTTCCTGTTGTCTAAAAGCTATCATTACAATGAATAAAATTCAAAATGCACTAGGATGTTTTATTTTTCATTATTGTTATATCTTTGGCAATGAAGAACATACGTCAGGTAGTTTGTTGTGAAATTGGCTTTTATAGAGAAACTGGCAAAGACTATCTCCCCCTGTTTTTTATTTATTAGAAAATATCATCATAAATTTATTTAAAAGTGATAAATTTATTCAGTATTTGGTTAGCTGTTTTAAAAAAATCAAAACATTTTTTTTTGATTGCCCTACATCCCTCACTAACTAAACCATCTTGTTGCATTTTAGACTTACGATGTTTTATGGTTACTTTTAATAGGTTTGTTGTGAAAGAATAGTATGCTTATTATTATTATTTTGGTTTATTTCACCAGAAAGAAACAGAATAATAACTATCCCATTTTTATTGAAAGCTTGGTAGTATGAAAGTCTTTTTAGAATTAACCTATAATCCATTCACCTACAGGAAAATTTCAAGTTTACTGAGAATGAATTTTTCACTGAGATTTTAATAGGACTATGCAAACTTTGTTTTATTGAAGTCAATAGAATTTTATTTTCAGTAAGTGAGAAATTACTTAAAAATAAAATATTGCATTTGCTTGCTGGAAGCTGCTAGTTGTCTTAATTTTTATATATGGTTTTCATTTGATATGAACAAAACACACACAATCCATTTCCTATCGAATATGTTATTTTTTAAAAATGTAATACAGATAATGAAATGCTCAAGATATGTATCATTGTAGTTTTAGATTGCATTGCATTCTTCATATAGGATAACAGAGACAGAATGCATTAGTAGGGTTGCACGTTTCCTAAATAAATAACATCTTGTAGTTACAGTAAAAGAGCAGATACGAACCAAGAGAAGATGAATAATTTCCTAAAACAAAAGAATTTGAAAGTTCAATGTTCTTATTAAACCTATATATACAGGGTGATTATAATTAAAGTTGCAATTTTAAAACGCCCTAACTTTAAAACTACCGGTCAGATTTAAAACTACCAGAACAATCGTGAGGTAATGGAATTTTGTTGGCAAAGGAAAGAAAATAGTTGCAAAATGTGCCGATAGATGGCGCTGTCATGGTTCACATTGCTGTTGTGGAGGTATGCTCCCCCGACTTAAACCCATGTGATTTCTGGCTTTGGGGATACATGAAGAATGTTGTTTACAGCGTGCAGATTGCGAATCTGGCCGAATTGAAGACACTCATCACGCACCACATTCATAGCATCAGCACAGATACCCTCCGATCTGTTGTGGAACATGCCATTTTGCGCTTCCAAGTAATAGCGGAACAAGGCAGAGGGCATCTCGAACAATTTATGCATTGATCAACCGTAAGGTGTTTGTTTCACGATGCTCCTTTCCCTTAACATTATCCTGACAGCACCATCTATCGGCACATTTTGGAACTATTTTTTTTTTCTCTTTCGCCAAACAAAATTCCATTACATCATGACTGTTCTGGTAAAATATCAAGTCGATCTGACTGGTAGTTTTAAAGTTAGAGCGTTTTGAAATCGCAACTTAAATATTATAATCACCCTGTATATATAGAGAGAGGGGGAATCCCAGGAGGAAAGGTCATTATTTTGGGAGGTGATAGTATTGGCCATTTTAAGCAAAAAAGACCATATGAATGAGTGTCCTATTCCAAATGGTTTCCGATATAGAGCAATTTTGAAAGTATAGTTTCAAAATGAATGATAACAAAGAGATACTACTTACTGTTTCTAATATTTATTGGTCAAGTTACCCATTTCTTAGTTTATAATTAAGTTTCAAAAATTCCACAGGCAACATCAATGCATTTCTCAACTCTTGTGAGAACGTGACGTGTTGCTTGTCTGAGTTCATCATGACGTTCCTTTATGCGCACAAAAGTATTCATTATGTCTCGTGAACAACTCAACGTCTGTACTCTTCATCCAACCCCATAAACACAAATCCAAGGGGATTAGGTCTGAAAATCTTCGTGCAATGTTGTGGAAGAGAAGGAAAACAATGACCATCAGGCGCAGTGACAATTGTGTGCCAAATTTCAATTATCTCAGAAACCATTCGGAATAGGATACTCGTTTATAGGAACTTTTTTTTGCTTAAAATGACCTATACTATCACATCCGAAAATATTGACCTTTCCTCCTGGAACACCCTGAGTTTATATATGTATCTATATATAAAGGAGAATGTTTGTTGGTTTGTGTGTTTATTTGTTTGTTCGCTATACTCCTAAGTCCTTTGCCCTATCTGGACCAAACTTTGCAGAATTCCTCTTTAGGACCTTGAAGAAATAGCAGGCTACAATGTAGTGAAACCTGGATACATCTCCCCCTTCCCCTAATTTAATCCCCTTCACACTTTTGTATAATTTTCAAGTAAAGGTATGGTTTCCAGGTTCAAATATGCTTGGTGGCAATAATTTTTCTTCTTTTTTTCCAGTTTTTAACTTTCCTTTTTTATTTATGACTAACAACCCGATAACATTGGATTCTCCCACCCAAATCATGACTGCTTTCTCACAACTACCCTGTAAAAGTGGATTCTCCGAACCAATAACTGCTTTCACAACCAGTGACCGAGTCTATGAGACCATTGCAGGGGACCCGGAATTTTTTGTGTCATTACGAGACATCCGGTTTACCCACGTCGATAAAAATCAAAATGTGAGCATCCTCAATACTATACCTGGCATTTTAAACCTTATTTGTATTTCTGTGTCTTATCGTTTCGGAGGACACGGCCAGAAAATCAACTTTTGTTTTATGTATAGAGATAATGAAGTTAATTTTTTTTTTAATTAAATGTTCTTCATTTAAGAACAATGAAAACCAGGATTCGGATTGGGGGGGGGGGGGCACAAACTTTCTTGAAGGGTACACATATCTCTTAACCACTTTAGTTGGAAACACGAAATTTCACAGAAATGTTCTTTATCAATATCGAAAAGATACGTATTCGAGTAATTTTCTATTTTTGGGTCTTGAAGGGTGTAAATGTGGAGGGGAGGGCAGTGCCGTATTTAGGATTTGTGGGCTCCTAGGCTGAACCTGTGGTGCAGGCCCTATCGGGGAAAATATTTTTTTAAAATTAACCTACAAAAACCGCATTTTTAGCAATGATTCAATTGATAACTTAAAAATAAACGTTTAAAGTTTATTATTAAATTACAGAAACTTTACGTACGACTTTCCTATACAGTATTTAGAATTTGATGAATTCATGAGATGATAAAAATGAAAAGAACTGAACATCATTAAGGTAATATTAAGGTGACCAGACATCCCGATTTTGGCGGGACAGTCCCGATTTTTAACAATTTGTCCCGTGTCCCGCGGCGTTTTAAAAAAATCCCGATTTTTTTTTTTTTAAATGTTGAACTGGAGATTCCGTTTGTTTTGTTTTTTATTTTGGTTGTTGAACTGGAGATTCCGTTTGCCCCCCCCCCCCGGTCAATGGTGTCCCGCTTTACCAATATTAAAATCTGGTCACCTTAGTAATATACCTTAATGGTATTTAACTTGATTTATTAATATTGCTATGAACAACTATATTATTAAAATAGAATACAAAGTTGAGATTCAAGTCGATGTTTCTAAATACGCAAATATGAGTACTACGATTTTAAAAATAACATATCGTAATTTTAAGTAAACATGTTAAAAAATGCAAAATGTAAGATAACAAAAAGGAATGTAATGAACAAGCAAAATGTACTTAACCTATAGGCCTACAATATAAATAATATATTATTTAATTCAAATACAGAACTTTCCCAAACAATTTAACTATAATGAAAGTGTCACATAATCTTTAAGGCTAATTAGTTTACGCCTACACTTCGTACAAATGAAGCTAATTTTTGTTGTCTTCTAACATGGTGGTTCGAAGCCTGTTTTTGATCAACTTCAATTTTGAAAATGACCTTTCTTCACAGCTCTAAGTTGAACTTGAACTGAATCAGTTCATTTCCCAATTGATCGTCTAAGTCATTGTTATATGTTTCTGCTAAGTTTGGAGCTGCTGCATTTATCTCTTCAATTACTGTAAATTACTATTTATTTACTAAAACAAAAAAAAACTGATTTTAAAATTGACGTAGAATCATTTTTCACCAGGATAGTGTCACGGGATTCTTTGTGGTGCGGGCCCATAGACTGCAGCCTAGGTAGCCTATGCTTAAATCCGGCCCTGTGTCCAGGTAAAGAGACTGAGAATGAAATGCTGAAACAATTAGATGAAGAATTGATGCCAGATCGCATTGAGTAGAATGGCTCACATAACAGATCTGAAATGGTCACTGTCATTAAATCTTTCGATGAAAATTTATGAATTACTTGCTGAAAAATTAGAGTCTTTAAAAGTGCATCACTATGTCTCAAAGTCAAGGACAAGTTTTGAAAGAAAAGAAGGCAAACCTTAAGTATTCAGAATGCAGAGTCCTAGCAGATTTTGCTGAAGATTTTACCTACATGGTTCAGGATGAAATCCAAGGGTATCACTGGGTAAATGATCAGGCCACAGTATACCCTTTCGTTTTCTATTTCAAAGAAGGAGATAAAATCAAAACCCACAGTGTTTATGTATTGAGTGATTCCTTGGAACATACCACAACAGTTATCCATGCCTTTCAAACACACGTATCAGTCACATGGAAAAAGTTCTTTCCACAGTTGAAAAAAATCATCAATTTTTCTGATGGAAGTGGAAGTCAGTACAAAAACAAGAAAAAATTTGCTAACATTTGCAACCACAAGAGAGACTTCGGAATTGATGCTGAAAGGCATTTTTTCGCACATGTCATGGAAAAAAATGCATGCGATGGAGTAGGGGTAGAACAAAAACAGATGACAAAGGTAGCTTGCAAAAAACAACAACAAATCAGATCCTAAACATTGAAGATATGTACGTCTTTTGTAGTGAAAAGATAAAAGGGATGATTTACATTCTTGTCAAAAGATGAAAGCTGTCAGCACATAGAAAGTCTGAAAAAAAGATTTGATAATTGCCGGAGAATTCCAGCGACTCGAAAGCTATACAAATTTCACAGTTTTGCTGAAAATACTATTAGATGTTACCTGACATCAAAATCAGAAGAATTTGACGATCATCTTATCAACAAGATTGTACATCTGAGTTCTGTGAATCCATGATGGACACTGGTGGATCGCAGAAATCGAGGATATAAGTGTAAAAAACAAGGATCTTTATGTGTTGTTCTGTCACCCAGCAGGCCCAAGAACCTCCTTCAAAAAGTCAGCTGCTGACAGAGTGTGGGTGCCTATTGAAAATGTTCGTCGAAAAATCTGCTTTGGAACTGACAACAGTAACACACCGTTCACATTTTATTTCCGAGAAGTTGTCTGAAGAAATATATCTATTGCTTAATCAACGCATATCTTAAAACAATTGATTGTTGATAAGTTAATGAACTTTTTAAAATATATTTAATGTAACTATTAATTGTAACAAATGTATGATGCTTTATTACACATTGAATTGTACAACAATTCTGTGAAAAGGTATTGTAATAGGCCTAGCGTCAATTTGTCTATTTTTCACTAATTTTCCCCTGCTGTAATTTTGTTCTCCATGGAATATTAAACTCTAATTTCATAAAGTACTCTTTATACTGTAAATATCAAATTTTTATTAAGTCCCCACCAGAGATATTGAGCCTCAAACTTTGAAAAAAATGAAAAAAGAGCATTTTTAAAGAGCTAAATTAGGAAGTCACTAACAGAGCTGAAATATTTTTTGCTAAACCTTTAGATTATATCTTTCCTCTAAGAAATTTATAGCTTTTCTACTTCATTCCTTCCAGCTAAAAAAAAAATATTATTTCTTTCAATAATTTCAATAATTATTATCCATTCTGTGTATATGGGTAGTTCTACAAGAATTGGATAACTTTTTGGAGGAAAACGTGCCAATACTTTATTTATTTTAAATAATGTGTTTTAACATAGAGTAGGTGGGAAATATATACAATGTACTGTTCCAGAAAGGAACAGTCACTTTATTCAGTATTTTCGAAGTTATTTCAGTTTTTCTGAAAATTGCCTCCAGGGGACTGACGGGTAGACCAGGGAACTGACGAAAAAATACGTTTTATTGAAAATAGAAATGCTTTAAATCATTAAAATCATTAAAATCCTGAAATTCATTAAAACAACATCATAATCAGTAATTTTTGGTACATAAAATAACTTTGTCTCTTACATATTTAAAAAAAAAAAGTTTAAAAACAATCCCGTGAAGTTCGTCAGAACAATTACAAATAATTAAGAACATTGGCATTCGCATTTGTACTAAAAGATTAAAAATAGAATTAGATTGTCAATAGTAATAGTAATAATAATAATAATAATAATAATAATAATAATAATAATAATAATAAATACTACAAGCCACCACACAGTTCACCAAAGACATTGGGATGGAATTTGGAATTGACAAATGCCGCAAGTTACACATAATACGTGGGAAGACTTCGAATTTGGAGGGTTTTGAACTGGACCATGGTTTGGCCATCCAATCCATGGAAGACGGAGAGACCTACAAGTACCTGGGCTTCCAGCAAGCGCGCGTCATTGACAACGCAAACATCAAAAATGCACTGAAGAACACATACCTTGCTCGAGTTCACAAAATCCTCAAAACACAACTCAACGCCAGAAATAAAATTAAAGCTATCAACACTTTTGCCGTTCCCACACTAACATATTCGTTCGGCATAATTCCATGGACAAACACCGAACTCGAAGCACTACAACGCGCAACACGCACTACATTCACGAAACACAACATGCACCACCCCAAGTCCGCTACGGAAAGGATGACTCTTTCCCGCAAGGAGGGAGGCCGAGGACTCATCAACCTCATCACCCTACACGAAAAACAAGTACATACACTTAGGGAACATTTCCACCAAAGAGCAGAAGACTCCTCACTTCACTCAGCCATTGTCAAGGCTGACACACACCTCACACCCCTGAACCTCGAAAACTCTTCTCCAACACTCACCACCCCTGACACCCACACTCAGCAGCTGCGTGAATCATGGGCTCGTAAGGAACTCCATGGTAGACATCATCACGAACTCAGCCATCCTCATGTCGACATGGAAGCGTCGAACAGATGGCTGACGAGTGGTGAGCTGTTTGGGGAGACCGAAGGGTTCATGATCGCAATACAGGACCAAGTCATCTCCACACGCAACTACAAGAAACATATTCTACACGATGCAAACACACATGACGACAAATGCAGGAAATGCCACACTACGCATGAGACGATCGACCACGTAATATCAGGCTGTCCCCTTCTCTCTCAAACAGACTACCTCCACCGACACAATCAGGTAGCATCGATCGTTCATCAACAACTAGCACACAAACATTCACTTATTAAGAGCACGGTCCCGTACTACAAGTACATACCACAAAGCGTATTAGAATCACCCTCATATAAACTATACTGGGACCGCCCCATTCACACAGACAAAACCATACATCACAACAGACCAGACATCACACTTGTTGATAAGGTCAACAAACAGACCTATCTAATTGATATTGCAGTGCCTATCAGCAAGAACATGCAGAAAACTCACGCAGACAAGATC
>JAFIDM010009631.1:46365208-46388584 GCA_023159025.1 Thereuonema tuberculata | reverse complement strand
TTGTTTTCAGTTGTTTATGATTGTATTGTTTTCAGTTGTTTATGATTATATTTGATTTCAATTGTTTATGATTATATTTGATTTCAATTGTTTAATTTACAATGTAAGATCTCGCATATGAGAGTTTGTAATGTTAGGAATGAGAAAAAGGATTTTTCTCTTTCCTTTTATGTTTCATATTTTGTATTTTTCGTTATTTAAGTTTTAAACATATGGATCTTGAGAAAGTCCTTGAAAAATAGGACGAAATATTGAAGACATGTTGATGAAGTTTGTATTTGTTTGGAATTTTAAATGATAATGAAGATAAAGATATGGTTCTTTAATATTCCTTAGCAGTTTTCTCCAAAAATAGTACAACAAAAATGCTGTAATTTAATTTCCGAAATGTACAGCTATTTATCAAATTACGACTTCAAAGTTAAAAAGGGGTCAAAACTTGCCCTAATATTAAAACAAAAAATCTAAATGTACATTAATATGCCCAAGAACCTGAGAAGTATATTTTAAAAATTGAAATGACTCACTAGAAAGCAGGCATCAACTGTCAGATAAAGAAATCAAATAGAAAGAAAAAAAAAAAAAAACCCAATACATATACGAGGGTCAGTCAATAAGTAATGCCTCTTTATTTTTTTTTTCTCCTTTAACTGTCAAGATATTCAAATGTGATTATATAGCTTGAAAACCACAACATTGACAATTAATTTGTCACTTTTCAATATAATCTCCGTCCATTTCCACAGTTTTGGTCCACCTTTTAACAAGGGCATGTATTCCAGCGTGGTAAAAGGCATGGTCTTGCTTCCTAAGCCATTGACGCACGGACGTTTTCATGGCCTCCTCATCTTCAAAGTGAATCCCACGATGAGCTTCCTTTAGCGGCCCGAACAGATGGAAGTCTGATGGTGCTAGGTCAGGGCTGTATGGGGGATGAGGCTAGACTTCCCATCCAATTTTCACAATCTCTTCAGTGGTGCGACGACAGGTGTGTGGTCTTGCATTGTCATGCAAAAGAAGAATATCCGCCTTAGCTTTTGTTGGGCGAACTCGCTGAAGACGTGCTTTAAGCTTTTTGAGGGTTGTGACGTATTGGACAGAATTTATTGTGCATCCCTGCTTCAAAAAATCAACCATAATCACACCCTCTGCACCCCAGAACACTGTCGCCATAACTTTCCCTGCTGATCGCCAGAAGCGTAACTAGAGAATTTTTCGGAGGTGGAGGGGGGGGGCAGCAGTGGCGTCACTAGGGGGGTGCGGACCGCACCGGGTGACACCAAAATGCTTTTACAAGGTTTTCTTTTTTTTTTGGTTGAACAGATAATTTTTACAAGGTTTTCCTTTTTTTTTTTTTTTGGTTGAACAGATAATTTTAGAATTTTTTTTTTTTTGGGGGAGGGGGTGACACCATGAGCTACCGCACTGGGTGACACCAACCCTAGTGACGCCTCTGGGGGGCAGGCCCTTTGTGTTTGAAATGCAAAGTAGATAGGAAATCCCATTTTGTCACATTTACGCATTAAAGAATGTCGTGAAAAGACAAATTACACCATTACTCTAACAAATATACATATCGCCACACCATTCAGAAAATTATATCAATATTTAAAATATAAAATAATTATACTTATATTTTTTTCCCTGGGGGGGGGGGGCCCTAGGCCCACCCTGGTTTCCCATAGTTACACCTATGATCTTACATTGATGTGCCTAGTTCCTTTGATTTCAACTCTGAGATTGTTTTTTATTTAAGTAGATTTTAGGAGGGGCTTCGGCAAAACTCCGAACGACGGTCCTAAATTATGAACAACTCCGAACGGCGGTCCCAAATTATAAAAATATATTTAATAGCAAATAACAGTATAACTATGAAGTATAACACTTACCCAGAGTTATTAGACATCAAATCAAATAGTTTTCGCTCAACATACTCAAGTATTGTCCGAATATGTTGGAATTAAAAAACGATCCAGCACGGACACTTGTGCGGGTCTGACCGAGGCCTTCGTTATACTACGTAGTAGTATAACGAAGGCCTCGGTCTGACAGTCTCGACACTTCCACGAAAACCCTTCAGGTGCATCTGCTCGCCGCACCAACGCCATAGGCTGGTGACAGTTTCCACAGTTGCTGCTGTTTCGGATCAACCTATGTACAGCAAGCCATGTCAACCATTGCATACTGTCATGCATGTGTCCGTAAATATCTCGGGGTGAGCAGTCCAAGACTTGTAAAGCATTCCGCTGTAAAACTGCATCAGTTATTACTCTCGGAGCTTGCGGTGTTCCAGCCATGGCACGTTTAAAGTGATTTTTAAACGATGTTTCATTAATAAAAACAATAACGACGTCATTACACTTGACACAATGTTTCATTAATTGAAATAATGTTTTATACACTCTCCGTCATTGTTATCTGTCATTAAAAAGGTGTTCATCGTTAGATAAATGGATAAATAAATGTTTAAATACGTTTTTATAATTTAAAAAGGTGTTCATCGTTAGATAAATGGATAAATAAATGTTTTAATACGTTTTATAATTTAAAAAGGTGTTCATCGTTAGATAAATGGATAAATAAATGTTTAAATAGGTTTTTATAATTTGGGACCGCCGTTCATAATTTGGGACCGCGATCATAATTTGGGACCGTCGTTCGGAGTTTTGCCGGGGCTTCTATACCCAGAGGCCATAAAAACACAATACTATAATCTTATACTTTTGAGAAGTGTCTTTTATTTGAGATTTTGTGGGTGTAGGAACTCAATTTAAGATCTACACCAAACTTCATATTAAGAGTTTAATGTTATAGACTAGATCCAATTAGATTTTGTAATAAATAGGCCCATTTTAGACGCTGTTTATGGACACTTCACAGTGAGAGCCAAGTATTCAGCTAAGACTAAGTAACTAAGAATGATATACTAATTTAAATGAAATTTCATATTTCATTATTGTATAAATCTTATTAAAGTTTAGTATATACTAACTCATCTTATGGACCACTTTTAAGGGCCAAAATACAATGCCTTTAAGTAATTCACATCAAATTTCATCCTTAATGTTTAGACCTTATTAAACCTTGGAGATGATACACATATTTTAAGGTCCCAGCTCAACTAGTAAAGTGTGGTGTAAATTAATTTGATTTTGGAGCATGTTTACAGTATGAGGATAAGTTGTTACATTTTAGCTTATCTACATTGCTGGGACAAGTTATTTTATTTAAAGCCAAAATTTTCTGAAACTATTTCCAGTTCCTTAAAAAGTAAAAATCTTGCATTGATATTTATGGAATCCATAGCCCACAATATAACATTTGGCACCAATTAATAAATGTACATATGTTTGAATATCTCTGCTCTCAATATTTATTCAGTTTTGTTAAAATACACATAATGCTTCTGTTGCCAAGATACATATTGGTCAAGGAGTTAATGTTATATTTACCTGAATACCAAACAACCATGTATTTACAGTCCACTTAGCAAGTAAGCAATAATGTCTCATTAGATGTAGAACTTTTTTTTTTTATTTTTTAGGCCAATTAAAATCATTCAACAAATTTGTGTGTACTTATAAAATAGATAAGTGCACCAGAAGGTTTTGTAATATAAGATTGCAATTGGGAAAAACTGCTAATATTTGAGTTACCTAACTTCTTGAACCTACGTTAATTGAAAAACAATCTTAAACTCTTCAAACTATTAGAATAGAAAAATTGTTAAATCATGACAATAATTAAGAGGTTCAGCCTATAGCATAAGCAATGAAGTTTTGATAATTAATCAATTATTCTGAAAACTAATCCCGAAATTGTAGCTATTCATTGAATTGCGATTGGAATTCATGTTTTAAAGGGAGGGAGCGATTGTATATTGTCACAATTTGTTTTCAAGCACTAAAACCAGGCAAAGTATTATTCATTCAGGCAGAACTTTTCAGAAGCTTCTGAAACATTTCAATCTGATTTTGCATAGGGCGATTCCATTATCGCGGGTGCAGCATTTAGATGCATTTAAACGTTCTTTCTAATAAAATAAAAAACATTTTTAATAAAATTATTCTTTGAAGGGCTACATTTTAATCTGTTCTATTTTGATTTGTTTATAAGAATTTAAATAAAGTATATAAATGGTCACGAGCAGGGTTTAAAGTACTATTGCAGGTGCAACAAAATTGGCCCCACCTTCCAGATCATAGTAGAAAAACACAAGTCTGTTAATTGTGAAACATTTATTAAATTATGGCTTCATATTTTAAAAGACGGTAAATTAATCAACTAAGGTAATAAAAAAAATATATAGAAAACAAAAATAAACAATGAATTATTCACTTTTGAAGCAATCGCGGGTGCAACAAGTCTAACTTAAGTGAATATATGTCATTAAAATAACATAGGACCTAAATAGATCAAACAATGTAAATTACTAATTATTATACTGTTTTTGCAACTTAAGTTAATTATTTCTTATCAAAATCTGATAATTAGCCAAACCACATATTCTCAAAATTTTCAGATTTGCAAACCATTTTTCCAAATCAATTATTCCTATAATTTACAGATTTGCAAAATCTTACAGCCCAGTGCATCCAAGGCTAAATCAATAAAATAGCATAAATGACACCAAAATGTTAGGATTCAAAAATGTTGCACCCGCGATCCTAATATTGCGATCGCGGGTGAAACCAATTTAAGTCAACATTTATATCAATTCAACTTACAACATTCTCCTAGTTACGATTAATTTAAGTTTTCTATTGATTTCTTCTTACTTTTACAATGTTTCAAAACGTTAGCACTTTATTTCTGTGAGAAAACCAAACTTTCATATGTTTTATATCGCGGGTGCAACAAGCTAACAGTGGCTTCTTGTTATTACTTTTTAAGCATTATTGATTACAAGTACTTATATGTTTCTGCATGAACAGATAAACGTATATTGTTACTACAAGAGTAACCGGTAAAAGAAAACCTCAAACTGTCGCTAACAACTGTTTCGTGCGAGTGTTGCTAGGTAACAATTTTCAGTTTGCACCAAACCTTCGAATGCTAATGTTTCTAAGCACGCCAAAAACTGAAATATGAACTTAGACAAAAAAAATGTTTTATTATTAAATTTAGATCTTCTTTATATTGACATCAAAAAAAAGTATTAAGTACTGTGGTTTAGAAATTGATGTCGAGAATCATCTACAGCGGATTCGCCCCCATAGATACACTAATCAACATTTCAAATAATCTACTAAAAAGTATAATTAGATAAAAAGGAAATTTCACATACAACAATCTTGGACACCGGGATACTTTATTTACATTTCAATTTTGACATTGTAAGTGGAAAATATGTTTCATAATAAAAATTTGTTCACATTGCAGAAATATTCAATTTACAATCATTCAGTGATACTGTAAGTCAACTGCTAACTTTTAGGAGTTTGAATATTTTATGATGAATTTTACCGACAAAAAAAAAAAACCTATTAGGACTTTGGCCCTGTTCGTTTCACAGTTGTATATTTTTTTTTAAAAAAATCAGCATCATATTTAAAACAAAAAACAAGGGCAATTTAGTATTTAATACTGTTTACTTACTTGTTAGCATGTCTTTCACATACATGTATCAGCAACATTATGACTACATACCATAATAAAACTAACATCCACATCACAATCAAGAATTTAAGTGCATTATTTTGGTGTCAAAGTGAATTATAATAGAAATGGATATTTATTATTGCCCACAAAATGATGCAGTAATCATGAACAGGAGTACAAATAAAATTAACAGATTAAAGTTTATTTGCCCACAGGTAAATATAGAAGAAGAAAAAAAAAAGAATCAAGCAATTCATTCATTGTATTATATTATTTTTAAATAATTTCATTTTTATAACTATAGTAGTGCCATATATTTTATTTTCACAATTTATTCTACATCACAAATATATATATATATTTTAATATTCTCTAATTTTTTTTTTGTACAGTTGACTAATACAATTTCATTAAAATAGTTAACAATTTTGTATATAAATTTCTTTAGAAGAACATTTAAAAGGAGTTCCATGAAGGGTAACAATTACTAAAATATTTTTTCTTTATATTGAAATTTCTATATTAGCATTGAAGCAAAAAATTTAGTAAGCATGATCTTTGATAAATAGAGAATCTGCAGCTGCTGCACCAGCAACGCCACCTGCATATTTCCCAAGAGATGCATCTCCGTTTGCCTGTTAAGGGAAAGGGAAAAAAAATAATAATAAATTTCTTAAGCATTACCATTATCAAAGCTGGCAGTTCACTTATTTTCAGAAACAATAAAAGTTTAAAATGCAAAGGCTACAAGAACGTCTTAACAACAACAGCAATGTAGCCAATTTACAATTTGATCAATCAATCCATCAATCAAGTTTTTGTATGTAACAAATGCAATAAAATTTCTACTACTTGAAAGCTTTCAAAATTAATATCTATAGAATTTATTGATGACAACTATATCTAATATCTTCCTATTCAACTTTTAGTATGACTTTAGGATTTCCAGAACTTTATCACAAAGTGCTTATCCCTTCATAAAATGGATTTTCAGATATTTTTATATATAAATAATTCATTTCCTACAATGGGCAATTTTAATACAATGAATTTAAAATTCAAGTTTAAATTTCTGACAAAGCCACCGTGTCCCAATCACTATGTTCACAATATTAATATAAACTAAAATGTATAATTGACTTAGTACGATAGACATCTTAAAAAGTAAGGGCAGTATAAATAATTTAATTAAGGAAAATAAATTTAGGTTAGATGAAACACTTCGAAGATTTGGAAATAAAGCAATTTAATCTACCAGAATATTAAATTAGTCTGCAATATGATCTCCAAATTACAATACACAATGTTAAATAAAGCTTTTACTAATAAATGCAACAGCAAATTTTTAACAAGAATAGAAATTTGGTATATAATTTTTTTTATGTTCATGAAGCTGCTTATTTTATTATTATTATTGAATCAATTGCATTCCAGAAACTTTCAAAATTGTGATATTACATTGATTGTTATGTAATCAAGCCATTGAAAATGCAATCTTATGAAAAATTATCAAATTATAATAATTGACATTTAAAAAAAAATATTTAATATTAAAAATTTCAGTGAAAATTTACCAGTGTAAACTGGATTATGTAGAATAATAGAAGATAAAAAAAAATATTACTTCAAGCCAAACCATTATGAAATTTGTATTACCAAGGGATTTTTTTTTTTATCACAAGTTCTGAATTTTAAATTCTCTTACTCCAGAAATAATGAAAAATAAGTTTATGGACTTCCCCTCCTCTCTTCCTGTTCAGACTAATTCATGAAACAGATTGCCACAGCCAATAGCAATTATGAGATTTAAGGTTAGTCTGAACTTTGTATTATCCTTGAACTAAATACAACACTGATTAAAGTGCTTAACTAGTTGTTTTATTTGGCAGTCAATTTCTTAAGATAAATATTGGTAGCAAGATAAATAAAAATTGAGATATTACTCTCAAACTATTAAATAGTTTTTCTTAAATAATAAAAACTATTTAAGAAAAAACTATGACAATTCTTTTAATAGTAATTTGCCCAAATCTCTAGACTTGTCAAAATTCTGCCGTAGTAAACTAACAGTAATGCATACTACCTAATACTTATGGACAGCAACATAATTGGACTGCGCGCTAGCCAAACTTGAAATCTCTCCAGGAACATATTTTCCTACACATGCAAGCCCATTAGCCTGCAATAATTACATGCCAACAAAACATCCAGAGAAAAAAAAAAAAAAAAAAAAAAAAAGCATAATGAAACTAACATTTATAAGTTCTACATTAGTTATGCATGCTTTTAGTGCATTAAAATTAGCAAATTAAAGATAATGATACTAAATTAACTTAAAAAAGGAAAATTAACGAGAATACATACCCTTGGTTTTGATGTAAATTTCACATGTAAATAGTATGAATACTATAGTCAGTACAAAGCTGTAGTCATAATAATAATAATAAAAGTAAAATCTGAAAATGGATATCAGATCTTAAATCATTTTATGATGTGATTATGCAACATCATAAAGTTGTTAATTACTGCTTCATTGCTTAAATAACCTTAAGATTAAATATCCTTAAGTATATATGTTCCAAACAATAACTTGTGAATTATTAGCAATTATTGGACAAGCTAATAATTCTTATTGGTACAAAATTAACATTAGGATTTCATCAGTTTTCACCCAAGATAGAATCAACTAAATAAATGGTGGTTATTTTTAATCCAGTAGATAATTACACATTTGTCTAATTTTTCATCCAATTAAAATCATCAGCCTTGCCTGGAGACATTTGACTTTTAGCTGCAAAATTAATCTTGCCAACTTAACAGGTGTTTGGCCTAGATCTACTATCCAATTTAAAGCCTCAGTTATTAATTTAATGGCAAAAAAAAAAACCAAAGCTCAAATTGTATCAAAAATCTACTACTTGATAGTTTTAGTATCTACTATGTACATGGAAAAATATGATTCCAATCTTTTCAGAAGCATCTAGTTGTTTCAATTAGAATTTTATTCTTGTTATGAAACTCATTCTAATAGTAAGTTTTAATTTTAATTAATTTGACACAAATCTTACATATATCTCCTCTTTGAGATAGGAGGTAAGACCATTCAAATAACCACAATGTAGACATAGACAGAAAAAACTGCCTATACAAGTTCAGTCTCCAAGATTTCAACAGGTAACAAGGCTGCTCATCAGATCTAGATAAAGTAACGGTAACCAAGATCAAAGGAGATCCTCCAAAACTAAGAAGAGGGGGTAGGGAGATAAAAGCAAAAGATAGGAGTAAGTGTAATTAATAGAACATTTGATACCAAGATTTCAAAACTTATTCTGTCACCTATATAATTTCTGTGAATTATGACAATCTGAATTTTTTTGCAAGGGATGCAGAAAACTATTCTACACTGATGGTTGAAAGTTCCATGCATGAACAAGCAAGCTTCTTTCTGAAGCTGTAGTTTATCATTACAAGAAATCATAATTCCTAAACAATTAGAAGCCTGACAGAAAGGAATAGGAAAATTTAAAAATTAAAACACTAATGATAAATCTTCTGTACCAAAACCGAATAACATCTTGCAATCCCAACTCCTCTATATCTTATAAAAATGCCTAGCAGAGGCATTCTTTTCCTGTAATCCTAAGGATGGCAAATAAATTAGCTGTTTAATGCTGGGTAACAAGGGAAAGGAATTTATCTATAATAGCATCTTTTTATTCCAGTTCAAGCCCACCTTAGCAGAACTGAAATGAAAGCAAAGGTTTTAAGGAGACACTAGCAAGTCAAAACAAAAAAGCTTTTTGGGATGAAACAGATTTACGTGGAAAGGTATTGGACATAAAGGGCATAAAAAGGTTTTCTTTTCCTTTTAAAACTTTCTAATCAATCAGGGAATAGGTATAATCTGTGTATATGGATGGATCACTGTATACTTGAAAAGACAGATTATACCTATTCCCTGATTGATTAAAAAAAAGTATACAGTGATCCATTGTATTGCAAATAGTGTAATAGAAATTTTCTTCTGACATGAAAGAAAGACTTCCTATTCATCTACTTAGGAATGTTGCTGTAATTTTTGTATGATGGAAATTTTCTGTAATAATTATTCCTTACTAACACACTTAAGAATTGTTAGGGTTATTATTTTTTTTTTTTGAGACTAATCCTTTTTTAACTGTAGTCTCAAGTGTTCATTCAACTTTAAAAAAAAGTTATGGGAAGGATATAATTATGCTTCTCTTTCTAGATGGAGTAGAAAACAAGAAAATGTGCCATGTTCAAGTAAATCTAGTATCCAAAAGATCAGTAGGGGTGTTTGGTTTCAAGAAACAGAAGCATGTATTAGTCAAGCCACTTAAAAGAAGTAACTAAGGTTCACTAGAAGCATCTTTATTAATTGGCATTTTCATTTCAGTAATCCATTAAGGAAGGAACTCAACAAGCTATCCCAGTACAAATGAATCAGCACAATACAACCTGTCCAATAGCAACTTGAAAACCTTTATATGATACGCAAGGATACAAAAATATTTGAAAAGTTACTGCAAAATTAGAATAAACCACAGTGTATGTATAATTAAGGACAATTATCTTCATAGGAAACTGACAAAGAATTTCTGATCAGGCAAGTAATTCTGCTCAAAATGGATATTAAATCAACTTCTGTAGGATTATAGAAAAATTCTTATAATATTGCAACACAAATTATCACACTATATAACACTGAAATTTAAAAAATGTGGTCACCTACCTTGATCAAATCTTCCGATTAAGACAATATGCACAACAGCCTTTAATTTTTTTAGGTATGATGAAATCAAATGCAAATTACAGCACGTGTTCAAGATTTTTCAGAAATAAAGTGCAGTGCTAGCAACATTTAAATGCTAACAGTGAAAGGGATGAGCCAATCAAACTACAAGCAGTCAAAGTTATAGTAGACTATTATAAATTATTTGTAAATTTAATTTTGATTAATATCCAAATTAAAAAGTAAAAAAAAAAAAATCCGATATCTATTTTAAAAGAACCTAGCTTCCAAACTTTCATTTGATTTTAACATATAGCATTTCATTTATTTGCAATCAATTTGGCATTGTGACAAAAACATAAATTCTAATGTCAAGGTATTTAAAACAAAACAAAATGATGATACAGAGTTATTCAGCAAAATTCCTGCTCAGTAAATATTTTTGTTTGCTGTTTAAAAGAGTTTTAAAGTTGTTAATACAAGGGAAAAAAAAATAAAAAGGGAGGAAAACTGATTCATATCTAATAATGACAAGTTAAATAGCTTGATGAAGCATCATCCCATTTCCTGAATGCTTAAGACAAAAGAACTTAGCTTGTATATAATATTTATGGCTGCCAGTTAAAATAAACAAATGCATGCAAGTTCAAGTAGTGTAATGGGGCTTAATATGTCACTGTCAAATGCAGGAGAACAGGCATAAAGGTCTTTAGCTCCGATTAAAAACAAAACTTTTCATTCCCTACAAATTTATATTTCAAATATTTGCCTTTTTCCTTGTATGTGTCATTTTACTAATAGTTACCTTAGCTCTTTTCAGCAATTCATCTTGCCCAGCCTTAACTGCATCATCTTTTCCACCCCAAGCTTTCAAAACACTTGCTTGCAAAGCTCTACCATAGGAAAAGGTAAGAGCCCAAGGTTTCTTGCCTGGAAACTTGTTAATTGCATCCAGATTAACAGTTGCTTCTTCTTCAGATTGCCCACCAGAGAGGAATGTAATTCCTATATTACACAAACAAAAAATAAACAATATTTCAAGTTTTCTACCTTTAAAGAGAAGATTGCAATCCAATTCTCTAATTTTTGACTGTTTAACATTTCAGTTTTTTGAAAGAAATAATTACCCTTAATAAGAATATTATAGTGGATAGCAAGAGCATTACAAGATTTCTTCTTCAGGATTTCTTTTAAATAGTTATGGAAAAATTATCTTTAAATGTATTTGGATGCTTTATGCTTTATCCCATAATTTTTAAGATTAAGAGATGATTATCTTATTTGGCAAGCAAATAAGATTACTAAAACAAAAATGTACATTTGTAAAAGAGTTTGACAAGTTATGGATATTCTCAATTTTCTCAGCCAACAGCTACATTTTTCCACTTTTTGTCTCATCAAATCTCTGTTTTCGATTTTCACATGCAGCTTGGTCATACAAAGTATCTTCTTGAATTTTTCTTTGTTGGATGCTGCCAATAACCATTTTTATGATTTTCAATTGAGAACAGGGCATAGCTAAATTTTCCTCTGCCTATCCTGATCTCTATTTGGGGAGGGGGCATTTTCAAATGTTTAAGTCCATCAGCTGCTTCCCCTAAAATTATGGCTAGTGGATGCATAATTATGCTCTTCAGGACCTTTTCGTCAAGCAACTACTCTTATTAGCTTTTCACTGTTTAACTTCCAAATTTCCTATAGATCTTCAGTTTATTTCTTATAGATACCCTCAAGAAATACATGGCTTCTTTGGTTCCATCTACGGAACACTGTATGTTATGCTTATTGATTTCTGATATACAACATTTTCAATAACTGGCATCTTCACAATTAGTTCATTACTTTATCATTAAAGAGGATCATCTTCATTTTGCTTTCAGCAAAATTCTATTGCCGTGTACATCATATTTTCAAGTTAATTGTTCCTAGACTGTCATTCTACTGGATTCAAGGATATGATGTGTAAGTATTTTATTTCGACCTACCAACTTCCTTGAAATTCAGTTTGTGCTAAGAACTTTTATTTATCATGGAGACCTCTTGATTCTTCTACCTTTGGCCACTATAGCTTGTTGAAACCATGATATAACTAAACTTATTTTTAAAATTTTTCCAGTTTTCTCTCATTTATAGATAGTCAAGTCGTGTACTTCCGTGGAAGTCTTCAGGACCTTTCCTTCAAACAAATACTGTTTAGTTTTTCACTGGTTTCATACTTAGAATCAACATCAATCAATGCCACAATCATCATCACTTGCATCATGCTACAAATACAGCCAATTGTCAGCTAACTCCTCATCTTTCTGCCACCATTTTATTCCTTTTACTGGTTTTATGTTTAGAGGCTTTGACAAGTTGTGTTTGTATTTTTACTGCATCCTTTGGATACCATCAGTGTGTATATATGTATTTATGTAGTTTAATCCTCCATTTACATACAGCAAAATTTATCACTAAAAAAAATAAATAAAGTATACATCACCATTTAACTTCTTTCAGCTGAACTACTACTCCTTCGCCTGGTTTTACCAGCTTAACAGTGCTTTTGCCATTCACCACCTATAAAAGGTCACAAGCTGTTCTTTCCTTTACATCTAGCTGAAGTAATTTTTCTGGTTCATCACAGAATTACAAGAGCTGGTCACCATCTGTTCTTTATGACCCCAAAATCTGGCTTCATTGAATACATTCTCCATGGCACCCAACTGTTTACAACTAAGCAATCTCGTGGTTAGTTATTCCTGCACTGTCCTATGCCACTTTAAAGAACTGTCTCAGGCTCTCTGAATAGTTATTCCTATTATAAAATGCAATGTTAAATTTCTTTAACATTAAAATAGATACTTCCTTAATTTCATTGCAAAATATCAGATTGTTCTATATATGGGGTAAAATTAGCACTGGTGCTGGATGTTCAATTTTTTTTTTTTTTTATTGATGTGGACTGTATAGGAATTCGGTCAGCACTTACTTTGAACACTTAGAAGTTCAATTAAAATAGGTTTTATTTTAATTTCACAGTCCATGTTGTGCTGTAAGAATTGCCTGGACTTAATGCCCAAATTCTTCTTCATCCATTTGAAATCTCCAGGGAAGATTTCTAATTGCATTCTTTCCTATCTGTAACTTATCCAACTGTTTCTCATGCTCTCTTCAAGAATACAATATTTTATAGACATGTCAAATAATTTTCTTCCAACTTGCTAAAATTTTTTATACTTATGCACCATCTGTACACATCACACTGCTGATCTACTTGTCCCATCCATATCTCAAGAACTATATTATATCGATATGTAAATATATATTTTATAATTTTTTAATTGCAAGTTACTTTTAAAATGGGCATTAGTAATGCTAAAAAATACAATAAAAGTATTTCATAATGGCAACAAGTATTTTCCTCATTTTGTTATCTTACTTTATTAGACCAAACCAAAGTCCACAGTGCAGAAACAGGTCTTTTAGATAACAGTGATAACGTATCACTTTCTGAAATGGTTTATCAGAGATTGAAACAGCAAACAAGATAGATTAACAAAATATATGTTGTACTATTACATCATTACAAAATGGAATATTTTCAAAGAAAACAAATAAGGCAGTTTTGTTTCTCATTTTTTAAAAATGTAATTAATAAAGTATAAAGCAATTTATAAATTTGGGAGGCTTCTTAAGTTAATAGCAATTACTAAAATACCAAGACAGGATATTTTTAATGAAAGTACCACCATCCACATATTAAAACAAAAAAAGTAACAGTAATGGAATGGCTGTTTAAATAAATGCAGCAAATGGGGAAAACATCCAGTAACTGGAAATATCATCTTAACAATAATGAAAATTTTATATTCTGAAATTATGAATATACACAACTATTTTTAGACTTTGCTGTTGTTATATTAGCATTGTGTAATTAAAAATCACAAACCTTGACAATAACCTTATTTTCCACTCTCCCCCACAAATGCTGATCTATTAGATAGTAAGCAATAATAATAAAAAAAAAAAAAAAAAAAAAAACACTTATGCTTGCTCCAGCTCCAATGTATTCATATAATTCTTTTATATCCCTCAAGAAGTGCGACAGATATGTAGATAATTTCCAAAATGAATCAGAAATTTTGAAGAGTCCACTTCACAAAAGTAGGCTTGTCAGATAATAACCATTAACAAATGGTTGTCAATAAATGCAAGAATTTCTTATTGCATTTTTTTTTAAAATAGTGTGTCCACAATTTCCTCTCCATTTTTAAGGCGGCAATACAGCAACTTCCCTTGCTTTATTTGAATGCATGCCCATTAATAAAACTTTAGTATTTTCCAGCAAAAAAATTAAATAAACTATTAACATTTGATCTAAAAATACAAGAAGCTATTAAACAATAAAGCAAAAAAAAAAAAAAAAAAAAAATTATATATATTTACCAGGTACAGCAGGAGGAACAGTTCTTGACAGTGCCAATACAGTTGCTCGAGCATTATCGATAGGACTATATTTGATTGGGCAGCTTTGACCAGCAGTTACCATGTTGGGTTTCAGCAGTGTCCCTTCTAGGAAAACATTATGGTCACTTAGAGCTTTGTATACAGCTGCCAGTACTTTCTCGGTTACTTTCTGTGCTCGTTCTAAATCATGCTCTCCATCAGGAAGCACTTCAGGTTCAACAATAGGCACAAGACCATTCTATGAATTTAAATAAAAACAAGTTATATTAAGTTAGATGTTAATATTAAATTTCAGAAAATTTGATAAATTCGTCATTTAAGTATATTTTAATACTTACCATCTGACAAATAGTTGCATAACGAGCCAATACATTAGCATTTTCCAGAATACCCAAAGGCGATGGAGTATTCTTACCAATTTTCAAAACGCATCTCCATTTAGCAAAATCACAACCATCCTTCTTGTACTGGGCACATCTCTGAGCCAAATCGTCTAATCCTAAATTTTTAAATAAATATAAAAATTTTTTTAAGTTCTAGTTCACAAAATAAAAAAAAACATTTACAGGACTTAGATGTTGTTACGAAAACTAATATAATTACCTTGTGTTGTACTTTCATCTTCAGTTCCCATGAGAGGTACCACTCCTTTATCCACTTTAATTCCAGGGATGATGCCCCGCTGTTTCAGAAGTTCAGTGAAAGGTGTACCATCATCAGCTTTTTGATACAAGGTCTCATGAAAAAGTATCACACCACTTATGTTTTCTCCCAAAACCTTAAATAAACAAATAAAAGAATGCAAAACTGATCAAAGCACAAGAAAAGAAGGTAGGGATAGTGATTAGTAAACCAATCACAGTGCTTCGCAATAGCTTCCGAGTCACCTTTACTTTAGAATAGACTGCACCTGGGGTGGTCTAGAAAATGCTCAGCGAGTCTGTTTGCGACCCCATGCTATCTTACCCAACCCTATTTATATGGAATATTTGTCATTCTTAACTGAAACCTTGTTAATACACTGAATTCCTAATAATGATTTAAAATAAAAAAAAAAAATAAAGTTGATGAGGGGATCGAACCCACGACCTTCGCGTTATTAGCACGACGCTCTACCCAACTGAGCTAACAGGCAACCTACAACGTTCAGGCCACCTAAAAACTGAGATAACAGAAGCTGTTGCAAAGCATTGTGGGATATGTGTCCACAGACAGACAAACCGGGGATATAAGGAGTCTTTCAGAAGCCTAAAAAGTAATTATGCAATTTCTGAAACTGATTTAATGAAGGAAGTATTGGTTTCTGCTTAAAATATTTACATGAACTTTTCCATTCTTAAACTAATGATAATCTTCATATCCTTTCAAATTTTAAATTATCTAAATTGAATTTACAGAATTCTTACTAAGGAAGTTATTTGTAAAGACTCACTTTATCAGATGAAAAAAGCAACTGACGATACTTGCGACGATTATCTTCAGTATTTTCTACTCCAATGTTAGCAAATCTTTTCCCAATAGTTGCAGTGCTCTCATCAGCAGCCAAGATCCCTTTTCCTGGTGCAACAATAGCTTTTGCAATATCAGATAGCTCCTTTTGCCTTTCAACTGGAAGATAGCTAAAATGGGCCATTGTCTTTTCCTGAAATGCAACAATATAAAATTAGAAAAATCAACTTGTGAGAAATTCCACAAGTTGGAAATTTTTAGTAAGGTTTGATCTATGCTGAACCCAACTAGAAAAAAAAAAAATAAATAAATAAATAAATAAATAGCCAGTTTTGGAAAGATTATCTTGGACTGAAATGTCTAGAGACTTTCAAACTGAAATGAGGATCTATAGTTGCATTCAATTCTTGCTTAATATTATGGGACACCATTTCCACAAAGCAGCTTTATAGCTAACTACTTAAGCAAAAATTGAAGCCTAGTATTATGCAACAATAAAGTAAAAGCAATTTTCCAATTCCCAAGACAATTTGGCTTGAGTCAAAGCTTCTTTCATTCCCTCCCCACAATTGGCTGCTTTGAAAAACTACTTAAAATATCATCAATTTCTAAGAGCACATATTTCTTTGCAGTAATAAAGTCACAAAGCATTTTAATTATGACAACATACTTTTATGCCATCTCCAAAAAAGCCAGGTTGCTTGACTAATACTTCCTGTATTAATGGGCGAGATAGGGTATTATCTACAGACTTAATTTTCTCACAGCATGCTGAACAGCCAGAGACTACATCTGGGTATTAAAATTAGTTTTTTACTAGCTGCAATGTGGAAGGACTGATCCGATCCTTATATTGCTGACCAATTAGAAACCCATTCTAGGGAGACTATGGAATCCCTGAAGTCAGAACACTGCCTTTATTAGATGAAGGATTATTTTAACCCATTTACTGCCAGCGGGTCGATATATTGGCACTCATTGGTTGTGCAAAACTGCCACAGGCCGATTTATCGGGCCAACTTTTTTTACTCATGATATATGGCCTATTCAAGGGCTCCCGTCTCATTTATCGGCATGTGCTTTATTTCTGCTGCTGACTAAGATGGTTTCACCCTATATATACACACACCGATTGTTCACATTATGCTTGCCTTGTAAGTTCTCCCATGTTTTTTCGTTACTCTCAGGCCAGTATCACACTATCTTTAGAGCTGGTCAGAGCAAGCACTGGTCTTTGTTTTCTCTGTAGCTCTTAGTATTTATTTTACAGTGTCAATTTCCAGCAAGATTAGCAAATATTCTTCTAATATTGAGTAAGTATTTGTTGACGAATAATATATCTTACAATTTTAATAATAAAATACGAGTTTTCCATGTTTTTACATCTATTATATTTTCACATTTTTCCCTTGTTCATATATATTAGTGAACTTGCTGTTTATCGCATTTTACCGTATTATTTATTTTGCTTGACCCTTCCCATCTAATTTTACTATGAATCTGTGGTGTTCAATTCTCACAGAACTGAGTCTTATTGGAAAATAGTTACGTTTTACCTATTCAAGTAAACAAGTTTTCCTGAACTATGCACCCCTCTTTCTCCATGTCATTTAGTGTTGGAAGAGTAAATATGACAATTTGCAATTTATAATTTTTCATTTCGATACAATTTAGAAAGTGTTATTTTAGGGCTGCCTCTGTGACAAATGTCAGTGTTTGAAAAGTAAGGATATTGAAGATGTGCTCATCGCTAATGATGATAACGGCGATTTGCCATCAGAGACCTCCGATGAAGAGATTTCTTCTAGCAGTGAAGAATCTTTCGTTTACACCTCAAGGCCAGGTACAAAGAGACATCGGATCTCTTCTTCCTCCGAGGGAGATGACTCATATGGGTCCGACCTAGAAGAGGATAGAAATGCTGATCTAGGCAAAGGCGAGGGGGTCGAAGTGAGAGTGAATGGTGATAACCCTCCGAAGGTACCCATTGAGTTTCTAGAGACACCAGGACCGAAGCATGCTCCTCCAACCAATCCAATACTTTCGTTTATTTTTTATGGATGTTCTATTGAATGAAATTGTTAGGGAAACAAATGCATAAGCTCAACACTTTCTCAGTAGTGATGGAAGCCTTACTCTAAATGCTCATGCAAAAAAATTGGGAAAAAATAACAGTTGCTGAACTAAATGTTTTCATCGCATGCACTTTGAATATGGGCCTAATTCAAAGGCCAACAATTGAATCTTATTGGTTCACTCAAAAATTGCAATACATTGGATGGTTTCATGAGATGTTTCCTAAAATCGATTCCAATTGATCTTGAAATTCTTTCATTTAGCCGACACAAAAAATCTACCTTGGCAGGGGAAGCAGGATATGATCCTTGTGCCAAAATACAGCTCCTCATTGACCATGCCAACTTAGTTTCCAGGCACCACTATACCCCCATGAGTATCTTTAGTGTTGAAGGCTTGGTTGGCATCAAAAACCATATGCAACTACTGCAATACATTCCTAGTAAGCGTCATCATCGCTGGGGAATAAAAGTTCTGGATGTTATGCAATTCCATGTTACACTATTTGTTATGTTTTTATGTTTATAGAGGTGCTAAGAAGAAAAGGATCTAATAAAAAAAGTTTGGCTTGGCTTACACAGTTGTAGAAAAGTTATTGAAGATGGGCAACTATCTAAACAAAGATTGTCATTTTTATGGACGATTTTTTCACATCAGTACCTCTAGCTGAATACCTATACAAAGTAGGAATTTATGTAACTGGGACTATTTGCAGGAATAGGAAACTTATTCCGATAAGAATTAAAAAAAAAAAAAAAAAAAAAAGATGAAAAAAAAAAAAGAAAGAAAGAAAGATAGATCTCAAGTAGGAGAAGAGCGGTACTACCATAATGACCATATTCTTGCGGCTGCCGTGCAGGAAAAAAAAAATCCCAGCGATTTCCTGTGATTCTTCTTTTGACGAAATGCAAAGCGAAAAAGAGTAAACGCTCACCTACAAAGGAAGGTCAGGTAAAAAGACGTGGAGAAGCCTTCCATTATTCAATCCTACAACGATTACATGGGAGGAATCAATACGTCCGACTTGATGCTCTATACCCATCTAGACGTACAGTAAAATATTGGAAAAAGATGTGTTTCAATATTTTTTCGCATATGGTACTGAATTCCTATATAATATATAAGGAAAATTTGACATCTGGAAAAAGTATAATGTTGCCTGGACAGAGGCCTATCAGCATAGTTCAGGAACTTCAGAGAATGGCTTCAAGAAAAGCAAAACAGAGTTAGGCAACCTGCATCAGTGACATGTGGTGTCAAAAACTTATAAAATTGCCAAATAAAGAGAAGGACCGTTTTGGGTCCAGTATAAGAGGGAAAAGGACAAAGAAAAAGATCCCAAACTGTGTGTGGTAAATGCAATAAAGGCCTTCACGGTAAATGCTTCCATAAGCATGTGTGCATCAGCTGATGAGAGCACGAGTGTACAGACATGTAAAATATTTTATATCTCTTGCAAAAGTTAATTGATCATCAAGAAAATGTACAACTAGAGAGAATTTACATTTTATCAATAAGAAATACTATTTCATTGCTTGTAAATAATGTTTTTCTAATCATAATGTGAAATAAAAAAAAAACTCAAAATTCTATGTTTTATATATATATATAGTAATTAATTCATTTTTTCTTTTCTAAAAATTAAAGTCAACCCCCATAATTCTTCCATGGTTCTAAGCCCCAACTATATCTTCAGCATTGGGGAAGAAAAAAAAAAAAAATCTAGATGTATTACATAAAATTAAGTACTAGAAATAATTCTGAAATCTTACAAACTTCCTAAAAAGAGCCTTGGCAGTCTTTGCACATCCCGCCCACAATGGGCTGGCAGTAAAAGGGTTAAGTTATATATATTCACATCAGATAAGAACCATTTCAGAATCCAAAGTGAACCAAAATGCTCAATGAAGCAGATCTGCAGTCATTTGTCCTCAAGCCTCTTTAGATCTAGAGAACTATTACTACAGTTTATTATTTCCAGTAATAAAATTAAAAGAAATAAAATATCGCATACTTAAACAAAACAAAAAAAAACATAAGCCAGGACTTTTTGATCTGCAGAAAACTGCATGATCATCTTTTAGCTGAAAAGCTGCCAAAACCTTTTCAGCAGTTTTTCAGATGAAGAAGTTTCCTGCAGATCAAAATGTCCTTAATGGTAATTTTTTAAATGTATGTAATGTTTTATTTGTTGTTAAATTTGATAAATATTCTTTCCACATATGTTGAATTAGTAAAAAAATTTAAACTGCAAGACAGTAAAGTACTACATACACCCACACCTACGGTGTCCCAAAAGTGATGGTCCAAATGAAGTTTGCTGATAGGGAAGGTCATTTTGGTTTTTTTGTGTTAATTAATTAGTTTTATTACTTTTTAGTAACAAGTGCTCAAAATTTGTGAAAAAATTGTTGATGTTAGCTTAAGACCAAGTGGTTGGGGGGGGGGGGGGGGGGGAAAGGGATAGTAAATGGGACAAACCCCAAAAGAATCCATTTCTCGGAATTTGCAGGTAGTTATTGTTTTGGTTTTGAAGGGCTGTGCATGTGCGACGTGCCTACTATGTGACAGGTGCATGCCGACTTGTGCCTAATCACCAATATCATGAATAACTACTGCCTTGTTTGTGGCACATGTACCCATGTGCTGCGAGCTCAGTTGTTAGGTTTCTGTCCAAGAAACCCCCATGCGCAGTCCATGGTTTATTAAGGAAGCCTGTAGTCGAGATCATTTGTTGAATCAGTGACTTGCTACCTGCTTGTGACTACGGAGGTTCAGTGCTTATTTGAAACTAATCAATGACTAATCTCATTCTGGATTTTGTTGATCGATCTTGTGCTTTTGATAACAAGAACGTGAAGTCCGACTACGATTCTTTCTGTGATTTGGAGTGTTACACACACACACACACAAAAAAAACGAACACTTTTTTTATAACATTTTTAGGTTAACTGGATGATTTAACAAAAGACAACACAAATACCAAAATAACTTTTTGAACCATCAATTTTCAGATTGCCTTTCCTATCAGCACAGCTCGTTTGGACCATCACTTTTGGGACACCCTGTATATTTGAAATGAAGCCTTATTTAAAGTTCGAAAAGTTTATATTGTAAATTGAAGCAAAGATTTGAAACATCCAATGGTTTTAAACAAGTTTATTTTTGAGTCATTATTAATGAGCAAATTTGAATGTCAACTTGAAAATTTGATAGATCACCTCCTGTCAATGTGGGCCAGGTAGCCGAGTGGGTAAGGATGTTTGGCTGCGGGTTGGAGGAGACAGGTTCGATTCCCAGCCTAGGCGGGGATCTTTCCACACTCCCATTCTCCTCCAAATGGGCCCTAGGGCCTACCCAGCCCTCTGTAGAATGGGTACCGGGTTTGTTTCCCGGGAGTTAAAGGCAGGCGGGCGTCGGGCTGACCACACCCGACCTCATTTAGTCCCGTTGATCATGAAGCACCGGGACCCTTACCTTCCACGACCCCAAGGGCCCCAGTGGGTCACTAACTTTAACCTCCTGTCAATACTTTTAAATGCTATTTTGGATTTAAGTATTCTCTCTGAAGTTTTTAAGCAGTGTTCAGCCATGTTTAGGAGACTTAACAGTTTCAAAAGATTAAGTAGTAGTTTCAAATTTAAATCTCCTATGTGTCATTTTCGTCGTAAATTAATTTTGAGATATTTGAATAGAGTTTTCGATTAGGTACCGAACAAAAAAAAAAAAAAAAAAAATCTCTTATGTGCAGATCTTCGTATTTCGGTGTGGTATATCCCATTTGTAAAATAGCCTAAGTGACAGTCATCATTAAATTGTTCATCAAAATCATCTATGTGCCCGATTAACTTACAAGAGTTTTTAATAACCATTTTGTTTTTCCTAATTTGTCTCACAATAATAATAATAATAATAAAAAAAATAAAAACCCTCCTATGTGATCAATGCTGTCTTTGGCTAAATCTTAGTGTAATATCACGTCGTGCACGCATGAAATAGTTATTTTTTTACACATGGGAGATTTTAAATTTGCAACGATGAAATATTCTTTTGTCTGGAATCTTATTTACAACTTAAATTTTAACAAGAGAGTTCTATTTACTTAAACTGAAAATAATGAACTCCAAAACATTAAAATTTCTAAAAACTTTGTTTCTAATTCATAAATATTTATATTAATAAAAAAAAAAATTGTTAAACATTTAAGTTTTATTCTTTACAGACAGATTCACTTTTATTTACTTAATAATGATCAAATGAAAGTTTTCCATAGCAAAAAACATTAACAAGTCATTACAATAAAAGTAAGGGATACATTTCGTAACTATTTCAGAATCACTTAAAATTTATTCATTCCCATTATTTAAGTAAGTGCAAGAGAGATGACGACACAATTTGTTTAGCATAAGTCTAAAATACTGCTATACAGGATTTGCTTGTCGTAACTCCTACTTCAGTGTTGCAAATTCTCAAGAGGGGAAAAAAATAAATCCTTGTCACCTCTTCTGGACAGCAAACCTAGACTTAAGTATTGTACACTACATGAAAGATAAATTTTATATTATTCCAAATTATTTGACAGTCATGAGTTGAGGAAATGGTTTATATTAATAAACACACAATATAGATATGAAGCAACACTTTTCATTTTTGCATGTATCTTCCAAATGCAGAAACGTTTGTAAATGACTGATATACAGTTCGATTGAACTTTCAAATACCAACATTTTCTCAATATAATGTTCTCTTCCAACTTTTATACTTTTCGTTTAAATTGAGAAAAAGTCAACATTTGACCGTTTAAAAGGCCTCATCTCGGAAACCAAAAAATTTTTCTAAAGCTTTTTGTAGCATTTTGTTTGTCTTAAAAATGCTCTACATTTTATCCATTTACATGACCAATCTATCTCTTACAGTTTGGTCCCAAAATTGGAAAAGTCTTATGACAATGACAGACAGAATAATGCTTTTATATATAATATATTTGGAATCTTAATGCAGAAATGAAATTAAATGATTTTGACTACTGTACATATTTCTTTTAATGA
>JAFIDM010009631.1:46330415-46353205 GCA_023159025.1 Thereuonema tuberculata | reverse complement strand
AAGTTGTTTGTTTTGAAAAGTTATTCTTGTTTTGTATTATTATTTTTGGATTTTTGTTGCTCTCTATATAGTGGTAAATGTCATAGTGTATTCAGGCTGTAATTTTAATGGAATTTTTTTTAAAAAATACAAACTAATTTCCTATTAGATAATTTTATATTGCAATATAAATAAAATGTGACTAAAGAAAATTGTCTTTATTGATGATGCATACCAATCTGGTACTGATATACACTCATTAACAAAAAAAACGACGCACCTAGAAGGAGTTGTCCGATGGAGACAAAAATTGGTGGAGAGGAAGATTATGTACAGAATAGAAAATGATTAAACTTTCAGACAAATTGAATGATTTATTTCAGAGTTACAAAGTAACGAGCTCAATACGGTGTTGACCCACCTCTACCCTGAATGCAAGTTGCCACACGACGTGGCATAGAGTGATAAAGCTCCCTGATGGTCTCCTGCGGTATTTCTTGCCAAATTTGCTCCAATTGTCGGGCTAGGTCATCCACATTCCCTGGTGGATGCAGTCGCCTTCCCATCATATCCCAGACATGCTCGATTGGAGAGAGATCTGGGGATCTGGCTGGCCAAGGAAGTGTTTCACAAGCTGCAAGACAGGTCATAGCAACACGTGCCTTATGTGGTCTGGCATTATCTTGCTGAAAAATAAGGCCAGGGTACTGCAAAAGGAAGGGTTGCAAAACAGGTCTCAGAATGTCGTCGACGTACCGCTGTGCTGTAAGTGTGCTGCTAATGACGACCAAAGGAGTCCGGCTATTAAGGGAAATGGCACCCCAGACCATAACTCCTGGTTGAGGGCCTGTGTGGCGTGCAATAGTGAAAGCAGGATCGGCACGCTGCCCTGGGCGTCTCCAGACACGTCTGCGACGATCGTCAGGGCAAAGTTGGAAGCGGGATTCGTCGCTAAACACTATACGTCCCTAGTCAGCATCATTCCAACCGGATCGAGCCAAGCACCACTGTAATCTGGCCCGACGGTTTGCAGACGTGAGTGGCAGGTGGCGTAGCAGTCGGTACGAGCGTAGATGTCGCTCTCTTAGCCGTCTGTGAATGGTCATGGTGGGCACTCGTGTGCGGGTCGCACATCTGATGGTTGATAACGATGATTCAGGCGCTGTGACAGCTGATCTGACAATCATTCTATCCTCCCGCTCTGCTGTGGCCCTAGGGCGACCACTACCTTCATGACGCTGAAATCTGCCATTGTCCACCCATTCCTGCCAGCATCTTCTAATCGCCGCATCACTTCGACCCATATGACGAGCAATTCTCCGATTTGTCCAACCTGCCTCTTTCAATCCAATGATACGACCTCTTTCAAACTCTTGACAGTTGCATGTAATGAGCTCAAATCCTGCGGCGAGGCATTTTTTCAGTCGTTGAAAGGTATCCTAACTCGCAATGCAACAGAAATTTTGACCATCAGATTGAGAATCGCTTCTTATATACACCTGATGAGTGCGCAGTTCTGATGCGCTGTAGCTCTCGCTATTCATTTATTGGACACCAAAGTTTAATCATTTGGATGGGCGGTCCCAATGTCTTTGCATACGAAATTTCATTACAATCAGACAACTCCTAGGTGCGTCGTTTTTTTTGTTAATGAGTGTATCTGCTTATATAGAAGGACATGGTTTTGGTCTTTTATGTGTATTATGGTTACATTTATCTTCAAACAAAGTAGTTGTGATGATTAATTTGTCTTCATATTTACTCGTTGTTATTCCTGACCAGAATTGCACACACACACACACCTCTCTCTCTCTCTCTCTCTCTTTCTTTCTTTTCATTCCTAAATTTAGAACAAAACAGAGAATATGCCACAATGGACAATATCTGGCAAATGGAAAATTAATTCTAACAGCATGACTAGATTTGATTCTACATCAAAAAAGGTTGGAACTAATTTTGTTTCAGAAGCCTCAGTACTGTACACTAAAGTAAAAAAACATTCAGTTTTAAAATAATGTTTGCTAGTGTTTTGGTTGTGTTTTTCTTCTTAAAATAAAAAAAGGGGGGTTAGAAAAATATATAGCCAATGCAATACAGCGAAGAATATTGTAAAATAAATAAATAAATAAATAAATAAATAAATAAACAAACCTTTTTGACTTCCTACCAAGTCTCTCTTTTTTCTTGTGCTGCCTCACTTTTCTCATGTGTCATAATAAGAATGCTCTATTGCTTACTATTCATTTAAACTTTGCCCAAGTAAACTCATAACTACCACAACTGAATGTTGCACACATGTAACCAGAAAGTTTCAACTGCTCCTTTAATGATTTAATGTATGTTCAATTAGAAACAAATCTTGGGAGCAATAAACAGGTCAAGAAAGTGATTCCATAGTTCTTAAAGAATTGATTGACCTCTAGAGCTCAGAGACCATGAAAATTTCTCTTGCAGCATGGCACCATCACCAGCATCGAGACAAGAGTACAATTAATTGACGTATCCAATTTTGACATTCTCTTGTCCATAGTACTGCATTATTGAATGTTGGAAGGGCTTTCTATGGTGGTCTCATTTGCCGACAAGTAACATGCAGTGTCACAAACGTAGTTCGTGCCTCGACGCTTCCGCTAACTCTTTCTCTCCCCTCCCTCCGTCCACTTCTCATTTCTTGCATATCCTTCTACATATTTCCATCATTCCTACATTTCTGCCTTCCTATCTATTCCTGGTGCTGCAAGGGTTCTTCTTCTTCCCTTATTCCCCGCCAACACGGCGCCCTTATGCATATTAAACAGTGTTTTTCTCGGGTGTAGGAGTGACCAGTAAGTGCCTTATGGCCGGTTCACAAAGGCAACTAGCCCGTGAAAACCATTGTTTCCCATGTTAAAAGCCGTTTCCCTCTTCCCCCTGTTATGCATTGCATCAGAGTTCTGCTCTCAATAGGGGGAAAACAAAAGAAAGGCCAACTGGGACTACGTAAGTGGTGCCACCCCTTCTTGACCAGAGGCGACGAAGGGGATCAACACCCCCCTCCTTGAGAGGAAAAACAAGACAACAAGGACAGTCGGCGAATGAGATTGTCAGGGAGCAGGTTCAAAAACCCTGCGCGATCTCCCTCGCTTCTCGGAACCCCACCGCCCTCCTGATCTGTGAGTCCCCGATCAGAGGTCGGAATAATCCCAAAGCTGAGCACCGGGATACTTGGTGTGATTCTGGATTCCCACTGCGTCTTCTCCGACAAGAAATCTAGCGGAGCGTCCTGAGTACCCGCTCACATCTGGACCTCATGTTCCCCAGAGTCGGCTGACGCCCACGAATTGACGACAGCAGCGAACGTCCCTCCGCCGGAAACCGCCGGTGATCTCCAGCGTCTCCAGACCTGCCTGTGGCCTGCCTAGTCCGGCGTCGTGAGTCTTCCCGATTACCTTCATTTGTATTCTCCAATCTTTCCCTTCCCCATACCCGCAATAAAGCCTTCTTTTCACTCTACGAAGCCAATCTGTCTTTCATCTTTGAGAAGGCGCAGGCCATCGGCGAACTCCCTTCTCTAGGCTAGCATTCCACAGCACCTCCCTTTATTTCCCCGTCCAATCTCCTCATTCACCCCCTTATATACCTTTTCCTCTTTTGTCCCGTAACCGTGCTTGCTTAGGAGAGCACTCGATGGCGTGCGCCTAAAACAACACGTGACAGCAGTCAGCCTTGCATAATCCCAGTTGAAACATAACTTTCAGTTATGTCTGAACATTGTGTACAATGGTTGCATTGTCAGAAAGATTACGTCTAACCTAAATTCACAGAAACGACCTTTGCAGCTGTTTAATAAATGCAGATGTCCTGTGCAGATTGTGTAATGCTCTTGGCATCTATCATTAAAGTGCACATCTTTATAGTGACACTGAATCATACCTATAGATAATTTGTAAGTCAGTATGGTCTTACCACAAGATGATGGTGAACCAGAGCCTGTGCAATTTAGTAAGCAAGGAGAAGGGGCAACACCAATGAATGAAGGGGGATGTTGAATCGGACATTGTTTATCTTTTTTTTTTTTAGTTGAAGGAAAAGACAGATCACAAAAAAAATGAGGGCATTGATATGTAGGTTGCAGGGGAATGCCACCAGATCTAGGGCTGTCTCTAGATATACCAATAGTAAATGTTATTTTTTTTTTCTTTATGGTCCATGTTTCAGTTTTAACTTTTAGAAATGACTGTGAGGAGCTGGAAGGTGTCAGTTGATGTTTAAAAGAAATTTTCTGGCACTTTTGAACTGGGAATACTCTGAATGGCTGGGGCATCCATTGCCATTCTTTTAATGGTTATGGAGTGCCTATAGGTTATAACTAAGAAATAACAATCATTGATGACAATAGAGTCTACTTTATTGTAAAGGACGGTGGTTCCCAACTTTGTTTTATGTGTGTAATTCTTTTCTCGAATCATTAAAATAATTCAAATTTTGGATAGTAAAATGATGTAAAATAAGTTATAATGGAGAATAGACAGAGTTTATTTTCCAGTATTAATAACTTACAAGACTGAACAGAACTGCTCTAAATTGGAAGGAAATGAATTAACATTATTCAAGATTAACTTTAATACAATTAACTACAAAATTAATATAATGACTTCCTAGTAAAGTATAGTTAAAATGTTAACTATTTTATGAATGTAGAATATGAGGGTCATACTGAAAGTCATAAGCATTATTTTTTTAAAAATCAGATTAATTTATTTTTGGAAAAACAAATACATCACATTGTTTGTCAGAGTTTTCCTTATTTTTCCACATAAGTCTCATTTTTTTGGATACATTTTTCCCACCGTTGTGGGAGCTTGAAAATTCCCTTACGGTTGAACTCCGTTCCAGCACTGCAAAAAAACTGATGCACTGCTTTTGTGATGTCCTCCGTTGTTTCGTAATGTCGGCCTCATATGCCTTTCTTCATAGCACTAAAAAGATGATAATCGGATGGTGCTAAGTCGGGGCTGTAGGCAGGATTCGGAAGAACTTCCCACCCCATTTTCCGAATTTCTTCTATGGTGGAACAAGCAGTGTGGAGCCTCGCCTTGTCGTACTGCAGGATGATCTTCTTCCCAGGACGTTTATCACACAATGTGCAACGGAGCTTATGAAGTGTCATAATGTACCGAGCAGCATTAATTATATGCCCAGGTTCAAGAAATTCCACCAGAATCATATCATCTGCATCCCAGAAAACGGAGCCCATGAATTTTCCAGCTGATGGCACTGTCTTTGCCTTCTTTTTTGTTGGGGAATTGAGGTGGTGCCATTCCATACTCTGCAATTTTGTTTCGGGTTCATAGTGATGGAACCAGCTTTCATCACCCGTCAAAATACTTGTCAAAAAAACATCTCCTTCATTTTCATATCTTTGAAGAAGTTCTTGAGCAATGGTTTTTCTCTGAATTTTGTTATCACTAATCAATAAACGGGGAACCCAGCAGGCACACACTTTCTGATAGCCTAAACTCTTGATCATCTCCTGGACTGCACTGTGCTCAATTCCAAGTTGTGCTTCAATGTCATCCACAGTTACACATCGGTCTTCCAGAATGATGTCATCCACTCGTTCCTTGTTGCGTTCATTAGAGGTAGTATTCGGACTGCACTACGAGGCTTATATTCAATGCTTGTGTTGCCATCTTTAAAATGTTTTACCCATTGTCTGACACTGCTGGCTCCCATGCACACATCTCCATATGCATGCTGAAGTCTCTCATGAATTTCAGCAGCAGAGATTCCATCTTTAACCAGAAATTCAGTCACAGAACGCTGGCGAAACGAAACATGACTTGCAGCCATTTTGTATCATCTGTCTGTGATCAACTGATGGAAGCTAATGACACCACGATTTGCTCATGACGCTGTCTATAGATTATGGCAATGTTCTTGCTTTTTCATAATTAATATATTGTGATTTTTTAAAAATCGTTGCTCATTACTTTCAGTATGACCCTCATATTAGGCAAAACAGGACTTTTTTTTTTTTTGTAGCATCTTTGACGCTTGTAGATTGACAGTTTTCAATTCATTTTTCCATGTGCTTTCAAAGATGTTGGTATTACAAGTGATCAGAGATAACTGTTGCATATGATACACTTTCACTGTTGTTAAAAGTTCTGATTGATACAATAGAATATAAGTTGAACTTCCTGATCATTGTTAAGATTCAGATCACAGTTAAATAAACATAGGTTTAAGACCTGATTGATACAAAAGGCCAGTTACAGAAATTAGAGATTAAGTAAATAGGCTTATCAAAATAATAATAATCAGTGTCATTGTTCAGAATGAGAGTTGATCTAGTGATATCAGATGTATTCAATATATCTCCATGCACTCCTGTGCAGAAAGAAATAAAATTAGAACATCATATTTATTATCAAATTAACCAAGTACATGTCTGTTGCAAATAATATACTATAGAAATTTTATGTATTTCTAAGAAGATATTAAAAATGAATAATGATAAAGAAAATTGACTTAAAATAACTTTAATATTTAATAGTTTTAAAATTAAAAAATCAAGACTATTTAAAAGAGTAATCTAAGTGCTTATGTGTTTTTAAAATTAATGTATAATAAAATTAAAGTATTTGAACTTTCTTTAACGTGCAAAAGGAACTTATGTAGAATAAACAGGAAACACGCACAACTAAATAATGGTAAATAATAAAAGTTATATTTAAACAAATAAAGGTACATGATTAATTTCGACTACTTCACGTAGTCCTTGTCAAATGTGTCATAAACATAAAAATCTCACAATATATTCAAAGGCGTAGGGTTGTCATCCAAATAGGAGCCAATCATGGGCATCTTGCAGTTCCGTGAAATTGTAATCATCCCATCGCTGTGTATTACTGGAATACTTCCCACTGAGTACACCTGTTGCTGGTCAGTCGGGGATGCGGGGTTTTCAGGGATTATCCGGCTATCAAGCAGAAAGTGGTCGATTCTGTTAGAAACAGTAGGCGGGTACTTGTGGCCGCAAATAAAAAGTGGGAAAAAAATGGAAAGAACATAAAATAAAATATATATAAAAAAATGTCTATAAATACAAACGTGTGAAGCTCAAAGGTGGACAATAAGAGTGAAGTGACATAAGAAGGCTATTGTGGAAGTTTCTGTGAATCGGTAGCCCTATGCAGCGTAGGTTAAACAGAAGGGGATAAAGCGGGCGAGGAAGCTAGGATTAGTAAGCCCAACCATGATTAACGGGCAATGTGCGGTGTTTTTTTGAGGCGGAAAGATGCATTGAAAACCACTTATTTTATTTTTTTATTTTTATTTTTATCTTATTTGTTTTTCTATATGTATTATATATTTTATATTTTTACTTTTATATTTTCTATATTTGGTACTTTCTTTTTGGTTTTATACTGGTAATTTGTCGATTTATTGACATTTTGAAATATTTCAAAAATTTTGTGAATAGCTGTGAATTACGGTTTGATGAAATCCTATCGTGGTTGTCTTGCTTCTCTTCGACTTTAGCTTCGACTTCATTACACCCCATTCTAACTTAGTTTCTTGTTGACTGCCTTTCTATTTTCATTTAGGTTATTTTGTTTAGTTCAGTTAATTTATCTTACCAGGCTATTGCCTTCTCCCACTTTTTGCTAGTTTTTTGTTATATTCTTATATATTCGTGACTCCCTCCTCCTTGAGCACCTAACTAGTTCCCTGGCCTTCCTCATTTTCGACACTTGCTATGTTTTTCATTTTATTTTATACTTTTATATTTTTTATATATTTTTTATATTTATTTTTACTTTTATCCATATATTTATGATTTATATTACTTTATTTTTATTCTTATTTTACTTTTTTTCTCTATTTTTCTCGCTTGCTCACATGGTTGGTTTTCAATGCATCTTTCCGCCTCAAAAAAACACCGCACATTGCCCGTTAATCTTGGTTGGGCTTACTAATTCTAGCTTCCCCGCTAACTCCTCGCCCGCTTTATCCCCTTCTGTTTAACCTACACTGCACAGGGCTACCGATTCACAGAAACTTCCACAGTAGCCTTCTTATGTCACTTCACTCTTATTGTCCACCTTTGAGCTTCACATGTTTGTATTTATCGACATTTTTTATATATATTTTATTTTATGTTCTTTCCATTTTTTACCCCACTTTTTATTTGCGGCCACAAGTACTCGCCTACTGTTTCTAACAGAACCGACCACATTGTGCTTGATAGCCAGATAATCTCTGAAAACCCCACATCCCCGACCGACCAGCAACAGGTGTACTCAGTGGGAAGTATTCCAGTAATAATAGTAACACACCGATGGGATGATTACAATTTCACGGAACTGCAAGATGCCCATGATTGGCTCCTATTTGGATGACAACCCAACGCCTTTGTATATATTGTGAAATTTTAATGTTTATGACACATTTGACAAGGACTACGTGAAGTAGTCGAAATTAATCATGTACCTTTATTTGTTTAAATATAACTTTTATTATTTACCATTATTTAGTTGTGCGTGTTTCCTGTTTATTCTACAAAAGTTAAAGTATACCCATAACAGACCTGTGTAGGTCCTTGGGGTTGCAGGAGGTAAGGTTTCCAGCATTTCTTGACCAATGAGACTAAATAAAGGAGCCCAACAACTGTCCATCTTTAATCCCAGGAAAGAACCCTGTACCCATTTTTCAGAAGGCTGGGTGGGCCAGGATTGGGCATTGAACTCGGCTCTTCCAGGTCACAGTCAAGTGCGTTACCACTTGGCTACCATGCCCACAATGTACAAGATCATATAGCATCATATTATATTATTAACTAATAATAGATCTCAAGTAAATAATTATGAATTGAGTAACTTATTCAAAAGCATAAATTAAAATATATTTAGCACTAGCTGTACCCGGCATGCATTGCAATGCCACTCAAAGAAAGAAAGGGATAGGTGAGAAGGGGCCCTAAATGTAAGGTCCCGGTGTGGGTCGGGTGTGACACTTAGGCCCTTGTGTCGCCTTCCCCCCACCCAAGTGTGGTGTCCCTGCCCCCCCCTTAGGAGAGGGAATTTTTCTCTTTTTGCAATTGACTTGGGGGGCCCGAAAAGGGGCCGTAAATATAACGTCCCGGTGTCGATCGGGGGTGGGACACTTGGGCCCTTGTGTCGCCTTCCCCCCACCCAAGTGTGGTGTCCCTGTCCCCTATAGGAGAGCGAATTTTTCACTTTACACAATATTTGAGTAGTTCTCATTTTCTCCACCAGGTGGATATTGGGTATTTCAGGGATTTTACCTCGTTTCAACCCCTTGGAGGAAGGGGGTCCGGGTTCTAAGGTAGCCTATCTTTTCCGCAGGGTCCTAAAGAGTAATTCTGCAAAGTTTGGTCCAGATAGGTCGAAAGGCCTAGGAGTGTATAAAGGACAAAGAAAGAAAGATACATTCATTTTTATATATATAGATATAAACAGTTTTGTTTTCTCAGGACATTGATATGAGTCTTGTCCATTTGCTAAATAGAGCTCTTGTGACATAAAAGAGTGGGAGATACAACTGTAACATACAAATAAAAGTTTCTATTGATAACAACATTAATTAATCAAGAATTCAATGTTAAGGAATATTTAACTATATCATTGGTTATTTAATTACAAGAATTCAGAAAATGGATTCTCAATTTGTAATAGATATATCAAGTTCTTGGACTAAGTTGTAAAGACATAAGGCTTGTTTTTTAGCTATCATGCACCCAAGTTCTTTAAACTTTTCATGAGAATGAGAAAACTGACAAGTTATTGCTACTTAGCCGTCAGTCCTCTTTGTTGTCATCATACCAATTATTATCATCTAATCTCAAAATCGTGAGCAATATTTACTGAATGAATAAATTCTTTGCTACAAGATCAGCTTTCCAAATGATAATTGATGCATTTAATTGCATTGTTGAAGAGGTAAGGATATGATTGAGTAGGTTTACGAATCACCAGAACTAATTTGTTGTTACATTGACTGACGGCTAAGAGATAAATTGCATTATCAACTCATGAAAATTGGTCTTATACAAACCAATAGCAATGCAACAATAGTTTCTTTATGTTTGGGTAATAATCTTAAAAGTGAAATTAAATGCATATCACTACATTTTTTATTAAGGTATAGCAGGGTACATTTGTTGAGTCCTTAAATAAAGGTCTCCATAAAATGGATGTAAAATCTGAATTCTAGAAATTATGATGAAGTTTCATGTTTAATCAGGGGGAGTACAGTGAAACTTGGATAATTCGAAATTCTGGATAATTCGAATTTTTTGCTCGGTCCCTAGAATTTTGTATTAAAATAATGTTAAAAAATCGTGGATAATTCGAATTTTTCGTACGATTGCCCTAAAAATATTACGGTAAAAATTCTTCCTGAGACTTTTATAAGCTAAGATACATTATTTATTTTAATGGTCCTAACAAAAGTGAGGGTTGGAATGCCACTATGTGGGGATTTCCGAGGATTTTTCTGTCCACCCTCTGTTGTTACCCTCCCTTCTCCTACACCCCTTCGGTCTTAGAGTCACGTGCGCTTCCTGTGAATGATTTAATGCAGTTATTTACATTTTTAGTTTTTGTGCTTGTGCTTTAAGTATTGTTTATATGCTCTTACTATGCCATTGTCAAAAGCTAAAGCTCCTTATAAGTCATTAACATTAGCTGAAAAGGTAGCGGTGATTAAGGAAGTGGAAAAAGGCCTTAAAAAGAAATCGGAAATCGCCAAGGAATTTGGAATTCCATCCAACACGTTATCAACATATTTGAAGAACAAAGATAAAATCTTGAGCAGTAAAAATGACAATGGAAAAAATAGAAAAAGAACGAGAGGACCTGGCAACCCAGAGATTGGAATAGGATGCTAGAACACAAAGATTGCATTCAATGAAGCAATTAAAAATATCTGCCTTTTTTTTTTAAAGTGATGAAGTGAAGTGATGATCAATAATTAACCTAGTAAAAAATGTTTGATTTCATGAAAAAAAATGTAGCAGTATTCTTAGATAAAGTTTGTGTGTTAAATCTTTGATCGTGGAGTTAATCTTCTTTATTTATCTCTTCTGTTTGAGAGAATATATGTAATTCGAATTTTTGAATAATTCAAACTTTTTCTCTGGTACCTTCAACTTCGAATTATCCAAGTTTCACTGTAGTATTAAAATTACATGAGAGCATATTTATAAATGGTCTATAGATCATTTAATAAGCACTAAAGTCTAATTAGCTGTATACAGTTTTACAAAACTCTCAAATATGAAATTGATATGACTTAGATTACTCTTTTGGCTACTTAAGACCCATATAATAGGGCTAATTAAAATCTAATTGAGGCTGACAGTAACTTCAAACTCTTAAATGTAAAGTTGATGTTGATCAGTTGATTATTCTGCAAGTATTTTGGCCCAAATGTAAAAGTGGCCCATAAAATAGATTTATAGATACCAAAATCTAGTCATATTTAGACAGCAAAGATAAACTCTTACAGTTGAAGTTTGATGTAGATCAATGCATTATTTTTTTAAGTTTCTGTGTCCATAAGATTCTCAGCAATAGACATCACTTTCTAAGCAGTCTAATGATTTTTTTTTTTTTTTAGGAACTGAGGACATGAATTTCTGTCCAAATCAGAACATAAGATATTGCTGGATATTGATTACTCTTATTATTTTATTCAGCAATTTTGCAAAATTTATAATTGAGTACCTGGAAGACTGAGCTTTGCTCTGTAAAATAAGACGTAAATAAAGTAAGAACACTGTAGACAATCATTTGGTTATTTAACCGTCTAAATGAGTTTTCCCAAAGTCCAGACCTAGCTAAATCGCTTTCTCGCACCCGAAAACATTAGATTCAACCCATTTCATCAAAATCTTTAGGCCCGTTTTCAAAATAAAATTTACAAGAAATGCTCACTTTATAGTATTTGATTGATTGATTAGGAAAAGAAAATAGTATGTTGTCTGCATGATAACTGTACTTGCTCATTACTGTCATATAGAGAAAGTGAGAATTACAAGGGAATTACAGTGATGATAAGTGACACAAAACAATCCACTATTGAAACAGTGATACTTCATGCTTAATAATGACTTTTAAATTGCCAGAGTACAAAAGTAATATCAAATGAAAATAAAAGAAAAGCACTAAATAATAATACTTAAGAATAATAATAATAATAAACTGCCTACCAATCAATTCTAATAAATTTAAGTCCATGTGTGTTAAGAAGATTTTAATATTATTCTAGTGCAGTGCTCTGGTTTATCTAAAATGATTATCATCATCATTTAATTGTAGAAATTCATCTTAAATATAAGAAAAATGCTGAATTTTATGGCGTAAGCTCAGCAAATTTACATTACTTTGTTTCATTTTGACTTGAATAACAGCACACTGGGTGATCTTTTTACCGGCAATTGGGATTACTACTACAAATACCTCTATGCCTAAATATTGATAAATACAAATTGGTCTTTTTGACTTCAGACCACAATTTTGAATTAAAAATTTAAATTCAGTGTTATTTCATATAAAATGATCTTTGTTTTAGTTATTTTGAGGCATTTATTTGGTTACGATTAAGTAAAAGTGAAGCACACTGTATTTCAATAGTAATTTTTTCTAAAATTCTAATTTAAATAATTTAATTTTAGATTATTTAGAGAGCCCATGATAATTCACTGTTACCTAAAGCTTATTCTGAAATGTAGAAATAAATATTTTGACAAGATATGTTACAGTAATCAGTACACTATGCTTTGGAAGGTTCAGTTTTCAGCTAATTCCCTCTTTTGAACTGGTTTATTTGTTCATGATTTTCAGCATAACAAAGTGTTTTCTTTACCTTCTGCTTTCTTTTCTTTCTGCTGTTATCATCAATTTTATTGAATATCTATAATAGCCTATATTAATATTGTTGTTAAATTGTTTCCTTTTTTGGGGCAGGGGGAGTTAACAATTATCTACAGAAATATAGAATTTTAAGTTTTCGTTAATGTGAGAAAATAAGCCTAGCTTATGGAATATTGCAAATAAATAAATAAATACTTTTTTTTTTTTTTTTTTGTAATTTTATCTGCAGCTTAAAGGTTACTGAATTATTGAATTGGCTTTATTTGTTGGATTTAAATAAACTTCTACATCTTTGCTTAAAATTAAAACTGCTGTCAAATACAGTATCAGTTAAGACTACAGTTGTGCAGTTCAGTGATTAAGCAGAATTTCATTCTTAAAAATAATCATTTATAATAATGTTAATATAAAGTAGTCTGATGTGAAATAAAAACTTAAAAGACAGGTGATACCAACAGCAGTATCCCTGCAATATACAAAATATAAACTGTTAGAATGACCTCGTAACCCTGGGAAAGTTCTTGGTAGGTGTCAAATGAGCTTAATTCAGAAGATTAATTACACTTTGTGCCTTAAATATTAAAAGAAAATGTTAAATTATTAATTTTTAATTCAGTTAGGAATTAGAAAGCTAACAGAGAAAAGTTTACCATTTTCTAACAATTTGAAATTTTTGTCAACTATTTCCAGCTGCTGAAAACTGAATAACTACTTGATGAATTCTAATAAGCACGTTTAACAGTTCTGTTGACAGTAGCATAGTATAAATGAAAGTACCCCATATTCCCAAGTATGCTCGATCCATTTTCATTTTCTTTTTACTGTAACTATAAAGTTCAAATCCTTAAAGCAAAATTGCAGCAGGTGGTATTGTTAAAGCTTACTTACAATAGTTTATTTATCTTTTCCTGTCATTATCTCTCTTTTTATCAAAGCAAAAAACATTTCTCAAGAAAATTCTCTTCCCGCCTCTGTTTTTTTTTTTTCTTTTTTTTTTTTTCCTTGATCTGGGAGATAATCCGGGAGATAATTGTTCTCCCATTTGTTTATGCTTTATCTTTTACCTTTATCACTTCATTTCATGAAAAATTATTATAAGATGATTAGGGCCTTTTATATAAATTATAATCTATGTTTTTGCTAGATTGTTTATATTATATTTTGAAAGAGTTGGGTATTCTTGGTCAAGATGCTTTATAGGGTGGGATTCACTATCTATGAGTTTATTAACTTTAACTTTTTGGATTTTGGCATTAATGATTTTATCAATACATAAGCTAAAAAATGGAAGAAAGTTATGTTTACTAATTTCTTTATTCATAACATTTTGTAGAATAGATTTATCATTGTATATTTAATTTGAAATTACATTAATTCTTACCTTTTTAATAATTCTTGGGTGAAGATACCAACCTGAGCGACTTTAAGATTGGGTTAATTTAATATTTTATACATTAACGGCTTCTTTACATTTTGTTAATTTTTTTTATATATTATTATGAAGAGTTAGGAAGACTATCCTTTATAGTGTTAGTAAATAGAAAAATAAGTGTTAGAATAGTTATTTATGTTTGTTTGTTTTTTTTCTATTATAGTGTTCCTTGTAAAAATATCAATGTATTTAGTTTATTTATGGTTATCTAAAGCTCATGTTGAAGCTCCAATATTGCAGGTTCAATAGCTTTGGCAGGAATTTTGCTAAAAACAGGAGGTTACGGTCTTCTTCGAATAAAATTATTTTAAATAAATTTATTACAACAAGATGAATTTTTATTGGTTTTAAGATTATTGGGGGTTATTTATGCAAAATTAATGTGTTTACTACAGTTGGATATTAAATCATTAATTGCTGATTTGTCTGTGGCTCATATAGGAATAAATTTAGGTTGGATCGTAACATGTTCTATTAGAAGGTTTGTTGGGAGTTTGGTAATAATAGTAGCTCATGGATTATGTTCATCTGGAATATTTTGTTTATCAAATATTATTTATGAACAATTGGAAAGTCGGATATTAATTGTAAATAAAGGCTTAATAACAATTTTTCCTAATCTGTCTTTATGATTTTTTTCTATTGTATATAAGAAATATATTGTATTTCTTCTGCAGGTTGTCAGTGATCACAGGAAGAGGTATCCAGATTTTAGGAAACGAACACTTGCAAATAACAATTAATATTCCACTGTATTGTTATGTTCATCTTCTGACATTGTAACATAGAAATCAACTACTGTAAAATTTAAATGCTTAGTACTGTATTACCTTGTATTTTGCTTAAAATAAAGACAACTTATGCCCAAATCACACCATCATATTTTTCATCATTGTTTTCAATCGTTGAACCGAGGCCCGGACGGGCTCATTGAGGGGGGGGGGGGAACTAACATGGCACCGTCTGGGCCTGGGGTCAACGATTGAAAACAATGATGAAAAATATGATGGTGTGATTTGGGCATTAATATTTTAAACTTAGCCATGCTGGCGTGGCCGTGCGGTCTAGACGGTAGGTCTGCCGTTGCGGCCAGTGTGCCAGTTCCCGGGTTCGAATCCCGGTCGTGGCATGGATGTTTCTTTCTTCTTTCTTCTTCTGTTTCTCCTTCTGTCCGTTCCGTTTCTTTACCCTGGCAGTTAGGGTTAAAATGCATCTCCCAACCCGCAGTTGAAAGTCAGCGTGGGAGATTAGACTTTCATCCCCCCCTAGACAGTGAGCTGTCTGGGGGAGGCCTTCGTCCAGCAGTGGGCTGATAACGGCTGTTAGATAGATAGATAGATAGATAGATAGATTTTAAACTTGGTAGTGACCTCTAAATTTCATCTAAATTTAGCCAAATTTTGGAAATATTACTTTTTTTCAAAACTAGAACAAGTTAGACAGGTGCCCCTATGCCAATTATAACTTTTGTTTTTAGCCCCTATAATAAGGACCACCCTAATACACACACACTTCCATGTTTTGTTACAAGTCCTTACTGTGGATACACTTTTCACCTTTAAGATTGATCATCAGATGATAGTTGAAATGTCAGTATATTAAATGTTCTTTTTATATTTTAATTTTTATATAAAACACACACCTCCACTTCTGCAATTCAGTTCTGTTATCATAAAGACAACTTGAGACTTCAAGATATTTTGTTTTTAATTATGAATTAATTAAATTAAAAATTAATTGATTGATTTAATTAAAAAGGATTTTTTATTTTTTTTATTTTAATGTTAAGGAAAACGATTGCTGCTTTTATATCAGCCTTACAGTATTAGCTATTGTAATTTTTTTAGAATTTTAATAGGAATTGAAATTAATACATTTTTCCTGTTCATTTAAGATATGCAACTGTTATATTGATGTAACTCGAAAAGAAATATTCAAGATATAATTTGCTTCACTTAATAAAAATAAATTTCTTATTACATTTTAATTTGAGAGTGTTTTTGGTTTTGACTGTCATTAATTATAATGAATTATAATGAATTCTTAATGCATAAGTATAAAAATTAAGTTGAGCTGGAACTATATTAAACTTTACCATTCTTTAAAAACTCAAATTAGAAATTCTGTAATATTGTTTGGATATTTTTTTTAATATCGTGTTGTAATGGTTTAATCAGGTTTAATAGGCCCTGATCCCAATGAATTGAGAGCAAAGACCATGGCCCCTATGACCAAAGATGAATGGGAAAAAAAACAGAGCGTTATCAAGAGAGTATTTGATGCTGAGACTGGAAGACATAGGTAAAAAAAATTACTAATTTGCTTAGTTTACATTATGTTTTATAATTAATACTTAACCTTGCATTTAAGAATAAAAAGAAAATATCAATTTCAAAATTAAATATTTTTTTTATATTTGTGCCGAATTAGTTGATTATTTGTTATATTGTTAACGGCACATTAAATTGTTTCAACAATCAAGAAAGAGGGGATGTTGATTATTAAAACCCAAATATTTTAAATGATAAGAAAAATTAAATTAAAGCATGTCCTAATTCTATTCTAATATAACTCTTTTTTTCCAAATAATTATTCTTGTTATTTTTATATTTATTTATTTTTCATGTTAATCATATACAGTGTGTTTCTGAACTTATGTTACAGAAGAATATGGTAAATAGAGGGTACGAAAACAACAGTTTTCATTAAGTAATTTGTGTCCAGTCTTGCACCGATACAGCGCTACAGTAGTTTTGGTGTTGTGGCTGGTAGACGGATCATTCATGGAAGGGCCATTGCCACCTGCCTATTTGGAGTGTTGGGCATTAGAGAGGGCATTAGGATGTTCAAAGTGATGCCCCTCTTGTTCTACACAACAGTGGCATCGCCAGAGCATTGACTGGTGTAATACGGATGGTGTTGCAGGCTTCGACAATTTGTTGATGCAGTTCATCAACTGTATCAACATGTGTGGTGTACACAAGGCTCTTTGCATGGACCCAAAGAAAAAGTCAATCATGCAGGCCATGGGATGGGATCTCGATTACCTCCTGCACATGGCCAACAACCACAACACTGAAATGACTGTAGTGCCTTACCAGTGCAAGACCGGAGACACATTACTTAACGAAAACTGTTTGTTTTTGTACCCTCTATCTACCATATTCTTCTATAACATAAGTTCAGAAACACTCTGTAGATTACCAAAAATCAACTTTTAAAGCATCACATTTTAATTCTGACAATTATATATTTTTCTTGTCTAAGATTTGTCCTAAACTTGACTTCTTAAATGAAGATTGATTAGATGCAATGTAACAGTTTCAATAGCACCATATATATCAAATTTTTTTCATCTTAAAGATTCCCCTCCATTGGCCTCATCAAGTAACAGTTACTTACGTTATTCCCAAGTCGACTATAACTTATTATATCTTGAATATTAATTTAGTGAAAAATCTGAAACTTTGCATAATAAAAGCGAAAACATTATAGTTTTAGTTTTTCAAATGGATTTTGATTTATTAGAAAGAGTTTTAATAATAATAATCCCAAATTTGTGTTAAGAAAAAAAAAAAAAAAAAACCAACAGATTTTTATAAAACATTCTACTGATAAATTTTTATATTTATAGTTAAAATATAATAATGAAAGAAATTAATTAACAACTAATTAAAAGTTGTTTTAAAAATAAAGTTTTATTTATTTTCTCAATGGTTATTTTTTTTAAAAAAAGTAAGATTTCTAAAGGTTATGATTTTCAACTTTCAAGAATTTTTCTTCTGAAAACTGCCTTCAAGGTGCTAAAATTTGTATTTGAAGAGGAAGGCAAGCAAAACTAAAATAAGTTGAGTGTTTTTTTTTTTTTTTTTTTAATTCGAAAGTAGAGTGGCATTGCTGAATGTTGGAAAAAGAAAAATGGCTGAAACTTTAGCACAGTGAACATATCTTTGAAAAGCTTAGTCATCACTATCTATGAGTTAATTAATGAGTTGGGAATCTTGGCTGAACCATAACAAACATTCTGACACAATTGGTGGATTGCAGTTACATTTGTATCATTTGCTGAATCAAAATCAATGTTGATGTGTTTACCAAATTGAAATACATGGGGTAGACAAAATAATAGAAACACTTGCGACTTTGTACAAATATATTTATTAATATGAGTTGGTCCACCGTGAGCATTCTCAACAACAGCAATTCAATATGGAATAGATGTATATAGGTCTCAGATATATGATAATAGTATTTTGTACATTCCTCTTGTAAAATCTCTGCCAGGTCTGCAAATGATGAAGATAGAGGAAATTTTGCTCTCACTGCTGATGAAGAATTTCCGATTCAGATTCAGTAATATATTCATGCTCAAAAGTTAAAGGATTGGCAGTTTCAGCCTCTTCCAGGCATCCAAATGTCATCAAACTTTGCAGAAAGGTGCAGTAGATCCTTCTAAAACAAAGTAAACACAAAAAATAAACATGACAGCAATGCTGTGTGTGAAAACCCCCCCATAGATGTCTGGATGACAGCTGTACCTGTCATCGCTGATGTCTGCCGTATAATGTACTGGGTGACTTGTGTGGTTGCTCCAACACTTGCTGCTAATTCCTTAACTTTTGAGCATGAGTGTATTAAGGCTGGTAATTGACATACATATGGTTCTGGAGAACTTTCCAATATATTTCAGTTATAACATGATCCTTCAGAATGACTAAGGCCCAAAAGAGTACCATGATATAGTGGCCCTCACCATTGCAGACTTGCCTCCAAACTTTACATTTGAAACCAAGAAGTTGGATGATAAGTGTTAGTCACACATAAACTCTCTCTGTGGCAGGAAACAAACTGAAAGCTGATTTGTCAGACAAAATGACCCACTGGCAATCATCAAAGCACCATTCTATGCATTTTTTTGGCATTGATATCAGTAATGAGATTTGCATATTGCAGCAGTGCCATAACTATTTAACCTATGAAGTTCTTGATGAACTCTTCTGGTTAAAATGGGATCCTCTACACTGATATTAAACTGCTGTTATTTCCTCTGCCCTAATTTTGTTTCAACACAGACTTCATGCCACTACTCAGTGATCCATGTCTGATGTCATCTCTTTCTGTCAATAGTTTCCATGTTTATAGGCAACAGACTTTTCTGTTTGATAGGCAGACATAATCTAAGATATTGTTCCTCCTGCCACATCTACAATTTGAGCTGTTGATGTCCACAGCAGCTCCTGCGAGACACACACCAATAACCTCTCCTGTTTTGGAAATCACTGGGGTCTGACAGTTTTTCATTATTACTACATAACAGGCATCTTATTTGTGATTATACAATAAAGCTGATAAAGGAAAGCTGACTTCCCATCCTGTATGTATGTATGTGTGTGTGTGTATGTATGTATATACTGTATATATATATATATATATATATATATATACAAATTTATATTTACAAATTTTAAGGTTAGGTCAGGAATACAAAAATAAACCATATTCATAGTGTGTCCGCAAATGCCACCCGAATGTGCTAAAAGGTACACTAAGGTTCAGAAATCAAAACAACATGTAAGATAGACACCATGTCATTAGCCCTATGTTTACAATATGACAGTAAGGTGTACACTTACAGGTTCACAATAGGTGCTCAAAGTTCCTTCCACCAACAGTAATACTCGCCTCACAACGTTGATGCATGGATTGCTGAACACTGCCCAACTAATGTGCTGCCAAACAACGCTTTGTAGCACATTTGGGTGGAGTTTGCGAACATACGTTCCCTAATGAATACGGTTTGCTTTTGTATTCCTTACCTACCTTTAAATTTTGTACAGGGAATTTTGAATCATCCTGTGTATATACATACACACACCACACATCATTATCAACCATTTTCAGTCCACTGCAGGATGAAGGTTTCTCCAAGTTTTTTCCAGTTCTTTTGTAGAAAGCTTTCCTCTTCGAATTCAATCCAACAAAACTTAATTTAATGATTCACCTACCTTGTGGACGCTTTCTCTGCCTCCTTTCATTCCTGGAAATCCAGTTTAGAATTTCTGTTGACCATCTATTGTCATTACGCCTTGCTACATGGCCATCCTAATTCCATCTCAGCTTCTTTGTCGTGATAATAATATCACTCGCTTTGGTCTGTTCTCTCACCCATACATTTCGTTTGCTATCTCATTGCATAACTCCAAACATGTGTCTTTCCATGCTTCTTTGATTTGTCTGAAGTCTCTGGTCAACGTCCAAATCTCCTCTCCATATGTGACAATTGATAATATACATTGGTTAGAAACTTTTTGCTTTAAGTGCAGTGGCATTGCTCCTTTCAATATTACTGTATTTCTGCCAAAGGCATTCCATGTGACTTTGATTCTATAATTAATTTTCAGCATAATGCTTCCATCCATACTAATTTGTTGTCCAAGATATTCATAGCTGCTAACTTCCTCTTAATTCAGAATTACCAACTTTAATTGGTTGCCTATTATAAATAATTAAACTTAATCTTTGTTTTCTTTGAGTTTAGCTTTAATCCAACTTTTTAAGCTTTCATTGGCAAGTTTTTGTATCATTGATTACAATTCCATAGCATCTTTAACTAGCACAACTAGATCATCTGTAGACCGAAGGTAGCTTAAATAGTCACCATTAATATCGATGCCTCTTTTTTCCCTGTCTGCATTACACCAATGATTTGTGTAAGCGCTTCTTTTGTGCATCTTTTTCAATGAGTACTTCCATTATTTTGCCTACTACCATATATAGTCTTATTTTTATCTGAAAAACCACATGTGGCACTCAAGCCACAAAACCTTCATTTAATGCTTATGTTCCAACTTGCAATTTCTTTTGTATAAATTCAAAGCATTGAAGAATAAGTGTAGCCTTTTTTGAAAATTTGTAATTAAAAATTAATAAAGAATCATATGCATTTAGTTTGATAGTAATGAAGGACTGAGATGGCAAGATAATTAATTTTTTTTAATTGACAATATACCATTTATTCATCTATAACTTTGATATGCATAATTTTTAGATGAAAAAATGTTAACATTAGTAGTTTAAATAAGCCACTGCACATAATTATATATAAAAGACAAAACTATAAATAAATTTTACAACCAGTTTTGAGGAGTACAAATCACTCCTCTTCATCAGGCAATTAAGAACAAAATAAAAAAGAATTTGAAATTGAAAAGTCTCAGGAAGCATGTGTTAGAAGAGACCAATGGGTGACAAGTAAGGCAGGACCAATTGTAGTTGTGTCAACACGGGAGAGTCCATTATCAGCCTAGGGGGATATATTTTAAGAAACTGCAAGGAGGGAGGAAAAAAAAAGAAACACAGGAGGAAAATGTTAACAGGAAACCTATTAAAAATAGGAATAATGTTAACATTATTAAATTTTCTACCCCATCGGATTCCTTAAACCAGTTTTACTTTGTTCTAGCACATCAGAATATAGGACATCACATTTATTAGAGTGCACGATTATCAGCACGACCATACAGTTATTGTTTTGTAAATAATTGCAGTAATTAAAAAATAGATTATGAATATTTTAAATGTTGCACATTTATAAATATCATCATTTTTATTATTATACATATTTTTATATAAAAACAGTATATGATATTTATTATTTTTTTTTTTAAATTCTCTGTGTTATATATTATTGAATCAAGCAAATGATCATAAGCTTCTACATAAATAATGTCATTACATTTACAATTTTATAATTGGTGATCAAGAAAATCATTGATCTTACGTCTACTGTTCACATATTTATACCTAGCCGGGTACCGTCGCTTCGCTCCGGAACCCTTGCGTATATAGCATTAAAAAAAAAAAAAAACTTTATTTATTTAGCAAATTAATATTGAGATCGGAGAATATACGACTTCCCAGCCCGTTGTGCCCTTCTCCACTTAACTCAGTTGTATTGCGGGTTGGCGCCCCACACCTGGGGTTGCCGCCATACACTTCATCGTCAGTTTGCCAGATTATTCCCTATCCCGAATTTCGAAAAATCCGGCCTTATTCCTTGTCTACATCATAAAGGAAACCTCTGTGCAAAATTTCAGCTTTTAGATCCAAGGGTTTGGGGTGGACGTTGATGAGTCAGTGAGTGAGTGAGTCAGGACTTTTCTTTTTATATATGTAGATTTTCATGAATTTTGTTTTGTTAACATCATTGATTAGTTCTTTATAGATTATATTTGGATCTGTTATTTTCTCATTTTCAACTGTTATCCGATTCGTTCTTTACATATTATTCCTGGTGTTTTGATATCATGTTTATTTATGAAAATATGATCTATATTTGTTTTCGTATTTCCATGAATTGTACAGTTTCTTGTTGTTCCGTAAAGACGATTTTTGAAACCATTATTGTACATAAGTTTTACGTATTTCTGTACTGCATTGTTTTTATTCATTTTGAAAATATCTATATTTACGTCGCCAATCAGTATAGTTGGACA
>JAFIDM010009631.1:46309904-46320550 GCA_023159025.1 Thereuonema tuberculata | reverse complement strand
ATTAAAAGTATAATGTTTTTGAGATGTATTGATGTTTATGTTGTTAAAATATATATATTTTTTGGGCATTAGCGTTTTCAAATCCCAAATCGCTGTCCGACTTTATATATTTAGTAATATAAGTTAATTTTATTCTTATATTCTATGCTTTCTAAATTTTTCTAAATTGCGAATGATTCATTGAAATCTTTGCTTTGCGAAACTTGAAGTTTGCTTTGAGTTTTACCCGTTCGATATATATATATATATATATATATTTAAACAAAACCTTAAAGTAATATTATTAACTAAGACAAATTTAAATGCTATACATTATAACAAAAATACACTAACACAAACATTCTAAAGGAATTAAAATACATCAAATTCTTTAATACTAATGCTTAACAATTACAAACTTGTAAAAGATAAACAATAAAAATAAATTAAAAAAAAAAAAATAGGCCTTTTTAGATTCTAATATTAATTTAACCCCCACAATAACTGAGCCCATTAAGTAGAAACTTGAGAACAAACCATGCTAGCATTAGTCAATACTTAATACAAATTAGTTTCTAAAATACTGCTATGACCCTTATCACTTTAAATTCACTTCAATCTCTTTGCCCTTCTCATTTTTAGTCAAAATTCAATATAGACTTTTTGGAAAAATTGCCAAATTTAATCACCTACGACTTTTATAATAATTTTCAGTATTTAAAAGTTTGTTAACTTTTTAGACATTCACATTCTTTAGTTAAACTCATATTGTTAACCATATTTTTACAGGATGCAAGAAAAAAGTTTGTTACCTTTAAAACGATATCTTCAAAACTGATCTCACGCAGTTATCTTGAAAATTCTCCTAGACCAGCAGCAAACTACTCCATGCAAAGATATCTACTCTCTTTTAATGGCTTTCACCTGAAAATTCATTCTTACTCTTCCACGTTCCTTTTTCCAAACTGGTTTCTGAAAGAAGTAAATGCATGACTGACGATAGGCTTCAAACAGTTTATTGCACTATAAAACAATCTTCCTTTTAAAACATTAATACACTGCTCACAAAATTTAGGGGATATTGCAAAATGAATATAATACATCAAAAAAACAGAGGCATTTGAGTTTATTTATTAAAGAACATCAGAGAAGCAAATGACATGAAAATGGAAGTTGTCTGAATATGTAAATGAGATGCAGAATCCATTTATCGGGATTGAACAGGATGTGACACACGGCGGTGGTTAACATTCGCATGCCAAACGTGAAAAATGTGTCATACATTGACTGTTCAGTAGGGTGTATGGTCATTTGAGACTGCTATAACACACTGACAGCGATGAGGTCTGGAGAGGATCAAATTGTCCAGCAGTTCCTGTGGGATTTGTGACCACTCCTGCACCAGGGCAACTTCCAGCTGAGGAAATGTTATGGGAGGTGATTGGTGACTGGCAACACGTCTTCCTAGTGTATCCCAAGCGTGTTTGATGGGATTCAGATCTGGAGAACTTGAAGGCCAGTCCATGTGCTCGATTTCAGCCTCTTGCAGCATGTTGTTAATGAGATGCGCACAGTGGGGACATGCATAACCGTCCATAAAAGAAAGTTGGCCCAACTGCTCCAGCATAGGGTACCACTATAGGCTGTAGAATTTCATCCCGATATCTTACAGTATTCACCATTCCATTTCTAACAAAATGGAGATTGGTACAACCACCAATGCTGATGCCTGCCCACACCATGATTCCACCTCCACCAAAGGAATGTCTTTCTTGCACATAACGTGGATTCTGCCCTGTTCCACGTTGACGCCAGATCGGGGCATGACGATTGTCAGGCTGCAGGCTGAATCTTGACTCATCACTGAAGAGAACCATGGACCACTCTTCAGAGGTCTAAGGAAGATGCATTTCAACCCACCTTCTGCAGGTTCTGTGATATTCAGCAGTTAACGGAATGCATACCATTGGTCGCCGGACATACAGTCCACTGTGACGGAGTCGATTTCGCATGATCTGAGTACACATCCATCGTCCAGTAGCAACGAAAAACTGTCCCCGCAGCTCAGTTGCATTACTTCAACAGTTCCTTTGTGCTATTAGCATCAATAGCAATCATCTCTTGCAGTGGTGGCATGTGGGCGGCCCTGCCATGGTCTTCTTCGTACTGTGCCAGTCTCTCTGAAGCGATTCCAGAGTCTACTAATCATGCTTTGGGAGGTTCCAACTGCTGCTGCCACTGTCATCTGTGTTTCGCTAGCTTCAAGACGCTCTATGACTCTCCATGCTTCAGATTCGGGTAAATGACGTTGCAGGGGCATTTTCAGGTGACACTCAACGACTCTTCCACTTGTTGTTGATCCAGGAAAGTGGAGATAAACCAGCAGCGGCAGCCTTTTATACAGGGTTGTGGGCAAACATACAAATTAATGTTTTGCATCACATTTGCATATTCAGACAACTTCCATTTTCGTGTCATTTGCTTCTCTGATGATGTTCTTTAATAAATAATCTCAAATGCCCTCTGTTTTTTGGGTGTATTATATTCATTTCGCAATATCTCCTAAATTTTATATGCAGTGTAGTTCATTGTTGTTGACTAAAATCCATCCCTTGGGTTTCTGCTCCCAAATTCAAAGGTTCTGTTTGCCATTTGGGTTACTTCTCGTTGTAAACCTTCCCATTTCTTTCAGTTATCAGCCTTGTCACATTTAGTAAGAGTTCTTCAGGCTGAAAATTACCATTTTCATCTCTTCGAATGCTTTTACCTCCAACTTCCAAATCATTCAAAAGATGCATAATTGTCTAGATCTGTTGTTTTTCATAACTTCAGAACAACTGTCTCTCCAAACTGTTTGGAAAGTCTCACGTGCTGGCCATAATCCTTTCCTATCTTCTTTCGATTATTGCACGAGTATTAAATATCTTTTATTTCCATTAATTGAAACTTAATTCTACTAAAATGCACAAATTTAAGCCAACTTTTAAAACAGAGGAAAAATATATATATATTTTAAATTTCAAAAATAAACAGAATAATTTACAAAAATCATTTTACAACAAAATTAACTAACATCAGAATTTAATATTACCAAGTGGGTTAGGCGCTTGGGTGCGGGTTGGAGGTTGCAGGTTCGATTCCCAGTCTCGGCGGAGACGGGAATTTTTCCACGCTCCATTCTCCTCCAAACGGGTCCTAGGGCCTACCCAGCCCTCTGTAGAATGGGTACCGGGTTTCTTTCCCGGGAGTTAAAGGCGGGCGGGCGTCGGGCTGACCTCTCGACCTCAACCTAGTCCCGTTGGTCAAGTAACGCCGGGACCTTACCTCCTTCGAGCCCTTGGGTCTGCATAGGCCTGTCGTGGCATCCTTTAACTTAACTAACTAACATAACAGAACTACAATTTAACAAGAAATACAAAAGAAAATATTATTTTCTTTTTACATATTTTTGGATTATATAAAAATTAATGAATTAACATTAAACTATATAGCTATTAACCCACCATAGTCATAGATGTCTTATAATATCTACGTAGCCCTTCTTAAACTCACTGATTGTATGAATGTTTGTTGATGCATTTTGGATGTAAAACAATCAAAACACAGATGTGTGAACTTCCACAGCATCCATCATAGACTGCTTCTTTCCTTTTTATGGTGCATAGGATTCTATTTCCTTTTGAGGCAGTTATGTTCAGATTGACAAGCAGACATTATTATTTATACAGAGTGGTCCAGGTAAGTTTTACCATCTAGATTTTTCGTTATTTAAGAATGATGGAGACTTTGATGACAGATTCTAAATGAAACCATGTGGGCTAATGTTTTGTTGTTTTTTTTTTTTTTATTGCTATCAAATAAATGGCCCTTTTAATTTTTGGAAAAACAATCACAGGAATGAATTTTCCCCATTGACCTCAGGAATAACAAACAGTTCCAACACTTATGACGGAAGTAAGCGAACAGGGAATGCTCAATTTAATACAAATTGGTTTTTTGGCTAATTTTTGAATCACTGATTATGGTATTACTGGCCTTCAGTTGTGCAAATCAGCCATTTCATCGATATAACCCTTTAAAAATATCGTCAGACATAAGTCTGTCCTTGTAGGAAAGCCGAAGTTAGCAAGATAAAACTCTTTCACTTGAATATAAATCAAACACTATTTTGGATTTTAAGAATTTTCTAGGCTACTTTCCATTTTCGGCATCATCTATGATAATCAAGTTCTATTACGTAGTGATTTGGGCACAGGAACTTGGGGCAATATATTCATTTGACAAAAGCCACTTCCTCATAGTTGACATGACCACAGTCCATGTGCTTGATATGTAAGAGAGTCTCCAAGGCATTGCTAAAAACACTTGCTTGCTTTTCAGTAACATATACACATGCTTGCCATGAATACAGAATCATATTTTGTATCACAGGTGAACATGATTGTAAACAATTAGAGTGCATTTTCATAATTAACACTATTGTGCAGCTTTCCTGGCTTGTCCTGGGTATGTATGCAGGAAAAAGCGCTATTGGTCAAGTTGTTCTGTCAGAGCAATAACAATGCAGCTGTGGCTGTTTAGGGAATTCTGGCATCAGAACAATGTAAGGCGTGCACCAATGTCCACTCGCATTGTCCACAAAATGATTGCAAATTTTGAAGCAACAGGACAACTTAGAGTACTACCAGATAGAGGTCGAAAATGAGTGGACTCTTCTCGTATTGAAGATGTGGCCATGGCTGTTGTGGATTTGACACATCAATCTCCATGTGGTAGTGTACATGCAGTGGACATGCCATATGCCACTGTAAGGCTAGTGATGTGTCAGATATTACATTACTATCAATACAAGATAAGGAGTCTACAGCAGCTACAGCACAGTCATGTAGAAATGTGAGTAACATTTGCACTTCAGTTCCTGGCACGAATGACAGTTTATATCACTTGGCCATGGAACATTCTTTGGAGTGATGAAACCACTTGACAAGTAAATACCCACAACTGTAGCATTTGGGCAACAGAAAACCTGTATGTTATCCAACATGTCCCATTGTATTCTCCAAAAGTGACTGTTTGGTCTGGATTTACAGCTAATTTCATCATTGGGGAATATTTTTTTGAAGAGGTAACTCCAACTGAGCCCGCACTTGTTTCATAACCTGACAGCGTTATTATGACATATTGGCGAATTTCATGATACCATAGCTTCTGCAATGAGAGTGCCTTTAGGAAACCGTATTCATGTAAGATGATGCACCACCCCACCTCACCCATTCTGTTCAAATTTTTTTAAGGCAGTACTTTACAAATGAATGGGTTATCAGCTGTTATTTCCAGACAATTTGGCTTCCCCACTCACCCAACCTGACCCAATGCGAGTTCTGGTTATGTTTTTTTTTTGAAGAAGAAGAACCAGGTACAATGTAAAGGATGTCAAACTTTGTCAGATCTGAAGGACAGCATTAGATGTCATGTTCTAGCAGTTCGAGCATATATATTACATTCTGCAGTAGAAAATGCGATTTTGCGAATGCAAAACGTTGTTGACAGCAATGGTGGACTCATTGAACATTTATAATGCTGTTCAAGTGATTTGTATTGTTACAGCACCATCTATTGGCCATTTTTTGTAGTAGTTTTTTTTTTTTTTTTCAATAAACAGCAAGCTCATTATTTGAAGTATCCAAATTTATTCCATTTGGAGCATTAGAACGCTCTCCAGAACCCTCTATGTAGAGGGACTTTAATGTTAGCAACCCTGTATATAAAGGTGAGTTCCTAGGGTCACTTGTGACATTTGTATCTGGATGGTATAAGAATGAGTGACCAATGCCATGGACTGGACAGCTATAATCTGCTTCTCATCTGTTTCTGAAAGAGTCCTACCTGAAGTTATTCAAATCGTGACTGATCAGTAATAAAGATGCAGTCAGAACTTCATGGTTTCTATGTTATTATATCATTAACACAAGTAACAAATGTCTACATTGTATCAATTAATTCTCCTTCATCTTCAGTTTAATTCTTTGATACAAATTCAGTGATTTTTTAGAGCTGATATGATTCTCTCTTTTAAACTTATTTATGAATGACTTCGAAGCAAGGAGGGAATAGTTTAACTTGTTTGCTGCTATTACTATCCAGGTTTTCAAATTATAATCTTGGATGATCAGACCCCTTTTCTGTGAAGCTTTGAATGTGTCCAACACGTTGTTTTTTATTGTTTTTAAAGTGTGAGAACATGGAGGTTTCTTAAAAAACTGTAATTGCTTTTTACACATACTTTGTAGTGCATTTAAACTTTTTGGCAATCGATACCAGATAGTATTAGTGTATCCTTCCCTCTTCACTTTATCAATGTGATTTTTAATTCAATTGTATTTGATTACAGTGTCTGGAGTCAACACCGGAACTTTTACTGGGGATGACATCTCATACTTGTTTGTTGGTAGATCACCATCACGTCTATATCATTTTTATCTGCAGAATCACTTTCAGAGTGACTTTTTGATATCTAATGTTTGGCTTGAAGTGATCAAAATATCACCTCCATATTTATCGCATGTAATTTCTAATAGTAGATGTGCAAAAGATTTGTCTTTTATTCATTCTTCACCAGTGTTACCGTATTTTTCATTTCTTCTACATTTAAAATGTTCACCACATTTATAGGGTTTATGGTTCTCATTTTTGTCACTATACAACAACATTACAATATCAGACTGTTCTACAAGAAATGGGCGTTTTGATGCCGCCCCCCCCCCCCCTGCCCTGCAAGAACGGGCCTACGTCTCATGATAGTTTTAAAGAGTTTATATCAGCGAACCAAAATTATTTAAATAACCAATTTTTATTAAAATCAATCATTCCTAGTTTGTGCACCTCCTTCATTAGCTTAAGGTTGAAAACAAACAAATTCAACCAAATTTTCAAAACCTTTCACAAAATATGTTCAAAATAGTGCCCATTCACGCCAATGCACAACTGTGCACTTTTGATAATGAATCTGTGAACTGATGTCAGCACAGTTTTGCTGATTCTATTATAGCGTAGCATTATGTGTTGTTGTAAATCATGTGGTGTAGTAGTTGGTGTGGTTATACATGATCTTTCACATATCCCTACAAAAAAGCCTAAGGGTGTAAGATCTGGTTATCTTGCCAGTCAATGTATGGGCCCAAGGCGACCTATCCAGCAGTAGTGAAAGTGATTGTCTACAAATCTTCAACTTAAAGAGGCATAATGAGTAGGTGCTCCATCGTGTTGGAACCAGATTTCTCTGTATGTTGCCAAAAATACCCTGACTATATAGTGATATATTGGGGATGCCTCAGGATTAAGTCCACATACCTCTGGCTATTCAGTGTATCATAGTAGAACAAAGGTCCGCAACAATCTGGGTCCAAAAATCCCACACCACACATTGAAGTGCCACTGCCTCTAATGATTTGTCTCTCCAAGCCACCATGAGATTTTCTCATTCCAGTAATGAACTTTTTGAAGATTCACCACACCTACTCTTGTGAATTGGCTTCATCAGTTCACAGAATATGTCATATTATTTCTGGATGTTCATCGTACGTCACTAATATCCAATTGCAAAAGTTTATGGTGGGCTGGATAATCCTGCTCTTCCAACCATTGATGGCAATGCCTGTGAAACTAGTGAGATCTGAAAACATGGAGGACTGACTGATGCGATATTCGTAATTGATGTTTAGTTGCCCTGCTGCTTGTATGTCAATTTGCAGCACTTGATTCCATTCCAGGATCAAGAAAACAGTCGTCTCATTTGTTGGAACTGATGGTCTCATTGCTCGTGATCCTGGAGCACTTACAGTCTACTGGAAACTTCAGATAATTCACATTATTGCCTATCTTGATAGATGCCTTCTGTCCAGATATGTCTGGGCATACATCCTGACTGCCAAATGCATGTTTTGCTGGCTAGCACCATAACATAGGACCCTGTCTACAAGTTCATTTACTGGTAATGAAGCCATCCAGGCATTCAACAGCCAACTTGGGAGCTACCTTTTTATCCATTAACAGGAAGTACATAGAAAAATCTGCGAACCTCCCCGACGTTTCCTACTGAAAAATGGTCTAGCCTGATTTATATACTTCAAAATTTCAGACTTTAGGCCAACCCCAAAAAATTGTAGGCAGCGAAACAAAAGATTTCTTTTAGAATCTGTCATCAAAGTCTTCATCATTTCTAAAATTTGAAAAATCTAGGGGGTAACACTTATCTGGACCACCCTGCATAAATGATGTAGCTGAAATTCCTTTACCGCTTGTTTGCTATTGGATTACTCTTTGAGTGTGCAGCTGTTGTTTTTTTTTTTTTTTGTTTTTGTTTTTTTTTCAAAGAGTATAAAATGATATACCAATTGAAGCTAAAATAAAAGATTGAAAACTGATGTAAAAAGTTGTGGTTTGCATTCATCAAGATTATGTATCCAGAAAGTATAATATATAGATAAAAGTGGTGGGATTCAGCAGGTTCAGACCGGTTCGGTGGAACTGTTTCCTACAATTTTGTCAGTTCGGGCAAACCAGTTGTTAACAATATTGGTTACTTATTATTTTTTTTTCCTAAATAAATATTTTAAAACAATAATTTTTCTGAGATTATTATTTTATTAATCATTAGCAGTTATTTTTTTTGATAAAAACTGATGCACCAATGACATTCATGACACGTGTGCATTCCAGCATAGCGTTTATGACTAGTAGTCTTATCGGCCTACCTTTAAAGGAATGGGATCCCAGTCCAGTAGTGAAAAAATGATTGAGGAGTAATAATCACACTGCCGATGATACTAGGTAAAAAAAAAAAAACATACAGAAAAAAATGACGGCGGCAATCTTTTGGTTGACAATATGGAAGTATTTAAGATCATAATTTTGTTTGTTGTTTATAGATAAATAAAATTTAAAAAATTATAATTATTTATAATGTTATTATTCCTTTGTAAATGCATAAAAAGGAAATAAATGAAGTTGTTCAAACTTTTATAGATAGGTTTTGTTTTACACATGAAATAGTCGCTAATATACAGCAAACTGGTTATTAAATTTTTTGAATCCCACCGCAAGATAAAATCCATTCTTAATGATAAATTCTTTATTATTTCCTAAAATCATGCTAGAAATTAGTATATTTATTGAATTTATGAAATTCTGTTATGGGGAAAATATAATTCACCCCATTTTATATAACATGGAGAAAGATATAATTTTTCTATTTCTGTTTGGGGATTATTGCTGAAACATACTGCATAGTAACAGTATCAAATTTAAAAATCTACAGAGAAGTTATTAAGGATTTATTTACACAAATTTTATTTTATTTTATTTTATTTTATTTTATTTTATTTTATTTTACAGATAGCAACTCAGAGTGACGGTGCTTATTTCCAAGAAAAGTTAGGTCTTAATAAATAATTAAACTTTCTAAAAAGTTTGAAGTTCAGTAAGTAAAGGAAATACTGAGTTGGGACAGTCCTAAATTGATGGAGTCATGTTTTACCAGTATTTCCGATTTGTCTACTATTGTCTCTCCTAGAATTGGAAAGAAAATGTCACCAATATTATTTTCAAACAAGTAAATTTTTATAAGACAGTCTTTTTTCTAGAATTTTTTAATGAGGAATGAATTATGAACTTATTTTTTTTTAGTATGTTAAAGAGTCCTTTCTTGTACTTATGTATTGTTGTTCAGTTATCTTTTAGTTCTGCTCTCAGTTTGTCAATTTAAGTAAGTTTTTCATAAAATTTGCAATTTTCAGCTTTTGTTAAAACTGTCAAATACTATTTTGTTTTTCTGATTCAGATTAATAATAAAATTAGAGCATTTCCTAAAATGCAACTTCATCTGTAAGAGTTATTCGGCACCTAAATTCAAGACTATGTGAAATCTGAAATTTATATCTGTAGTAAAACTTTGATTTACTGACAAAATTCTTCGGTCTTTAAATAACAATGGTGATATTATTATTTCAAAACAAAAAGTTTCTCAAGTAACTTATAAAATACATAATGATAATAATAATAATTAATAATTTAAAAATGAAAAAATATTATTAAATAAACATTTTAAAAACAAATTACCTCAAGGTTTGGTTCCATCCACCCCCCATTTATGTACAATGAGGGAAAATTACAAATATGGGTAGTCCTTGATATGTAAATACATAGGAATATCCATATAGTGAAATGTATTATTTTTCCCGTACAGATTGTATTGTGCATTAAAGTAACCATTGATTTTTTATTAAACAATAGTGCCTACAGCTTAGCAAATTAAACTATTTTTAGGGACATTTAGATTTAACAGAAATTTGGTAATAATAGGCATCTCCCCCACCCCAAATTCGTCTGGTAAATCTATGTTTTACTACAATGCTGAATCAGATGAAATGTGATTCAGCATTTCAAAGCTTGTGAAGCTTTACTGTAGATTTTTACAAGTAATCTTTAAGTTTAAAAATACACAGCTTCAACTGTTAGTACTCTGCCCTGTTGAAAGCGGTGAAATTTGAACAACTGCCTACATATGATGAGAGAAGTTCTCTTGATAGTTTTGGCAGTCGAATGTATAAAACAGCACATTACAAAGACATTAGAAGCATGTGAGTAATTACCTGAGCGTTTTTCCCATT
>JAFIDM010009631.1:46258380-46309504 GCA_023159025.1 Thereuonema tuberculata | reverse complement strand
TAGGATATCTCCGAAGCCATTGATACTGGACTCTATTCGATTGATGATAAGAAATTCTCCAGCATATAAGATTTTAGAAGAAACTAGATGGAAATTAGTTAAGAACCAACTTAAGGCTTCAGAGTTAATAAATTACAAGATAGAGAATTAAAATTAAATAAAATAATGAAAAATATATATCCAGTTAACATTTATGAAGATGTAATGAGAAAGGAATCCAAGAAATACAATACTAAGTTGAAACTAAAAAAACAGATGAAGAATAAAAAATGAAAGAAAGTTCAACCAATGTTGTAAGGGGGCGTCCATTAATTACATGAGATGTTTTTTAAAAAATTTGGACCTCCCCCTCATGTGAGATTTCAAAAAGTCAAAAAATCTGTTATAATATGTATATTCTCTGAATTAAAAAGTTGACGTGAGATTTTCATTGACCACCCTCCCTTTAAATGAGATTTGGTGAGATTTTGCCGGAGCCCCTCCTCCCCCCCCTTTTCATTTTGAGCTCACGTAATTAATTGACCTGATTACGTAATCAACTTAAGTAAAAAAGAACTGACTAAAGATGAAATGTTGCATTGAATAAAGGTCTGGACTTTAACAACAATACAAGGTTCAATGAAATCAGAGTTATGCCTGTAGATGTTTAAATTGGATTTATTGCATTTCATAAGAATCCACAATCTATTGTAATGATTGAGAATAAATACAAGCATATATATATATGAAAACATTCAGGAACATTCACAATGTATTGTTTTTTGGGGTTTTTTTTTTGTGTGTGTGTGTGGTTTTTTTTTTTTTCAATCCCTGACTTATTGTGATGTTTGAATATACAGTAATACCTTGAGATACAAGCATCCTGACATACGAGTATTCCAAGATACGAGCAAGCCTTCGAGCAAATTTTTGCTTTCAGATACGAGCACGCTTACTGACGCCAACGCTAGGTGGCCAAGCACTCGGAGCAGCCCACGCCGCCTCACTCGTTCACTTCACGTGTTCGTACATAAGCTAAGTTAATTAATTCTAAGTTTATGTAAGCTACATAGTGTACGTGTAAGGTACGGTACGGAATCAAGTGTCTACGTACGGGCCAACTCTCTTCCCTCCCTCCCTCCTCCTCAGCACATGCCGCCATTAGCCGCTACTGTATCATCTGTCAGTAAGAACTAATAATTAAAACCACATTTTATTTTATATCACAGGAATCCTTATACACTATAATTTTTTTGTGTGTGTATGTCTCTATAGCAATTAAAAACATGTTTTTCCCATTATTATTAGCACTAATAAGGGAGTTTTTTAGAGGGTCGGAACGGATTAATTTTTTTTCTGTTATTTCTTTTGGGAAAAAATGATTTGAGATACGAGCACCTCGAGTTACGAGCTCGGTCCTGGAACAGATTATGCTCGTATCTCAAGGTATTACTGTAAATGACTTTTTAATACTTAGCCTTTTTATTTGTTTCTGTATAAAACACTATATAAAATTATGATTTTACAATTTTCTTATGTTAATCGGACTTCATATAGATGAATGATATATTAATAAAATTATTTATTTTATGTGGCAAAAATATAAATCTGTACAACAGTTACAATTTGCTACTAAAGTTATCTTTGGGATAAGCTCTGTAAAAATAACTATGGCAAATAAAGTAAGGTCTAGAAATTGTTGTTTTGTATGAAGCTGTTCATTTAACTAACATGAGAATGAAAGACATTTGGATCACTTATTTTTGCTTTTGTTTTATGAAAATAATTGATCTCACATTCAATCATTTTTGAGAAACTCTAGGAAGGAGTTCTGTACTTTTTTTTTTATTTACCAGTACATTTTGGATGTTGATTTAAGTAATGGATGTTGGTTTGTTGGTTTACCAGCCAACAAACTAGTAACAGCAAGGATGAGAATCGCTGATGTACAATAATGGTTCAAACATATTAACTTCATTGTAGTGTGGGTGTTTTTGATTAACAGTTTACTAAAACTGATACCTTTCTGAACTTTCATTTTAAATTCTGTTTTATTTTGTAAAAATTTGGTATTATCCATTGTTGCATTTCGTGACAAATGTCCCCTGGTGGCAATTTTTTTTTTACTAAAACAGTGAGTATTTACAAAATAGCGTTCACAGAATGCAGTTCTTAGAACATCTAAACAGTGGATATATTGAACCACATTGGTATGAACACAAAAATTGATTTGTAGTGCCTCTTCTAACCATTACTCTTTCAATAATCTCAAATCAAGCACTTCTAGTTCCAAACTTCCCCTGGTGGCAAAATTTTATACATTTTTTTTTTTTTTTAATAAATCAAAACCCTATGTTCCAGAAGATACGAAGTTAGGTTTCAATTTCCGTCCACTATATTTTTCGCTAAAGGGCTTTGAATACTACATCTTTAATTACCTTGTACATGAGGATGTCCACTTCAGACTGAAGAAAGGCAAAACTTAAGTCCTGATTGTGGATAAGGAAAGATTTGAAAGTGGTTCTTGCTTTACTTATGCTCTTGTATGTAGTGACAATAACATCAGAGTTGACACAAAAGAAACAATACTGACTGGTAGTCATGCTTATTATGCAAATCCTGCAACTACTGAGGAATCAACTCATTACTAGAAATACATAGCTTAGTAAACTGAGCTAACTGTATCAGCTGTAAAGCTGATTCCATTTTACAGCTCAAAATTGAGGAGATGATAATATGAAAAATAGAAGCTGATTTTGTATATATATTTAATTGTGATTTGGTATAAACTGTTTTCATCAAGTTATGGCATAAAAGTCAAATTATTAAAAAAAATGATAATTAACTGAAGTTTTTTCTGATAGAAAGAGTGAAAGAGGTTTTTGAAATTTGAGTCTGACTGCAAAACAAAAGATTCAAATATTTCTGGTATCTTGAAAAGTTAGATTGCCTTTTGTCCTTAAATATGCATGCCAAGTTGCAAGAAGATTCATCCAGCAATTCAAAAATTATTAGGTGACACACAGACTGACAGATTTGATGAACCTTTCTTTCTTAGGAAAGTAGGCTAAAAAAAAGAAACTGAAGAAGTTGGTATCAATGCTCCTATAAGATATTTAACTAAAACTGGTTCATCCACCCACTTTAAAAAAACAAAACAAGAAAAAGTGTAAATTGACAGTATAAGAAGAGCTCTCGGAACTATACCAGATCCTCATATCTTCTTTTGTCTAATTTCATTAACATGTATATCTCAAATCTTCTGTCCTATGTTTAAAACCTTTGATGTTTAGTACAATAATTTTAGACTTTAGACTTATTTCCTTTTTAAAGGTTAAAGCAACATACATATATCTTCCTTTGAGGATAGATAGCACAAGAAATAAAGCTCCTGCAATTCCTAACCAATGAGACTTTCTTCATTAAAACAAGCTTTTTGAGCAACTTATTATTAACTAGTAGGGTTTACATGGGATTATTAGTTACACTGAAGAATTATAATGTACAGTGAATGAACATATGACAGAACATCGGTTTGCTAAATTCTGGTCAGGTGATATGACTCACGAATGATCCCTGTGGTAGACTACAAGGAGCTATCGATGATGCCAAGCTTTAGGACTTGATCGAATCCAACACTTGCTAAAAAGCTGTAAGTACACTATGCAAAAGTTTCCTGACATTAGACAAAGTGAAGAAGATGGATAAGTGGGTCCCATGTGAGTTGATAGAACAGCACAAAACACGATGATTGAATGTCTGCTTTTTGCTTCTTCACAATGAAACGAATGGCATTGAGCACATCATCACATGTAATAAGAAATGGACAGTGTATGACAATCAGCAATGTTTATAATGGTAGTTCCATAATTACTTTATTTAAATACCGACTTAAAGCTTGTGTAGGTGACCAAAAATCCATAAAGAAAACATAACCTTTACAACCATCATCAACTCTTATGGTTCACTTATACAAGCTTTAAGTCAGTATTTAAATAAAGTAATTATGGAACTACCATTATATATAAAAAAAGAAATCATTATAAAGAATACTAAAGAATTAAGGGATAAATTAAAAGAATAAAATAAGAGCATAAAGGTAAGATTATTTTCTTTAGATATTATCTCAATTACACTTCAGTACCAGTTTTAGAAATGTTAAAGATAGTGATATGTAGTCGAAATGACAGAGACTAACCCCGTGGTTTAGTCTAAAGCGCGCACACAGTTTATTTACAATTATGTACAGGTTTATATACAAATGGGATTGGATTTCAAGAATCTCTCTAGAGCGTTAATGCGTTTATCCTTTCTTATCCTTGATTGCTGTTGCTCGCCATTGGGGGTTGTGGGGCGATAGTGGCTGTGATTGGCCGGTGGTCTGGGAAAGGGTTTGTTGTGATGCGGCAGGCTCACTGTTGGTGCATTTGTCTGCATTCTGTGATCATCTCGCTGATGGAGGATACTCGCAGAACCAATAATGCGGTATGTATGTCTGGGGCGACGCCTTTCAGGAGGTGATGGAGGCGTAGTTCATCCGACATGTGGGGGTCTACCTTGCCGCAGAGTGAATAACGTCTTGGATATACGCCTCGCAGGACTCTTGGGGTAGCTGTACCCGGGTGGAGGGTGTTCGTTCGGCTTCTGTGGCGATGTGATGGGGTGCCACGAATGTTTCTTGGAATTTTGTGACGAAGGAGTCCCAGGTGAGGATGGTGGCTTCTTCATTATCAAACCAGCGGCGAGTGGTATCCGAAAGGGCGAAGGGTAGATAAGCCAATTTGTGATTGTCCGTCCATCCGTTAAATCGGGCTACTCGTTCTAAATCTTGGAGCCAGGCGAGGTCAGTTGTTGTGCCAGAGAATGGTGTTGGTTCATGGTAAGGTAAGTCGAGGGAGGTTCTAGGGGTCTGCGGTCGGGTAGCGTCAAAGGGTTGCGTCTGGTCGTCTAGAGCGGGGGGTTCTCGGCAGAGTTCAGCATGGTGTGTCCGAGGTCTGACGGGTCTTCAGCACCAATGATGTGTAGTCAAAATGACAAGAGACTTAACACCATGGTTTAGTTTAAAGCACACACAAAGTTTATTTACAATTATGTAGAGGTTTATATACAAATGGGATCGGATTTCAAGAATATCTCTAGAGCTCTCTGTTCAGTCCGCCACTTGGTGAGAGGACAAGACACGTCGCTGATTGGTGCCGCGATTCGGCCAATCACAGGACATTAACTGGCCAATAGAGAGGACTTCTCAACTTTGTATCAATAGTAAGAGATCTCTGCCAAGAAAATATAGAAATACTCAAGAAATATAATTTGACAATAAATAACTTCGTGAACCTTCTGGCTACAATATGTCACAATTGTTGTTTTCAGTTTAAGGACAAAACATTCAAGCAAACAAAAGATTTTCCCACGGGGAATCCTATATTGGGAACCATGTGTAACATCTATGTTAATAAATTAGAAAATGAAACCCTAAAATGGAACAAAACCATTTTACCCTTCAGTAATCATATTCTAACTTTCCATTCTGCACATTGTCAAAGTACTAAGAAAACAATAATAAGAAATTATCTCGAAAGAATTACAAATAATACTGAAAATAGGAACCCTGTAGAAGAAAAAAATTAAAGATTATTAATGAATGAATATCCAGTAGAATTTATAAATTATAATATTTTTTTTCAAAAAAAGAATAAAATTACAATTAACGTAAAATCCCACAAAAAATAAAGATGACAAAACTGGTGTTGATAAATGATGACATACGAAAATTATGTAAACGAAATGACATCTCCATAGTGTATCAAGAAGGTAAAATTTTATTATCAAAAATTCAGAAACAAAATAAAGATGATATGACAAAAATGGGAATTATATACACTGGCGAGCAAAAAAATCGACTCAACAGCAGTATTTACATTTGTTATCAATTACGTCAGAGAGAAATGTATGTGAAGTGGACAATTATCATCTGGAATCATGGAAAATAAGCTTTCAGCAATAAAAGTGAATATTCAACAATACTGCAATGTGATATCAGGCCTATTCTCAACAGCGCTGTCAAATGCTTGCAGTGTAATGTATGGTGTGCATGTGTTCATTGCCTAGGCTATAAAATTCGTGTGTTCTAAAAATTATTCATCAGTCACATTTCAGATGTTGACAGGCACACATCTACTTTCATTAAGTTGCAGTTTTCACTCATGAAATGGACACCACGCCTGAAGCAGCAGCTTGAATTGTTGCCTTGTTGGAAGAGGGGCCTACCCAGCACCCTGTCACTCGGCAGTTGAACATAAGCCAGTCTACCGTATCTCGAGTATATTGGAGGTATCGGGCGACTGGTTCCTTCGATCTGAGACCAGGTTCAGGCAGACCGCAGTCCGCATCGCAGAGAGACAATTGCTTAATTGTCTTAACTTCACTCCGAAATCGCCACATTACCAGAATTAACATCCAACAAGAACTACAACGAGCTGGGGGGGGGGGGGATGGATGTCAGTTGAGTGGACAGTCAGAAGACAGTTGAAATATGTCGACCTGACACTGAAGAGGCCTGCCACTGGCCCCCTCTTGACGACAGTCCATCGATAAGCACATCTTCAATTTGCTCACAATAACGTTATGCACAAAGCTGTATCTCAGAACAAGGGAGCTATGGCAGCGGATCCTGCATGGTGTGGGCTGGGATTTCCTACGAGGTGAAAGCAAACCTTATTATCTAGCTGGTGGTGGCCGCAAAGGTGGTTTGATGGCAGATGACTACATTAGGGACATCTTAGATGACTATGTGGTTCCGTATGCAGAGTTTGTCCATCAGGACTTTGTGTTAATGCACAACGATGCGAGACCATATGTTGCGAGGTGCGTCCGACAGTACCTGGATGAGGTTAGCGTGCCCACCATAGACTGGCCTCTGCACAGCCCGGACTTAAATCCCATTGAGCACGTGGGATGAGATGAAAAGAAGGGCTTGAGCCAGAAGTCCCGCTCCTAGCACCATCACTGAATTCCAGGCAGCCATGGTGGGAAGCCATTCCATAAGATGTGGTGCATAAGTTAATATAGTCGATGACAAGCCATACGGAGCTGTTATAAAAACTAGGGGTGGCAATACCAAATACCGATTAGAATAAATTTTGCTTCTTTTTACAGTATTTTGGCTTTTCTTTTCAAGCAAACATTTTCCATTTCATTGCTCCATTTTCAACATGTTTTCCTGTTTTCTGTTCTAGGTCCTACAGTAAAGAAAATTTTGTTGTATACTGATTCCTTGTGATACCATTGGAAAGTTTACTTTATAAGCTTTCAAATTATGTATACATTGTCATTCAAAATAATTTAATTTCAGAAATAATAGTCAGCAAATGAAAATATGAACATTGAGTCGATTTTTTTGCTCACCAGTGTATAAATTAAAATGTAGAGATTGTGGAGAAGTTTATTTTTGAAATATAGGAAGAAACCTGAAAGAAAGACTTAAAGAACATATACGATATATGAGCATTCAAAAACAAAAAGAAAAATATATCAGAATGGGCTGATCATTGCTTATTTAATAATCATAATTAGGGCACACTAGTTGAGATTTTATTTCATATTAAAGAGAAAACCATAAGATTCATCACAGAAGCTTGTGTAATAAATAGTTTTAAATGTATTAACAAAGATAAAGGTGTAAGAATTAATGAGTACACTTTGAATTGTTTTACAGAAGTGTTAAAAACACAGGCAAATTTAAATGAACCATTATTTTATAAAAATCAATAACTAAATAATAATCTAGAGCAGTGGTCGGCAACCTTTTGTTGTAAGAGGGCCAAATATGTTATGTGGGGATTACTGCGGGCCGCACTTGAGCCAAATCTTATTTTAACAACCAAAAAAAAAACTTCCAACATGCCTCGCGGGCTGCACAAAAACGCTTCGCGGGCCACGGGTTGCCGACCGCTGATCTAGAGCAGGGGTCGGCAACCTTTTGTTGTAAGAGGGCCAAATATTTTATGTGGGGATTACTGCGGGCCGCACTTGGGCCAAAAAGGGCCAAATTCTTATTTTAACAACCAAAAAAAAAGGAAAATCTTATTTTAACAACCAAAAAAAAAGGAAATTCTTATTTTAACAACCCAAAAAAAAATCTTAAGATGCCCCGCGGGCCGCATGCAGCCCATGGGCCACGGGTTGCCGACCCCTGATCTAGAGGATGAATAATTTATTATGAAATAAGATTTGCTGTAACACACTATGGTTACAGCTTGCCTATAAAACATAGGTGACCGCTCTTGCTTTTATGCTTGCTGGATGTCGCACTCTGTAGTGGCCAAACGGTTAGAGATATTAGAATGAAACCTTCACCATTGTGTTCAGCATCAAAAAGTAGGTGACCACGTTCAAAAATCAGTCCTCTAGAACCCCTCCCTGACCAGAAGTTGGGGGATCAAAAGTGGTATGCTTGCTGGATGTCACACACTGTAGTGGCCAAATGGTTAGAGATATTAAAACAAAACCTTCACCATTGTGTTCAGCATCTAAAAGTAGGTGACCTCATCCAAAAAATCAGACCTCTAGGACAACTCCCTGGCTAGAAGTTGGGGGATTAAAAGTGGTCGTGTCCAATAAAAAAATTTTTATAAAATTGTGCATATTATGGGGCTGCTTTGCTTTTGACACTGTCTAAAAGCATTAATTATCTTGTGTTTTCTTATAATTTGAATATTTACAACTAACAAATTCTCTGTTAACAAGGTGAGGAAAAAAAAAATCTTTTTTTCTGCTTCTGAAAAAGTTTGATAATCTATTGAACGAAATATTGTGAAATAAAGGAGATGGTGTTTTTCAGAAGGTTTCATATTTATTTTATATTGAATAATTTATTACAAACAGTTCTAGTCTACCTGAAAGCTTACGTAACATCGTGTGTATCTTCACTAAACAACTGCTAATAATAATGTAATATTTGAGGGACTTTGAAAGCAGTACCTTTTTATTTTCAGTCAACTTTAAGCCTTTTTTTTTTGTTTGGAGGAGGACATAAAATACACTAATACTGCATTGAAACCTGGCACTATAGGCAAACATAATTAATGAAACCATATGGGCTCATAATAGCCAGCTTGTAGACTACAGAAAAAGGACTGATTGGTGAAATTGGACTGCATTCATTTTAAAAAATATTTAAAGATGTACGTATGTCATCAGAAAGCACATATATTAAAATTTTATTTGATAGTTAAAAAAAAAAATCTTACAATTTTTTTTACTATACACGTTATGTTTATGATTGAATGCATAAATCTTTAAGGTGTCAAAATTTTTCTTTCCTGGAGAAGAAAAACTGCTGCCACAAGCTATTTTTTTTAATCCAACACCATGTCCTCTATGACATGGGTGATATAAGAAAACTATAACATTGAGGATGGCTACATTTTATTTTTTATCAACATGGGTCAACCGGAAGTCACGTGACGTAAGGTCAATTTCCAAACAGTTCATTTTAGATGACCAAAATGAAAGACAAGTTGTTCCTCTCATTGATAAGGACTTTTTACAGGTTGTCAGGTCATGATCAAAGGTCACATGATCACTAAACATTTTACTTGACAGGCTTGCTAGTACATATGTATGTACTGTATACACAGTATTTATATATACAGTGTTTTTTTTATTACAGTATACCCTGGAATGGCAGACTGACACTTCTATCATTTCCAAAATGCCTCTTGAGCAGCTGCTTCACTGGCTTTGCAATGTGCAGAGGAGTGCCATCTTGCATAAAAATGATGCCACCCACACATGCATGCTGTTGAAGAGTTGGAATGACGTGGTTGCGCAAAAGACTCTCAGCATTTACCATTGACGGTACAGGTCATGGACCCACATGACCCTTCTCCTCGAAAAAAAATGGTCCTACGATAAACACTAGCGTCAACCTGCACCCACACCTTTGTAGAATGAAGAGGTACTGGTTCATGTGCGAATGGATTTTCTGGAGCAAATTCTAGAGCAAACCTTTCTCTTACTGGCAGGACAGCAGGAAGCAACTCCTGAACATGGGTAATTTTGTATGGATAGCAATGCAGGATGTTTCGCACAATTTTATGCACCATGCTCACAGACATGCCCAAAGTTTGGGCAATTCCCCGTGCACTGCACGTTTGCACACCACCCCTTGTCTCTTCCTGAATTGCTGTGGCCACATCGTCTACTGACGTCAAAGCAATTGGTTTCCTTCCTCTGCCAGATTTCACTTCAAAAGAACCTATCTCTTCGAATCATTTTCTCCAGACTCTTGGCAGACATCGAACCACAGCCTTTTTTCATACCCTTTACTGTCCGAAACTTCTTCAGAGCTACTCGCGCACAGTCACCATTCTTGTAAAAGAGCTTCACAAGCAGAGCGCGATCCTTCATTGAGAGAGTCATGGCGAGCTTCTCAGAAGCAATATGAGGAAAATGCCATGTACGCCATGTTTTTATAAATGCAATGTGTCGTGTGCATGAAATGTCTTGTATTTTGTATATTATGATGCTTAAAGTGCCATCTATGCTAACATTTGGAGCTATTTTTTTTCTTAAGCCATATCATTTCCCCTTTCTTCGAGTATATTCTGTTCAAATTTCAGGTCATTCTGAGCAGTGGTTCTTTTTTTACAGCATGTTGAAAGTTGAACTTTAATTATAATCACCCTGTATATAGTGAAGAAACAAACACAATACATGAATATTACTTACTTACAAAAAAAAAACAACACATGATTATTGTACCTATGATGTACAAATGAAGATAATTTTTTTTTTTCCAGAGACACAGATACAAAATTGATTAAAATTATAATAAATAATTATTACAAAGGTCAGGTAGTGCAAGTCTGATATAGCTTCAAACATAAATGAAACTATAGTTAATAGGTTTTAATGCAGTTAAGTTCGTATTGTCCTCCTCCTTCTTACTATTATGCAAGTTGCGAAGCACAATGTAATTCCTTCTCTTACTTTGGTAGAATATATTGTAATGCTCTTAATAAATACACTCATTAAATAAAAAAATGAAAACCTAGAAGGAGTTGTCCGATGGAGACAAAATTGGTGGAGAGGAAGATTATGTACAGAATAGAAAATGATTAAACTTTCAGACAAATTGAATGATTTATTTCAGAGTTACAGAGTTACAAAGTAACAAGCTCAATATGGTGTTGACCCACCTCTACCCTGAATGCAAGCTGCCACACGACGTGGCATAGAGTGATAAAGCTCCCTGATGGTCTCCTGTGGTATTTCTTGCCAAATTTGCTCCAATTGTCGGGCTAGGTCATCCACATTCCCTGGTGGATGCATTCGCCTTCCCATCATATCCCAGACATGCTCGATTGGAGAGAGATCTGGGGATCTGGCTGGCCAAGGAAGTGTTTCACAAGCTGCAAGACAGGTCATAGCAACACGTGCCGTATGTGGTCTGGCATTATCTTGCTGAAAAATAAGGCCAGGTACTGCAAAAGGAAGGGTAGCAAAACAGGTCTCAGAATGTCGTCGATGTACCGCTGTGCTGTAAGTGTGCCGCTAAGGACGACCAAAGGGGTCCAGCTATCAAGGGAAATGGCACCCTAGACCAGGGGTCTCCAAACTACGGCCCGCGAGGCCCTCTCATCCGGCCCTTGGAGACTTTTTTGTCTACGGAAAAATTTCGGAAGTATGCGTGTATCCTGCATATCCTAGTGATTCCCACTAATACAGGTGTTCATGTGTAGTGTATCAATGTGTTATTAAATAATAACTGAATAAAATAATATTAAATAAATATTTAAAAACAACATCCATGTTTTGATTCTTTTTTATTTGGACCTCGAGTGTGTAGTCGGCCCCTGAACTGCTGTTTGATAGTTAATGCGGCCCTTGGGCTTAAAGGTTTGTAGACCCTTGCCCTAGACCATAACTCCTGGTTGAGGGCCTGTGTGGCGTGCAATAGTGAAAGCAGGATCGGCACGCTACCCTGGGCATCTCCAGACACTTCTGCGACGATCGTCAGGACACAGTTGGAAGCGGGATTCATCGCTAAACACTATACGTCCCCAGTCAGCATCATTCCAACCGGATCGAGCCAAGCACCACTGTAATCTGGCCCGACGGTGTGCAGACGTGAGTTGCAGGTGGCATAGCAGTCGGTACGAGCGTAGATGTTGCTCTCTCAGCCATCTGTGAATGGTCATGGTGGACACTCGTGTGCGGGTCGCATGTCTGATGGTTGATAACGATGATTCAGGCGCTGTGACAGCTGATCTGACAATCACTCTATCCTCCCGCTCTGCTGTGGCCCTAGGTCGACTACTACCTTCATGACGCTGAAATCTGCCGTTGTCCACCCATTCCTGCCAGCATCTTCTAAACGCCGCATCACTTCGACCCATATGACGAGCGATTCTCCGATTTGCCCAACCTGCCTCTTTCAATCCAATGATACGACCTCTTTCAAACTCTGACAGTTGCACGTAATGAGCTCGAATCCTGCGGCGACCCATTTTTTTCAGTTGTTGAAAGGTATCCTAACTCGCAATGCAACAGAAACTTTGACCATCAGATTGACAATCGCTTCTTATATACACCTGCTGAGTGCGCAGTTCTGATGCGCTGTAGCTCTCGCTATTCATTCATTGGACACCAAAGTTTAATCATTTGCATGGGCGGTCCCAATGTCTTTGCATACGAAATTTCATTACAATCGGACAACTCCTTCTAGGTGCGTCGTTTATTTTCGTAATGAGTGTATCTACTTGATATTTCATTCTATTAACAAAATAACACTAATAATATAATTCACTATCTTAGTGAAGATCCACTGTTTCACAGTTACTGTCAATGTTCACTTAATTAAACTAAATCACTTATGTATAACTTCTAATCAACTTACTTCCGTTGATTAATATGCTAATAATAATATTCGTCGCACTAATTTCACTTTGAAATTGAAGTACTGAAGCACTAATATTACTGCGTTTCTCACAATAAATATTCACTATAAATTATCACTGTAATTAAATTTATATCTTCTAAGTATTCCAATAATAATGAATTTCAGATAATTATTAATTATCTTTACTTGAGTAATTTCGCTTCACTTGAACAGTTAATTTCTTCTTATAGACGAATATCCCTGTTTAGATACAATTCTTTTGCAGCACAATCAATTTCCGTAGTCGGGCAATTCGTTCTTACTAATGAATTGAAAACTTACTTACAGTTCGTCGTGAAGTAATTGGCTTTTCACCTCGCTTGAAGTTCACTTTGAATACCGGGAATTATCCACACTCGTACAGGATTCAGTCAAAGGCACAGGATTTCGTCCGTTGGCACTCGCTTCCTGTCTATCAGTTGATTTCTCTCGATCAGCTGTTTTGCCGGTCATCTGACTGCGGTGTCTCGGCTGTCTCGCTCCTATCCACAATGCGAAGCGCTTCTCGTAAGACGATGTAGTCTTTCTGTCGTCTGCTTCAGCCTACTAGATAGGTCAGATCTATCCTGTCATCCCACTGATTCTGTCTAACTGAGGATTCTCACTTTCTCTTCACTTCGAAGCTGTGCAGCTCATTATATGTCATTTTCTGCTATGACGAAACACTTTTAAATCGTATGCAAATTATTTTAATTTGCCTCATCAATAATTAATAATTTTAAATTGTGATTCAAGCCTTTAATAAAATATTCTTTTTAAATTTTCTACAATAATTATATAAGATTCGATCTTCAATTATTTACAAAAAATATACAGGATGTCTATAATTAAAGTTCACATATCCCATGCAATCCACAGCAAAAACTACTTATCGGAATGGCACCAAATTAGCAGTACATCGTAATGACACCATGGGAAGGACATTTATTGAAAAAGAAAAATTAGTTTCAAAACTCACCACCAAGGGACGTTTACAGGCATGTAAGGTATCAGAAATGGAAATTTCCGTTAGCACGTCATCTCTCATATCACTATTTCAGCAACAGCCTCACACACGTTTTCATTCGCATTTTCTGTTCAACTCAAAATGACGTTAAGTTTACCAGAACATGTGTTACTTGTGAAATTGTCTTACAAAAACCACAATTCTGCACCAGAAGCTTTGCAAAAGTTTAGGTCATAAAAGGTCTTCGACAAGGTCCAATGACTGCGAATGGGTTATAAAAAATGATCCTCAAATTTGAAGAAACAGGGTTATTGTATATGAAAGCCGAAAGAGGACAAAAGCCTATTGCCAAGCAGGTGATTGACGATGTAGTGATCAAGTGGAAGAGGACAGGATGTCAAATGTCAGGGCCAGTGTCAGTGTTCTGCGCGTTGCACATTCGTTGGGCCAGCCTATTGCCACAGTCAACAAAATTGTTCAGAACATTCCGCACTGCTATCCTTACAAAATTTCTCACATTCAACAACTGCTGCCTCCTGATCCGCGTCAACGAAAGACCTTCGTGCTACAGTTCTTACCTCGGATCGAGGTTGATCCAGAATGGCCATGGAACATTCTCTGAATGTTGAAGCACATTTCCATTCGTATGGTGCAGTTAACATGCATAATTGTCGCATTTGGACAAGAGAAAATCCCAATGCATGTCTGGAAATTCCTTTACATTCCCCAAAAGGAATGTAACATTCCTTTACATTCTTAAGGGTTTACGTCAACATTCATTGTTGGACAGTTTCTCTTCGAAGAGCGAGGGTGCACAGGTCCTACTCCATGTTCCATTACTGGCAATCGATATGCATCATTACGAACCACTTCAGTGATTCCAGCATTCCAACGTGAGTGTCTTGATTCAATAGTGTTCATGCAGGATGATGTCCCCCCCCCCCACACACACACACAAATCACCAGTTGTATTAAACAGGTGCTCCACAATGATTTCACTGATGACTGCATCATCAGCCAGCACTTCAGTACTGCGTGACCTGCACGCTCACCGGATCCCACCCCATGCGATTTTTGCCTGTAGGGTTATCTTAAAGATCTGATTTATCACGACAACATAGCAGCATTGGCAGATTTTAAAGCAAGCATATCATGTCACATGCTCAACATTTCCATGGACACCTTGTGTTCAACAGTTGAACATGCGATTCTGTGATTTCAGATGGTAACAGATAATTGTGGTCAACATACTGAACATGTTGTGACGTGACTGTACCCATCTTAGCGTTACTGCATTGTCATGGTCAGCATACACGCCTACAAACACCACCTGGTGGTGATTTTTGGAACTATTTTTTTTTTCAATGAATGTTCTTCCCATGGTGTCATTAAGACGTAAGACGCAAATTTGTTGCTATGCTGATAAGTAGTTTTTGCTGTAGAGTGCATGGAATAGGTGAACTTTTATTATAGACACCCTGTGTTTATAATTTAAACTCACAGTACTCATAGCCATATAGAGAAGTATCACCTTGACAGATCACAACAAAAATTGGTGAATACCTTAATAAATACATAGGGAAGAGAATTAGCAAATAATAATAAAAAAATAGTTATTTGAAGTGCCACCAGGTGGCATTATTGTGCAAAAGAAAACCTATTAGAACATGCTAATTTCTCGTGACATTGCAGCCAATCATGTGATGTCGTCCTGTAATTGTTAGAAGTAACCATGGTTATCTGCAAGAAGGACCGAGCTTTGCTAGTGAAACTCATTTACCAAAACGGCAGTAATGCCACTGCTATATTATAGTCCTGCTGAAATAACACATCCATAATGTCGTGCAGGAAAGGTATCAGGACTGGTTGGATGATGTTCTAGATGTATGAAGCAACAGTCAGTATCTCTTTCACGAACACTAGAGGTTACAACATGTACGAACATATAACTATGTTATATTTTAACCATAACGATATATAAAACTGATTTGCTGTTTAAGAACTGTTATATTTATTGTTTCTTATTAGAAACAGAAATAAAGCACTGAAAGTCTACGAAAAACTGGACTAGAGATAGTCATTATCTCTATAATGACTATACGACAACAATCAGTGGTGGAATTAAGCAAAATATACTCTGTCTTAAGACACTGAGAGAAAAGGGGCACCAAACAAAATAAAAACTAATAATAGTTTTTTATTACCTAAAAACAACTTTGTAGTAACCGTTTTATTTTAAAGTTTGGTAAAATGGATCCTGAAGAAGCAAAGGAAGCTACCTTTGCGAAATATCGTAGTTATGATGTTTTTATTGAAGTAAATATGATTTTATAAAAAAAAAAAAATAGAATATTGTTGCTTTTCGGAATAATAATAATTGTTTGCAAAACTACATTTAAAAAAGTCTTATCTTACTTCTTGGACCCATGTTCAGGGCCTGAGGATCCATTGGCTATGTAAAGCTCCTTGGACTTAGAAGGCAATAAAAATAACGATCTGTATTCTGTTTTAACTCCGTAACAACAAGTCTCCAGAGTCCAGACCTCTGATCGACAAATTCAAATAACTCTGGTCTTGGGTTCCTTGTTCGTGGCCTGGATCAAGACCAGCCCCTCGCTTCTCTAGTAGGCATTGTAACTACACCTTTAGGTATCCAATAATGAACAAGGTCTCATCAAAACTACAGTCATTATGAAGATAATTTTAGCTGATTTTTTGTGATTAACCATTTTATTCAAACTGTAAAGATTCACAATTCATTACATACATTTGAAATGGCTTTAGGCAGAGTGAAAATATAACAAATAAAAATCATAAGGAAGCACAAGCAGCAATTTTAGTAAAAATGTAAAGCAAATATGATATACACTGATGGAAACTGTAAACACAATACCCAGACAAATGTATGATCATTTGGCCAGTGTCATCGGAGTGCCCTATTTCACCACAGATAACAGCAAAAGTTGTATGCCTTGATGTCATTCAAGTGCCTGTGGGGAGTACTGAACCACTGTATATGTCAGTACATCCAAATTTGTTTAGTATTTGTGGAGCTATGTATCATGCCTAGAATACAGAACAGTGGGACAACAGGAAGCAGGATGGTCATACTGTTAAATTGTAGGGATGCTGCTTATGAAGGTGTATACAAGCAGAGACTAGGTTCCTGACAGCCCAGATCGATGACGGTATATGAAGACCAGCATATCTGCATGTTGGCTATGACAGACCATACATCCACAGCAACCTACATCAGGATCCGACTATCTCCCAGGCTAATTGGACGGCAGTGGCTGACTATGCTGCCACTATTATACGGAAACTTCGTATGGCTGAGAAAATCAGACTTGATCAGTTGCGAAATGATAGGTGAGTCGGACTTTTAGTCATTCTGCCCTACGCGATGTAGTATCTGACGGTGGTTCCGTGTAGGGAGTTTTGGAAGTCGGATGTAGGGTTTTAGTGAGTAGTAGTCTTTTATGACTTAGTCTCACATTACCAATTCCTTGGTATGCGTAAATGCATTTCCAGGATCCGTCAGTGGCTCTCAACGGTTGGATTACAACTAGCAGATCATAAGACAGAGGCGGTTCTTGTGACCAGCAGGAAAGCGAGGGAGATCGTTACCCTCACTGTGGGTGATCATGACATTCTGTCGCAGCCTTCTCTCAGGTATCTGGGTGTTCAGATTGATGCAAGGCTTCGGTTCGATGAACATCTTCGAATCGTGAGTGAAAAGTCTGCACGAGTGGTCAACGCCTTGGCTAGGATCATGCCGAACATCGGAGGACCTCGGTAGAGCCGACGAAGACTCCTGTCCAGTGTGGCTATCTCTATCATGCTCTACGCGGCTCCGATCTGGTTCCATGCCATGGAGACTAAATCATATGTAAGTCAAATGACTTCGGTTCACCGGAAATGCGCTCTACGGGTCGCTTGTGCATTTCGAACAGTTTCATATGATGCCGTGTGCGTCATAGCAGGGATGCCGCCTATCGATCTCTTAGCAAGTGAGAGAAGCGCGCTGTACAGTGGTATTCGGGAACGTCGTGACGCTCACCGACCCAAGATCAGAAGGGCCGTGAAAAGCAAGACAATGGTCAAATGGCAGAGACGATGGGATTCATCGACCAGTGGAAGATGGACTCATAATCTTACACCTAATATTGCAACATGGATGGAAAGAAAGCATGGTGAGGTGGATCACTACCTGACTCAGCTATTAAGTGGCCATGGTTGTTTTCTAGCGTACCAGAAGCGCTTCGGAATTGTCGACAGTGCGTCATGTCCGACTTGCCAGTTCTTGGACGAGGATGTGGAGCATGTCTTCTTTGTCTGCCCATGCTTCCATGAAGATAGAAATGAGCTGAAGAAATCCCTTCGACAGCGTGTGACTCCAGAGAACATCGTTGGCTTGATGACTATCTCCCAGGCTAATTGGACGGCAGTGGCTGACTATGCTGCCACTATTATACGGAAACTTCGTATGGCTGAGAAAATCAGACTTGATCAGTTGCGAAATGATATGTGAGTCGGACTTTTAGTCATTCTGCCCTACGCGATGTAGTACCTGACGGTGGTTCCGTGTAGGATGTTTTGGAAGTCGGACGTAGGGTTTTAGTGAGTAGTAGTCTTTTATGACTGAGTCTCACATTACCAATTCCTTAGTATGCGTAAATGCATTTCCCCCGTCCTTAAAAAAAAAAAAAAAACAACATCAGTATCCTTGTTGCACCAGATACATCTGATTTAACAAGCTACAATGGTCTCTTGGAAGCAGAACTATGTTCACGTGTTTCTTTGGCACAACTGCTGCTCACTCCTCATCACTGCTTGGCACACCTGCTGCAGTGGTGTCAAGGACAGACTGGTTAGAAGGATGAATGGAGGTATGTGGTCTTCAGTGATGAAAACTGCCTCTGTCTGTGAATGATGGTCAGATAAGTGTCTGATGGAGACCTGGAGAGAGGCAAGTTTCAGTATGTATTCGACCGAAACACATGGCTTCCTGTGTGGGGAGCTGTGAGCTATAATGGTTGTAACTTCTAGTGTTCGTGAAAGAGACACTGACTGTTGTTTCATACATCTAGAACATCATCCAACCAGACCTGATACCTTTCCTGCACGATATTGGGGATGTGTTATTTCAGCAGGAGAACACATCTACATGCAGGTTGTGTGACTCAATGTGCACTATTGTATGCCTGTCAACTAGTGACTAGCACAGTCACCTGACCTCTCTCCGATTGATCATGTCTGGAACTGGATGGGACAACATCTCTCTCATGTCCAGCCACCTGCTATGAACCTTGTAGATTTACACCAGCAGATTGAATAAGCATGGAATAACATTCCTGAAGAAGATATTCAACACCTCTATTATATTGTATAGGTTTACATTACAGCAGGAGGCGACTCTACCTATTATTAGTGCAAGTTCAGTGCCACACATTGACCTTCTGGATTGCATATTACTTTCTGTTTGTGGTTATACACTTCACTCTCCTACATGACCTTTGCCAAATTTCAGCTTTCTGCCATTACTCCTTCTGGATGTTTTATTTTCAATTTCAGTCAGTATATTATCATTATTAGAATAAATCATTATAATTGAATGAATGAATTTTATGCAGTTTTCATCAAATTTTCACTGTCAAGTTTTCAAGTGACATTAATATAAATTATTGGGAGCCTTGTCCCTGTCAACTGTACTTGTCCCTGTTTGTATAGTAGCTTGTGAGTAAAAGCTCGTGTGAATGGGGTTGAGAGTTGAAAGGGGGAAGAAGCACCATTGCTTGACTGTGCCTAGGGCACTAGATACAATTAATCAGCCCCTGAAAACAGTAATAACCTTTTAGGGCAAGCCCATTCAGGGAAATGTCATTAGAGGAAATGGACAAAGATAAAAGATATCCATCACTAGTGACTGAATTGCAACTCGGGCGAATGTAATCAGCATATGTAAGCTTCAAAATTGAGAAGGAATGTATTAGTGGACACTCTATAGTGGAGGAATGCCACTGCAGAAAACGACAAACTGTTATAAGGATATAGTTTCAGTGCACTTTGACAAATACATATGACAACTGTGCTCAGGAGAATGGCAATAATAAGACTACAAAGATCAGCATCTGTAATTAAAAGCTTTAAGAAAACACAAATTTATAACAGTGGTGGTTGGTACTAAGCGTTACTACCATGTCATCAGTAGTTTGGGGTTTAATGTTTCAGCCCATCAACCTTTATTTTACTTCTATTGACACCAGAATATAGCCACATTGAGCATGAATTGTACACAAAATAAAATATCTGTCTGCAAATGAGTATGGCTGTGTTTCTGCATCACCATGATGATTGCATTGTTATGTAGAATACTGGACCATGTGCAACAGACTCAACAGTAACATTATGATACAGGATGTCACTTGTTATGTTCTTCATGTTCTGAAGAAATATAATACGAATTCAGCATTCATTCAGATGTGAAATGCAATTATTTATTATACTAATGTAATAGAATCAGTTCCTAAAGACTTAATTTTTGTTACATTCCTTATAGATAATGCAATTTTCGCTGTCAATAGTGTATCTACCTATTCAATCTGCCAGTGAATTTTGGGCTTTAATTCTTAAAATCCCCTTAGGGAAGCTTCATTAAAATGAACATAATCCGAAATTGCAATTGAAAACTCATACCCCCGGATTCCCAAGACTAAACTAGAAAACTACTGTTGGAATAAATGGCAAATACATGATTTCATAACTGACATTAAATAATAATGATCACATTTCTTTACTCCAAATAGAGATAAACTATTTTGTTTAGTTCACTTACGGGACTTACTGCTTTGTCAATCGTGAAATTCCTAGCAAAGCTTCTAAACACTTTCTCTTCTCTTTATTGTATTCTTGAATACAATACATTTCAACATTTTTTGAAGGGCAAGTTGTATATGTGATACAATTTCTAACTTGATTTGTAGATGTTTCTTTGATAACAAAGTTTGATCCTAAAAGAGATATTACAAACTTCCCTAGAACTCCATACAAAATCTCTCTCTCTCTTGGAAGTAAAGGAATTTAACTAAGGTAATGTCACATCAATTACTGGTGTCATTTACTTTCTGGAAAATCCCCAAAAGGTGCTTTTCTAGTTGTCTGTAAAAAAACCTCAAGTTTTTCAATTGAATGCACTTAAGTTTGTCAGTAGAGCTTATTAAAAGGCTTTACAGACTAAAAGTATTGAATTTTTGATTAAAGATTGTATGTAATGAGGTTTATTTTTCCATTTATTATAGAAAATTTCTTTAATAATTAAGTTTCCTACATTTCAGATGCTACAAAAGCAATCCATTTCATTTAATGAAATGTATAATGGAATATAAAGCTTGATTTTAAACCTGTCAAGGAAAAGATTCATGTAGTTATTGATCACTTCATTTCAATATAAGCACCATAAACATTGGTTTATCAATCAAATACAATTTTGTAATACTTATTTTTATTAAAAGTTATTTACAACATATATTTTTTGGTATTTATTTGTAAAGTACAGTGAAACTTCTCCGAGCGGCCACCTCTGTATAGCGGCCACCCCTCTAAACGGCCAATTTTTCATGGCACGGATTTTTCGACTCATAGACCTAATGTTAAAATAACCTGTATCAGCGGCCATCCGTCCCCCTCTAAACGGCCACCGAGTGGGATTTAGAGATTTCCCACCACTTCAATTTTCGGGAAATTCTACTTGAAAACGAACTTGAAAAAATGGTTGTTATAGAGAAAAGTAAAAACTTAAAACAGACACAAATTGTAGCCTTTTTAAAAAAAATGTAAGAAAGCATGAAATAAAATAGTGTACTATTTTCTCTTTAGATAAGTTTTAAATTTCATTTTAAATAAGGAATATATGTCAGACTTGTTTATATTACGCATTATAATAATTATCTTATAATAGTAAGATACGCATTATAGCAATTATAAAACCCTTCAGAGCGGCCACCCCCTCTGAGCGGCCAAATATTCTCGGTACTGTGGGGTGGCCGCTCAGAGAGGTTTCACTGTATACAGAATTTATTGATATTTGTTTAACGATATTTATATTCCAAACAGGATTTGTCAGCTTGTAGTAGGAAAAATTCAATACAGTCAAACTTGGATAATTCAAAGTTGAAGGGACCAGAGAAAAAGTTCGAAATATCCAAAAATTCGAATTACATATATTCTCTCAAACAGAAGAGATAAATAAAAAAATATTAACTCCACAATCAAAGATACACAAACTTTATCTAAGAATACTGCTACTTTTTTTTTTTCATTAAATCAAACATTTTTTACTAGCTTAATTATTCATCACTTTAAAAAATCCTCGCTTTTGTTTTCCTTAGAAAGTCTGTTAAAATAAATAATGTATCTTAGCTGAGAAAAGTCTCAGGAACAATTTTTACAGTAATATTTTAAGGACAATCCTATGAAAAATTCGAATTATCCATTAATTTTTAACATTATATTAATACAGAATTCTAGGGACCGAGCAAAAAATTTGAATTATCCAAGTTTGACTGTATTAAAACCAAATGATGAAAATCTGAATTCTTGTTTCTTGAGAAATCGCAGTAAATTAAAAACATGTTCTTGAAGTTTATGTAAAATAATCATCCAACCACTGGTTTAATTTTATCATCTCATGAAATTATTCTTGATTTTACAATTTTTATTACAGCTGTATTCTGTTTTCAGCAATCTTCGTCAAAAGTTCAGAAATTTCACTTTAGATAATCAAAGTTGGAATATTCAATATAATGAAAACCTAAAATTCTCATCACAGTTTTTAGTGAGCTGACAAGTATTAAAATTTTATGTTCTGAAGATCTTTCAATAAGAATAAAGAAATGAAAAATTATTAAAATCAGAAATACTCTTACAGTTCATTTATTTCCATACCAATTGAATTTTTTTTACAAAAAAAAGTTCTTTAAAAAAAAATGTTCATTTTATCAACATTTTTTTAAATTTTTTTTTTTTTTTTTATGTACAAATGTACATCTCTATCACAGAGTTAAACAGGAAGCACAAAATACTATGTATTTAAAATAATTGGAAAAAAAACGTAGTAGTGCCATCACGCCAAGTGGGATCATCAGCAATCTCAGCTCTACACATTGGACAGGTTCTTTCACGGTCAAACCAAATCACCACACATTCTTCACAGAAAATATGCTGGAAAAAAAAGAAGCTAATTTAAGAGAGTTACATTTCTAATGATTAATGATAAATGAATCCTAAAAAAATTCATATTGTTTTATAAGTATTCTTATTAAGTGATCTTAAGATTACTAAAGCATTAATGAAATTAAAAAGCATCATGCCATAATGCTTCTTCTGCTAATAAAGTTGATAAATATTTCACTTAGTTTTAAAATAATAATAATAAACAGAGATGGGAAGTAATGCATTAGTAGATACGCTGTTACTAGTAGCAGTTATTTTTGTGGGTAAAATTTGATAACACCATAACTTTTATAATAGTAACTGTAACTGAGTTACTTTTTCCATTACTTTTTATTCTTGTTGTTGTTATTATTAACATCCTGCAGGCTAGTAATATTTCAGAAGATTTACAGCAATGCTTCTTTTAGAGCGCATTCCATTGTTGAGGGTACTTGGTTTTTAAAGAAACCCGAACAATTTATCATAATCTTCTTTTATTGATTGGATAAAAAGATAAAAAACAAATAAACAAACGTATGCAGTTATTTCTCAAGAAAGTTAAAAGTAACTGAAATTAAGTGACTTTTTAAAAATAACTTTCCCATTCCTGATGATAATAATAAACATAAAAGTAAGATCATGATTAATGTAATATGATGGGTGAATCAAATCAATCAAATACTATAAAGCGAGCAATTCTTGTTAATTTTATCTTGGAAACGGGCCTAAGAATTTTAATGAAATGGGGTGAATCTACCATTTTCGGGTGCGAGAAAGCGATTTAGCTAGGTCTCGACTTTGGGAAAACTCATTTTGGGGATAAATAACCAGGTCTACAGTGTTCTTACTTTCTTTCCGTTTTATTTTACTGAGCAAAGCTCGGTCTTCCAGGTACTTGACATTAATAACAGAAGGCAAATACTTATAATTTAAGATGTAAAGATCATAACTAGCTTTTGAATGTAAGGTTTTAATTCATCCATCTTTATGTATATATAACAGCTTTCAAATTTCAATTGGAAATTTCTTCCAAATTTTCAAAGAAGTCAAAAGGGGTTGAAGGAAGAGGGCAGAATTCTTCTTTCAGAAGAAAGCATGTAATACAAAATTTAATTTTCATTAATAAACTTAAATGTTTCTGCAACATAAAGCCTACAACTAATTTCTGTAGGAATCCCAGAGTTCCAATATGGTAAAAATTAAAATTCCCTCTTTGAGCTGTGACTAAGGATGTATGTGGTCTATTATACACATTGATATAACTGATTGATGCACAACTTCAAATATCAAATGACCAAAATATCAATACACAACACAGCTAAAATGAGGAATGGAGATCTTCACTGATAAAGGAACTATTTTTCTGCTGCCAGGTCTGCAATGCCTGGGCGCTATTGATAAATATGTTTGGAAGATTCAGTGGCTGCAATAAAAGGTTGGAGGAATCCATAGAAATGTCCATGGGTATTATACAGAAGCTGATAGCAGTAAATCCCTTAATAAAAACATAAAATACTGCATAATTTAGTTCTAAATACATAAGTTTTTACCGTTTCAGATCCTAATCAAATTTTTACCACAAAACAAAGCATATAGTACCTGTTAATACAAAATAATTAAAAACTAAATTTCAGATCTTACTTTGCACTGAAGCATTGTTGGATGCTTGAAGTCATCTTGACAAATTGGACATATATTACCAGATGATTCTATCTGTTCTTTTGATGGTTTTGAACCATAACTCTGAAAATAAATGCATACAAAAAGACAAACTTGTAAACAATGTAAGGAATTAATTTTTTAAATAGTATGTGCCTGCATGTAAAGCATGAGCTTTAATCTAAAAAATATTTAATGAAAAAATACTGTATATGATTTAAAGAGCTGAAAAATGTCATTTAAATTAGGAAAGGAAAGAAAGAAAAAAAAACAGCTACACGAATAAAGTGGAAAAAATATATTTATACATTTTCACAACTACAACAGCAGTTCTTGTAAATGGGAATTTCAGACCCATCAATCAAGCTTTACTCAACTGATGAACTGTTCAGATGATATGAGAGGTTATGGGTCTTACTTTTAATACCCACCACTGGGATCTCAAAACACAAACACCAAGAAAACTTACTACAGCCAATCCAGATTCACAACCTTTGCCAGCTATGCACATGGCAAATATATAAGCTTTTTAAAAAACAAAAAAACAAAAACAAAACAGAACAAAAGCTAAGCAGCCATTTAGGAAGAAAAAAAGATGATTTAACATGCAATAGTGAAACAAATAAATAAATAAATAAAAGAATATTTCAGCCTTTTACCCCACTTTATTCATGCTTTACCAAGCATATTAAACCTATTTAACAACCACCTAAACAATCCTAAATCTATTAGAAATGTTAATATTAAAATAAGTATGTTAACATATTTATTTACTAGCAAAATTAAATTATGTTAACAAAAATGCAAAATGATACTTACAACACTCTGCATTAGCTTGCTCAGCGATGACTTCCACGATTTAAGTTTCTTAATGATATTTTTGCCCTAGAACATTAAATAGAATGAAAAAAAAAAAAGATTATTCTTGAAAGGTTTCATCTAATACATTATATCTTCTCCTTATCTATCTATATAAGTATATACGAGGTTTGAAAAGTTACTTTTTAAAAGGAACGATGTTACATCATGTTTTTTCAAAAAGTAACTGTTACTTTAAGTGTTATTTTCCATTACTTCTTGAATTACATTGTAATAATTTTAGCAGCATATCTACAATGAGGTTAAGTTCCCAACCCACTGTTTTTGCAATTTTTATAAAGAATTATTGATTATTTTACATAAATAATAATTTTTAAAAATAAGACAAATTGATCAAGATAACTGTAGAAGATGCAAACTTTAATGCACTATACACATCAAAATGACGTTTGCTTGATAGTGATTTTAAAATGTTTGTTAATATGAATTTTTATATTTTTAAAAAATTTTTTTTTTACCGTATTAGTACAAAACAATCCCATTTGGGAAATGTCTCAATCAAAGGGTTCTCAAAAATAAAATTTATGATAGTTTTCATATATATAAATTAAATGCATTGTAGTTTTTTATTGAAAGTGGAGTTATGTCATAGAGGAGAAAATAAATAACATATACAAAATATATGTAATTCAGAGCAGTAAGTTATTCTTAGAAAACAATTTAAAAGTGTTAAGATATGACTTAGAAAGATAATACTCATGCAAAAACTAATGTAATAAATTTAAGTAATCAGATTAAATAAATTTTGTTCGTAAGTTAAAGTGTCCCTCTACAGGCCTGGACAGGCCTTTGGGGATGCAGGAGGTCAGGCTCCCAGCATTTCGTGACCAACGGGACGAAGTTGAGGTCGGGTGGTCAGCCCGACGCCCGCCCGCCTTTAACTCCCGGGAAAGAAACCCAGTACCCATTCCACAGAGGGCTAGGTAGACCCTAGGACCCGTTTGGACGTGAAAGGAGCGTGGAAAAATCCTCGCTTTCTGCCGAGGCCGGGAATCGAACCCGTCACCTCCAACCCGCAGCCAAGTGCCCTGACCACTCGACTACTGGGCCCACTGTTCGTAGGTTATTAATATATAATAATGCATTGTGGAAGCACATTAATAACCCTTTATTTATTTTTATTTCTTTCTTCATTAAGCAATTTATCTCACTACAAATAACAACATAAAAACACTAAGATTATTATTTTTTTTTTTAGTTATTTTCAATAAACATTTTTTTTTCTTCTGATAACTCATATTTTTTGATTTTCCAAAAACAGATTTATTCATATTATTTATAATTCTTTCTATACTGAAATTAATATTTTTTTATCCATCACTATTGTAAACTGGAGGATAAGAAAATTTTATTTTATTATTTTGTCTTAAGATGATAATTTTAATTACTATTATTTTTTATTTCTAAAATTTTATAATAGTTTTGTATAATTACATTATAAATAAATTTATGTTTTGGAAATAAAACTTCATTATATATTAATAATTACATCAGTTGCTTTATTTAAGATTTTCTACTTTTTGATTTTTTTTTTTTTTTTGCAAAACAACCCATCCCAAATTGGGAAGCGAATGAAATATAGAGGGTGCCAAAACGAATGTAGTGTGGTTGATCAATCACCTAGCCAATCACTTTCAATCACTTTTGAAAAGCAACGTGCCTATATGTCTGAGGGAAAAGTAACCAAGAAAAAGCGAGGTGGAAGAAATTGTTGTGTTCTCCAGTGCTTTAGTAGGGTTTACAGATATAATAAGAATATCAATTTTCATTTTTTTGTTTAACAATAAAACATTCAAAAAAGCTTGATGGGCCAAGATTTGCTCAGGAAAAAATCCGTCGAAATGGAGTTGAATATGCAGCGAACATTTCAGAAATGAAGATTTTCTGATACAACTTAGAAGGCAAGTTCATTAAAAACAATCTTTTTAGAACTGCTTTTAAATCTTGTTACAGCAAACAAACTGTTAGCATTAAAACAAAGTTTTTCATTGCAATATGCAAGTATTACTAACATTGACAATAATCTAAATCTGTTTTTAAGTTTTTCTTAAACCCGTGTCTTAAATCTTGATAATTTTCCTCTGAATACAGTAAAATATGTACAGGGCTGCCACTGTCTAGTGGCATGAAATATAGTGAAAAAAGATGCTAAAAGTGAGTAAATGAAATGAAATAAGTGAGTAATAGTGAGAGCGAGTATTATTTACTGAAGATGTAAAGATACACCTTTTAAAAGTAGTAGCATTACTACTTTTTAAATGTTTGGTAATTATAATGCAGATCAATAAGAAGTTCCTAACTAACTTGTAAGCAAGAAAGCAGCATTTTAAATATTTTGTAAAAATATAATGAAACTGTATTGACTTATTAGTAAATCTTTTATTTTTCCAAAAATAGTCACATAAAACTGAACAGTCCTCCTAGCAGAATATTGTAAAAAATTAAGACAGTGTAGTCAGGCATCTTTAGACCTATGAATTAAATCAGAATTATAATTCTGTTATAAGCAAAGGCCACCTTTCATCCCAATTGGTAAATGAATACCTCAATGTCAACAGTGGAGCACTAAAAGGGCTAAGAATAATACAGCCTGAGCTGTAAAGAAAACCAACCACTTATGTCCTTGTTGGATGCAGTTATCCATGCCTTTGCCCTGATGGACAAACCATGATGCACTTTAATGGACAAACGTATCTCTGGTCCAAACACTCTGGATTTGTTTTAAAGCACATATAAATGGTATAATAAGCACATGTATGTTAATGATATCTAGTTTAAAATAACAAATAACAATAAAAGCCTTTACAATTAACAGAACTGAATAACTATTAATTATTTTTAAAAAGAACCTTCAGTTATTCAAATTTCAACAGTATACACAGCAAAACACTCAAAGGTCATTTTCTGATTTTTTTTTGAAAAAAAATGTGGTTATTAAACTTGATTTCCTCTTTTCAAGGTTTTTCTGCAAATGTGCTGTCTTTGACTCCTTTCACGTTCCTGTTTTCTTAAAGCAAGTGCTTGAGCGAACTCAACTTCAGTAAGATTTTGGATTTTAAGGCATTTTTGAGCTTTTATCAACATTTTATCTACTACTTTCCTTGTTTCATTTCACTCTTCATAGAGATCTGCAGTTCTTCCTCAAGACTGTTAATAGTGCTTCTTTTTCCTTCCATCATTTCTTCAAGTCTTCACTCCTTAGCCTCTCATTTCTCCTCTTCCCTTTTTTAGGCATCTAACTTCTCAAGCTTCTCCCCTCTTGTTTGAGATGATTGTTGTTCTTTTGATGGGTCATCCGGATTGACACCAAGATCTTTTGTTATAGACACTAAGTCTGGCCTATTTTGAAATTTCCTCATACCGTCTTTGAGATTAAAGTGAGCATTTGCAGTTCTTATAGACATGGTAGCTTTATCATCCATCAACGTTCTTCCTGAACATGAGAATCAATGTTCTACATCAGAACTTCCATGCAACTAACAAGGCTTGCTTTAATCACCGTGATGAGTTTGTGTACTTGTTTCCACCTGTGTTGTTCTTGTGGTTGAAAATACTTTTCCAAAAGTGGTCAATTCTCTCTCGTTTGTCACTTTTATGAGATACCTCTTGTGAACTCGACTATGTTTGAAGAACATGCCACTCGGCAATCAACTGGGCTTCACTAACTTCCATAGGCAGCAGATGGGCTATTTTTACAATATGTCACTTAAACTTGTCACATTATAAATCTTCAGGCATCAAAAGCTACTCAGTGATTTGCCAAACACAGGACAATAGGTACTATCCAGCAGCTACATAGTATTTTTAAGCACTATCATACAATATAAGTTTTTCCTTTCGAGAAAGTTCAACAAGACAACCTTTAATATCTGGACTGAGTGTTTTTCCAAAATTTTATGCACACATCAACTTATCAAATGGCATCTCTTTTTAGTTTTAGAAGTTCTTAAGAATGCTTGGCTAGGACACCCGACCCACAAGAGTGATGATCATTTTTATGAAATAGTAAACTGAATTTTGTGAATACATCAGCCCTTTCTATAACAAATTTGATCTGTCTGAGCATTGCTCCACTCCTTAAGCACTTCTGAATGTCTTTGATAGTCTTGTTGACCAGAAGCTGCTTCCCTTGGGATGGTATGTACTGCAAAAAGTATCTTTTCAAGACACTCTCCTGTTCCAGAAACCTCTGTGCTACTTTTCCAAGGGTAAGTCATCTTGTGCTGAGGTGTTTAATGAAGTGATATGCAGGTACACCCATGTCTCTGTGAATGGTAGAGAAATCTTCCCAGTGGCTGGGCCAACCACTGAACCAATGGTAAATCATGATTGTAAATTCATTAACTTCCATACCAATCATGGTCAGTCCTTTTAAGAAGAAATTATGCACTATATGCAAAGGACATGATACCATATCCACTAGACCCATCTCACATTCAGATAACTCCTTACTTAATAAACAGAACACTTTTTTGTTGATGTTTGGTTCAACACAGGACAATATCAACAATTTTGACAGTGGAAGATCTATATTTGCCATAGCCTTTAACAAGTGAAGCGAAATGTCATCTGCTTTTGCATGACTCAAGAAAAATGTCTCCAGATGATGTACCACTACTTCATCCTGAGACTGAGACCAAAATCTTAGAGCAAAAAAAGATATTATACCTAAACAAAGTTAATATTAGTAGACAACATCTTACCATTCAATACCAATTTTATTAACTGTAATAAGAAAAAAAAAATCAATAAGCAATATAAATGAAATCAGCAAATTTAAATTAAATATGAAATGCTTTTAAATTATACTAATTCCCCCCCCCCCCCAAAAGTAAAAAAGTGTATTTTCCAATAAAAAGTGAAAAAAGTGATTGGTTTTTTCTGAATAAGTGAAAAAAGGGAGTTAGTGGCAGCCTTGTATGTAGTATTAATAAAATACAGAATTACAACCTCATAATTGTTCCTTAGTTCTTAAAGGCAAAGATCTCTAATCGTAAACACGTGATTCAAAAAATAGCTAGCTTTAAATATTTTTTAAACTTATTATGTTTTGTCTATTTTCTACAAACGGAAGTTTTAAACTATAAAAAATTAAATAATAATCCATTTTATTTATAATTTTCATTTTAAGAATGATCTAAAGTAAATAGATAGTTTATGAACCATCATAAGTTACATCGAAACCTAGATTTGTCTTTGTATCTTGTACTTGAAAAGCTGTGTGGAATGAAGTAGTGGATTAAATTGTTATGTTAAACATTTTAAGTTTTTATTCAATATTATTGTAAATAATATTTATAATTTTTTTTTTAATATTACATGTTTTTTTAAAAAGCAACCCACCAAAATAAAAAAATAAATAAATGAAAAATAAAGTTTTTTGTTACTATGTGAAAAAGTTTAAAAATGTTTTTTTACAGCACAGTATTAACTGCATTGATTTTTTTTTTATTTTATTGTTTTGGTTATCTTGCATTGTTGAAAATTGATTTTCACATTTATATAAAAAGGAAAACTACTTCATAAAGAACCTATTTTTATTGAAAAATATTTACTCTGCATTATCTATTTCATGCAAGAAATTATCAGTAGTTTTACAAACATCATTAAATTTAGATCTTCAAATATCCATTCATTTTAATTTATTTACTTTTTATGTTTCATTGGTGGAAACACTGTAATAAGCTAAAATGTTAGGGAAATCCCCCCCCCCCCATATAACTGCAAAACTCTGATCATGCTTCAATTTTCTTTAGGAAATGGCTTTTGAATTACTTCAAGAGGTGTATTCTTGGCAATCACAAATTAACAAACTGTTCAAAAAAAAACAAAAAACAAATATAAATTTGCAAGAAACAATGAAATATATTAGCTCCAGTAAAGCACAACAATTGACTTTGGAGTCTCTGATCACCCAAATGAGTTTTTGTTTTTCACCACCAGATTATATAAATAAGAGGTTTTAACATGCGTTGATGAAATAAAGAAAATAGAAACAAAATGCACTTACTGGATGAAAATGGAGTAAAATAAGAGTTTCGGAATACTCTGAATATATTCCATCTTCAGGGGACAGCACAAACATGTAGGACAACACAAGACAAAAGCACATGGTTGTTGTATGGAAATGGCTAAAAAATAGTTTACCCTTTACTTAATTTTTATCAAGTACATACATTTTATTTCTATTTTCTTTTCTTTATATATACAAAACTATAAATAAAACAAACAAGAGGGTATGCACATATATAAAGATTATTAATGTTGAGACTGGCAAAATACCTTGGAAACAATATAAGCAGCAGATAAAATTACACCCATAATTTTGCCTGCACCTTCATAAGCTTCCATCAAATACACTAACCATGGCTGAACTGGCATAAAAGAACGATACAACTGGGAAGTCTGCTCAATAAATAAGTAGTATTTTCCCTAAAGAATAAATAATGAAATAAATTAAATTTTACAAGCCCTGATTTCAGTCTATGAAATAGATTTATTTCATGTTATTTAATATAATCAAAATTACCTTTTTCTGAAATGCTATTATTTGAGCAGGAAGTGCAATAATGATAGTTTTAAAAAGAATTGTTATAAGCTTCAGTACAAAGTCTGTGATACTAACAATCCACAGCAAATCCCAAAAAGTCATTGGGTGTTCTCGATTAGGAAGCATACAAAACAAACTGAAATGAATAAATTCTGTATTAATAAGAGATCATGAATATGACAGCACTAAAACAAAATATTCAATAAAATGTTAATTTAAAAATTTTTTTTTTTTTTAGAATTATTACTAAATAAGTATTTTTCAAAGATTATTTAATTATTACCTTCAATTTTACAAAGAACCAGCAGTAAATGTGACAAATGTGACAGCCTCATATAATACTGTGAAGTATCAACATTAAATACAATAATATGAAAACTCGCAATCTTACTATGTGAACTCAATTCATACTAACAATAAGCTTGGAGGCTAAATCTCACTTAGAATTAAATATATTCCTAAGCAGTGCCCCCACAAGGGGGGGGGGCAGTTGGTCCCTCAGCACCGGGGCCCGGGCTGAGATCTACAGTATGTTTATAATGTAGAAGAGGGGTGGGCAAGATGTCGGTCGCGCATTTTGGGGTGACCGCATACGAGATTTCTGTATATTTTTTTTTTTTGGTTGTCGATTTGGAGATTCCTGTTTTTTTTTAGTCTTAAGGTGACCGCGGCACTTGGAGTATCCTTGTGGTAGCCCTTACCTTTCAAAAGTCTGCCCACCCCTGCTGTGAAGTAATAAATCGTGTTGTACTTTCACGATATTTTTGGCTAAGAATTTATGATTTTGTTCATAGCATGGGGGGGGGGGGGGGAAGAGGCCCGGTATTGCATTTGATATCTGGGCCCAGAATTTGATGTGGGGGGCCTGTTCCCAAGGCTTTGAAAATCACATCATATAACTTTAATTTTCACTGCAGCTTGGCAATTAACTTCAAAAATAATACCTTTCTTCCTGACAGGAAAACATATGAACATGTGAAAAAATTTGAAATATTAACCTTATAAAGAGTTAGTTACAAGAAAAACATCTTAAACTAAAACAACTTTTACAGATTCCACATTTACTGACAGAAAAAAAATATGTAGTTCTCAGTTTTTTCTAATACCTTTTATGATGTGAAGATGAATGTTTTCTAAACTTTTTTTGTTAGGGAAACTTTATACTGATGGATGGCAGACAACATTGCAACTGGACTGCTGTTTCACTCCAATTGCTACAGAATAGGAGTAGGGTAAGGGTGTTGAACAGACAGAGAATGCATTTGGTTAGAAAGAGGACTGATTATGCTCAGAGTACAATCAGTGACAAAACTTTTCTATAGTTATGCATATAAAAATAATAAAATGTAAATCATATAAATCTTGACACCAAACTTCTTCTACTAATGTTTATAACATATTTTTAATGTAAAATTCTCTAGTCTTCTTCAGTATAATTTAGTTCTCATCTGTTGCCGACGAGACCAGTAAACAACGTAACAAAGTAAGAGTTAAATTTAAATAAACAAAGGATGTAACAAAATAAGAATCATAACATATAACAAAGTAAGAATTAAGCTATCTATCATTATCTTGTTTTAACATCATTCTCTTAAAAAACTTCTGGGGTATATATAAAGGAATTCTTCGAAATTCTAATGGTTTTGGGATGATCTGATAAAATCTTGCCTTAAAATAGAAATTTATGTGAGACTCCGTTCTTGCAATTTTTTTGTAAAATTTTGTAGTGTCGACTGATATTATTATATATTTTCTTCCCATAGACATTCCTTATCTCAGTGAAAAAACCCATGATGAAATAAACGAATAAAACAGTACTTAGCCTCTTCAGCAAAATACCCTGGAAGTTGATCATGCACTATGGAAGCACTTCAAATACTGGACATAGAGATGTCACAACATGTGATACAGGACTAACAACAAGTCAGCAAAATACAGAAACAGCTGGTCAAAACCTGTATATATAATGTGAAAATGAATGGCCGTGGAAAAAGATTAAGACCCAAAAAAGCAGCCAAAGTATTAGACCATCAATGAGAAACTGCACCAACAGCACTTTAATATTTAATAGGAGCAGGGGTGGCTTTCTTGCCCAAAATCTCTAATCTTGCTATCAAGTCATAACAGTAGTAAGATTATATTCACTCAAATATGAAAATGGTAGACAGAAAAAAAGCAGTGACTTTCAGAATGATAAGTAACACTGGAAGGAAGACCATTTGATGATGAACTCTTTAATAAAAAAAATACTGTTGCTTTGAGGAAGATTATGTGATAACAAAGGAACTACTTTGCTGCTCGAATCTACTAAAGGCCCACTAACACACGGATCATTAATACAGTAAGAACTGAAATTCTGAAGTAAAACAATGGTGTAGCAAATTTGTTGCTCACAAGCTTCATGATTGGATAGTCATGTGTGTGTTTGTGTATGTGAAAGAATGCAAAAATGTTATCTTAAATGCATTCTACCTACAATGCCTATTCATCCAACCTCAAAGTCACATTCAATGCATCCTATATGCTGTAAACGATATAGCTTCATATTAAATAACAGTTAATAGTCCTAATAAAAGCTAGTTTAATGAAGATTTTTTTTTTTTTTTTGAATTGTGGGATTACATATTGATGCTCAAAAATTAAGTAACAAACAACAAATTGAGCATAAAAAATAATCCTTTAATGAATGTGAATGAAATTTACAGGTTTATAATAAAATTTATATGGCTTGTAATAATAAACCATAATGACTGATAGACAAGAGGATTCTCTTGGCGTCATGAAATATGTAAAATAAATCATTTATGGTCACCATTGGCATGTAAAAGATCAATAATGACATTTTCTTAATAGCTAAAACACCAGCAGAATATTGACAATCCATGCTACAATTTCTTTGAAGTATTGCAGGATTAATTGCCATTCTGGTCATTGTGATCTGAATTCTGGAGGTTACAGTAAGGTGTATTAAGTCCATCTCCCCAGTATGTTCCAAACATGCTCTATTGAAATTAATGTCCATATCTATAAAGCCTAAAGCAGTTTGTTTGTATGGTTGTAGGTTTGTATGCTGTGGACTCCTTTGTCTTTCACTGAATTGACTTAAAATTTGGTATGCTGTTCACAAACAGATAATGAAATACATGTTCACATTTATGTACAGGAGGATGAGCAAAGAATGTTGTATATAAAGAAACATTTTAGTTGTACTATTTGTTAGATTTCTATAAATTAACAAATGCAGAATTTCAATAAAAACTATCCCTCTCGACATTTTTAATCACAATTTCATAACCGATAGACATAATGCCTTATGTATTTGAAGGCATTGATACTATCTATATTTCACTTTCTCATATTTACTTCTGGTCAATGCCGAATAACTGTTAGCAAACAATAAAGGATTTGAAAGTGTTGGAATCAGTGGGATGGTGTCCTGTTTATTCATTGTTATGCTAATATGCGTACTTAAAATCTAAATTTTTTTTTATCTATCTTCTTGCTCTGTGAAACAATATGAACTGTCCTGTAGTTAACAGATAACATTTCAGAATTACTACATATTTCAGCAATTGCATTAAAAGAAGAAGTGACAGGAAAAAATGACAGGAAATGACTATTACTTTTTTCTTTTCATTTTGTTTGAATTATGAGTATCTTACAAAAAGACAAAAATATTTTTTCTTTATCTTACTTCAATAAATGTTTTCCAATCCCAGTGGCTGAATAGTTATTCTGATGATTCGTACATGTATCATCCCTTTCATCAAGTCAAGCTTTGATTTGATTTTCATATTATTAGGGCTTCTTATATATAGCCTTTTAAAGTTTTTCATGTGATGGTACGGGAAGTATAGGAATAATGCAAGTGACTTGCAAATATATTTTTTCCTCTTTTTCAATGCCTTTTTCTAATTTCTTAAAACTGCTACAAAAATGCTCATACTAAATAACCATGTTATATTTTTTTGAGTGATGTTTCTGTGTGTGTGTATCTATTATTGACAATCTTATTGTTGTTGTTAATTTATGGATATGGTAACTTGAAAAATTACTAACCGATCTACAGCATCCTTCGTATTTACAAGTTCAATGAAATTATTTCAATCTGACTAGATTTTGGTATTTATAGTCATTTTTTTTAATAGCCACTTCATGTAAGGGTCAAACACCGAAACATAAAATCCTTAAATATTATGGTACTGTTAATTTCATTGCCAAATGTTAGCACCAGCCAATAAGGAACCCTTAAAATCACTTATACACAAGTTTCTTGCAGCAGAGCACGAGGTGGACATAAAAGGCCACCAGAAAGATTTGTGGAAAATTAGCCTCCCAAGTGCTAAATAATTACAATACATAAATTACAATTTCAGATCCATAAATTTGAAAAGTATTAAGTAAAGGGGTTTCAATTTTAGAAACCCCCTTACTTAGTACTTTTCAAATCATAAAACAATATTCTCTAATGCTGCATTAAATGATTCACTTGGTTTCAGACTGAGACAATTTTTTTTCCCTCTGACTTGACTACTGAATATTCCTATCTTCTTCGACTCAAGATGAGTTGTTTCACTGTTGCTGGAAGATTTCTAACTTCAAACAAATTCTAAATGATTCACCTTCAAAACAATTAAAGTGAACTGGAAACTTTGAAAAGTTGGACATCAACAAGCAGGAAGATGATGATAAAACAGTGGATAAACTGACAAATTCCAATGAGACACACTAGTAAGGCAATAGCTCTGTGAGTCACTTCAGAAGGGGCAGCCAGAAGGGTAGTAAAAGAAGTTCCCTTGCTCTTTTTTTTGGTTGGAAAATAAGACCCTTGGACCTTGATCACTTATCCTAGCTAGACAAAACCACAAAAGATTATCTAGCAAAGGAAGCCGATTCCTAGTACATCCAACCACTAAAGGCGTTCTTTTTTTAGTTAAGGGAAAAATTTGTAATGTTCGTTACTGATTCAATTACCATATATCACTGAAGATTTTCAACTCTGGAACAGTGATGACATCTGCGTTCAAACATTTTGAGTATTAAAACTTAGCATTCAAAGAGCTAGCGTTCAAAGAGCTGATTTAAATCAGAACAGTCCTTTGGATTTCTGTATTTGGGGATATTTAAAAACATTGGTGTATTCGAGTTCAGTCAACCGCCAGAACAAGTTGCGAGAACGAATAACCAATTGCTTTCAGGACGTATGACGAAATCCCGGGATTTGTGAAAGAATCGTTCATCACTGAGAAGGCGAGCAGAAGCATGCGTGCAAGCCAACAGAGGACATTTTGAACATTTATTATGATGAAATTCCAAGCCATCTCTATTGTTTGTGTTGACTCTTATAACAATACAATGTTTACTGCAAACTATGTTTTGCATGAATACTATTCATTTCTGGATCCATTAAATGTTTGTTTTTGGTTTACAACACCGTTTATCAAATCATTCGTTCCCTATTTAGCTTATTTGTGTTTCATTTTTTGAATATTTGCAATACAGTTTCTAGCATCATAATCTGCCAACAAAACAAAACAACAAACGCACCTACATTGAATAATGATACAATACGTTTTTCTCAAAAACTATTCATTTCCGAACTCATGTTTATAGGGACTTTTTTGTTTGTTTTCATGAGTAGAACCTATGGCTCAATTTTTGACCCACCTTCTGGAATCACCCTGTATATATGTGGGCCATTATGGAAGTCATGGCATAACATCATAATCTAATCGGGGATGGACAATAACATTTAACTCTCAAATTTAGAGTTTGATGTTCATAAGTGCATTTCTCTCTTAAGTTATTTACATTTCACTGTTTCTGCCCTTATGTAAATTAGTCCTTAAAATGGGCTGATGTATTCCAAAATCTAATCAGATTTAGATCTTAACATTAAACTCTTAAATATGAAGTTTGGTGTAACTGGTTAATTAGTTTCCCAGTAATAAATTTATTCTAGAGCAAATGACATGAATTAGCATTAAAACAGAGACATGGATATTTAACATGATTAATATCCTATTTTATATGTATGTTTTAAAAAGTTAAAATGATTAAATGTATTAGAAAAAAATATATTGTATTTGCATGATTGCTGTATTTTCCATTTTACTTATTATGAATAAAGTAAAAATTAAGGATGTATGGAGAAGTAAAAATTAAATAAGTAAATTAAGCTGAAATGTTTTAACTATAAAGATCCTATAACTATTTTTTAAATGATGCTTAGATAAAATAAAACTATTTACTTAATAATAGTCTGATTAATGAACAAAAACAAACGTTTATGAAATATCTTACCTGTAATATAGCTTGTCAGATTCAAAAACATAGTAAATGAAGAAAACACATGTTAGCAGATTGATTGTAACAGCAAGCAAACTTCCCAAATTTCTCTTATTCTGAAACAAAAGAATAAACAATATTGTAAATGTTTACAACATAATTGAAACTGCAACAAGCTCAAACAACTTTGAAAGTTGTGGTCTGGAAATTAAAAACACTATTTCTGCAAGTTCTTAAAATATGTGCATATATATACATATATATATAAAACTTGGACAAATGCTAGAGAATAGTAGATTCTGTGGCACTATCACTCAAATACACCTGTTCATGGAGTCAGGAAACCATACATCTTATTGTTGGCAAGAAGAATAGAAACTTTTGTCCTGAAATGGAAGTTTATTTTGCACAACATAGGATATCTAGTTGAATGATAGTACAGAAGGACCAACACAGACATATATTTTGCAGATATTTTGTATCTTTTGTATGCAAAGATAAGAGACAAAACTGTTTCAATACAGTTATTGTAGTACTAATGCCAGCCTGACACCTATGTGGCATGTTCTTAGCAAGGAAGTTGGAATTTGAGTGGGAAATCTCTCCTATTCCTCTGAGGGTAATCTTCAGCTTTCATAGCAATCAGGCTTTCAGTTTTCAATCCTGATATGTAGCCATACAATCATATCAAGGCCATAAACATTCACCGATACTCTGTTGCTGGTAATGAGTTCCATATCCTCTCCACATCAGTTAATAGCCAGAATCACAACATACAAGTGGACTTAGATTTATCAGGGAACATAACTTTGGGTCAACTCTGACAGTCTCAATGTGTGTGCTTGTTACATGACATTAATCTGTCATGACAATGACAGATAGATAGCAACACTAATCTGATTAGCTGGACAGCATATTTATCACTGTTCAGGTATAATACGAAGTTTACTGAAAATGTGCATGCCTGTAGCACTTTCAAAGTCAGTAGTAAACTGATGAGGTTTGCATGTTGGTTCTTTTATGCCAAGGTGTTATGCAGTGGTCCTCTTGACGCATGGTGCCCCTTTTACCACCCCTATGTAAACAGATGGCTGATTTTACAGACTGTGCAGCTTTTGAAAATCAATAAAGGTGGAAATGACACACTGAAGCAGTTTCAAACATTAGTTAGCAAATATATCAAAGAGAACTATCATTCTGATAAGATCACTGTTACACCAAGTAAACAATAGAACATTACAATGGCATTCTGTTAATTGTCCCTCAAATTCACTACGATCACAGGAAAAAGTATTTGCAGAAAAACATTACGTAACTTAAATGTATGTGTCCCATATAACCCGAACATCAATAACTATTGTTTCACTTGGAACCATATACAAGGGCAAATGTAACATTTTCTGATGAATATCAGTTAAGCTAGATATACGTATGTCTGCATATTTTAGACAATGTTCAATCTGAGAAAGAAGCATTTGTATTGTATGTGATGCTCTGGGGTAGCTTGTCATTGATGGCCATGTTCTTTTTGATGGCAGTTACGTATGTCTCGGAGGTACTTTTCTGGATTGGTGCAAATGTCCTATTATTGCATGATGGTACCTGCAAAGTTAGCATGGTAAGGAGCATTTACAAACAGAATATATCCAACAAATGACCTTGCTAAGAAGATATCAGAATTCCAAAGGATATGTCTTAGGATGACTGCAAACTGTTAGTCACTAAAGCTAGCCGTTTCAGAAAAATGAAAATGATTGTTAAAATAAAAATAAAAATGTCTCTTCAAATGACCATGGTTTGACATTTTCAGATTTGTTTGTAGTTCAGTGAGATCTTATTTTATACCGAACTTCCATGAGCTTCTATTGTTAATATCTGAAGTCATCATCTTCAATGATCTTTTAAGATTTTATTTTAATAACATTACAAGTTCAATTCCAGTCTGAAGGTTTTTGTTTTCTACACAATTACTCCTTACAGAAACACAATTCTGTGCACAGTTTGCTTCATATCGTGAAATAAGTTATAATACAGTTTGATAGTATTACTTTAATTTTGTCAATTAGTGTATATTATTGCCACAATGTGAAATCCGTCATAAACATTTTTTTTGTAAGTGAATTATGTAAGAATTACTGTTGACATATTGAGCAAATTTGATCTCAGTCATTTCAAGACAAAGAAAAAAATAATTTTAATATTTCAAAAAATCAATGATTTTAGTCAAAAAACTTTTAGAATTACTGAAATGTTTTAAATGTAAATTCAAGGAATGCTTCTGAGTTTGTTTCAGAATGTAACATTTTAGGGAATTCTGGGAGATGTTCAGATTGCAAGTGGAGGTTCAGGATATGTTTTAATAGTTTTAAATTCTATTTGGAGGGTAAGGTTTGTGAAGCATCTGAATCATTTTCTTATAATCATGAATGATTTCTCACTGCTACTTATGGAAATATTACAGATATCTGTAAAGATAATGAAGCAAGTCTGAATGGCCTGTATTTTTAACAATATCCTAAAGTAACGCTTTCATATTCACTAGTAATCATTAGCTACAACTAATAACTTTAAGCAACACCAAGATCACTATTGGCGATCAATGAATGCTAGGATAAGTGGCATATTTAAAAATTAAATGAAAAACATAACATCATTCCTAACACTGAATCAAAATAAATTCTTACAAGCTTCTTTATTAGCTTTAAAGGTTTAAGAAATTGGGGAATTTAACAGAAAAAAAAATTGTAAACGGTATTTACAAAATTAATTTGTAAATACAGTAAAACCCCGTTATTACGCTCGTCAAGGGACCGTGACCTACAAGCGTAATAAGCGGGATAGCGCTATAAACGGGGAATGATTTATATGATGGGGAAACATTTAGACACAATTTTACAGGAAAGATACTTGATTCTGAAATAGATATAGTGCAAATGTGAGCTTATTTCCTATTAAAAAAATCTTTGATTGTGGTTTGCCGGGTGTGTATGCTACTGTTATAAATTACGACATTTTCAATGCGGTTCAAGAAACTATTAACATCAATTGATACTCCACTAGGAGCAATACAAATATATTTTCGGAGCAGTTTTAGTGCACTGCCCGCTATTTCACGCGCCTTTTCTTGAATGATTGGATCACTTAATGGCACTGATGCATCACGGGACTGATGAATCCATTCAATTAGAATTTCCTCGGCATCTTCACATTTTCCACACTACTTTTTTACGTTTGCAACCATCCTTCGCTGAATTGATAATTCCATTCTTATTTTTTATTATTGTTCTCAGACTGGATCAGGGAATTCTTAGATTCTTCGAAAACCTTCTGATTTAGTGTAGAATTCTCGTCGTACTTACGAAGAATTTGCAATTTTTCACTTATAGAAAGGGATTTCCGCTTCGACATTTTGCACTAACTTACTGTATCACAGACCCGCACTTCAAAGAGTTCGAAGATTCCCTCCTACCAGGGAAAGAAAAGAATCGTTACAGTGTTACATTTCTTTTCGATACAAAATTTCCGATATAAAAAAGCGCTACAAGCGGGATTTGAAGCGTTATAAGAGGGTAAAAGTATACAGAGTTATATAGAAAATTCCAGGGACCGCATGAAAGGAGCGTAAAGAACGGGATAGTGCTATAAGCGGGAGCATAATAACGGGGTTTTACTGTATAAACAAATTCACTATGGACTTTTACTTTGATTAATATGATGTCTTGTATTACATTTATTTATGTTAATTACTGTGCATATCACTTCTTTTATCCTCGTAGAAACTTTTTGCATATTTTTTTTTTTTTTTTTAACAAACACAAGTTATTTTAGTATACTGAGCTGTTTTAAACTCACCTGTTTTCCTACTTCCCTTTTAACAATAGCATTTGCATGTGTGAAAGTAACAATTAATCCAATAAGAACTAATATGCCTAAAAAAAAAAATAGTACACAATAAAAATTATCAAAATTTTGTAATTTAAATATTACAAATTAACAAAAATTATCTCTTATTTAATTAAAAAAAAACAATGAGTAATCAGCTTTAAAATGTTTATAACCTGAAATAAAATGCTATTTTTTTTTTTTTTTTTGATACTGAAACAAAAATTACCAACAGAATTAAAATTACCTACATAATTCATAAGCTGGTCCAGTAGACCAGTTGTTTAGGTGCTGGACTGGGGACTGGAGGACCTCGGGTTCAGTTCACGGCAGTGGTCAGGGATTTTTTTTACATTTGTTAGTCCTCCAGAGGGACCCTAGGGTTCACCCAGCCCTCTTTCAAATGGTTACTGGGTTTCTAATTTGAGAGTTAAAGGTGGGAAGATGTTGGGCTGATCTTCCGACCTCGAAAATTGCTAGTAGCTCAACCTCCTGCACACCCATAGGCCTGCATGGCCTGTAGTGGTACACCTTTACATAATTGAAGGGTCTAGAGTAAACAATGGCAAGTGACATTTTTAGCAAAATTGAAATAACCACACTTGAACATTATTTTAACTGAGAAGAGCACTCAGTTCAAATAGTTTGTAGATTGGTGAACAGATCGTAGTTTTATATCGACTCATAGAAGTGGTATGTGCAAACATCTTCACGTACATAATGGTAACTATGAGAAAATGGCGACAAGAAGAAAGCGTGATGTAACGTCTCATCAACAAGAAACCAAAAAAATTCTTCAAATGCTATTTGAAAACGGCGAAACTGAGTTTGACGATTCAGATAAAGATCCTGACTATGCAGAATCAGTAAATCACAGTGGTTCAAAAGAATCCAATAGTAATTATCAAGTAAGTAAATTTCACAACCTAAAATGTAACTTGTGCTTGTAAATAGTGCTAACTGCTGCAGGTACCCTTGTTTACGTTCATGATGTTAAGTGCTTAGCATAATGTATCGTCATTGTTTAATATTACGATTGTTGTATTCATTTTTGCTTACTTTAAATTCCTTTGGATAATGCCTCAAGGGTTTCCTGTAATTTTTTCCTGTAATTCAAATTTTAGTAGCAATAATACTAATGTTTAACAATTAGCTTTTTCAGTTATCACTGTTTACATGAATACTTGATTTTTTTCCTTATTTTCATAGCATTCAGCAACCATCACTGCCAAGTTGTATCCTCTTCTAATAGTGGAACAGTGGTACAAAAAGTTTGTTATTCATACTATGAAGATTGTATAGTCATGGTGATTAAGATACCAAGGTGGTCTTTTACCTGTGAAAAAGATGTAAACAATGGTATCTGAAGACAAAAGACTGCACTTCTTTGTATAAACGTTTATTAACTTAGGAATAAAAAAATATTTGAAAACAATCTTTTCAAGAACAATCATTTCCTTTGATAATATAAAACATTGTATTTTTCATACACTTTAGTTGCATTATTTATAAAATGTCACTTACCATTATTTGCACCCCGACCCTTCATTTGGTAAAAAAGGCTTGCAGAATAATTTCAAACATTCTTTAAGTACTATATTTGGATTATGATTACTTTTCAAAGATTACTCATCTATCCTGCTTACTTACACACAATACTATATAATATGTTGCTTATATACAACATATTTATGAACAAGTTTTTGATCAAATTATGAGCAGAGATTTAAAAATGCGTGATATTATGTTAAGATTCAATGCCAAACATAGGATGGACCAAACATAAAAATATAATTTCTAATCAAAATGATAGATAACCAAAAAAGGTAATATTGTACAAACAATGGAGTATGGCACATGGTTCATTTGAATTTACTTTCTTGTAACCAAAAAATCGTTATAAAACATTACTGTGAACAAATGAATTATTGATATCAGGATTCATTATTATTATTATTACTACTACACTCGCGAGCAAAAGTATGGAATCACTTACTTGAAATTGGTTCCGCGCGATCTTGAGTACGAAATAATTAGTTAATAATAATAAAAATGGCACCATTTTAAAGGTTAAATTGTTAACTTTAAATTGATACCAAATTCATTTGAATCACACCAGTATTTAAGGAGCTATCCCGGATTAAGTGAAGGAGTAAGGAAAACAAGGAAATATGGAAAAATAATGAATGAAGAAAACAACAAAAATTAATTAAAAAAAAAATTATTTGGCCTTAAAATTAAGTTTCAAAATTTTGTGTTCCCTCCCCTAGCCCTAATAACTGCTCGAAGACGATTCTTCATTGACGTTATCAGCTTCTGAATCGATTCTTGCGGGATACCTTCCCACTCCTCTATCAAAGCCAATTTCAGCTCATTCACACTTGAAGGAGCAGGATTTCTGGAACAAACCCTCCTCTTCAGTTCATCCCACACGTGCTCAATGGGATTCAAGTCCGGGCTGAGCGCTGGCCAGTCCAATGTGGCGATACCGACTTCTTCGAGGTATTCAGTTGTGGCACGGGAAGTGTCACAACGAGCTTTATCGTGCATAAGGAGGAAGTCATCACCGATATATCCCGTATAGGGAACGACATGTTCCAGCAGAATATCGGAAATGTAGCGGTCTGAAGTTAGACCGCCTCCTCGTCCCCCGCCAGGCACGAAAACAAGCTGCGTTTTACCATCGAAAGAAATACCGGCCCACATCATACAAGAACCGCCCCCATAAGCCACTGTCTCGGCGAAACAGCACTGCGCAAATCGCTCCCCAGGCCGCTTGTAGACCCGACCTCTTCGGTCGCTGCCGTGCAAACACATTCTGCACTCGTCGGAGAACAGGACTCGCCTCCATTGCTCGACTTCCCAATCAAGATGGTTGCGAGCAAATTGAAGGCGTGCTTGTCGGTGACCTGCCGTCAGTTTCGGGCCTGTGGCAGGCCTTGTTGGAGTCAAATTCGCTTGCTTGAGTCTTCGACGAACTGTCCACTCGCTGGCAGCTACCCCACGAACATTTCTGAGCTCCTGCTGGACATCGACACCAGTCAAATGACGATTTCGAAAAGAGGTTGACACGATAAAACGGTCATCCCTCTCCGATGTGCACCGGCGCCGTCCAGATCTTGGTCTCGGGACAAAGCCACCAGTCTCCCGAAAGCGTTTATAAACTTTCGAAACGCAGGACTGGGTTATGTGGAGCTTACGTGCGACAGCCTGCTGGCTGAGCCCTTCTTGCAATAGGGCGACGATTTGTGCTGCTTCAGGAGGTGTAGTATCCATTTTCGTCCGAGGTCAAGGGTCAAAAGTAGCGGAGATGTGTACGGGTCAACGTGTGAAAGCCGACTGATAAACAAAATCCGATAACATGTGCTTTTATAGGGTGTCAATACGCCGCAACTCGCGGCGCATCAACCAATTGACACGTCTTTTTCCTTACTCCTTCACTTAATCCGGGATAGCTCCTTAAATACTGGTGTGATTCAAATGAATTCGGTATCAATTTAAAGTTAACAGTTTAATCTTTAAAATGGTGCCATTTTTATTATTATTAACTAATTATTTAGTACTCAAGATCGTGCGGAGCCAATTTAAAGTAAGTGATTCCATACTTTTGCTCGCGAGTGTAGATACACATAGTGAGGACTCAGTATGCAAAGTTGCAGGGGGGGAGAGCAATGAGACCAAAATATTGTGCTCACAGTTTTTAGTTGAACCATAATAAGCATCATACCAAATTTTAAAGAAATCAGGCAGCCATTTTAGCAAAGATATACAGTAATCTTCTCAACAAGTTTTGCGTTTTTATAGTCTTTGACTGAAACTTCAAATGAGCAAATTCTCAAAAAAGAAGAGAACTTACAAACTGAGTACACTTTGGACTGGATAGCTCCTTTGCTCAAGCATGTGTTTTGTTAGCTCACTTTTTGAAAGCCTACAATAAAATTCTTGAGGAAGAGAGTTCGAAAGGCAACACGAAGACTGCAGAAAATATCTCAAGCTTTTGAAAAAATTTTCAGTAGAAGATATGTTTTCAAATGTTGATATTATTTTAAGGATCTATCTAACACCATGTGTGATAAATGCAAGCGATGAAAGATCTTTTTCGGCATTAAAACATGTGAAAAATTACTTAAGATTAAGTCTCAAACAAGATACCCTCAATTCACTTTCATTGTTATTCATAGCTAACAAAATGTTACAAATAATAGAATTTGAATTCATAGTTAAGAGGTTTGCTGTCACCAAAGCAAGGAAATGAAATTTTGTCTGACTGAATCTGATGTGTTTAGTAGAATATTGTATCGAAGTGTCATAAACGTTACCTAAATAATACAATTCATTTTGTTTTAATAATGTAATAATTGTGTACTTTGTGTAAGTTTTTAAAAACATACTTAAATATTAAGTTACATTGCAAAAATAACCATTAACAACAATTATCGCAATTGTTGAAACTAGTAGAATTTATATGTGTACGCAATTGTGACAACTGGTGAAAACAAGAACTGGGGTGGGGATAAAGATTTAGTTGAGAGGGAAGGAATAACATCAATGAGGGGCACTTAAATCATCTGCAGCCAGAAGTGCTCATAACACTTAATCAGCCCTTGGTGTGACAAATAACCTTTGGAGCTATTTTTAAAATGCTAGTGCTCCTAAATCAGCAATAAAGAAGACATTTAAATATTCCTCCTCACATTTTGTGAGGTATAGTGTTATTCTCCAGATACAAAAATAAATTAATAAGACAACAGAACTTAATTTACACCAGGCAATACTGAAAGATTTGAGACTGTACATTGCTATTAATATATATTATTGCATGATTTGTATTGAATATTTTGACAACAACAGGTTGCTTAATATGAAAAAAAGAAGTTTTTATTTGATATTTTGTTATTGCAAATTGACTTTGAGGAAATCAATAAGCTGCTTTAAAGATTTTATACATACATACATACATACATAGGTGTCCAAAAACTAAGGACGACCACTAGTTCTAATGGTTACAAACACAAAACCAGACGAAAAGTTTGTGACAATTTGCATACCTGCAGGCGATCAGTAGACATATAGAGCACATGGAAATTTGTGAATCATGATCACAGAGATAGCACCAGAACAGTTAAAAGGCAAATTGGCATGATAAGTGAATTATGTTTGACGTGAAGGAAGAAGTGATAAACGTAACATTTTCAATATGTAACAAAGACATCATCTAGACGATTTCACATGGGGAAAAATTATAGAAAAGCTGAAAGAAGACCACAGAATAACTGATGTTGCCAGGGAGTTGATATTGCTATGGAATTGCCCATAGTGTTCTATCCAGGCTCTTGGCAGCATTTCAAAGCAATGGAATATGTCCCAGATACGTGCGAGGAGGTTGCCCTCGATCCATGATGAGCTATGAATTACAGCAAAACGTAATTGCAGCATGGCTGGTCAGCTTGCGAGTCACCTCCATTTTAGCACAGAAATGTAGATATCCTGACAAACTATGGTGAGACGTCTGCGACATGTCGGGCTATATGCCCAAAGGCTTGTATTTGTTTCCTGTCTCCACAGCTCACCGTAGCACATGTTTGCAATGGTGTTGATTCCATTGAAATTAGACAAGTCATCAATGGATCACTATACTCTTTACAGATGAGAGTCGCTTCAGATTTTCCTCAGATTCTAGATGTCAGCTGATATGGCATGCAAGTGGTACTAAGTACCATCATGACAGCGTGCAGGAATGGGACAGATATGGCGGTGGTGGGGTCATGGTGTGGTTGAGGCATTAGGATTGCTGGACGCACTAAGCTACAGCTGCTGGAAAATGGGACTATAACTGGCGAACAATATTACAATGAAATTCTTCCACGTCATGCTCGATTGTTCCGCAGTGCTGTAGGTGAAGACTTTCTATTCATGAATGACAATCCACCCACTCATCATACAAAAGCACTGCAGAAACTTCTAGAGACTGAGGCAATTCATCACATCAACTGGCCAGCATGCTCCCCAGATATGAACTTCATCGACTATATTTGGGATGCAATTGGGAGTAGCAATGCTGCATGAACCCCCCCCCTCCAGAAACTAGCAGAGACTCATTCCTCTGAAGGAGGAGTGGACAAATTTTCTTTAGGAACTCCTGGATAACTTTGTGCTAAGCATGCCACAATGTTGTATGACTTGCAATCAGTTTAGGGTAGCCATATTCCGTACTGACATGTCTTTCTGCTAGGTTATCTGTCAGCACTTCACCTATGTCCTTCAGAAATTTATGACTTTTGCAAACAAATTTATTACAACTTACTTTTTACATCATTTATAACCATTTTTTTTATGCCATACCATGGGTCCATATTCTGGCAACACATCTATGTCCATATTTGGGTACAGTAAAGAACTGTTTTTCAAGTACAGGTTCAAATGTAGCCCATCTTTAGATTTTGGACATCTGTGGATATATATATATATATATAGGGTGTCCCAGGAGGAAAGAAAATTCTGGGAGGTCATAGCATTGGTCACTTTAAAATATGAACATGTGTCCTTTTATATGAACAGAAATGACCTTTTCATTTTCAAGACAGCAATTTGAATGTACAGTTCAAAATTAATAAGAAAGGAAATATTGATAAGAAGAGATATGAAGTACTACTTGTAATATTTACTGTTCAAGTGACAAATTTGTTAAAGTTTACAATCAATTTTCAAAAATTCTACCATCAAAATTAATGCAAATTATTGAAATGAAAACTTTAGACACTGACATTTTATGGTGGGAGGGAAGGACAATATTGCTTGCCAAATTCAAATAGCTCTACCTTGGAAACCGTTTGGAATAGGACACATGTTCATATCATATTAAAATGCATACTCTTCTATAAAGTCTAAATTTCACTTTTCATATTATAATCTGGCAAGAGATACGACATTTCTTTAGAACATCTAATCAGAAAAATTCAAAAAGCATTAAGTTGCTCAAATAAAGATTTACACAGAACATTGTTTAGCAATTTAATCTTTGGATATTATTTACAGAAAAAAAAAAAAAAAACAAAACAAAAAAACCCTTCAGGAGCTCATCTTTCTGTTATTGTATTTTATATATCATTGAAAACCCAATTGCATATACTTTCATTTTTGTTGCAGTTTTGCTCCATTTTAAGTCTACAATATTTGTTGATTTTTGCCCTTTATGATTAACAGTACCATTCTGTTTTTTTACTGGAAGAGTCTATGGTAGAAAATTTTGATGAAAATTGTCAGAACTGCACAACTATTGCCTATAACACCAAGGACCTGTATTTGCAGGAAGAAAAAGCAACTACTAGGAGGGCGATTCAAATGAAAATGATAGAAGTATCATTAAAAATCAGGGAATGTACGCAGAGCAATGTGACGCACACGTACACAGTCATTACCTCTGCCATCATGGAGGTTAGTTTTGATGCCGCAAACTGCTGCTGGATGGCATTAGTGGCACTTTGAAAATGACAGCCCCCTTAGAGCAGTGTGCCAAACAATAACAGCATCCTGTCGTACAATTTTTGGTGTCTAAGCATACTAAACCCATCAACATTCATCAACGGATGTTGTTAAAGTACAACGCCGCCTATACATCACAGGCGTGTGTGTACAAATGGTGCAGGATGTTCGAGGCAGGCCCTTCAGATGTGGATAATGCGCCGAGGCCAGGACAATCACGCAGAGTCGTCATGAGTTGATCGCCACCATAGATGCGATGATTCAAGAGGACCGAGCGTCACCATTAAAGATATTGCATCCTTACTTCTGTTGAGTGTTAGGTCTACCCACCACATCGTTCATGACGAACTTCGCTTCAGGAAAGTGGCTGCGAGATGGGTCCCTCGCCAACTCACACTAGACATTAAAGTGCGAAGAGTGAATGCCTGTATGGAGTTGATGCAGCAGTATGAGGCTGAAGGTGAAGGATTTTTAAAGGAAATAGTCATCGGTGACGAGTCTTGGGTACACTGTCACCAATCGGAGACAAAGAGGGCAAGCATAGAATGGTGCCACTTATCTTCTCCCAAGCAGAAGAAATTCCGCTCACAGCAGTCGGCTGGTTAGGTTATGCTTATCCTTTTCTGGGAGCACTGTGGACCAATTGTGGAACATTACATGAATAAAGGGATGATCATGACCACAAACACGTACAGGGCACTCCTGACTGATGTACTGAAACCTGCGATCCGCACAAAATGCCGTGGATTCCTTTCAACCCATGTTCTTCTTCAGCACGATAATGCCAGACCACACACATCAAACAGTGTCAACCATCAAATCTGCATACAGTGTTTTCCCCATCCCCCTGACTTGGCACCATCCAATTACCATATTTTTGGAGTTATGAAGGAGGAACTCTGTGGGTGCAAATTTGAAAAGTAATGAGGTGGTCAGATGCGGTGCACGACTCAAAAGATTTTTTTTTTTGGCGGGGATACAAGATTTGCCAAAAGGTGAGCCAAGTGCAATGAGAAGTAGCGCAGTGTTCATTTTGGTACCTCTAACAAACAAGCTATAATAAAATATTTACCATTTTAATTTGAATAGCCCTCATAGAATCATAGGCATACATCATAAGGTAGTTACCTAATAATTTTCTATACAATTGCATTTTTTCTTAATTTTACTGGTTAATTCATTTAGAAATATTGTGGCATTTTATGCAAAATTCTGGTTAACAGCTTTTTAAACAACTGCCAGATATAACAGATTTTACTATAAATAAATAAATAAATAAATAAATAAATAAATAAATAAATAAATA
>JAFIDM010009631.1:46228614-46258370 GCA_023159025.1 Thereuonema tuberculata | reverse complement strand
AATAAATAAATAAATAAATAAATAAATAAATAAATAAATAAATAAATCTCACCAGTTTTGTGATCAAAAACAAGTTTGAATAGCAATATAAACAAATAAGGCAAATATTTTTCCACCACTGATATAATTGCTCTAAGTTCAGGACTTTGTCGCAATGCATCTGCTTGTTGAGATACAGATGAATCACCATTGGAGGAAGTGTTGTTATTTGTAGCTGTTGAAGTTGAAGAGCTTGGAGTCCCTGCATTATCTTCACCATTTTCTTCTGCAGCATTATCTGATGGTTCAGAATAAACATCAATAACAAATTCAGCCAGACCTGACGTTTCTTGAGAGCTATGTGATGTACGTGCAGCTGGACCAGTATCTGGAGCTGGAGAATGTTCATGTGAACGTGAATGTTGTAACCATGTGGAAAGATTGATATGCTGGGACCCTTCAACAAATGGACTTAAGCCCCGAATTACTTGGTGGAGATCCTCTCGAAGTCTCCTTGGAGCAGTTGATGCCACATGTAAATGTGGATCTATACTGTTATGTATCGACCATCTAAATCCTATTCCATGACCATTGTTATTATTGTTATTTGAGCTTTCTTCTGCCATTTCTAATGACCTGCAATGAAACAAGAAGAAACTGAAGAAATGCTTTAACCCTTTCACTTCAGGATCATATATAAACAATTTATGCTATTAGAAACTAAGAGGGGTTGGTTGAATATTAATGACAAAGGAGCTACATATGATACTATGGTCATTTTGGACCATAGATTTGGCTATTCATGCAGGCTGCCGGGCTGTTTCACATTATACATGACCCTTTTCTTAATGATATTTTATTTTAACCCTATAAACCTTAAATTTTAAGTAAATTGTAAATTTATCCTTCCTTTTGTACTTTTATTACAATAAATAATAAATAAGAGCAATTTACATATATTATACGCACATACACCTACAAGTATGATACTAAAATGTACAGTGAAACTTCTCCGAGCGGCCACCCCTGTATAGCGGCCACCCCTCTAAACGCCAATTTTTCATGGCACGGATTTTTCGACTCATAGACCTAATGTTAAAATAACCTGTATCAGCGGCCATCCGTCCCCCTCTAAACGGCCACCGAGTGGGATTTAGAGATTTCCCACCACTTCATTTTTTCGGGAAATTCTACTTGAAAACGAACTTGAAAAAATGGTTGTTATAGAGAAAAGTAAAAACTTAAAACAGACACAAATTGTAGCCTTTTTAAAAAAAATGTAAGAAAGCATGAAATAAAATACTGTACTATTTTCTCTTTAGATAAGTTTTAAATTTCATTTTAAATAAGGAATATATGTCAGACTTGTTTATATTACGCATTATAATAATTATCTTATAATAGTAAGATACGCATTATAGCAATTATAAAACCCTTCAGAGCGGCCACCCCCTCTGAGCGGCCAAATATTCTCGGTACTGTGGGGTGGCCGCTCAGAGAGGTTTCACTGTATATTGTTTATTGAAAGTTGTATGTGTTAGTATTTACCATAGTGAGGTGGTAATAGTCCGAAAAATGCTTGTGAAGTTTCCCATTTCAGGCTTTTACCAACACCAATTGGTAAAAGTCTGTTTTGTTTGACTGTGATTGTGCTTTTTAAGTGAGTATGTGTGTGTGGTTTTTTTAGTTTTTAATTATTCTTTGAACATGTAAGTTTTAAAATATTATAGCAGTCATTTATCTTGCTTAATTTACCGAAACTCAATTCATATATAATATCCGTTGTACTGGGAACATAGTTTTAATTATCAGTGTTTATTTAAAAACTGTGTAGATGGAATAGGAAATTAATACAGGATTCTATTATGAGATAAAATTCTATATTTTTTACTATTAAAGTAATACATTATAATAATTTGCCTTTGTCAATTTAAATTTGAAACAATGTCCAGAATAACAAACAATACAATCAGAATTATCTAAATGTAAAATAAAAATATTAAGAGAATTACATTTCTGATTTAAACCTTGTTTTGTTGTCAAGTAAACTTGAAAGATTGCAATATTTTGTCATTTTCAAAAACGATTTCAAATGAATCGTGTGAATAACTCGTTAAAATTCATATCAAACAGCATTGACAGATCTGTCAATCTTTTGATTTTAGCGTCACAAGTGGTTGTTCTTCAAAGTTTAAGCTGCCTCACTTTGCCCTTTAAGACTTTCTCTTCTAGATGTGTGTTCTGTGCTTCTAGCCTAACTTTGTGCGACTTATAGGCAAGTGTGAGCAGCTACGATCTAGAATCAGTTTGTTTTTGTGCTAATATATTTTACGTTTTTTTTTATTTCCTTAATATTGTGCGGAAAAAGTTTTACGATCTTTTGAGTGAATCCGTGAAAAGTATGAAGGATACCAATTTTTGCTTAACAAGTGAGAGATACAATTCTCTGTTGAATGAAGTGAAAGCTAAAGTGTTAAAATAAAACAAACAGTTTACTGTAGGAAATTGAAACACTATGATATTCTCAACATAGGAGGCGATGAGAAACTATCTGCAGAAAAAAAAAAAAAGAAATCCTGTACTATGTTACTTTTGACGAACTGTTCAACATGATACACGAAGCTCACATCGCTATTGGCCATGGTGGAAGAATCTACATGATGAAGGAAATGAATCATAAGTACAAGAACGTGACTGTAGAGTAGATCGTCACATATTTGAGACTTTGTGAACCATGCTAGAAAAAAAAAAAAGGAATTATAGTTAAACAATGAAATGAATTCTCGATGTCAAGTCAACCTGATTGATATGCAATCCAATCCAGATCATGATATGAAATTTATTTTAGTATATCAAGATCATCTTACAAAATTCATCCTTCTCCTATCCCTACATAGTAAAAGAGCTGATGACATTGCATATCATCTTCTGGACATATTTACAACTTTTGGGGCACCAAACATTCTTCACTCAATGGGAGAGAATTTTGCAACCAAATCATAAAGAGTTTATGTAAAATGTGGAATGATATAAAAATAGTCCATGGTAAACCAAGACACTGTGAATCGTAAGGTTCAGTTGAGCGGCTGAATCAAGATATTGAGAACATGTTGGCAATATGGATGGAAACCATCAACCCAACAAAGTGGTCGAAGGATTACAATTTGTACAAGCAATGAAAAACAGAGAATATCATGAGGGGATCAAATGTTCACCTTACGAAGCTATGTTTGGTGTTTCTATGAAGTTGGGAATTGCAAGCTCTGTTGTTCCATGGAATTTAACTAGCAACATAAACACTGAGGAGGACCTAGAAAAAGTTATAAATATTAATAATGAATGCATGAGTGATCTAGATGATGATCAAGAAAGTGACTATGCACCAACTTTTAATTTGGAATTGCAAGGTAATGATAATACAAATGAAACAGAAACCTATGTAACGATAAAAGTGGAGACCAAAGTTCAAAATGAAAAAACAGACCCAGAAGCATTCTCTAAAACCCCTAACATGACAACTGCGACTATCAGAATAGTTCAAAAAGTGAAAATGTTTTGAGAGTCTGCCAGAGAGGGACTTAAGAAACAGGCAAAGAGAATGAAAGCAACTTCCTCTAAAAAGTTCCAAAAACCTACTCTCGGACAAAATGTTAGAATAAAAATACCAGATATTGATAGAGCGAAGGTGGATCAAAAATCAATAATAGCCTTTATCACAGACATTAAAGACAAAGAATTTATGAGCTTGAATACACTAAAAGTGTTGTAAACAAGAAACCAATTTACCTTGTACAAAGAAATTTTTTTAAGCATTGAAGAAGTCGGAAAGGAAGAAGTGAAGTGGTAAAAAAGCTTTCTTTAGTTGGTGCAAATTTAGTTGGATTCAAAAAATTTAACTGTTCAAAGTGTACCACGAAGATGTATTTATGCAAATCAGCCAATCCTTTATAAGTCCAATCTCACAGCAGACAACCTTGCTGTAACAAATAAGTTTAATTGTAATTTGATAATGTTGAAGGAAATTGTGATTAATAATTTACATTTTATTTCATGAACATTTTCTTATAATACATTAATTAAATATAGTAAAATAATAAAGAAGTTATGTTTCATGTCATTCTGGACTTAATGCTTCAAATTTAAATTGACAAACAAATTATTATAATGTATTAGTTTAATAAAAAGGGTTCTGGAAGCCCGAAATTACTGAGTTAAAGAGAACTGCTGAAGACAGAAGAACATGGTTGCAGCAACAAGGCGATGCCTTTAATACCTGACTGACTGACTAGTTTAAAAGTGAAAAATATAAAGATTTTATCTCATAATAAAATCCTGCATTAATTTCCTATTCATTTACAGTTTGTAAATAAATAATGATAATTAAAAATATGGACCCAGTACAACAGATATTATATATAAATTGAGTTTCTTAAAATTATGCAAGATAAATGACTGTTAGAATATTTTAAAACTTGCATATTTAAAGAAAAATTAAAAATTAAACAAAATAATACACATACACATGCATTCACTTAAAAAGCACAATCACAGTCAAACACAACAGTTTTTTATCAATCGGTGTTGGTAAATGCTTGCATTTATCGAAATGGTTTGGTAAAAGCCTGAAATAGAAACATTTACAAGCATTTTCCAGACTTTTACCACCTCATTATGGTAAATGCTAGGATTTACCAATTTTTGCACTTTTACAGTAACATATGCATAATACATGTAGAAATACAGATTAATCATAAGGCAAATCCAAATTATACTTTTTACTTATTACAAAGAGAGGACACGGCAATTATTTTAATATTTCTGTGAATTGTTGTTTATAATTATTCCTTTAAGACAGTTTTTGAAGCCATTATTACACACAGGTTTTAGATATTTTTGAACAGAATCATTGCTGTTTATCTTGAAAAGATCTACATTTACATTTTTTCAGTTATTACAATACGATCACATCAAATCACCCAGTTGAAAAAAAAAAAAGTTCACCACCCCATCACAGATTCTTACAATTTTTTTTTACTGAAAGAGGAGTTGTAAAAAATTACTCTGGTGAAATATGTCCACAGTCGGACAGTTAGTTTCGGAGAAATTAATTTTTGAAATTTGCAGCTTTTTAGCATGCCGCAACTTATTTGGGTTTTTTTTTCTTAATAGCTACTATAAATAATACTCAACCAAACTTCACAAAAACTGGTACCGAAATGTAACTTTTCTTGCTGAATCCGAAAACACCAACAGAAATGCACTATTGCAGTAGTTTTTGGTGCACAGTTAAGCTGTAAGCCTTTAAGAAAGAATTAAAATGGGCATGTGGGATTAACTTTAGGCATTTGATTTTTATTTTTCATAAGATCGATAAAGGGTTGCCTTACTTCCACAAAAATTTCAATCTGGCCTTCAACTCCCATAACAGAGAAAAAAATTCCTGAAGTTGAACGTTAATGCAGTGTGCGTTAGTTATGTTAATTACAATTAAAATTTCAACAAGTTCAAAATAACTCTGTGGACCTAGATCATCGAAAGAAAATAGCAGGCAGGCAATCCATCTTGTGTATGTACATATATACATGTTCTTACAGCACACTTTTTGTTTTGAATTTGCTGTAGGAGTCAGTAACGACCTTTAAAGTGTAACAATCTAACTTATACTGCCTTCCACTGCTTCCTTGTGCTAAAGGGGCTTGAATTATATAAAGGATATCAACAAATGGAATAAAGCACTGATCTTCTCGTCGTCGTCCATGACAGCATATTTGTTGACTGATGATGCTTCATAAAGTTAACTGATACATCTCCTTCTCCGATACACGACTTCCCTCCATTATGCAACCAATGAACCAGATTTTATCATACACAGCAGCGATGTATACATCTGGCTGCAACTCTTGAAAGTTAATATCATTTGTTGAAGTTGCACCGGTGACACTAACTTTTCTGCACAACATTTCACCATCTGACAACAGATGATAAATGGCTATTTCTTCATTGCCAATAGGTATTAACCTATGATGGCTGCAAGTCCCTTGGATGGATTTTGCACTTTCTAAGAAGTTTTGCAGGTTGCTGCGTTTCAGTTTGAGAAACAAAAAACACCTGAAACAAATTGTTTGATGCCTTCATGGCATCTTGGCATAAAAAGGAATAATTTTCCGGAAAGTAAAGCAACACAATAGCTTGTGTCTGAGGTTGGATGGTTTCCTTTAAATTTCTTAAGTATGCCAACTGGGCTTTGGCAGTGTAGTGACGAGTTGTTGCATTATCAACAGGCTTGCAGATCATTTTGCAGAAGTCCTCCACAGATGTCATCATAGAAAGCAATTTAGCTTGGCCATTGTGGAGTCACAGCTTATACACAATTGTGTCTTCAGGGTCCATTGCATTTTCTACAAAAATATCGTCTACTTTTTTTTTTCTAAGGCCTTCAGACCTGTACATTTGTCACAATGATGAAGCATACATTCTGGCAATTCCAATGAGCACACAAGATGTTGGAAGAGACTTTTGCATTCTGTCTTCATAGGCAGAGCAGCTGCCAATAGTTTTAGATCTTGGTGTGTTTCGCATACATGCACAGTTTGCATTCCTCTTGTTGCGACACTAATACACCAAGATGGTCTTAATGAACTGAATTTTGAAATACCAATCTTCAACTGGAACTTTGCCTTCAATGCCAAATAAAGTTCTTATAGGTTTACAAGTAGAAGCCGTTTCTGTTTGTGAATTCTTTTACCACCTTCAATTTTTACTGACAAGAATTTTTTTTTCATGAGCACATTCTTGACAATTTGTCATCCTCATAAAATTTTTACTTTTTGAACTACTTCGTTGGGAAGTGGTTTTCCACACTTTTTCATGGGTTCTGCCAATATTCCCTAAACCAACTCCTTCATTAGCTTAACTTTCTGTTTAAGATTGACTATCCATAAAGCAATATTTTTGACAGTGGGGAGTAAATACTTCCTTAGAAAGCATTTCTGTAGGAAACCCCCATCAAATATATTAAGAAATCTAATTACACGCATAAATATAAATTTAGAAGTACTTGAAGTGAAATATTTCCGACTTGCTTGGGCAATCGGCCATTACCAATTTGTCATGTGATTCCTCAACTACAGGAATTGTTTTCTCTGTTATGGAGTCGAAGGCCAGAACAAATTTTTTTGTAGAAGTAGGGCAACTCTTTACTGATCATGTGAAAAAAATTCAAATCCCTAAAGTTAATCCCATGTGCCTATTTTAATTCTTCTTAAAGGCTTACAGCTTAACTGTGCAGCAAAAACTACTGCAAATAGAGCATTTTCGTTGTTGTTTTGGATTCAGCCCGAGCAGTTACCTTTATATACCAATTTTTGTGAAGTTTGTTTGAATATTTTAGTAGCTATTAAGAAGAAAAAAAAACAAATAATAAGCCAAGGCATGCTAAAAAGCCATAAATTTCAAAAATTCATTTCTTGGGAACTAACTGTCCAACAGCGGGCATATTTCACTGGAGTTATTTTTTCAAACCCCCGTTTCAGTAAAAAAAAAAAAAAGTAAAAATCTGTGATGGGGTGCTGAACTCCATTGGGTGACCTGACATGGAATGACCCAATAATTAATGGATAAATTCTCTTAATTCCTCAATAATGTTTCCTTTAATTGTGATTAGTGAATTGCATATAGCTAATAATAAGTTTTTGAAGAAGATTATTTCAAATTGATATTTAGTATGAATTAAATTATTTTTATAGATAATATTTAAAGTACAGATGTAAGAAGCTCTAAAATATATATAAGGGTTTGGAGTGCAACCTTCCACTGATTTTGAGATCTTTGATGTTGTTTTGATTGTATTTCCTACTAAGGAGAGGGCACACCCTGTCTATAGCCAAAATCAATGCAATTTTATGAGATGAAAGTACACACGGAGGATGTGAAGAAAACTGGAGGGGCTTTCAGCCACCCATGGAACTTAACTTACTGGGAAAGGGGTGAGTGGGATAGTATTAATCATGATGTCATTCCAATTGTTTTTGTTCTCAGAATTAAAAGATATTTCATAATGAAGGGGTAACTTTACTCATGGCAATACATTTCATGTCTAATACTTGTTATAGTGGAATAACCATGGAATGAAATCAAAACATTAATTTTGAAGAAAGAGGAAAGATAGCTTGGCATCTCTGCCTAAAGGAAAACTTTGCTTCAACAAACATGACAACAATGCTAAGGACAGTAGAAAAGTACACTTAGATAGTAGAAGGGATTAATATTAAAGAAGGCAGAAAACTCTAAATGGTCTAAGATGATGATAAGAAGAAACAGTACTATCCTAGAATTTGCATATGTTACAAAATAAGTTGAATTCCAAGAGGAAGGGTGGACAATGCTTACAATGAAAGCAATGCCCCTTACAATGATTCTATTTAAGCATTAACAAGGGATGTACTTATGTTTGAACTATCAGAACTTGATGAAAACTTACATAGAATTCACATGAGATCAATGAAAACTGGTGCTGAAAATCTCTTTTATACAAAATCAATGGATTAACCACCAGTGCAATCTGACAGAGTACAGGTCCGTTATTCATTTTGTAACTGGTTGATTGGTTGTTGTGAATTGTATTCAATACTTATCCATTTGGTTGTGTGGTTTTGGAAGACTGTTTTGGTTTATCTGTGATCAGTACAAGCATTTATGTTCTCAAGTTAAAGAAAAGAAATCAAAATGGAAAATGACAAAGCCAGTCAACGCTTGGAAGATTTTGAAGATTATGGAGGTTATATTACAATATAAATGGATCAAGAAAGATATAACTGGTTATGATGACCAATAATCTTCCAACTTTTGTTGAATTAAAGTGCAAAAGAATGAAGGAGAATCGGAGGTGACAATTATTGAAACTCTGGAAAGAAATATTAAAGAGGAAGCCATTCCGGCATGGCCGAGCGGTCTTCTGGTATTGGCCTGGCTGTTTCTTTCTTCTGTGTTTCGTCCATTTCTCCCTGGGACTTACTATCTCAGGGTTATCCTGGACGGGATGTGAATCTTGTCCCCCATTCTTGAATATCACTGGCTTCGCTCTACGTTGTCAGGTTGAGCTAGTTCTGTGGTCCCTAGTTGACCAAATTCGATAAAGGAAGGAAAAAGAAGAAATCTGAATGAATTTATTAAGAGTCATAGTGAAAATGACATTCCAAAGAGGTAGGGAATGAGTAGCCTTAGCATGGATGAAACATATCCATAAAAAAAATTGAGACGAAACTGACAACATTCAATCACCACGGTAATACTAGAGAATAACTTTAATGAAAGGGGATTTTATTCCTATGATGAGATGATTTAAGTAATCAAATATATGAATTTGAAATGGAACTTTAAAGCAATATTAGAATGAAATAAATAAATAAATAGCAATGCAACCATTCAGCATTTTCTCCCTACTAAGGAACTGCAAATAGTTTCAGAAAATTCAATGAGATGTAGCAGTAAGGTAAAACTCTTAAATATGAGATGATATAAATCAGTACATTATTTTTTGAATTACTGAAGATCATCATATTCTGGTCCTAAATTAAAAGTGGCTCATAAGATAGGTAGACTGCAGTCTAGAGGAGCAGGGTTCAATCCCAGACCAGGCAGAGGTCAGGGGGTTTTCCATACTTAATTCTTCTCCCGACAGGTCCTAGAGTCCTCCCCAACGTTCTGAAGAATGAGTATTGGATTTCTTTCCCGTAGGTTAAAGGTGGATAGTAGTCATGGTGACCACCCAAACTCAACTTAGTCTCATTGATCAGGAAACGCTGGAAGCCTCACCTCCCTGTGACCCCAAGGCCCATACAGGCCTGTAACAGGAATACTTTTAACTCATAAGATAGGTTTATATATATGAAAACGAATAAAATGTAACAATAATTCTAAACTTTTGAAATATGAAATTTCATCTAAATTAGTATATTCTTTTGAGTTACTTCTTATGGCCTTATTATGAAATGCCCATAAACAGGGCTGGACAATAACATTTAATTCTGAAACAAAGTTTGATGCAGATTAAAGAAGAAAATGCACTGATGAAGTTATTTATATTTCAGTATTTTGATCCTTAACTGCATTAACCTGCTCAAGGCACAGTTTCACTGACTTGCTGCGCAGCAGATAAGTGCCACCTGTGGAGGGGAGGGGTGTTTGGCCGGCAGCAGATAGGATTCCGTTCAACTGATGCAGCCGTTTACCGCGGGATATTTTCTCCCTATTCTATTGCAATATAATATATATTGGGTCAAGGAAAAAGTTTGTGGCGTTTATTTAGTAAAATTCAACTAGTTTTCTTATAGGGTGAAAATGAATTTATTTAAACCAAATATGCTCCATTATTATCGACAATGTTTCGCCATTTTTCGGTAGAGCCACGATGCCATCGATGAAGAACTTCTGTGGTTTCCAGTTGAAAAACTGAATCAAGTGGTTTTCACAGGCTTCTTTTGAAAGCAGCTTTTTTCCATTGAGAGAGTTCTGCAGAGATCGGAACAAGTGATAGCCAGAGGGTGCTATGTCTGGACTATACGGTGGATGCATCAAAACTTCCCAACCAAGCTCTCGCAATTTTTGACGGGTCATCAAAGAAGTGTGTGGTCGGGCGTTGTCATGATGGAAGACAACACCTTTCCTGTTATTCAATTCGGGCCTTTTTCTTTCAATTGCCTGGCATAATCTCTCTAGTTGTGCACAGTAGAGTTGAGAATCAATCGTCTGACCAACTGGAAGTAGCTCATGGTGGACGATTCCCTTCCAATCCCACCATACACACAGCATCACCTTTTTCGGCGTCAATCCTTGCTTCGCGAATGCTTGTGACGGCTCACCATCCCTTGTCCACGATCTTTTACTTTTCCGATTGTCGTATGTGATCCATTTTTCATCACCGGTTATGACACGTTTCAGAAATGGTTCAATTTCATTGTGTTTCAGCAGCGCATCGCAGATGTTAATTTGGTCTATCATGTTTTTCTCATTCAACTCATGTGGAACCCAGACATCGAGCTTCTTTTTGTAGCCAGCTTTGTGTAAATGGTTCAAAACAGTTTTGTGGTCAATGCCTAGCTCCATACCAAAATCGACACTGCTGGACTTTTTCAAGAATTTCATCAGCTTTTTCAGTGAGTGGATGACCAGACAGTGCAGCATCTTTCACATCAAAATTAGCAGAACGAAAGCGAGCAAACCATTTCCACGCAGCAGATTTTGATAAAGCACCTTTCACTGTACACAGCACAAATTTTTTCACAAGCCTGCGCGGCGTTCTTCCCTTTGTCGTAATAAAATTGCAAAATACAGTAAAACCTCGTTAAGTCGTCACTCAAGGGACCAAACATTTTTGACGACTTAAGCGGAGTGGGAATTTTTGAAAAAACAAAACAAAAAAACAACCGAAATACAGTAATTTCATGAATTGCAGTAGGATTCTGTGAGAAAAACAAAATTTTCAAAAATCAAAAAAATAAAGATTTTTATAGTTATCACATTTTAATTGTTTTAAAAGAAAGGCAATGTCTGTCTTTGAAACGTTCCAGCCAACTATTGCTGCCGCCGAAATCTTCAATGTTCAACTCCTTAGCAATTTCCATGCCTTTTTCTTTGAGAATCACGGCAGAAATCGGCACATTTTGTGATCTGACATGTTTTACACAATGAACTAAAACCTCCTCGATCTCGTCAAACTTCGGTTTCCTCATTCTCTTTCTTTTGTTTTTGCAGTCAGCTTCTTCAATTACTTGTTTCGATAAAAGACTATTGTTTAATGTAGTCCTGTGAATATGGTGTTCTTTAGCAAAACCTGCTTTCGAAACATTTGGTTTTTCAAAAAGTGCAATTAAGTCTTTTTTTTCTTTAAAAGATAACGAGGTAAGTTTTCGTTTCACTGGCATGTTAAAAACATAATCGAACCACGAAATTGCAAGAGAAAAAATAGCCCTTATAGTGGGGTTTACTCACTATGAAATGAAGTCACACTCAAGAGCGGTCAAGAAAAACATCTATACTCGACAGTCGCAGCGATAAGTGTGCTTTGTATGATTAGCAGCGAGATTCCATGAACTCAAATCCTCCGAAGGGGTAGGAAAGAAATGAAGTGACAGGCTTGATCGAAAATTCCCCGTAAAGGCTGACTTTCGTAAAGTGAAGGGGCGGGGCTGAAAAGACAACACGATGGCATGCAAAATGGAGAAGAAAGATGCTTTTGGCCATTTTAGGGGGTGACGAGTTATCCGGAGTAGAATTAAATTTGGTGACGGGTAAAGGAGGGTTATTTTACATTATTGTGTATGAGACCTTGTCGGAACCAAAGGAAAACGACGACTTAAACGGGTGATGATTTAACGAGGTTTTACTGTATAGCGAAATTTTTCATTACTTTTCTCCATTTTCAAACGCATACAACTTTCCAACCACTGCAACAATTTCAATGTTTATACACTCAAATTAACACTCGAAGTATCACCTTTCGAACGAGCATTTAGTGGTATCACTGCGATCTGTGTTTCCGGCGTTATTTGCAATTAACGCCATCTATTGGGAAAAATGCCACGAACTTTTTCCCTGACCCAATAAATATATATATTAAAAAAAAAAAAAAAACACCTCATCAGATCTAGATAATTACACAAAATTCTTAAATATGAAGTTTGGAGTATATTGTTTAATTATTTCTCAAGTTATCATGCCCACAAGGTTCTCAATAACAGAGCCCCCCTCCCCACCTTCGCACGCACAAAAAAACAATCTACATTTGTTCTAGGAAGCAACTAACATGAATTTCCATTAAATCAGGGCATGGACATTTAGTATGATTAATGTCCTGTTTTACTTAGAAGTTTTAAAACTAAAATGATTTGTAGAGAATAAACAATAAACATGCACAAATTACGCAAGAAGAAAGGATTGAGCTCACCGGGAAGAGACTGGGACGGACCGTTTCGCCCTTTTTAGGACTCATCAGCCAGCCAAACTCCAACGATGACAGGCTCAGAAGGTGCGAGAGGTTATGATCCCAGGTCTCGCTCCCAAGAGCAAAATGCCTCAACCAAAAATTAACAAAATTAAAAATACAACAGTTCCTTGGCCTGCAACTCGCAAAGCACAAAAGGAATTTAATAAAGGCATTAAAAAAGAACTAAGCCGTATGTTCGAAATGCTAAAATGATTTGATATAGAAAAGGGAAAAAAATGTATTTGCATACCACTTGCATAATTACTACACTTTCTTATTACTATCATATGGAGAAAGTAAAAAGTCAAGGAAAACCTTCAAAGAAGGTAATGAAAGTAATAGCAACAAAGCAATACATTAATAGCAAAATCTGACGAGTCGGAGAGAATAGATCAATAGTTCTTGGTTCGCCATTGGCATCTGCGGTTTTCGGTTATGGAGGCTTCCAACAAGAACTTCAAATCCATAAATAATTTTGAAACAACTATAAAACATATCACAAAATTTGTGGCCAGAAAACACACACACACACACACACACAGAAAATGACAAAATATTTCTTTTTTTCAAATTTGTTCTAAATGAAAATCTTGAGAGAGAAAATCCATTTTACTTTGCGAATCAAGTAGATCAGAATGTAAAAACAGAGAGTGTTTTAAAGAAGGCACTATCACTGAAGATCATCCTAGTGAAGACAATGAAATGTAATCAATATCATATACTTTTTTCAGGCAATACAAAATCTTATAAAAGACAAAGTGTCAGCTTTATCAGATATGATCAATAAGCCTCAAACAAAATTAAGTGATAATTCAAAATACCTTCAGTCATTTATAACAACTGCTGTTTCTAAACTAGTGCTCAAATATGCATTACAGAAGGTTGGTTATGAAATGGATCATGATTTAAAACTCTAATAATGTTATTGAAGTATTATTTGACATTGAATTGTGAAAATGTGGGCATTAAGTTGAAGAAGACAAATGCAGTTATTTGGCAAATATTTTACTTTGAGTATTTTATTAACAATCCACACTCTCATAGTTATAAGCAAAGCTATTTCTGGAAACTATTTTTTTCCATATCTACTTTTCTGTTGTCACGGTTTTCGTAGGTTAAGTTGTAAATTAGGCTGAAACCCGAGACTTCTTTTAAGATAATAAGATTACAGGTAAATATCAAGATAGCAAGTTAGGGTCCCTCTAAATTAAATGCGAACCTATACGCTTTTGATAGCTGGACCCTCAGAGTTATATCTTAGCGCAGGTAGGTCAATAGATAGGGACAGGTAAGAAATTTTAATCGGAAAAATGACTCCACACTAATTAACCTTTTTTTTTATAAGGTATATATATATATTTCTTAAAGAAAGAGACAATAAGTTTACATGGAATAAAAAAATAATAAAAGTAATAAATCAAAATAGTTCGTAACCGGTTATCGAGTCCGAGAGAATTCTTAATAAGTGTCTTTTGTGTGCATAACGAGGTACGCTGGTTTCCCCATATGATGCTAGCATGTATGGAAGATAATGTAGGCCTACTTACAGTTTTGTCCGGACATTCGCATAATATGGTGGGATGTTAAACCTGTACAGGTCGATGCACTGCGCACTTATATAGATTTCTTTATCCTATTCTCGTCACCAGGCTCTTGACGGTGAATTCTGCCTCGACGCCCGTTCTCTGTCTGTCGCCTTCCCTCGGCCGGCGTGCCTCCGGGAACCCTGAATGGGAGCTGTGTTGGGCATTCGAGCCGTCGATGGCGGGTCGTCCCCCGAAATTCGCACCATTTCATGCAGCTGACTTTATAGTTCTCTGAAACACCAGTGAAATGCTGCTCCATTATGTTTTGTTCGAATAATATCATCCTCGAACTTGTTACTTATGATGCACTTTCAGAGTTTTTCTTTTTCCAGTCCTCTCTCTATCTGTACCCATCAGTATATTATTGTTGGGGTTTTATAGGGATGAAGGAAAAACAATCTGAGAGAAAAAGGAAGTCCATCATCCAGTGTTTAAACAAAATGTCAGCTGGTGATGTAGAGGGCAGGTGAAGGTTCAAGTCATCCTTTAAGTTACCAGAGCAGATGCAGCCCTTTGATCCAAGGTCGCTCGGTTCTTCATGTTTAGAGAGGTTGACACTTGATCCCTCGTTTCGAGGTAGATGGGGGGGGGGGGGAGATCGAAGGGTTGCCACGCTGGCTGCAAATTGTTTACTTTTTGGGGGCCGATGAGGGATAGCTGGTCTGGGACAGGGGAATTTATCTTAAAAGAATTCTCTCGTCGATTCGAAGTTGGAGAAAACACAAAATAAAGAAATTCAATAAATTACAATGAAGAGAATAATATTAATAGAAATTCACAGGATAAAAGGGGGGTGGGGCGAATATAAGAATAAAGATCATAAAATAAGGGATAATAGTGGCATGGTTAATTATATACGAAATGAAAATATACCTTGACATTGTGTATTAAATTATTTGTCTCTTTCATTCTTATATTCTAATATTTGTATACAATATTACGAATCCCCATTCTCTGTAACCTCATTCAACTAAAAACAACATCACTGACCTCTGCTTCAGAAGGTATTGCTTTTGGTCGACCATGTGATTTCCATGAAAGATTCCTTCACCATCATTCCCAGAGACCTCGAATGGGATGGAATTTAAATTTTCAAGTTAGGAGTGTTAAAATCCATATAAATCCCTTTCCAGAGAAATGTCTTGCTCCAAAATCCACTATTCATTATTGTTTGATTTGGCAAGCATCTAATTTTTAACAGCATAATTTAATAACAAGAACTTTTCATTAAAAACTAACTGTTAGCTGTATTTAAGACTTGATGGTGAAATCATTGCTCATAGTTCACTTCCTTATCGAACTGTTCAATTGGTTAAATGAAACTGGTAGGCCCTTTCATCATATTAACCATACTTTCTCACTCTTTCTCTCCATTCATCGTTACTTCTGTGGGTTATTACAATAGACTGCTGGTCGCAGTGCTTGGCTTCCCTGCCACCTACATTCATAAACATAAATATAACCAAAATTGTTGAAATTGACTTAATTCATAAGATTTGATTTGAACAACTAAAACAGAAACTGAAGGAACTAGAAACTTGAAACAAAAATAAGTACAAAATTGTGAAGAGTAGCAAGAGCCCAACATATTTTACCTTTTGATGGTTGCATTAATATTTTAAAAGGACTGTTTAAACTTAACAACTGGGTATTTTACTTTTAAGCCAATATGTGATGGAATCTTATCTATAATATGGAAGTTTGTTCACCAAATGGCCGTAATCATTACTATTCACTAAAACAAATAAAAAATAAATAAATAAAAATCATCCAAAAGCATCCATTGTTAGATATAATTATGTAATCAAATAATTAATGGTTAACTGTAAATGCTCTTAAAACGTGATTTAAAGCAGGAGTTTTGGCGATTTAGAAATCAGCATACTTAATTTCTATAGAATGCAAAAAAGATGATTTACTAACTTTACTAAATAGGGATAACTTAAAATTACTGTTATGGCGAAATTAAAAATACATAATATTATGCATATGTTAAAATTAGAAAATGATTATATCTATGTAAAACTTCAATCACACACAAATTGTAAGATTAGGCATGTTCATGACTCGATTTTAAAATTAAGCCTTTAGTACAATTTGCTCTGTCTAATTTTGAAGTAAAAGTCATGAAAAATATTAAGGAACTTCCATCAGTATACAATTCACTTCCTCTGTAAAGGCATTGATATTTCAAAAAAAAAAAAAAAATTAAAAAAAAGCACAATTAAAATAACAAAATTCCTTATTTTAATAACTATTTTCGAAGTTCTTTAACTTAAATTCCGATATACATTTAGAGTGCATAACTAATTAAAAGCTGGATTTTTTTTTAATTTTCAATATTTCCATGATGAAATTATTTGAAAATAATTTCAACAGGTGAATCTGTCATGGCACCGTTATATTATAAAAACATTGATTGGAATTCTATCTTCAATGAATTCTGAAACATAATATTTATTTGATCTAGAAATATCAAAATTTACCCAAGAAAACTTTCTGGAAACCATTCCATTTAGTTAGAGTAACCCCAAAACAATTCAACGGCAAATAGAAAATGGCACTAAGTACGAAATTTTATGGACGATCTGGAACACTGGATGAATTCTGATAAATCATGATCAGTAATAACAACCTTCTAATCGATTAAAGTTTACAACTTTCCAAGTTTTTTTAGGCAAACAGATAACCTAATATTATAATATTGCCTAAAAAATGATTAAAATATGTTCAAAATAAATATTCTGTATAATGTCAACGGCCACATAAAAAGAAAATGGCTATTACTTAATTTAAAAGAATTAACTGTTCATAATTCTATCAGCGAAATTTAGGGTTAATAGTATTCTAATTCAACATTAAAGAAAAACCGACAGTCAATTCTTCCCGCATGCAAAAGAATTAAAAACTTTTGAAGTTGTGATTTCCCTTTTACCTTAGGTTCGGTTCAGACAGCCTCACTTCCGGTTCTAAAACGAACGTTTTTCCGGTGACGTCACCGAAGTCCAGAGTTTTGCAATAATGGCGTGTTTACCGTTAAGAAATAATCGCCTGTAATTTTAAATATCCCATGAATTTAGAAGATGACGAAATTACTTTAAAATAACAAATAATTGTTGAAAAATGTAATATTTGCAGTCAGCTGTCTTCAATGTTTTCGTTAATTTTTTAATCTTGATATAAAGTGCATTTCAGATATGGCAGATTGCCAATCAGAATGAAAGTTTGTTTATTATTATTAGTAGTTTTATCTTTTTTTTATAAATTAAAAGTAGTTCTTATGGTGGGGGATCAAAGTTCTTTGGTTGCAAATCACATGAGAGTTAAGTGTAATTGAAAGAAGGAAGCTATTCTGATAAAGTTGGAAAGATTATCATTCCTAGGAGATAGTAATTCGAGAAAATGGCCGAGAATCAATTCCGAAGAATTGAAGATACTTTTGAAAAATATATTCCTGAGAACGAACTGGCAGAAGTGAAGCGAATTTTATATGGAAAAGAGTTACGGTAGGACTCTATAAGACTGGATTTAGCAGTATTGCGAATTATTAAATGTTAATCAAGCATAATCGAAACGTTAATTTAAATTTGAGTGGCAATCGATTTTATTTCCTATAAGAAAGGTTTTATAGAATTCATTATCAGTTAATAATGAAAATTAGCAATAATAATTATATTTATACATAAACAAAAACCTGATCATATGGCTACATTAGTTCATTTTTTTTTTTTTAAGAATTAATTCATTCCACAACTGTTCCAAAAAACACCTTTATTGATATTTATTAATAACCTAACCAATGGTTAATTTATAAGGTTATAAATATGGTAGTAGAGTATTTTTTAGTATATGGTGACCTTTAAGTTTACTCCTCTCCAATGCTCAGAAATTCGTCTGAATTCCGTCACATTTATCTCCAAAGACAGTTAATGTAACGGCCTTGTGATTATGGTGGCGTTTATTGCGTCTTTATCAAAACACATTATTATTAATATTACATAATAAGTTACTTTAAGTAAAATTAAAAGAATTACTATATTCAACTTTTATTCATGAATTAGGTGGTGTTTCTGTCATCATAATAGATTCCTGCACTTCATAGGTTTACTTATTTTTTCTTTTTCCTGTAGACTGTAATGCTAGTTTTGGCATTCATATATCGTGCATTCTCTGAACATGTTAATCCTATCTAAGATGCATATTTTTTTTTTTTTTCGTTTTGAGCATAAATACAATAGAAAGTTTTGTATTTAAAAAATAAATATCAGATAGTGCAGGTATAGACATTGAAATTTACTATCAGATCTTGTAAGAAGAAAATGATTAGTCGTAAAATTAAAAATTCCAAATCAGAAGTCAAAATTTATGAAATCAAATTTACAGAATTTATTAAAAAAAAAAAAATTGGTTTTTGACCAAACATAAATACAATGACTATTTGATGATTGATAAAATTTCCTTGCAAGAAATTCTCTTTGGGGTGTGTAGTTTGATTTAAACCCCTTCTTGAATGTATATTGTCAATGCCACAAGGGTATGGTGAATTGATTGTTCTTCCCAAAGCTCTGGGATATTGAGGAGTTAGGAACACGTAAGGCCACTACAGTTTTTCATTTGACCATTTCATTTCATTTTTAATTTGTCTGCTTATAGTTTGGTTCTGAAGGAGGAGTGGGACATGATACTACATAGATCCTTTTTTTTTTTTTTTTTGAGGGACTTCCCCACTTCGGGATAAGAATATGAAGTCCCTTGGAGACAATTTCACTTTCTCTGTCTACTCCCAGTCTAGCAGTGTGCTCACCATTGCTCGGAATGAACAACAAGAGAAACTTATCTGAGAAATTAACAACAGAAGTTGTTAGATTTGCACCCACCTTGATGTAATTGATATATATACATCACCCGAAGAAGGCCCAAGGAACCGGGCCGAAATATCGAGATATTCTCATCCCGGAATGGGGAAATCCCTCAAAAAAAAGGATCTATATAGTTGTCTGCTTAAATAAAAATTTCACTCATAATCAGTAATTATATATCACATTTCAACAAGAAAACAGCCATCTGGAACAAATTAGACAGTTTTATATTGAATTTTCATGTATTTTATTTATTGTATTATATATAATTGTTCTACTGTAAGTTTTTCATTTTTAAGGAAATTTATTAATAACAATTTTGATAAATAAAATTAAAGCTTTTTATAAAATAAATTGCACGAACTATACCAACAACACTAATTTTATTGCTGACAGTATCTACATCCACCACCCATACATTTATAATAACCGTGTTAGCCAATTGTCTCGAAGCAGACTGTTTTATGGGAAAATAAAAGAGTGAACCTTAGCAAGAAAAAAATACATTAAAAAAACTTTTATCCAAAAATCTGGTTTCCGAAATGATTTTTAGCATATGCACAAAAATACACAAGAACATTTTTCCGTTGCTATAATCAATATTTAATAGTATACATAAGCTATTTTGTAACTGTAACTTTATTAATAGTTACTTTGAGATCAGGCAGCCAGCAAATGAGCTTCAAAGCATAGGCAAAAAACTATGATTGATTACTGTTCCAGTACTGTAGAGCCTGTAATTTACAGCGTGGTGCCATATGATATTTATTGTTTATTGTGTCATTTTCACTGTAATTTTTTAATGTAGAATACATGTTTAATATGCTACATTCTGGTTTATCCAAAATGGACTCTGTCCCATCAAATTTGGATAAACAAGTTTTTAGTGTAATAGAAACATAAGGACATAAACAAATTTATTATTTTTTGCAGAGTCCCATGATAACATACGAGAAAATCAGTTTTCTTTTTCAAGTTTTTTTTCTTCTACGCAATGGACCACTTGAGGATAGGCGGGGCTTCGTAGTTCCAAAATATCCCACCACGCTACTGCTTCGCATGTGGGATAAACAAAGCCATGTGCTTCATTTTAACCCTAATAGATATGGAGGCTGAACTAAAAGATTTGATTTGGATGCAACGATTGTAAGCCTTCCAAAATCTTTAGATTGGATATAGAGTTGATTATCGCCTATTGAAGAAGGCGACAGCAATATATTTTCAAAGAAGGATATAATTTAATGGATCACTTGAGGATAGGCGGAGCTTCGTAGTTACAAAATATCCCACCACGCTACTGCTTTGCATGTGGGATAAACAAAGCCACGTGCTTTGTTTTAACCGGTTTAGATACAGAAGAAATATTATATTAAAGAAGGATATTCCAAGCGTTTTTACAGAATTATCACAGTACTGGATCTGCACAGTATTGAACCATCGTCTTGAAATATCAAATATTGATGATTTTTTAAGTAATTCAAACAAAGTTATATGTTTGTTTATCCCATTAGCTCTCGCCGCATGTGGGATACACGTCATACGTGACGTCGATAGGGGCGTAAACCTCAAGTGGTCCATTATGCTAATAACTATGCATTGAGGTGTTCATCAGTTAACTCCCTCACCTTAGTCGTCTTAACCCAACCAAATCATTTAGCTTTAGTTTTCCTGTAGGTTTCTTTACTTCTTTTGATTTAAATATTTGTGTTTTTATTTTTTTTTTCTTACATTCTATACAAAATCCAGACTTTAAATTAGTCTTCCAGCTATTTAAATTCTAACAGAATATTTTTTTCTTAAATCTGCATTTGAAATCTAATCTGCCACCAGCTTACCTACAGATTTTCCAATTGGTAACAGTTTCTAATTCAATCAAAAATGTTGATTTCATTCAAAAATGTCAAATAAACTGAACTTATAAGTTGGCTGTAAATGATCTACGATTTATTATCTAATGTCCCAAGCTTAAACAAAAATAGGTATATAAAAGCTTTCAGATGTATAGTTAAAATATTTAGTAGATGCAATCAATGCTGTAGCTGTTTTTTAAATATAGGCTGTCATTTACCTTGAGAGCACAGAGGTCTAAAATTATATTTGTCGCTGTAATTTATTATGATTACAGTAAGAATTATGGGATTCTAAATTTAACTACACTGCATATTTGATTATATAATATGAATGGCTGCATCAGCGATATTAGCAGACTTTAATGAGCCTTTTATTTTCACAATGAAGCAAAGGATAATTATTGCAAATACATATTCAATAGAACGTAATGAAAATAAAATAAAATAATAGGTGTAATTGGCAGATAAAAGAATTTATGCATATTAGTATTCTCATGAGGGAAATTTGGCAGAGCTAGATGGATATAAGAAAATATAATTTAAAACAAATCATAAAAGAAGTTTTTATTTTGTATGTCTTATAAAATATTTAGTCTCCCAAATGTCATTGAAAGATGACTTGTTCCATAGGAAAATCACTTAGCACAGCAGTTCCCAACCGGTGGGTCGCAGAAGGGTTACAGGTGGGTCACGACTTGATCCTAAAACTATCAGAAACCATCGAATAAACCATCAGAAAAGACCAGAAAAATCGAAAATCGATCATATATAAGGAAGGGATACGATACAAATATGGTTTTATTCTTCTATTCCTATATATGTGGAGGTATTCCGATAAGGAAAGGTGGGTCGCCAGCTGAAAAAGGTTGGGAACCGCTGACTTAGCATATTTTCCAGTCAGTAAGATGATTACAAAATAAATAAAAAAAAAATAATTATTGTACTGGCTGGTATAGTCATTCTTTATTGCTAAGTACAAACACTGTTAAGTCCTGTACCGTTTTGACAAATGGAAATTAATGTAATCCATTAATATATACAGTAGACCCCTCTTAACCGTTCAGCTTGGGACCAGACCCTAGGTCTGTTGGCAAAATGGGCGGTTAAACCGAAAATATATTTAAATAGCTTTTAACTGAATTAAAGTACTTCTACTGTTTAATTATTTGAAAATAAAAGAGACAGATTATATACTTTTACAAAATAAAAATTTATATATTTACAATACATAAAAGTTACAGTATACATTCATATACTTGTTGTCACAAGCACATATCACAGTAAGCAAAAATAAAACTAGATATAAATTTACAAAACAAACACACACATTTACTAAAGTAATAAAAAGAAAACTGTACAGTTAAGGAAAAACAATTAAAGAAATCTGTGATTGTTTTCTGCTTCTTATTTTGCATGGTTTTTGTAAAAGTGAAGTCACATTGCAGCAGATGAGCGGTCAGTTAAGAGGGAGTCTACTGTATATAAATTTGAAAGCCTATTTATTTTTTTTCTTTGGAGGATGTAGACTTTTATATAGAGACTAAAGCATAATGTAACACGATGTCAGTCATTTTTGCTTGATATTGATACTTTGTCCTTAAATCATGCAGTTAAACTTGAATTTTCATCATTTTTAAAATTTTTTTCACTACCTTGACAGTAGTTTTGGACAACTCTCCATAAAAATGTGGTATAGCTACTGTAAGTATTCCATTTTCCTTCCGCAATACCTGCGAAATATTGCAAATGAAGAAGAAAAGAAAATGTGTTGTGTTTCATTAATGCTTATTATATATATATTGGAGTATTAATAATATCTGGGACTGTCAAAACCATATAGTCAAGACACATTAAATTCATTAATTTACTTCCTAGGCTATCAGAGTGAATTTGAAACTGAATTTTGATATATTGACAGTTTAAAGTAAAAGATGATAAACTTTGATAAATCATATATTAGCCTCATATACTGTGAACTGTTAATAACTGCTTCTTCATTACCTTACTAATAGAATGCTAGAAAGTAACACAAAGGAAGTTTATTATAACATTAACAAAGGAAGTTAATGAAACACAAACTGCTTGGATAAATATATTGGTGGTGAACTGGCTGTCCATTCTGATATCTGGTGTACCCCAATAAGTATTTGGATGTTAATGGGTACCCACCAACAGGATCCAAGTACCTGCTGTTGGGTATTTGCCCTTGTTTTGCAAATAAGGGGGAAAAAAAATAAATTAAAACTTAATAATTTCTTTTTTTTTTTTTACTTGAAGCTCATTAATGAGTTTGGAGGAGAAAGGAGGAAGCATTAGTAAAATGTATTATGGCCATTTATCATTCCGTATTTGTCCTCACAGTGCCTTGTAATTCTATAGCATCCTCTGAATTCTACTGATATGGGTTCCTTTGTAATTTCCAATCCCATCACTCCTTTCAATTTTGAATTTGCCCTCTACTCAAGAGCAGCAAAAGCTCAGTTAACAAGGCATTTGAGAAAGATTTTCAATTGGAACATATTTGTAAAGATCACAAATGTTTCATATCTATTAATATGAGACTTTAAGAATTACAGTGGATAGTTATTATATGCTCTTCCTCTTCAACCAAAACCATAGAAATTGGTTAAAGGCTTTAATGAGATGTTTAAAATTTCTGAGATTTCAACTCAGAAATCTCTCACAGTTTTCATAATTTCTGCAAGCAAATAGGAAAATGCTACTTACAAAAAAAAAAAAAAAATTAGATTTAATATTTTATTTTGCATTTTAAAAGTGCAGTAGCAAAAGTGAAGAAGGACAATGTTTATACATAAATTTTTACATTCTGAAAATCTTTACTCATAACTCAAATATAATGCATTTAGAAAACAGTAAACACTTTAAACAATTATAAAATAATATTGAAAATAGAATACAACTAAAAAGAAAATCGTTCAAATCCAATTGAAAGCATTAAAGATTTCACAATGATCTTACTATTAATTAAAATTTATTAGTATTTTCATTTTGACAAAATTGAATGTGTGCGCTAATACTCCAAATGTTATATCAAAATAGTACAGTTGAGCATACCTAATCCGGAATTGTGAGATCTGTAATATTCAGAAATTTGGTAGGTTTCAAGATGATGTCCTGCCTATGTGGAGAATGCTTATGTACACATTCATTCTCCTTGTGCTGAGGGATACATTGGTCACCTAAGAAACATTAGAAAGATAAACTGATGTTAATTGCTTGGAATCAGTAGACTGAGGGTTTTCCATCAACTAGGAATCCAGGATATTTTTTTTTGCTAAAGCCAAACCTTTAATGTTTTGTGTCCTATGCAGACCATTAAGCACTGATCGATAATTGCATGATTACATTTCTCTAATTGGTTTTTGGAATATAGTTAGAGTAGGGTAGATCAGGGGTTCTCAACCTTTTTCAATCCACGTACCCCTTTTTGTGTATCATTAACTATGCATACCCCCCAACAAAAACACTTAAGTTTTATTAAAATGTGTTATATTAGTTCAAGTTTAACTGTTAAAAGTTTAATTACGAATAGGTAATTTAAATTAAAAACAAATTTTATTTTAATGGACATTTTATTACAAAGTTTTTATTAATGAGACATAAAATCAAAAAAGTCTCAGAAAATAATTAGTGGAAATACTTTTTGGTAGTTAACCGCGTACCCCTTATAGATTTTCGCGTACCACCGGTTGAGTACCGATGGGGTAGATAATAAGCAGGGATCATAAACTATATAATACACTGCTGTGGTTGGCTAATGATGACTGCAATTGCCTCCATCAAGAACGAATCCAGGGGAGGCTTCAAGTAATTCTGTCAACCTCCTCCTATGTTCCTTCTGAAGAGGATAAATAAAAAAACTTATAATCTTGGTTTGTTTCATTTGTAGTCATGTTTTATTTTGTTAAATAGAAAATAACTTTTATGATAGTAAATATTTTTCATTTCTGTGCAACACCACCAAGCCATATTCTAAAGCCCGAAATATTCTTGGTCCTAAGCATTCTGATTAGGGATGCTCATCTGTACTTAAATTCATGTACTTTGGAAGGGTTTCAAATTTCTTCTTAAAAGCAATTTACTTATTCACATTTCAGAGGCTTGCCCGATATCAAATGAAAGACAAACTCGCCAAGTTGTTTTTGTTTTTTTTTTCCAGCACAGTGCTGCATCGTAGCACCGCTGGCTGCCAATTGGGCACAGATGCTACTAAAATGGCAAGTTTTGCAATGTGAGAAAGCATTTTGCATCTTGAAATACGCAAAAACAAGTTCAGTGAAGATTTAGAAATGAGTTCAGAAAGGAGGCACTGGTGTGCAGCAGCATAAGTGTTTGTAAAAAGTGTTTGTTCCCCCACTTCCTTCTGACCTCACCAAACAGACATCATATCACCAATGTAATTGCAACCATCAATATATTTGCACCTCGTATGGTCAGAAATGGATTACCTCCTGGTTGTCTGCTGCGTCACACAAGGTGACACGCAAAACATTTATGAAAAAAAAACAACTTAGTAATTTTGTCTTTCATTTGATATTTCGGGGGCAAACATCCCTTTTTACAAGTTTTATGAAACAAAGATTGTAAAAAATTAACTTACATTACTAAACTATATAAACCCGAACAGTGATGTAGAATTATGAAAAAAAGCCAATACAAAAACCATATCACTGTTTCTGCGAAAAAAACAGCCAAATTACTTTCGCTTCATCAGCAGCATGAACAAAAATTAAAGTAACTAAAATTTACAACAATTTAGACAACAAAAATGCAATATTCTAAGACATTGCTCTTTTTTTATTCATTTATTTATTTAAAATTACGTATAAACCTTAAAAGAATTAATTAAAATATTAATATTATTAATTTTTTATGGAAAAACTCTATTTCAAGTATTTTTATTTAAAAAACAAATAAAATATTACAGATGACAGTTATGAAGTCAATCTCAAAACTTCTTATAATTAAAGGATTTAATTTTGAATTGTCGTAAGATAAATGATTATTAATTAACAAATCCTACCTAAAAGAATTTAAATGATTTTTAACTTAAATATATTTTTTATAAATTTGAAATTTAAAATGTATTTATTTACAATTTTAATTGGAAAATCATTATTTAAGAATTCTGTAATCTCTCTCCATTTAAGATAATTTAAATTATCTAAAAAAAATCTTCAAATTTAGAATTAATTTTCCGATAACTTTTCAGTTCCTGAATAAATATATTTTGAAATAATTTGGACTGACATTACTGGAAAATTTATGAAATCTATTAACATTAAATAAAAATATTTTATTAAAGAATTTAATATATGGAATTTGATGATAAAAATATATTCTTAAATCGAAAAAAAAAAAATCAAATAAATTTAGAATTATCTTTAGTTTTCTGCTAAGGAATGATATTTTTGTACATTTTGTTCTCTCTCTCTATCTCTATCTATCTATATCAGTTGTATCAGTTGGACCTGGTCAATTTTGCATACTGTAACAATGTAATGACCAACTGTGTCATTTTGTTGCATATTTTGTTGCAACAGAACCAGTGTTCAAATATCTTCTTGATTGCAGTCATTTTTTCATGTTTCAGAAAAGACCATATTCCTCATCAAATAAACGTTTTGCTGCAGAGATGTTGTTCTTTGACTCACAAATAAACTTAAGGACAGACACACATTGCTTTAACATCAACCGGAACTCTCCAGTTTCCCTGCCTGCCATTGTGAATTATTGTAGTCACTAAAGCATGTTCAGTGTCACGAGGTGCTCTTACTGATGTCAGGTGCATGCCCACTTTTGTATACAGGTGAAGCATTTTGGTGCCCTCCTTATGTTAGGATACTGTTATTCTTGTGAAAACGTATAAACTGCTCCAGAAAATGGCTCACATGAAGAAGTTACCAGGTTGACTGGGTCCAATTGATACACCCTGTATATTAGTTATATTCGGATTCAGGAGGTCATATTACATAAGAATCAACAGGAATCGTGTCAGCGACAATTTTCATGCCGTCCAGTGTTATTGCCCGAATTTGCATGGGTTGTTCCACTATGGCAGGTGTCCACTTTCAATTGAGCAGTCACTGTATGTCCCTATTCAGAACAGTTTCCAAGACAAAGCTATTTGAATATACAGTGTTTTGAATTTTGTGCACAATATTGTCCATCATAATGCACTGCTTTCTGAAGATCTACAGACCTAATCCTAATAGAATTTTGTTTAAGGGGTTGGATGAAACATTGAAATATAGAAGATGAGCAGATACACGACCTGAACTGCTTGGTCTAATATTGGATGTTACTGCCCATATTGAGGAACGTCAGGATGCATTCAGATGAGCAACATGCAAGTTCTCATATGAGTTGCAAAGTGCATTGATGTTCATAGTGGAATTTTGGAAAATTAATCATAAACTGTAATAAATTTGTGACTTGAACAAGAAATATTAGAAGCAGTAGTGTAATATCTCTTATCACTAATTTAGCAACTCTGCATTCAAATAGCTCTATATCAAAAACATTCAGAATTATACATGTTAATATGAACTTTCTTTTCTTAGAAATGACTTCCCAGAATATTGACCTTTCCTCCTGGGACATCCTGTATATACAACATCCAAAGAAACTTCTCAAACCCATTTCTTATAACAATTTGAAGCCATTCAGACATGCTATTACTTATTACTGAAACGCAATTATTTGCATGCATTGCTTTCACAACCCCTTTCATCTCATTTACACCAAACTCTTCCAGTATATTCCAAGTCTGTTTCTGTTCACAAGATCATATGCCTTCTCTAAATCCACAAATGCCTAGAATATTCTTTCTCACATGGAAATACGAAACAATCATAATCTATTGAGATCTGGTTTACATAGCTTTTCCCACTTCCAAAACCACACTGCATACCAGATTTTCTCCTTAGTTAGTTTTCCACTTACTGAATTATGATTCCACCAAAAACTTTCCCTGCCACACACAACAGACATTCCCCTATAATTCTTATATAATATCGCCACTTTATCTTTGTATATCATTACAGTAACTGCTTTAGTCAAGTTACTCTGTACAGCCCATTCATTAGACAGCTTATACAGGTGCTGCATGTACTTCTCAGTATACTTCAACATCTCAGCTGTCACATCATCCATTCCAAGCTGACCAGCTTCAACAGATAGTAGTATGTCAAACCTCTTTCATACTAATTTCAGCCATGTCTGATTCAGTCTCTCTCATTACTGTACTCTTACAACTATCAGTCACACTCATTCTCCAACACTTAAATTGATATGGGTAAAAATTAGATAAGTGACTAAAATAAAACACAGAAAAATATTGAAAAAAATTTAAGAAATATGCATTTATTAATTTTTAATTCACTTACTGTTAACTTATTATTGATAACAAAATCACTTTTCATACACTTAAGTAGATATTATAGCTTTAATATAGAATTTTTATAAGTTGTATGCCAAGAAAATGAAGAGTCTGACAGGAAAATGACGTCCCTTGACAACCGAATGAAAAGATACAGGATAATGATCACTCCAATTCTTATTAATTGGAAAATGAAGTTCAATCAACTACTAACATAATTAAACTGCAATGTCTTACTATAAAAGAACAATATGAAGGAAAATCAACATAACAAAGCCTCTGATAATCATAATCCTTAAAGAAATGGAACAATGAATGTGATTTTAATTTGGAGCAGGAAAATGATGAGTAGTATTGTCCCCGCTACAAACCTCTGAAATATTATCAAATTACATATTAGCTTACATTTTAGTCTTCATGTTATGTTCTATAACATATAATAATTATTTTAAACCCAGATTTCATGTTTGGAAATAACAATATTTTAAATTACAGTGAACTGAAGGTGCGAACATGGAATTGTCACCCGGCAGGAAAATGACTTTTCATATACTGCCTTGAAATTTTAATGCCTAATTTTTATTTTTTTTTATCTTAAACATACTTGATATGATTAATAAGGAGGTATTAGAAATGTTTTAAACATTTAATTTCAAAAATAAACAATTTTTCTGGGTTATAAATGTCATCAATTAGATTTAGCCATTTATCTAATTTTTACCCATATAGGAAATAATGCATCTATCGATCACATTAGAATGCACTCTTGAGATTTCATCTCTGCTTTTCACTACATGTACACATACTACTCCCTTTGTCATTTCTCATATTTCTAAGATATTTTGAAAAAATGTTTATTTCCTTCAAAATTACTCTGCTTATCATGTATTTCACTATGCACTCTATTCAGCATTCATCAGCCACAAATATGCTTTCTTTTTTTCCCTAACAACATTAACAATAGCCTTATTATACCATGCATCACCTTGAGGTATTAACTAAGCATAATTTGTTTCCAAACTTCTTAACACATACCATTTTCTCATAATAACATCCAGCCTCTCACTCGCATCTTCCTTCTCACACACACAAAAACAT
>JAFIDM010009631.1:46195682-46223614 GCA_023159025.1 Thereuonema tuberculata | reverse complement strand
TAGCAATTTCCATGGCTTTTTCTTTGAGAATCATGGCAGAAATCGCCACATTATGTGACCTGCCATGTTTTAGCCATCGAACTAAAACCTCCTCGATCTCGTCAAACTTCGATTTCCTCCTTCTCTGTCTTTTATCTTTGCAGTCAGCTTCTTCAATTACTTGTTTCGATGATAGAATATTGTTTAATGTAGTCCTGGGAATACGATGTTCTTTGGCAAAAGCTGTTTTCGAAACATTGGATTTTTCAAAAAGTGCAATTAAGTCTTTTTTTTCTTTAAAAAATAACGAGGTAAGTTTTCGTTTCCCTGACATGTTACAAATGTAATCGAACCATGAAATTGCAAGATAAAAAACATCCGTTATAGCGGGGCTTACTCGTTATGAAATGAAATCACACTCAGTAGCGGTCAAGAAAAACGAATACACTTGACAAGAGTCGCAGCGAGAAGTGTGTAATTTCCCAAGCAAATTTCCCACGTGAAAATTCCCTGTAAAGGCTAGGCTTTCTTAGAGTGAAGGGGCGGAGCTGAAAAGATAGCAGGCAAAATTGAGAATAAAGATGCTTTTCGCCATTTTTGAGGGTGACGAGTTATCCGGAATAGAATTAAATTTGGTGACGAGTAAAAGAGGGTTATTTTACATTATTGTCTGTGAGACCTTGTCGGGACCAAAGGAAAACGACGACTTAAACGGAGTGACGACTTATCCGGGTGACGACTTAACGAGGTTTTACTGTACCATTATCTTATTTGCAAGACCTACTTGCAACTATTCCACATTGAAATACTGCTGTGTAGAATGCTCACAGTGGATCAACTCTATATTAATAAAGATATTTGCAAAAATGGCAGATATTATATAATTATAAATAAATGGTTGAGAGATTTTCAGGTTGGATCCAATAGATGAGGATGACCATAAACTTGCAACTCCATTGGTGACCATAGATTTTAGCTAAGCTTGATACTTATTGATTTCAGTGCTATTGAATGATACTAAAATGACAGCCGCTTTCTCATATTGTAAGTTTAAATTTTATGGAATTCAGTTATGTGTATGATGTAATTTTGTATTGAAAATAATATTTACATACCTGTAAACATGAAATTCTCCCAGCATTTTTAAAATTTTATGCTTAGATTGAAATTTGTATTTTCAAGTGCATTTATATGTGAAAATATATTTTTTACAACATGACAGTCTGAGATGCTAATTGCCTAATTACTTGAGAATTGGCTATAAATCATACATGAATTGCCCAAATTCTTTACTAACCTGAAGCTTGTTTCTTATCAATGCTTTTATTATGATGATAAAATGGATAATCTTATCAGTCAGTCAAAGTGATTGATTGATATTTATTTTCTTTTGTTGATGATCTCTGTTGCCTCATATATCATCCCTGAATTCAGAATTGCTTTCAGCAATATGATACCTTTTATTCCTGTTCAGATTGATAACTTACATTCTAGTTACAATTAGACTTTGTTTTCACTTTTAGATCTATTTAGATTTAAGTTTTCATTTTATTTCATTTTGACAATTGCACTACTGCCATTCCATTTAATTTTCAATAACTAAGTTAACATAGTTAAATTTCTAAATGAAACATCTACACAAGACAGTGTCATGCCAGATTCAAGTACTTGAGAAAATAGAGTAATAAATTGCTTAAAAATCTTAAGGAAATAATAGAACTTAAACTTTCTTTAATCACAACCTTAGAAGAATCACAGTAAGAAAATCAATTTGCTGGTAATAAAAACTGCCATTCATAATAATTATAACAATAGTCTGTGACCTTACCAGTCTGAATGCACGAATTCTCTTCTGATCACCGAAGTTAAGGTGGGTCAGGACCAGTCAGAACTTGGATGGTAGGCTGCCTAGGAACACTGGGTGTTGCAGGCACTTTTGTGGGCCCAGTAGTGCTTGACTGCAGTCTGATGAAACTGGATTCATGTCCCAACCCTGCCAGAGATTAGGAATATTTCTATTCTGAATTCCCTTGCAGTCTGAGGAATGGATACTGGGTTTCTTTTCCGGGAGTTAAAGACGGGTGGATGTTGGGCTGACCTGCTGACCTCAACTTAGTTGCATTGGTCAGGAAAAACCAGTAACCTTATCTCCTGCGACCCCAAGCACAACATAGGCATTTAGTGGGATACTTTAACTTTTAATAATAGTATTTTTATTATTACTATTATTATTTTCTGCTTATTTCAGCTCTTTTTAAACTTTTCCAAACTCTCGATAATCACTGAATATGGCTTGTTACTTTCTGACCTGGACTCTTACTTAAATAATACATTACTATATATTGTACAGTTATGGGGAGGTCAAAAACTTTTTTTTCCCCCCTAATTTTTGAGACAACTTTAGAAACCAATTACTATTGCTTATAGTTTTTAGAAGATATAACAAGAAATAGGTGATAGATTATATATTAATTATCATTTTACCATATAACATTTATCTTTTTTTAAAAGAATTTAGCTACTGAAATAAAATTTACTTTTCGATATAGAATTTAAGGATCTCTCTTTTTAAAAAGATTTGAAATAATTTTTTTTATATATATTTTATGAACTGTCAGTTTTTCAATTTTTAGTGATCCTAATTTCTTTTTCTTTTTTTTAACAGAAAGCTTCCAATTCCTTCTAGTGTTTTAGAAATAGCCCAAGAACATGATTTTGATATAGATGGATACATCTTTTCTGCAGATCCTGAATATCTTAGGCCACCTAGAATTGTTCGAATTGGCATTGTTCAAAACAAACTTGTTTTACCAACCTCTGCAGCCACTGGTGAACAAAGAGCATCTCTTCATCATAGAATATCATCTTTTGTAGCTGCTGCTGCTGCGTGTGATGTCAATATAATATGTTTTCAAGAATTATGGAGTGAGATTTTACTTTGAATTACTTTAAAAGTTATTTAATGATTCAAATTTAGTACTAATAATGTTAATGTAGAAGATGGGTGGTAAATATACCTAGCACTTCAACCTAAGGTCTATTGTACTTAAATTTAGTACTAAAAGAAGTTTTTTTATCTATTTTATCCATTTTTTAATATTGTTAATAAAAAAAATATTCATATAGACTCCTTAATAGAGCCATGGTTTTTGTTTTTTTAGGTATTTTTTTTTTTTTTCAGAACAGATTTATTTTTATATCCTTATTTATTCACTTTTAATTGTACTTTTTATCTCTTTTACTCCCCAGACTTAGAAATTATTTTCAGCTTTTTTGCCTAGGAAAATAAAAATATAAACTAGTCTAATAATATAATTATCTTATCAGTGACAAATGTATTAAAATACATTGATGGAAATGGAAATCTAACACCAGTTTCATTAATATCACAACTCAAATGATGCGTATGCAGCACAATGGCTAATGCATAATGGAATTTTTCATTAGAAGAGTGTGTGGACCTTTTCAGAAGTGTTACTGTCACCGAAAAGCTGTGGTAACTGATACTACAACTATACAGAATGCTGCAAAGATGACAACAAACTGCATATCGGCAATTAACCCACTTTGAACAAAGCCACATGGTAGGCCTTTGAGAGGGTGGATTTTTATTTTGTGAGATCGTGGCAAGAATAGGTCTAGACGTCACCACCATGTACAATTGTTGGTAGCAATGGTCCTGGGCAGACACTGCTACCAGAAGACTGGGATATGGCCCCTCATGCTCACTTCTGCCCACCATTCAATTTGTCTGCAGTGGTATCATGCAAGAGCTCATTGGAGGGTAAAATGGAACTCTTTGGTATTCATGGATGAAAGCTGTTTCTGCCTTGGTACCAGTGATAGACCTATACTGGGCAGGAGAAGATCTAGTGAATGCTTGTTGGCTATCTGCATTAGTCCCAATATGTTAAAGGGTGGGGGAATGTATCGGGAAGAGACAGACCATTAACCAGACATTCACCTTTATACATTTTAAGATTACTAGCTTTTTTAATACATTTGACATTTAAACGATTCATGGTATTTCCAATGAATAGAGAGATAATTGGAGAATACTTATTTTTGATTTATTTAAAAAATTGAGAATGCTGCTTTTGTTTTTGCTTGTTGTGCAAATACTGAGCTTTGACACATCTTAAATGTAATCTCAGAATATTGGCACTATAAGAAAATTTCAGATAATCTCTATTTAATCTCAAACCTCTTTTTCTATTGACTCTAATTTTAAAACTAATAAAAATATTTATAATGATTGAATTGTAGAAATAACAATCAGCAGAAGTCAAATTCAAGATATTTTTCTTTACTGCTACTGCCAGATTATGAAAAGATTATTTTTTTCTTATATCCTTCCTTTCAGAATTGTTTTTTTGTTTGTAAATTGTTTTTGCTTTTTTTTAAATCATACTATGAATTACTTTACTGAAGAATGAGTCATTAGTTACTTCTTTCCTATTGCATGGCCACCACACTTGCCTGATCTTACATTACGTGATTTTTGACTGTAGGGTTACCTCAAAGCCAAAGTGTATCAAGGAAATATCTTTAGCATTGCTGTCTTAAAGGACAACATAACACAGCATGTGTGGAACATAACTTCTGAGATTTTGAATTCTGAAGTTGAGCACATTGTGTATCAAATGCAATTTCTAATTGAGAACAATGAAAATTACATTAAAAATCAACTTCATTATCAGCAACTGCGAGTGAGTTTGGAGCTTTGACGACATTTCCTCTAGCACATTAGTTAGGTTTCTGTCTCAGTTTTTGAAAAGATCAAACATAAAAATTGAAATTTCAACTTAGTTTTGTCATAGTTCTGTTGCAGATTTTGGAACTAACATTATTTTTTTATGGAATTCTTTCCCCATGCCTGGAATAGTCTATTTCCTAATTCTGGTGGCATTCTGCTTATTAGTTGGAACTACAAAAAGCTTTGAATATGGATGCTTTAATTATGCCCACCCTGTACAGAGGACTGAGGCAGATAAAATTGGACAAGTTTGGGGCCTCATGTTTTGGAGATAAATCTTTCTTCTAGAAACACTGCTGCTCAATGTGACGACCATCGTTATGAATGATCGCCCGGCATGGTAGTTTCCATTGCAGGAGACTTCTGGATATGTATAATATTCCTGAGGGATTGTGTTCCACACATCTAAGCAGACTTTCCATAAACCAGCCAGCATACTAGGTGCACATTCTGCAATCAAGATTTGAGAAGTCGGTAACCACAGAAGTCCATTGGGGGAGGCATAAGGTGAATTAATGGGTATGCACTTAAAGGGAATGGCATTGCAGTCATCTGCCTTTTGGTTGTAATACCTACTGAGGAATGTGCAGTATGGTTGGATATCTGATCCTTATGAATGTTCACCGATGGAGCATCATAGAGCTCCATCGTAAAGCTGTTGGAAAGTAGGTGCCATAGATTGGTTCCATCACAGTCGCTTGGAAGTACGCAGCATTTACATTGGCATTAGCAGCCACTCTGATCAGTGGGAGATGGTCATGAGCACAATAACTTGTGACAATCACGAAGCCTTTGGAGAACTTTTCTTTGCATTGCTGCACAAAGTCTACTCATCCTTTCTCTCTGATGTGCTGGTAACAAATCACCCTTGTCATTTGTTCTATAGACAAATTTAAAGTATTAAAAAAATGTTGGTACTAAGTTTATAGTTTCTAAGGTAACATTTTTTGACATTATATCTACAAGTCAGTATGATACATTAAAAGGTTTTGGTCAAATTTTAGCTGGACTGAATACTAAAAAATATTTTTATTAAAAGAAAAATGAAACTAGTTTAGATATTTCTTCCTTAGTAAATAGCAAGACTAGTTTCACTGTAACAATATTCAATATTCCTATCAGCAAAGTAACAATATTGCTTTTCAGTAGAAATACATAAATTAGATATTCCTGAACCAAAGTTAACCCCTAATACTTCTGTCAAAATGTGAAAACTTAATATTGTAATTTAAATTGTATATTGAATAAATTTTAGATAAAATCAGACCACCAACTTAAAATCATGAAAATCTATGATAAAGACTAAATTATCATGCAGGTTTAACATTAAAATTGAATATTAATAACTTGTTATCTGTACTTTTTTACATAAGATATGTAGTTACAAGAAATAACAGAAATATAAAAAAAGGGGTGAGCCATTTATGATAACCTTTTTATGACAATGTTGTATGGGCAACATCAATTAATAGATAAATTGTCATCAAAAGGTGGCAATTTATCTTTTAATTATAAATTACTTACGATAAATTACAGATTTGTTAATAAGAAATTACTTTGAAATAACGAATAATGAAAAAAGTTTCTTAGTATTAAGTAGATTTAAAAAAAAAAAAAAATCATTTGTTCTTTACATTTGTAATTTTTTGTGTTTATTATAGACATGCCTTTTGCACTGTGCACAAGAGAAAAATACCCTTGGTGTGAATTTGCAGAGTCTGCTGAAAATGGACCTACCACTACCTTTTGCCAAGAAGTAAATATTTAAATAAATATAATTCCTTTTTCTAATAAAAGAAAAGCCAAACTATTAAAATTATTTCCTTAAGTAAAGAAAAAAATGATTCTTTGGAACCTTTAATTTATTATAAAAGTATTAGATTAGACTTATTCCCACAAGCAGCGATCGTCAACCTTTATAACTTCATGGACCACTAAATGTATAATTTTAAATTTGGTGGACCACTAATATGAATTTAAAAAAAAAAGTAAATATATATATATATAATAATAATCAGAAAACTTTTATTTTATTAATATGAGATGCACCTAATAAAGGGAACAAAGTTATAGTGTAATTATTTAAAAAAAATGAAAATTTGAAGTTTATTTAAGTACTACATATTTTTAGTGTGATATTTGTTCGTGTTTGTTTGAAATCAGTTTGTGAATTTTTGGCTCCAACGACGTCACTGCAAGACGGAGAGCTGCAAAGGGCTCTCATTGGACAAAGGGCTGTAAAGGGTTAAAATTGAAATAATGTCCTAATTTTTCTGTGGACCATCAAAAATTTTGCACGGACCACCACATTGGCGACCGCTGCACTAGAGCACCAACAGATTGAAAACTTTATTGTGAGATATTTCTTGAGATTGTTTTGCCTAATAATGAAATATGCTGGAAGCTTATTTCATATTGTGAAAGCAATCTTTAAGTTCATATTTACCTTTGTTGAATCCCACATTCAGCTATTTATTTAATTACATTTTTAATCAACATATTATATAGGGTATTCCATAAGAATGGTTACGGACGAATTTAAAAAGCTATCACACTTGCTTAAAAAAAATTAAAAAATTAAAAAAAAACTAAAAAATCTTTAAAAACACATGTAATTGAGAAATCAAACCAGGTTTCAACCTATTAACAGGCCTTCCTCAGGGAATAAATATGGTCCATAAGTATGGCCTCATAGGAAAACAAATGTTCAAATTGATGTCCCATTTATTGCATGTATGATTTGTGTGATATCTCTAGAAGCAGTACAGATGTTTTCTTTATAATTATCAATGATACAAGAGTGGGTATTATACTTCTACTTATTTCAGATGATACAAGAGACAGGAATCTAAGGGAATGAAGTTTGAGGATCTTGGTGATTGTTCATTTAGTCTTCTGTGTCCAATCTATCACCCAAGAAGAATGCCATCCATCCAGTCTCTTGAGCTAAATAAGGTGGTTCTTCATCATGTTGAAAGTAAAACTAATGTCTTACAGAGAATCATTTTCCATCATCCTCCATCATCAGTCAATTATTGGAGCTTCTGGAAATACTAGTTGCTGAAGAATGATTCCATGATGCACACATCACAAAGTTATTTTTAGGTTAGTTTGTTGATGAGTATCAACTGCAACATGAAGATTACCCTGGGTAGCGTACTATGTTATATTTATTTACATTCCCATTCAGAAAAACAATTTGTCTTATTGTTAAAGAATCATCTCTTAGGATCTAGTAATCTACACTTATTGTTTTGGGAGAGTAATTGGCTAGGACATAGATTCATAAACACGACTCTAATTTAGTTACTAATTTACAGATATTTATGTGTGTTGCACAGATATGGTGTTTGTATACCTATCCCACTTCAGTCAACAATCTAGCTCTCTCTTGTTCAGTTTAATCAATCACTCTGTATCATCTAACCAATTAACAATGTTGATTGCCAACCAATTGCTAGCACACATTTTGAATTAATGATGGAGTATTATTAACAAAATTTAATTCCATGATCTACAGTACATCATTTCTATGTAGTTCTTATACAAATGCACCTTTTGTGGATGTTATTTGCAACATTACATTACTTAGTGCACACATATCTTTGAAAATCTAATTTAGAATGAAGTGTTTCTCACACACTGTTGTGAACTTGCTGTGATCTTGGCAATGTAAACATTGGTTTCATTACAAGTTGAAGTTTTTAGGTAAGCTGCTCTATGAAACACTGCAGCCCCCCAAAAGCTCTTGCTAATTTGACCCAGAGATTGCCATTTAGATCATGATTTGTTGTGATGCTGATGTAATTTTTTAGCTATCCAAGGTCAGAGACATGCAATGACAGTTTCTGTCTTTTCATGAACAGTTTATATCAAATCCATTTCAGCCAGTCTGTGCTGTTCAACCTGCAACAACATAGATAAGTAAAAAATTGAAAATTATCTTTTTTATCTTTTGAGACAGGATTGATGGGACACTGTATGTATGTATCTATAGGTAACTGCGAAGTTAGCCAATCAGAGGAAATAATGGATTCCCTATTTGCAACAAACCTCTAAAGGGTCCAAGCTTGGGATGATCGATCATTCCCAAATTACTGTAAAGCCAGACTCCAGAAGGGATTGAAGCAGTCAAATTATCCTCTACAAAAACAAATCTTAAAGGTAGCATATGAACAAAGAAAATCATTGCAAGATCCTTTAAAAAAGAGATGCCATCATGAGCAAATGGATGTTTCAAGTTTCTTCTTCTATAAGCCAGTAAAGGGACAGACAACAAAGACATTGAAATGACTCACTATTGGAATAAACCTCACTGGAACTGATAAGTCGAAATATAGTGGTACTCTTTATCAAATTGAAACTAATGAAATGAACAAAAGAGTGATCGTTAAAACTCTCAAAAGAATAGAATCACTTCTCTACCAAGCTGATATCTTATAGATCAGCAGTAGCCCTAATAATGCTTCTATTAATACCAAGATACCATCAGGGTCCTACAAACAGGTACCTTCAGCTCTCTATCAGCCAATCTATAAAACAATGATCTTACCAGTGGAAGGGCCAAGAGATTTCAACAGAATCATGTAACTATTCTTTCTGGAAACAAAAGTTCTTATTAAGTTTAGGGAAGAAGCTCTCCATAAAGAAAAAGTAAAGAATTGTTAGATCATCTGTCTATGATACCTCAGGGAATTAAGTTATCAAGCAGTTTCCCTAACTTGGCCCACAGGTGTCAATAAAACAAAGGAAAGTTTCTCACTAGACTTTGTAAAGGTACACTATGCAGCTGCTCTGTTCAGATCAGTAAGAAGATGCTAAAAACAAATTTTTTATCCAATAATACTTCTTGTCATACACCATCACAAGGGATATCCTACAAACAGTATAATCACATAACAGCATGTGCACAAACAATCTTGACAAAGATAGGTAACAGGAGTGCTCCTAAAGAAAATGCCTATTATAGAACCACGATCGTTAAACAACCTACAGAGATAAAGAATTGACATTGTACCATGGTCATAGTAAGATTCCTTCGGAACTTAGCAGAAGAAACGAAGATGATCTAGCTCAGATCTCTCCAGCAGACAGATACCATTCCATGTAAAGCTAACATCACAAGAAAATAACCAAAACAAATGTACCATTTCCAAACAGATTATCACAAATATCATATCATGGATATTTGAGACGATTACCACCATATAGATGAACTGAAACCATTGATAAGATTCCTGCCAGCATTTTATATATATATATTGAATATATATACTGTATAAAATTAATAAATATGTAGCTTTAGCTCAGGAATTCAAAATTATGTACATTTATCTAAAATTACAGTGAGAATCATCATCATATCAGCTACAGGAGTTGTACTGAAAAACCTGCTCAACAATTCCAGGAGCTTGGAATCTTCCATCAACTGCCATCAATTCAAAGGGCAGTTTTATTAGATAACTGTCATATTAGGAGAAAAGTTTTTGTCACAATAGTGAATATATAATGTTCAGGATTTTCCTGCATTGTATTTTAATTAAACAAAACATGAGAAAATAGTAAATAACAATAATAGTGCCCCAACATCCTATAAAAAGCACATGCAGGATAAGGAAGTAGCCCAATAAATATCAAAGCTGATTGGTCCTTCTAAGTGACGTGCTCAATAATAACTCTATTAGATGCTTTATTAGTACAAAATAGGTGGCCTATTCTGATCAACCAACAATTTGAATCTTCTTGAATGTCATCTTTCTCCAGGTTATCCATCTCATCAGTACAATGCTACACTAATGGCCAAAATTGTGGAAACCTTTTAAAAAATTTGTGTTTTGGAGGTTTCATAGCTCTGAACATCAACTGTTTTTAAACTAATATTATAATATTATACATCATTAGAAACATAATTTAAAGCAGAATGTAATGAACTAAACTGTATTGAATTATCATTATTCTGTCGAAAGTTATAGCCAAATAACCAAAAAAAAAAAAGAAAACACAACTGCTTCACTAAAAAGAAGTGGATTTTCTTAGTCAAAACCAACCAATGAGAGTGATTGTTTGAAAGCCAATCATGTGCTGTTAGGATATAGCAAGGAACCAATAAGGTGCTAGTATGAATTGCCTCTCATTTCAGTTAGTATTAGCAGTCTTATTCAGTTGTTAAGAGTGTAATCAAGTTGGTCGTACATTTTTGTTGTTTTTTGTTTTTTTTTGGTTCGAAGTTTAAGAGTACTGTATGATGACAGATTAAAAAGGTTTGACTGGTTAACTAGGAAAAGAACTAAAATACTAACTTTGCACAAAGAAGGATACTCCTATGAGGAAATCATTAAAAAAGTTAGTAGAAATATAACCAAAGGTGGGATTTCGAAGCTATGCAAGAGATATCAAGAGACTCAATTCATTCATAACGCACCTGGTAAAGACAGGAAAAGGTGTACAACAGTTGTTGACGACAGGAGAATTAAAAGACTGAGCTTAATTGACACAAGAAAATCATCTAATTCAATTAAAAATGAATTATTAGAATCGGGGTTTCATGTGAGTGCAAGGAGTATTTGACGCAGACTCAAAGACTTCGCTTTAAATTCCAGAATTCCAAGGAAAAAGCCACTTCTGTCTCCCAAACAAAGAATGAAGAGATTAGAATGGGCTAAATAACATGTTAATTGGTCAAAAGAACAGTGGGATAAGTAATTTGGATGGACGAGACCAGAATATCCATATTTGGCAGAGATGGAATAAAAGATGTAAGGAGGAGAATTGAAGAAGATTTGTTACCTGAGTGCACTATACCTACTGTGAAGCGTTTTGATGAAACACGTCGGTCAGAAGCAACTTAGGAATAAAACACAATTAATAGAAGCTATAATTCAATCTTGGTTCCATATTACAACACCTGATGAACTAAAACACTTGGTTCATTAGATGAAACGCCATTGTAAAGCCATAATTGCCGCAAAAGATTTTCTGACAAAGTACTAACAAAAGGGGTGGGAACTTATGAAATATGCTTCATCATGGTTTTACTGCATATAATTTTTTCAAATTGTATTTTTTTTTTCATAAATTGTATTGAATTGCATTATATACTCATGGACAAAAAAATTAGCGCACCAAGAAATAATTGCGGGATCGTAACGAAACTTGCAATGAAGGTACATGTCGGGGAGATATGCAAATGATTAGAAATGCAGCATGATTGCGCATTACGTATAGCCGGTAGAGGGCGTTGAACATCATACTCTGTGGTGTATAAAACAGGTAACCAAAGCTTGTTTGAGTGTGCTGAATCATTTACACAGGAAGAGCTGAGGTAGACATGCCATTACGCCGTGTTCGAAGACAGTATACGCAGTTGTCGCAGTTTGAGAGAGGGAGAATCGTCGGGATGATGGAAGCTGGGTGGTCAGCTAGGCGAGTAGCTCGTCAATTAGGCCGCTCTGATTGTGTTGTGAGGAGGTGTTGGGACCAGTGGACCCGAGAGATGTCATGTACACGAAGACCAGGCTCAGGACGCCCTCGATAGACCAGTCGTCGAGAAGACCGCCACATAGTCAGAAATGCACGCGTACAGCCAACTGCTTCATCGGCCGCCATCCAGGCACAGGTAGCACCTTCACTAGGGGCCGCTGTGTCTTCTCGAACCATACGAAGGCGCCTGGCTGAAAGACAGTTGGTATCGCGGCGCCCATTACGTGTGCTGCCCTTGACGCCCACCCATCGACGTCTCCGTTTGCAGTTTTGCCGCGCACGAGGAAACTGGACTGCAGCGGAATGGAACCAGGTCGTCTTTAGCGACGAATCCAGATTCAATCTCGGCAGTGATGACAATCGTGTTCGTGTGTGGAGAGCCCGTGGTGAACGCTTCAATCCTGCCTTTGCTGTACAGCGACACACCGCTCCCACAGCTGGTGTGATGGTATGGGGTGCCATTGCCTACAATACACGGTCACCCCTAGTATTGTTCCGTGGCACCATGACAGCCCAGCAGTATGTTCATGAAATCCTGCAACCACATGTGTTGCCCCTCATACAACGGCTCCCAGGAGCCATTTTTCAACAAGACAATGCTCGGCCTCATACGGCAAGGGTGTCACAAGACTGTCTCTGCACTGTTACTACCCTTCCTTGGCCTGCCCGATCCCCAGATTTGTCTCCAATCGAGCATATCTGGGATCATTTGGGACGACGAGTTGGGCATCCCATGAGTTTGAACGAAGTAGAGGCAAGGTTACAGCAAATATGGAATGAAATGTCTCAAGACATCATACAGAACTTGTATGACTCAATGCCCGATCGTATCTCATCGTGCATTCGCGCTAGAGGGGGTCCAACGGAGTATTAACTCCTCCGTTCTTTTGCCTTTTTCTCTGAAATAAATTATCCTTTTTCTTTGATTTTCTTATCATTTACTTATATCAAAGTAGTCATTACGTATGTAAATTTTCGTTTCATTTGGACGACTCCTTCTTGGTGCGCTAATTTTTTTGTCCATGAGTGTATATTACATTGTTTTTCTAATGACGTAAAATGTTATTGTGTTATTCTAAGAAAAATGGATGTAATGAGCCAGCAAACTTGAAAAACCACAAATTTTCCAAAAGATTTCCACAATTTTGGCCACTAGTGTATATCGTAATTTTTATACTTCATTAAATTCTTTGTCATGTCATCTCTTCATCCGCAAAATCATTTGAAATCCATTGTTCACAAGCAAAGACTAATTTGGTAGATGAGGATTTATACTAGAGGATTTTCATCTACTGTCATCAAACAATTTTATTTTAAGTTATGTATGTGCATAGGAGTAATTGTACTAGCACTTTGTCTGTACAATCCGTTTCACAATTCTGTGTCAGTTATTGTAAAAAGTTGTTTCTGAAGTATTTATCATTTTTTTTTCTTTTCTTTTTTTTTAATTAAAAATGAGATGACATTAGATTTTCTACAATGTCAGAAGGTACATGAAGCTTGAAAGTTTTGGAATTGGTTGTCTAGTCCAGTGTTTCCCTAACTTTTTTGACTGCTGAACCCTTTCTGACTTTTATCATGACCGCTCCTCTCTACCTCTTCCTATCGAACCAAAAAGAAATGACTAAATCTAATCACAAAGAAATTGCTGCAGTACAAAAATTTCTTAACAACTGCCAAATGGAAAACCCTGGTCTACAGACATCTGATACTATAATTATGATTCTGTCTCCTGACAGAAATACAGGGTTGCTTATGTTACAAGTGAACAATATCTAACCTTTACAACATTTGAAAATCCTTGATGCCACATTCAGTCATGTTCTATATGATAGCCCTTATTTCAAACTACTGCCCTACATTGCAATTTCCATTCCAAAAGACTCTTTCTCAGAGAATTTGTATTAATCACCTTCCTACAGGCTTTCCAAAAACAGTCCAATGAATGTGGTCACCTACTTTGATGGGGCCTGTTTTAATAACCCACACCCACAAAAGTCCATTGGGGATGCTTAGGGGAAATTGGACCAGGATATCAGAAAAAGGAATTGAATGTATTGATGTTTTTTGTTCAAGGTTTTTATGTAATCTACGGTTGATTTAGAGGTGTTGGTGGAAGATTTGTCTTGGTGCTCCCAAACTTGATTTATGCCTGGTCCATATAGGAAAGGAATTTTTCTGCAGTATAATGGATCCAGCACATTTCTCTGCTGGTAGCGGAAGTTAACTTTGATGTTGTTGGTCACCTTACAAATTTGGAATGAAAATTATTACTAATTTTTAATTATTACTAATAATGCAAATTATTTCTATGGGAACGACATAGCAGTATTCAGTGATGATCATGAAACCTCTTGAAAAACTTTCCCCACATTCTCGATACCATTTTTTTTTTCACCCTTTTCCCTGTAATATATTGCTCTGGACTTGTTACAGTCACTTAGGTACACATATGCCTCATCCAAAGTTGTAACAAATTTCCATTTATCATCAGGAAGATAGTGCTTATATAATTTTCGGCAATTGGTAAGTCACTCTGCAACATATCTCAACAGCATGCACATGGGATTTGTGATGCTTAACCAGTTGCAGTTCTGGTGAATTATGTTGTATACTATTAACTGAGACTCTTACTTGTCTTGCAACAAACCTTTGCATTTTCGGATTCTCTCGCATGATGAAGAGCTTCACTTTAGCCTCGAAAGTCTGACAAGGTGTCTCCAAAGTCAGACAAGGTGTGGGTTTCTGCTTCGAGGGTCTTGGTTCGTCCAACATGGCCAGTGTTTGACTTTCTGTTTTTATTTAATATGTTGCTCATCCCACCTTTGGAAAAGTGCAATCCCCGAATTTTGCACATGCTTATAATCACAGAATATAAACATTTGGCACAGAAAGGGCAGTAATATAGCCCTCCCAAACTTGGTCTATTTTTGGTGGCATTGTAACCGACATACTATTACCAGTTGTTAGCTACTGTGCTGCCTTCATAACCCTTAGACTAATCGTGGGTGTGCATCTGACAAGACCTGAGGTTTTGCATATTGAAATAATTCACTTGTAGCATAAGACAGGTTTAATTTCTGGTTTTCTCAACTAGAGCAACATTGATAAAAGTAACTTCAATTTCAATAGTACCTGATTTGTGATTTATAAAAGGACTTTCCAAAGAAAGGACATGTTTTAAAAATTCCATGCAAAAGAGGGAAAATATTTATAAACTAATGAGTGCAATTTCTGTTCAGAGTAATTTCCATCTTCATCTGTATAATTTATATGATAAGGAAAATATGAGATAAATAGATGATTTATGTTTCAGTCAAGGTATATTAAATTAGCAGAACAAATTTCACTCTTAACTAAGATAACTGTTATCTGCACTTCATTTATATTTCAGTGATGATTGATTGGATTTTTCAATTAGTCTGCTAGCATCCAAACTAATATTTGTAATTTTTTTTTGTTTCTTTCAATACTGGTTCTTATCACTGTTTTCATCAGAAGGTGGAATGACAGATAGCCGTATCTGAGATAATTTTCAGCACTCACCATTACCTTAAAAATTAGCTTTACCACTTAAAACCTGAGGATTTAGTAAATCTTTGTCACAATAAGCATCTTGCAACAGACCTTGTTAGTCATTTACTAGCTTCTCAGATTTGATCTAGAGATATTCAACATAGTTATATTTTATGTATCTTTAAACTCGTTAATTCAAATTCCTTTTAAATGTTAATATGACTTTTCTAAGACCTGAAGATGTAAAAAACTTATGTTATTTTTCCCCGCATTTATTTTTTTCACTTTTTGTTCTATTCAAAAGCATATAAAGAAAGGGCATGACAGTATTATTTCTTTTCAATCTTTTAAGTTAAAACAATGTAGATATACTGATACAGACTAAGAGTATGTACTGAGACTTCTCTGTTTTCAGTACTGCAATGTAGAGTTGATCAGTTCAACTTATGCCTGTGCTCTGTCATGGTTGTTAGAACATTTATAAATGAATTAAATATTTTGAAGCAATGGGGACGCCTGTGAATCTGTTTAGTTACATCAAACCTGCATAGGATACATCTGTAGAGGATTGATGTAGTATATAAAACCTTTGTCTCAAGTAAATTAAACCTAAGCTGCCTTTCTTTTCCCTTTTGTAAATAAAGCAGTGATGATTGTATAATTTTAATTGCTGAATTATTTGATTGGCCTATTTCTTTATTTTATATGAATAAAAATTCCTCTTGCATTAAAAAGAGCAATCTTTCCAATTGCATCCTTATAAAGTTATTCAGATTCAACAATTTAAAGGATGGTCCATAGAACAAATCCAAATATACAGAGATTTTGAATAAATACAGAAAATAATAGAAGCACCTTTAAGTTTACTTCTTAACTGTTTGTTTGAATTACAATAAATGACAATTTTTAAAGTTTCACTTTTATCATTATTTTAGCTGGCAAAAAAATACAATATGGTAATAATCAGCTCGATTTTGGAGAGAGATGAAGTTCATGGAGAAACTGTTTGGAATACTGCAGGTAATTAACTGAAAAAATAAAAGTCATTCTTTAAAATAATTTTTGTCCAAGCATATTAAATGAAAAATTATTGTTTAATGGGAAAAATTACCAGTAAGTTGATTTTTGTCAAAGATATTTGTTTGACTTTCTTTTAAACATACTAAAATTTCTGATGCATTAGAGTGCTGTCAAATTGGAAAAAGGTGCCTGAAAAAAAAATCCATTATATTCATAAAACTTTGTTCTTAATGAAGAACTTACAGTTGAATGTGTCCCAAGTTCCTGAGTTAGAAGACATTATTTGTTTTTTTTTTGTTTTTTATAATGGATTGGGTTGTAGTTGTCAATATTCATATATAGGGGAGTTTAACATGCACAAATTGAAACATGAAAAAAGAAATTGCACATTCTATTCATGCCTTGAGATATCGTCAGTGGGAATCTGGGATAGCTGTTTCATCCATTTTAGAATTTATTCATATTGACGAATAACTCGGAAGGTGTGAAAGGCTATTGGGATCATTCCCACTCCCAGGGGTGGGATCCTACAAAAACAAACAACATTTTAAATATATCTACATTGACATTTCAAGCTGAATGACAGGTATATTTATTTATTGGTGAAAATCACAGTTAAAAAATTGACTTATTTATTCAATTTCAGCCTAGTTTCTAAACCTAAAAATTCTCTACATAATTTAAAAATTATGTAACTAAAAAACAAGTCTAAAGGAACCAGATTTGTACATTTCTCAAACAATTATCATATGATTTGCGAGCCAAAGTAACCAGTGAAACATTGCGAATATGTTTTGAAAAAGGCACACCCATGACAATGTTTTAAGGTAGTTAGTCATATGTAAAACATTACTTTTAAGGATCATTTTTATAAGAAAATATGTGTCATACTTTTGAATAAAGTATTTTTGCACAAGAAACAACTATTTCATCTAAAGAAACAAACAAACAAAAAACAGCAGTAATAGTCTGATTAATTAAATGCCATTTTTTAATATTGTAGCCAAACTCTGATCCATTTGATCAGGACTTTTGTATGTTTATATTTATTTTTTTTCAACTAAAATGCTAGTATATTACCTTTTTTTTTTTACTGGAAATCTTATACAGTAGCTCTTTTATTCATAGTCATGTCTTTATACATTACTCACCTTTAGACTTGTAAATTAATCCCACATTTTGACTCCACTCTATTGTTGAATTACCTTAAGCTGGTCAGGTGATTCTCAATTCCAGTTGCTTGTTTCTCATTTTGAGATTCCTATTTATTTGCCTTTTTTAACCTTTCTTGATTTTTATGCTTTTATATAAAACAAAGTGATTTTATTATTTTCTGGTTGTTTGTGGAAATTATTTGTTTTGTTGCAATTTTCATTCTTCACCAATAACTGATTCTCTTTTTATTTCCTTTACTTGGCATTACCAAAATTTGCTATATTGTTACCGGTGGAATGGGCCATCTTCCCTCCTAGGGAATCGACTCGTCTGACCCTGCCTCCCTATAGAATTTTTAAGAATTGACTATTCTGGAGATGAGAAGAAGGTGCTAAGCAGCCTTAAATAGGGATGCAGAGTGACTCTGCGTGGCTCACTGCCACAAGAAGAACTCTTCTTCACTTATTTTCCGGCTGGAGAACTCTGCATGGCTCACTGCCACAAGACAATCTGCCCAGCCTGACTCTGCATCCCTATTTAAGGCTGCTTAGCGCCTCCTTCTCTTCTGCGGAATAGTCAATTCTTAATAGGGAGGCAGGGTCAGGTGAGTCGATTCCCTAGGAGGGAAGATGGTCCATTCAGCCGGTAAAAATATTATGAGTATATGTTATATTATGAGTATTGCTTGAATTAGGGGAATGCTCTTACAGAGTCACATGCTTGCAAGGAGCATTCTTCATTAAAGTGTAACTTTGATATATCATGTGTTACTTTAGGCATGTCGCCTGTGCAAATTCTACCCTGTCTGAGTATGTTCCAAGTTCTACCCTTCATCAGCTCCTTGCTTGTTAACTTTCTGGATAGATTTGAATCTCTTATCATTTGTCAAAAATCAGATTTATCAGAACTATCTTTTTGCTTCTCTTCCCCTGTGGTTTCTGCTGTTCTTTGTAGTATGCCTATAGTTCTTTTGTTAGCTTCATGCCAAATTAATATTTCTCTCTACTTTGCTGAAACATCAAAGGAATTCTGCCTGCATGACAATGTAGAGTTTGATGTTTTATCTGTAATTTCACTGTTACCTGTTTCTTACAAAATACTCTCCAGGACCTTACTTAACATAGTGGAAAAACAGGTGGATCATCAGATTGGAGAATATCAGGGAGGCTTCAGAAAGGGAAGATCCTGTGTGGAACAAATCTTCTGTCTCAAAAGCATCCTGAGAATAAGAGCGTTGAGGGGTAAGAACACAGTGATTTCGTTTGTCGACTTCAAAAAAGCATACGACTCGATAGACCGTCAGACGCTCATCAATGTCTTGGAAGAATTCGGCGTGGATAAAAAAACAAGATCTATCATCAGACAAACATTAATAGATACTGTCTCTAAAGTTAAATTTCAGGAGGAAATTTCAGAGCCCTTTCAGATTAAGACAGGAGTTAGGCAGGGGGATGGACTTTCACCAATTCTGTTTAATATCGTTCTGGAAAAAATTATGAGAACATGGAAGAATGCCATGGCGGAAAGCGGAATTGAAGGAATCTGTTTAGGTGCGAAGAAGAAGGGTTTAAAAGTTGAGTGTCTAGCATTCGCTGATGATTTGGCGTTGTTAACAGATAAGAGGGAAAATGCCAAGATAATGCTTGAAAAACTGCACGAGATCGCAGAAAAAACAGGACTCAAGATCTCATATGAGAAAACTGAATACATGGAATACAAACATAACAGAGAAACGCATCTGAATACAAGATATGGAAAGGTTAAAAGAACTGACAAATTTAAGTATCTAGGAGAATGGATCCAGCCAAATGGTCTTGATAAAGAGGCAATCAAAGGACGCATCAGTAAGTTGGAACTGGCATACAGGTTAGTGCAAAATATATATAACAAAAAAGCTCTCTCCTACAACGCAAAATTCAGACACTATACCACGGTTGTCAAGCCGGAAGGGATCTACAGTTCAGAATGCCTAATTTTAAACAAAAAAGGGGAAATAGAGGAACTTGAAAAGAGAGAAAGAAAAATTTTAAGGAAGATACTCGGACCGGAAAAAAGAGAGGATGGTACATGGAGGAAGAGGAAAAATATGGATTTATACAAACGGGTGGAAAAGATTACAGACACGATACGTAAGAGAAGACTGATATTTTATGGTCACCTCGTAAGAATGAGCGAATCTAGATTAACTAAGAAGATCTTCGACTATCTCACCAACTTAAAGTCGACGACTAAATGGGTTGAGGAAACTAGAAGAGACATGGAACAAGTTGGGATTAATTCAGAAGAGATCTGGAATAGGAAAATGTTTAGAATGAGAGTTAATGGATTCAAGGGGTTCCAGGGTAAAGAAACTACGAGGACCAAGGTAATCTGGTCAGATGATAGAAGGCGGAAGCAGAGTGAGAGAATGAAGAAATACTGGGAGGAGAGGAAAAGACTATTCATCTAGTCAATTGTTTCCCCGCGGTCCATAGTAGGCCAAACTCGTAAGAAGAAGAAGATCACATTTTTACCTAATTCCAATGAAGTATGGCATAGTTCTCATTCTTTGACTGATAAAGAATCAGTGGAATAGTCAGTCTTCCTCATCCATAATGCAGCACTTTCATAAGCCTGAGCTTTCCATTTATAGTACTAATAGTACCTTCCTCTGCCAGTTAGCTTTAGAACTTAGCTTCAAAATTAATCAAGGTTCCATAGCTATCAATGGATAACAAGCTGAATGTCAATCATAAAACCTAGATTTAGAAGGAGTAGACCATATTAATAAATATATGGTCTACTCCTCAGTAACTCTGATGTAAAAATAACATCAGAGTGATTGAGGAAATTCCTACGCCAGGTAATATTCCTCAATATTTTAGTTCACTACCTTGATCCTCCTTCAGGAGAAATTGAAAACAACATTACTAAGCCCATGCCATCTCAATGTTTTGAAATGGATAAAACAACAATGACACACTTTTTTTATGTAAGGTGACCATAATTAAAACAGGATATGTTTGGAGCTCTGTTGCAAAAAATGTAGTGGGTAGAATTTTAGCCAAACTTGATGTACATACTCTGTAGAACATGGATTTAGATTTGTAAATGAAAAAAAAAATTGTACAAAAATTTCCCAACAGAAGAAATTTGGTGCTGCAAGCCCTTGATTTATGATTATTATAAGAGGAATGGCTAGAAGAAACAATACAAATCAGTTTTCGTGTTCATATATGTTACAGATATGGCTCAGTATGTCCTCCTTCAGATGTTCTAAAAACTGCATTCTGTGAACGACATTTTGCATAATTTGCATAATCTCACTGTTGCTACTGATGAATAAGTTGAAGAAGTTGCAACTGCTGTCATAGAACACGGAATGAATAAGGCACGAGGGTACAGCAGTGCTCGGGCATATTAAGGCAAATGAAAATGCCATACTCAACCATGTGAAAAATCCTGCATCAAATGCTGAAGTTTTTCCACTACAAGATCTCCCATACTCAAGTTTTGTTTCACTGTTATGTGGAACCTGACTGCAGTTTGTCCTAACATTCTTAGCTCGAATGGAGGTAGATGATGCATGACCTTGGAAGATCTTCTAGACATCTAGAGTGACGAGGCACATTTATCTCTGAATGGCAATATTAATACACTCAGCTGCCACATTTGGGCTGCAAATAAGTCTCATGTGTTCCATCAGACCCCTTTACATTCACTGATATTAACAGTGTGGTGTGGTTTCACTGCACCATTATCGTTGGCCCATATTTTTTCGAAGAAATTTGCCTGACAGGGATTTGTACCATTTCTGCTGTTAGGTGCAGCTGAAATTTTTTGTTCCATAACTGCAGCAGCAAAGATGCCTCGACTTTACCATATTCATGCAGGATGGACTTCACATCAGATTGCCGGTACAATAAGTGTTAAGACAACTATTCACAGAAAGCAGAGTGATTATTTGTGCGTTTTTCACGGCATGGCCATCTCCTTCACCTGAACTTTTGGTTGTGGGGTCATCTCAAAGCCTGGTATATCAAGGACATGTTTCTGATATAGCAACCTTGAAAGACAGAATAACAACATTTGAGGCAAATCTATAGAAAACATTGTTCACAGAATGCATTTCTTAGAACATCTGAATGGAAGAAGTATTAAACTACATCTATAACTTATATGAACATGAAAATTAATTTGTAGTGTTTCTTCTAGCTGTTACTCTTTCAATAAAATCAAATAAAGTGCTTCTAGAATCAAATCTCCCCTGGTGGCAAAACTTTATATTATTATTATTATTTTTTATAAATCAAAATCCCATGTTCCAGACAGTACTTACACCAAGTTTGGTTCAATTTCGCCCACTACATTTTTTATGGCCTCATTGTATGTTAATACACTACTGTTTGTGAAAAATGCAACACCATGAAGGAATGATGGTAATCATTTGAAACAAGTAGGATTTGGAAAGCAGGGTATGACATGTAAATGTTTAGAATTGCACAGAGTTGCACATGTCTGGGCACAGCAGAGCCCTAGCAACTGTCATGGAACAGGTATTAATAGAGAGTTGCGTAGGAGCCTCACAAGAAGTGCATCATGGATAGCGAGCTGTAAAAGTTTCTCCAGGTTTCACTATGCCTTGTCGACAATTCAGGGTGCAACATAGAAAAAAAGGCAGTTTGAAAATGGATGAATGATTGGTCTACTTGAAGGTGGATTTTCGTACCATGACATTGCTGCTCGTACAGGACATAACACCACGACAGTGATGTACATGGGGAAGCAGTGGACCGAAGAGAACCAGGTGCATCAAAAATCTGGCAGTTGATTATGACATGTGATGACACTGCGGGATGGCAGACACCTCTTCTGCATCGCAGTGACACGGATCGTTTAGCGTCATCACAAATGTTAACACAACAGTGGAGCACTGCAGCAGATATGGCATTGCCTACCTCCACAATTTGACACTATCTGCTGTACAGAGGACTGGTTGCACAGATTCCTTTGCAGTGGATTCCCTTGACCCTGAACCATTGATGCCTCTGGATACAATGGGCTTGTGAATACAGACAATAGCGTGCTGATTGGCAACATGTCATGTTTTCGAAAGAGTCCCGCTTCAACTTGGACTACACTGATGGCCACATATGCACAAGGAGGTATTGGGGTGAGTGCCTTCTTCTATCATTATAGAGCGTCATACTGGTCAAATGCCAGGTGTGATGGTGTGGGATGCATTGGGTACTCTGCGCGATCTCAGCTGCTAACATTGAGGGCAATCTGAACAGTGTCGGCTACATCAGGGAAGTTCTAGAGGCTGAAGCCATACCCTTTCTTGAGAGCCCTCCTGGCACTATATTCCAGCACAATGCCCGGCCACATGTTGCCAAGAATGTTCAAGTCTTCTTCGCAGAACGACAGATACCGCTTCTTCCGTGGCTTGCATGTTCATCAGACATTTCACCTATTGAACTTGTCTGGGATATGGTCACTCAACAACTGGCCTGTCAGTCCTCCAGCAGTCTGTACCAATAAACTGTGGACTCACTTACAAACAGCCTGGCAAGCAATTCTCAAGCGCACCATCCAAAGCCTCTTCGATTTGATGCCATGACGTATAGCAGCTCTTTTTGCAGTTTGTGGAGGCTTCACAAGATACTGATTTTTTCAGGATGTAATTGTTGTATTGTGCTGAAAATGTAATCACTTCTGTACAGGCATATCAGTAATATGTGGTTAAATAAAATATCAGTAATATGTGGTATAAATTTCATTCTAATTGCATGATTCTTTCATGGTGTTGCATTTTTCACAAACGTTAGTATATAAATGTCAATCATCTCAAATCTGAACTGCAGATTATACATAAAACCAACCAGATTCTCTGTGAATTGTTTTGAAAAATTGCCATAGGGAACTGCTCCAGTTGCTGCGTCAGTTGTTGTTGCTCCACAAACGGCTTTTCAGTTGCTTCATTAGATATCACTTTACAAACTACTTAAGGCACATAATTAACCATATTCAAAGCCATCTGCTTAGAGAGTTAGCAGTCTCAAGACAGAACACTAAGAAGCAATTTTTGACACTAATAAAAAAAAAAACCACCAACACCATGATGTAATTTGGCACTGTGATGGCTGATGTGTAATTGTAAAATAAATGAAGTAGGAAGTGGGAATAATTTTTTTATTGTGCTGTAAATGATACACATAGCAGTTTCTGAACCATCTTTATAAAGTAGTGGAGATTACAATGTATACTGTTCCAGGAACTGCTTTGATGAACAAGAGTACTCAACAGCAAAATGCAACTGATCTGTTGAGATGTTTTTACATGCAGTGGTATTCTATTTTTTAGTGTTGCCAAATTAAGAACCCGACCCTCAGAAACCATGATTTCAAGATATCCCTACAACCAAAAGTAACATCGATTAAGGCCATTGTGTTGGATTAGTCAAAAGAATGACTAATCTATTCTCATTGAACCATTGTTACAATAACTGCTGTACACATTGTCTGAGGCAGTTCTCCATCTTGCATAAAAGGAGTTGAATCAAAATATCTTTGCTGCAGAGTTGTAGGACAACAAAATTGTTCAACATATCCTGATATCTCTGGGCAGTAACTGATCAGGTCACAGGTCCAGTTCATTGATCTCTTTGAAAAAAATATGGACCATTGATAAAAGCTGTAAAGCCACATCATATGATGACTTTCAGTGAGCACAAATGGATTTGTTGAATTGAATGGGATTTTCTAATTATTGATTTTTGATAATAGAGTTTTACACTAATAAAAGCACTTATTATGACAGCTATCATGCTTTCGCTACTGTATTGTTACTAATGGCACAGAAAATAATGGGTCTTGCTGCATACCAGCAGTTGCCTATGATGTTGTTGCATATGTAAATATTATCACTTTCTGTGTCACATTACATTCTGGAAGCCAATTTTTTTTTTTTACAAAAGTTGCTTACTGATGAGTATTTATATCATTTTGTTTGTGTTGAAGCCACTAGATGACTTTGAATACAAATGTTTTAATTGTGCACACATGGTACACTGATCTCCTAAAATACTTTTAATTTTCCATTATTTCTGCTGCTAGCTTTCAGTCTCTGTGCGATTCATGTGCCTAATGTAGACTTTCCTTCTACAGTAAATCAGAAACCATTTATATTGTGCATGGGCACCTACAATTAATGCATGGGAGGCATCATTAGGTTATAGGTCAACATGACTTTTACAGGATCTATTTAGTGACATTCTGTTTTTGTAATTGCAGTCATCTGGAGCTGGTTCTTTGCCCATTGTTGAACAACATTCATCACATCATGACTTGATTTTTTTCAAGCATATTTTCAGCTCATGACAGTTAATGGTTGCTTTATTGGACTGGAGAAAACCTTAATTATTTTCCCAAGGTTTCTGTGTCATTTATGGATATTTATGAAAGTTCAAGTTCAAATTCAAAGTTTGACATGAGATTCTGTGGTAATTCTTGAAACATTCTGGAGATTCATCAGGGTGCAGTAATGCTGAAAAAACCTACTCATTTTTGAGAGACTGATTGCATTGTTGCTGAGAAAAGCTACTTGTAGTAGTTTCCTACATAAAAAATAATTTTACTAATTAACAGCATTTTTCTTATTTATTTATGTTGCCAGTAATGTGACGTTAACATTTTTTTTTCTTTGTATCTTTTAGTTGTTATATCAAATAGTGGCCATGTATTAGGAAAAACAAGAAAAAATCACATTCCACGTGTTGGGGATTTCAATGAGGTATACATTATTCAATTTTATAGTATAGTAGTTTTTGCTATTTGCTAAATCACTCAGTAACCTTGCTTTTTGTTCTGTTTTTGTTTTTATAATGGAGGACTGCTATGAATGAAGTCTGACCTTGTGATACTGTTAAACATCAGATTTGGTTACTGTTTGATCAATGTTTGGAACATTTTGAAATCATTGGAAGTTTTAATTTTCCTATTTAAGAGTTATTGTACTACCATTTTGCTGCATTTTAAATCAATTCTTTTTTTTCCAGTAGACTGGCATTTTTAATTTTTATTGTCATAGGAAAGGTGATTTTCAATTTATTTTTTATTATTTGTTGAAAATGGAATGATGTGTAGTTAAAAACAAAGTACATGACATTCACTGAAGAATGTTTAGATTGACACATCATTACAGTCTCGTAACATACAACTTTAGGTACTAGATTTGAAAGATGATGAATCTTATTCAAATGCAAAATGGATGATTTATAAGTCAAAAGATCTGAATTAAAAGGAATGATGGCAGGTTAATAAACATTGATTCTATTCGACTACTAATTGGGTCAAATCTAGAATGTGTTCCATCATCAGGGGACAGTGCAATCATGTGTTATTTGTTTTGTGTTGTCCTACATGATTGTATTGTCCCCTGATGATGGAACACATGTAGTGGATGGCTAACAATTATGATGGGCATTTTGCCTGCCGGTTACTGGATTAAAAGATTTAAGCCAGATTATGTAGTAGGATTCAGCAAGTAGACTGTGGGATATTCTATTGTGGTGGGTGAGGGGTTTGGCATTAGATGTTTTCCTGTTGTTTCTTTTCTTTATTTCAACAACATATTAAGCCTTCTGATCCATTTAACCTACAGTCCAAGCATGACATATTACAAACCTTGTTTATTTAACAAAACCATATACATAGACACAAAGCTATAGTGACTCAAGCAATCATTAAGTAGCAAATCCAAAAGTACATAATTCCCAACCACAATCTGACTTTTTGATTATTGCATTAAGTTCAGGTAATACACATTAGGAAACCTCTTGGACTGCTTTATTTCATGATATTTCACAGTCATCTTCTCCTCTATTTAAATGATAACCTAATTTCAGTTAGAGAATTATAAATGTTTCGTGTTTCCTATAACTTGCTTTTCAAAAGATATACTCTTTGATCGTTTTCTACAGCAAACATTTCTCATTCATCACTTGAGTATTACTGGTAAATTTGAATTTCTATTTAGAAAATTCACTTTTCAAAATAAGATTATTTCAGATGATAGGAAAATTTTGAACATAAGTTGTTATAATAGTATCATTTAAATATTTTTGGTAAAACTGATTGATCTCATTTCCTCTTGGTATCTCATTATGGTGAGTGTAGCACAGTTCAACAGAGAATTGTACTTTTGGACATAAAAAAAAAAAAAAAAAAACACGTAGAAAAACCAATTGAACAACTGTGAAATTGACGGGTTTGACCCAAAATTTTGATAGCCCCAAATCTAACCTAACCTGATTACACCAGGTTTTGACTTTTGCGATATGCCACTAAGTTCCTGCTTTCATTCTTAATCCTCCTCTGCAGTCAATTTACTTAATGGTTCTTAGCATAAGGTTATAGATTAATCTTATAAGATTAAAAAGATGTCGGGATTCTAGGATCTTGGGATTTTGGGCAGCCACATCAAATTGACAATGTAAATGTTTTTCATCCATCTCAACAAATAATAAAAAGTTTTGAGGTTATAGACCTCAGGGTCAGCACAAGAAGGTGCCATGATTGCTGTGACTTGTCTAGCATATAAGAGCTATCTGAAGCCTTATGCAAATTTTGTGGCTATTTGGCCAACTGTTGTGAAAATTCCAAGAGTGATTCAATATCGAATTCAAAGACCTTCCCAACAGCTGAGTGAATTTGAGGAAAGTACGACATAGAACTGTGAGATAGCTGGCCATTTTGGTGAATTGTTCAACATCTTGAGTTGCTCTGATGTGAAAGTGAGGAAGCATTGGCAGGAATGGTTGTGTGAAGGCACACACATAGGTAGAGAAGGTTCTGGTCAGACTAGACAGACATCTTCAAGAGAGGATTGCAGGATTGTTAGACAAGTTTGAGCAGTTCCAGCATCATCTATTTTCACCACAAAGAAATAATATCATCTGCTAATCATACCATACCAATGCATTGGCTATTGCTTGGCAACTTACAAAAGCAGAAATTCATTCCTCTAGTCCTGAAGTTGTTTTCCTTTA
>JAFIDM010009631.1:46155830-46195672 GCA_023159025.1 Thereuonema tuberculata | reverse complement strand
TAATTAAGTTAAAAATATTATTAGCCAATAAAATAGTTATATTACAATTTAAAAAAATTAATTAGATTTAAAAAAGTTTTTTTTTTTAATTGTGTGTTTATTTTAATTTCTTACAAAATGTCAAATTTTAACACGCGTAAAAACATTTTTAAATCTAATTAATTTTTTTAAATTGTAATATAACTATTTTATTGGCTAATAATATTTTTAACTTAATTAAATATAGAGCTGTTTTAAAATGAGTATTAAGGTTAACAAGGGAAATCATAAAGATTCCGAAAAGCTTCCCGATGTGTTTTTAATTGTATGTATGATCTATGTACTTTAAATTGTGTGTTTATTTTAATTTCTTACAAAATGCCAAATTTTAACACATGTAAAAACTTTTTTTTAAAAAAAAAAAGATTTCACTCTTAATTGTTATATGTTCAAAGCACATCTAGAGAAACACAAAACAAGTTATTACAAAACTTTGCATTGCACAAAAATGAAAGTTTATTTTAATCTAGAAGCATTTTTTTATTTGCTATTTATTAATCATAAAGTTCAAAATTTAAATAAACAAATTTGATTTTGAAATTTTCAGTCAACTTACTATATGGAAAGCACTTTGGGCCATCCAGTTTTCCAGACAGCTTGGGGTAAGTACATCCTTTATGTTTGTGTATGCAAGCCTATATATTTATATTGGGTTGTTTCAAATGAAATGTCGTTGTTGCTATCAATTGAAAAGTTTTACTTCTGAAGACAAGCTATTTCGGGCAAAAGTGTACATAATCTTAATATTAGTGTAATACATGCTTTTACTTTAACTGGATGCCATAGACATTTTAATTTTTTTCAATTATTTGCATTTATTTGAACCATAAAACATGCTTGACAATGAGGAATTGTGCACAGTTATTCTGTATGAATCCAAATAGGGCCATAACAGTTTGGAAGCTACAATAAACATTTGTTGTGCATTCTGGGAAAATATCATCAACAAATTCACCATTCAGCACTGGTTTGCCAAATTTTGTGTCGAAGATTTAAGCCTCAATAATGAACCACCTCATAGACCTGAGAAAAGTTATCGATAAAGGTTGTTTAAAGGCTTTGGTTGAGTCAGACAAGTCAAAAACAGTAAGGTGTCATCTAGATAATCTGGATGTATCTCCTGCAGCTGTATCTCACTACGTTGCTGCAATAGGCAAGATTAAAAAAACTGAACACTTGATACCTTATGAACTAAATGAAATGCAAAGCTTTTGTCACATGGATATTTGTTCTTCTAAGTGTTTAAGAAGCTAAAGAGACCATTCTTGAGGTGCATCATCACCTAAGATGAAAAATGGGTTTGATAAATGGATCTTAAAAAACCAGGACAGTGCCTTGATATTACCAAGGCTGAAAAACAGCATTACATAAAAAATCATAATAATAGTATGATGGACAGCATTATTTTTCCTAGTCACTTCAAACAATCTCTACAGAAAGTTAATGTCATCAACTTGAAGTAATGCACCAAAAATTACTCTATATTTGGTAAGCAGATTGGATCCCATTATTTTGTATAACAATAGACCATGTGTTTCTCAAAAAACACTGCAAAAACTTTCACAACTTGCATATGATATTCTACCACAGCCTGCATACTATCCTGACTTGTAACCATCAGATTTCACTTATTTCTGAATTTGGAGTCCTTTCTCTGTAATAAAAAAAATTCAGAGATGCGAGCTATTATTGATGCATTCAAATAATTTGTTGCTTCCAAAAACAAAGATTTTTTTAAAGCAGGACTTTTTGACTTACAGACATGTTGTAATAAAACTTGAAGTAAATGGTTGTTATTTTAGTTAATAAATTTTATTTTTTAAACTAAAATTTTGAGGTTTTATTTTTTACCTATAAAAATTACATTTCATATGAAACAACAGCATTTATGTTTTTTATTTGGTGGTGAGTGGGGATGGGACATTATAAACAAAATAAACAGTTTCATTCTATATATCAAATCAATAATTAAGAATAATCAAAAGTTATTATATTTAATGTTTTTAGCATTATTGAATATGCAGTCAGTGAAATTGAAAAAATTAAAAAAAAAAAAAATGATTTAGATGTATCTTGTTTAAATTTTCATTCTCATTACTTTGAAACTTATGAAAAAACAAAACAAAACATAATTATTATATGAATACTATGGTTTTTGTTTGATGTTGGGAGACAATACAGATCAAAAACTTGGAATACACTGTAATTTTAATAATAAGACAAATCCAGAAATTTTGCATATAACTCTAAATGCAAATGTATAGTTATTTGATTTCTATAAAGGCATTTAGAAAGATATTAATTTGATCTTTGTTTTAACTGTTTGAAGTCCTAACAATTTCTGTTTTATTTTTTTTCTTTTACTTCCAATACAATTTTCTTTTCTTTCAGTTTTGATTTATAGTTAAATATTTAAAAATAATTCTACAACAATAATGTTTGAACATATTTTAAATTATTCAGTTTTGTTTTTTTTTTCATTTAAGGAAAGATTGCTGTTAACATTTGCTATGGACGACATCATCCTCAGAACTGGATGATGTTTGGAATTAATGGTGCTGAAATCATATTTAATCCATCTGCTACTGTTGCAGGCTTAAGGTTGGTTGAGTATAGTAAGACATGAATAATTTTTATTCTCTTATTCTAAATTTTCTCCACTGAATTTCATAAAATTAAATTATTTGATTGTCCTAATTTTGCACATCTTTTTTTCTGTTTTTGATTAAGCATGCAAAATCTACTATTTTATTTGAACATTTTTCTTCTCTGTTTGTATATGCATCACAACAAAACGACTGCATAGATTTCCATAATATTTGGCATGAAGCTTATTTATGCAACTTATTATCCAACGTAAAGCAAAGACATTTGCTTTCTGCTACTCTATAGAAGATTTTGGTTGTTCATATGTTTATGTGTATTTTGGCTTCCACGACACACATTCCTTAAAAATGACTCCCAAACTCATAGCCAATTTTATTCATCTTTTTAATTTTGCTAACTCAGTGAAAATCATGAAATCTAAATAAATGCTAAAAGAAAAACATAATATGTAAACTCTGTATTTAAATCAGTCAAATGCCATCCTTTTGCTTTTGCTTCAGCAATCTGCAAAACGTATATTGTTGCAGAAAATCATGATCTTGAAAAAAAAATTTCAGTGACTGCAACAAAACAAAACATTACTATTAACACTCCTGTTTTTCCTTTTCATGGGATTCCTATAAGAATTTTCGGGTCTCTGCTAGTTTCTTTTTATCCCTGTAGGATCGACCTGATTTCACTTCCTTCATGTTTTCTATCATGGTCTCCCTCTACCAGGTTTTCCCTCCATCATTTCTTCAATCAGTTTGATGGTCCATTCAGAGTGTCTGACGAGGTAGGCTAACATAACCATTTTTTCTCTTATATATAGTATATAAAATTCCTCTTTGCCTTTTTAACCCTCCTGATCACTATATTTCTGTAAATTTTGTATTCAGTCTGATTGTTTGCAATTTTGTGTTTCCCTCGCTGTTTCATTAAGTCTAGAATCTCTTTGGTAATCCAGGGTTTATACATAATATTCTCATCTTTTCCAAAACATTCCTCTGAAGAATTTCTTTCTTAAAAATGTCCCATTTCTCTTGAATATATACTGTATGGTTTTATTGGTCGATTTTCTGAAAGCTGCTTGGGCAACTTGTTTTTTTTTTTTTTATGTTTGCTAAATTCCAATTTTTGTACTGTTTATTTATGTGTTTTTTCTTGAAACACAGGTGGCTTAGAAACACAAAAAATAAGCTTTTTTTTAAAAAAAAATAAAATTAAATTAATTAATGAGAATTCATGAACTTGAACATTAATATGTTGTGGAAACATATGCATAAATGAAAAGGTTTCAGTTTGTCTTTAAAAAAAAATCAGGAGTTAAATTTCAAAATGATCAAACTGATGAACTAAGAAAGTTTATAATAGATGATACTAAGGTGGATGATCACCCTAAACAGTGATGCAGGTTCCACAGCATCTTTTCATATGGCCACTAATTACCAATAGTTCTGAAGCTATTAATTAATCAAAATGCTTAAGCTCAGCGAGCTTCCTGAGAGTAGTAGTTCATTATCCAAAAAGAAGAATTGGCTGGCCAATCACTGCACTAAACATTAAGATGTTAGCCTATAGTGGGCTACATTATCATCCATCAGTATGAATCATAGACCCATTGCACCTGCAAATGAAAATACATATATTGTTGAAGGATCTTATCTCTATGATGTTTTCCATTCAAGGATATGGAGATCTGTGCTTGATTTCACCAAAATATCTCTACCTCTAAATTGTTTGATTTCTCTAATGTTTAATGGCTGATATCTTTTAGCATAATCTCTCCAGATGAAAGTCCTTCTGGAATTAGATTGCATATTGAATCGTGACTCATTTCGGAAAGAATATTTCTCCACATATTAGAATGCTCCAAGTTCCAAACTCTTCCTTTCCGAATTGGGAACAAGGAAAAATAGACTACTGGTCTCCTGGCATAAAGGCCTATGGTTCATATCTCAGTGATGCTTAAGAGTTCTTTTCAGGTAAAGGTCATCTTGAGGTACTGTGGCTCGAGAATGTCCTTCAACAGGCCTTCTTGTGATCCTGAATCCTTTCTATAGCTTTATACCACTTGGCACATTCAACTTCTTGCCATATTAACTTGATTCTGTCCCATCTACTTCCAACAATAGCAATCCATTGCAAAGAATCAGCTAAACAATGTCTGATAATCATTTTCAGGATTACTAATAAAAAGTTCTAAAAATGAAAAACAACCAGCTGTCTGGTAGCACACTTTTTATAAATACTCATTAATTGGTGATTGCATATGATGTCTTCAACATTATTTACATATTCAGTTTGCTCTTTCTGAAAATTTCAGGTTTCGTTTATAAATATTTAAAAAAATATATAACTAAATTAGAAAAAAATGATTTTTGTAACTTAATTTTTGGCCTCTAAGATGTGTAAAGAAGTGATTAAATGAGATAATACATCACTAGAGAACAAATGGAAAGAGACCAAAACTGACCATAGTCTGCAGAGACAGTTTGAAGAGATTAAAAGATCAGTATCAAGAGAGGAAGTGTTTTTAAGTTCCAGAGTAAGCTGGTCTGCCACAAAGCAGGAATGAAATTGTTCACATGGAGAGCACTTGTGTTGCATTGGTATAACAGAGAATATTAAATAATGCCATGGAGAGCAAGACACTATCTAGAAGCAAAATAATGGAAAAACAATGAAAAACTTAATTCTTATTTGATATTGTATTTATCCTTACTACGATGACTACTTGTTTTTCTTGAAATTCATCAAATGACTTTTGTATCATTTTCAGATAACCATAAATCTTCTTAAGCTCCTTAGAATTATTCCAAACTGTTTATCAGATTTAAGATCAATGCTGTATCAGTTCATTTCAAATATTCCAGAAATACGTTTATTGTTTGATCATTTTAGAAGAAAAAAATGTTTTTGTGTATGATCAGTATATGCTGGCAGTTTACAAATACCAGTATTTTATTTAAATATTTTTTTTCTTGATCATATTTGTGTCATAGTGCTTGGCATTTTTTTTTTTTTTGTAGATCTTGACAAAAATTTCTATCTCAGTTTCAATAATTCCTGTAACTCTGGACCATTCTCCTCAACACAGTGCAACTAATATTTTTGATTAAATTAATTTTTCAACAAAACTACCTTCTTATGTGTGAAATTGAGCCTGAAATTTATTTTTAATATTGCTAAACAGTGACTTTTTAAGGTTGAAACTTGCATGGGAATTATCATCTAAAACTCGAATATAAACACAAACTCCATCAACATAATTTCAATATTTCGTCCTTTATTTCGAGGACTTTCTCAAGATCCCACATCTTTAAATTAAATAACGAAAATACAAAAAACATAAATGGAAGGAGAAAAACTTATTTCTCATCCCTAACAAAACAAAATATAACAAAATCTCATTAGCGAGATCTTACATTGTGAAATAAACAATTGAAAACAAATAAACAATTAATACAACAATCAAACATGTGAAAAAACATGTGAACTATTATTTAATTAATCTTTAAAATGTTTTTCAATCTCTTGTTTTTCATTAAATATTTTCTATATACATTTAAAGATACCTTATTAACTCTAAGTGATCTATTCTTATTAAAACATATGCTACAATTTATTAAACAAGATTGTACTAACTCAGGCACTAACTCAGTCAGATACCACTACCTTTGTATCTCTTTAGAGGAGTTAGACATTTCGATCATCCTGATAGTTGTAACATGTTCTTGATATCATATTTTTTAATGTTTTGGTTTGTCTTGTATTAGTCATGCTTCTCATGTAGATGCAAAGTAGCCATTTACTATCCAGTAGGTCGAACAGTTGGCGTTGTCTTTAAGACATTGGTCTCTCACCTCTTGAGTACGGGTGTTCAGTTGTTATGTTGGTTCGGTGGTGATGGACAATCATGACTGGGCAGGTTTTCTCAAGGTTCTCCCATTTCCCCAGCACTATTTCCACCACTCTTTCTCCATCTTTCCTTTTTTCCATGGGGATAGTGAAATAGACCAAAGGTTGTGGTGCTCAGCTTCCTTGTTACCCTCACTCACCAACCATTAAGAACATACTATCCAACAACAGCTCTGACAGAAGAAATTTCATCAGATGTCCTTGCTGTTACTGGTATTGTTTGCAGATATACCTGGGAAGTCTAGGATTTGATCATCTGACTATCAACAGAATGTTTGCCTTTTCTTTCCAACTCTGATTGATTTGAATCCTTTTTTATTTAAAATATGTTTATTGCCATACACCTATCTGTTGTTCCTATATTTGTACCATTGGTCTTTTTCTGGCTTTAGAATTAATGCTGTATTTCATTATTTTTGTATACTTTTAAATCCATTTTTTGAAAGACCATTTAATTTAAGGAATTTTCTGCTTAGTCCTTAGATCCATTGTGCATTTTCATCATTGTTTTGTTTTATATCCCATCTCTATAAAACAAGGACATTTATTTTTCTGTTAAATTAAGTATCTTGCAGACATTCAAGCCATTTCATTATTACTAAGATCCAAATTAGAAGATCTCTGTACAGCTATTTATATATTTCATAAAGCTGTCAATAACTTTTATCACACTATAATTTGATAACTTCCTGATTTCTCTGTTCCTGTCATATCTTTGCAAGGGCTTTTATGCTGCTTTTTTTATTTTTTTAGAATGAAAGTGCTTTGTTGTTAGTTCATTTTCTCCAGATGATTTTTATTTTTTCTTCCTGGGTATATAAAATTGCCAATTTTGCTCATTTAGACAACTCCTTCCTCTTTATCAACTTTAGGCTCTGTGCAGTCACAGCCTTTTTCACTATTAAATCTTATTACTGTATTATTAATTTGGATATTAGTCAAAAGACCATGGGTTGAACCTTTAGAAATACTTCAATTGTTGCTTATCTTCTGAATCCTACTGACACTTGGTAAGTTGTCCTTAGAAACTTAGCTCTTTTGTATTTTTGAATTTTGAGACATTGACTTCCTAATGCTTATTTCTGAAAATGTGGTGCTTCCATTTATTGTAATTTCTGCTTTATACTCTATATTTTGTTTGATAATTTAGTATTTTTTTATATACCAAAATCTTGATAAATATTGTTATCTAGAGTATATGAAGTGACTGATTCTCAGGTGCTTAGGTAGACAAACTTTCCTGTTATTTGTTAGAAATTCTTATTATATTTTCCTTTGATTGCTTCTGAGTAATCAGGGACTGCTTTTAATTATCAGTTCCACCGTCCGTTTGACTTAAGAAAGCAGCATGGTCAGCTTTGAAAAAAAATGGTGAATTAAAATACAGTGATCCCTCGCTATTTCATGCTTCAAGTCTCGCGGCTTCAGTGCATCGCGGGTTTTTCTCACCCGTCAACGACTCCAGCAGAAGAGCATCCGAGTGAACCTCAACCCTCTACGAGTGGGAGTGAGTGAGTGAGTGAATGTATAATATTAAGGTTTTATAATTAAAAAGATTTAAATAAAATATACTGTACATAAAGTATAAATATACATATTTCAAACATTCTGGTACCCACACACACATACAAAAATTCCTAGGGGGGGGGGCAATCCTACTTCGCGGATTTTCACCTATCGCGGGGGGCTCTGGTCCCCATTAACCGCGATAAACGAGGGATTACTGTTTATCTATTTATTTTTATATTTTATTAATGTAAATACTTTGACTGAATCCTAACTTTCAGGTAGCAATTAAGAGGCAATAGTGGTAAGTATACCTCGCCTCCCATCCAAAGAGAAAGGAGAGGAACATATAGAACAGTGCTTTTCAATCATTTTTCATGGCACACATATATATTTGAAAAAATCTGGCAGTAAGCTAAACATTGTTCCTAATATCACACGGTACTTCAAACTTTTTCATTACTTTACTGTATACAATAGAATCCTAGGAAAAACACTTACAAATTTGCTAATATATCACATTTGCTCATTGAATTATAAAAATGATGTTATTATTGATTCATTAATTTTAATCATTCCAGTTTGTATTACTTACAATTTACTTGTTCCTCTTGTGTTAATAAATAACGTGGTTGAAAATATTTAATACACATCTTATATTTCCTCTTATTTTCCTGTTTTAATAAAAATACTTTTTATGATAATAAGGAGGCTTAATGCGCATGTATTAAAATAAAGAGAAAGTGAAAATAAATAAAATGCACTTACTTACAAGCATGTAGAAGAGAGAATTAAAAACCATGGCAATAAAACGACAGTTTCAGAATACTCTGCATATTCCTTCACCAAGGACGGCACAAACATATAAGACATCACAACAACTTTAAGACGACACGAGGTGAAAATGCATGGTGAAAGTGAGGGAAGTTAGGGGATTAGGCAAGTTTAGCAATAGTGACGGGCGTTTTGCCAGCCGATGATAGGGTTATAAGCCTTAAGCTGGATTCTATGGATGGATTAAGCTAGAAGTCGGTGGGATACTTTATTGTGGTGGGAGAAGGATTTAGCAGCGAAGAAGTTGGGGGTGTGTCCAGTCTCTTTATAGTGCATAACGGTGTACGAACGTGTGGGTTCTATGTTATGATGTACAAACATCGGTGGGACAACATCTGTGTTATTTAGTTGCTTTATTTGTGTTATGTTTGTGTTGGGTGATTTGAAGGCATAAACATAAGGCTGTGTTTTTGTAAATGTAATCTATTTTACTTGTGTAGGTTTGAAGGATGGTGAAGAGGGAGTTGGAAATGTTTGTTGATGGAGGAGTTTCTCGTGTTGATGATGGGTCTGGTTTTTAGAAATAATAAATGTCTGGTTTTTAGACATAACAATAGAAAAATACACTGAACTAAATCACTTATGCCATTAATTGGGCCCATACTAATATAGGCCTCTCTGATCACTACAATAAAAAACTCACCTCAAAAAATCAAAAATTCCCAGCTGTCACCTTTCTGCCCAAAACCCACAAACCCAAACAAGATAATACCCTAAAAACCAGACCCATCATCAACACGAGAAACTCCCCCATCTCAAACATTTCCAACTCCCTCTTCACCATCCTTCAAACCTACACAAGTAAAAACACAGCCCAATTCCTACACCAAATAAAAGCAATCAATATTCAAAACTTGATGTCACATCCCTATTCAGATCCCTCACCTATAATAACATCAAAGAAGCACTCTATGACTTCCTAGATAATGAAACCCCTTTTTGCCAATTTGACATCACCATAAAGCAATTAGACTTCCTCATCCACACCATTTATGACAGGTAATATTTCTCCCAAAACAACAAAATTTACCTCCAAACACACGGTCTACATGGGCTATTTCAGGACCCATTGCAGACCTCATACTTCACTACATTGAAAAACAAATGTTCTCCATCCACCACCCACACATCAAGTTATATGGAAGATATGTCAATGATATCATCATCATCATCACAACACAAAAACATATCACACAAATACAAGACCATCTAAGCTCCTTAGATCCCCATCTACAATTTGAACTGGAAACTCCCTCCAACAAACACATCAACTATCTCGATGTATCTTATCACCTACAAAAATAACTCCATCCAAACCACTGTCTATAGAAAACCCACCTGCTCAAACAGGTGCATACAATATAACTCCCACATCCACCATACAAACAAAATCAACACAATCATTTTCTAATACGCAGAACAATCACAACATGCTCACTAAACCAGCCTTACACACTGAATTAAGAACCATTTACATCATTCTCAATCTCCGTATCTACTCCTCCCAGCTTTTTCACAACTGCCTCAATATCCTCACACATAAACTGAACAAAAAAATCTAAAAATACTACCCCCAAACCCCCTGTCAAATACATCCCCTTTCCCTACTATCCACCCCTTGAAAGCTTCATTAAAAAATTCCTCAACCAATACCAGTATGCCCCTGCCTTCAAATCACCCAACATAAACATAACACAAACAAAGCAACTAAATAACTCTTCAAACATTGTATACTGGATCCCATGGAACCCAATGCCCCTCTGGCTACGTGGGACAAACATCTCGACCCCTATCCATCGTATTAAAGAACATAAAAAAGCCTTCAATAACACAGACCCCACACGTTCATACACTGTTATGTACTATAAAGAGAGTGGACACATTCTTAACTTCTCTGTTGCTAAACCCCTCTCCCACCATAATAAACTATCCCACTGACTCATAGCTGAATTCTTCCATCTAATTCAGCTTAAGGCTTATAATCCTATCACCGGCGGGCAAAATGTCCATCACTATTGCTAAACTTGCCTAATCCTCTAATTTCCCTCCCTTTCACCATACATTCCCACCTCGTGTCGTTTTAAATGTTGTTGTGATGTCTTATATGTTTGTGCCGTCCCTGATGAAGGAATACGCGAGTATCACGAAACTGTTGGTTTATTGCCATCATTTTTAATTCTCTCTTCTACATGTTTGTAAGTAAGTGCCCTTTATTTATTTTGACTTTCTCTTTAAAAATACTTTTGTTGTTTTATCTCGCTGCGCACCCTTTGAGAATCGTTAATATAGAGTAACAAAGGAAAAACTTACCCAAGAGAACTAAATAAAGAAATATCAGATCTTATTGAAAATAACTGAAGCTGATGGTGTTGCTGCATTGATTTTAGGTAACTTGATTATAGAGGTTTCAAAAAATAAATGACCAAAGTTATGTTGACAATCAGGCCCTTGAAAGCCTGATACTTCTTCAAGTTCAGAGGAACAGAGGTTTGTTTGTTACTTTGATCGTACACATATTTTTAATGGTGCAAGAGTGATAGAAGCAAAGCTGTGCCAGAACCCAGGTATCGAAAGGATACAAGCAACTGAAAGAGAGAAATATATGCTTTATAGAGAAAGAAAAATACAAACCCGCACGAGGATTCAAACCAGTAAAAGAGCATTTCAGCCTCATGGCAGGCCATTGCCTTAAATTATTTGGTTTCACAAACAGCAGGTGGACAGTAATCTTTTCATTGGTGTAATGATAATATAGACTCTCTTCCACGCCTTTTTTTTCTTTGCATTGATTACTGTGTATCTCCCATCTTCAGGTGATATTCAGCCAAAGAACAAGACTTTTACATAAAAAAAAAATTCAATAAAGAAAATGAAACATCAAACTAGATGACGTAGGGATGGAGATCCACTGACCATGATAATGGAAATACAAGGGTCACTCCAAAAGTAATGCACAACATTTTTTTTTTAATTTAATTTTTTATTTACAGATTTGCTATTTACATAGTACACAGAAGCATCCTTCCCGCCTCTATTCAAATGTAATGCAACCCTTATAGTGGCGTGGTTGTAGCAATCCTGAAAGATGGCTGCTGCTGTTGATGTCGGTCAGAAGCAATGTGTTGTTAATGAATTCCTGGTTTTTGAGAATGAAATAGCCAGAAACATCCACAAGAGATTGCAAAAGGTGTATGGAGATGACTCTGTTGATCGCAGTACCATTAGTCATTGGGCATGTAGGTCTTGAGGTGAGAATGGCCATGCCAATATTCAGGATTTGCAACACCGCGGCAGACGTCAAACAGTGCAAACAGCTGAAAATGTGGAGCGGGTGAATAACATGGTTATTGCCGACAGATGAGTAACTGTGAAAGAAATGTCAATCCAACTTGGAAGGAAGTGTATGCAGAATACTGAAACAGTAAGGGTTGGAGAAGGTCTGTGCAAGCAATCAGAAAACATGAGTGGACATCGTTGTCACATCCATTGTACAGTCTTGATCTAGCACCAATGGATTACCTTCTCTTTGGCAAACTCAAAGACTCACTTTGCGAAACAATGCTTGAAAATGATGACTCCCTTGTGATGGTCACTAAACAGTGGTTCGGGTGTACTGTCTCACAGTTTTACCAAGCAGGCATACAGCTACTTGTTCCAAGGCGGCATTAGGCTATTGAATGCCATGACCATTATGTAGAAAAATGACATTTTGTTCTGAAGGCATGTATCTCCACACTGTAGCAATAGCAAATCTGTAAATAAAAAATTAAATTAAAAAAAAAATGTTTTGCATTACTTCTGGAGCAACCCTCGTAATTCCATTTAGATGCACACTTGTGCTCAAAAATAATAACAATCCTTTTATGAAGGTGAATGAAATTTACAGGTTAGATTTGTGATAAATTATAATAATAACTAACAGAAAAGAGAATTTTATTGACAGTGTCATGAAATATACAATGTAAACCATTACTAGTCACAATTAGCATGCGAGAGTTCAAAGATATTTTGTTAATAGGTGTTACTTGGTGTCCTTGGGCTGAAATACAGGCTTAACATCGATGATATACTATAAAAAATGTCTTCATCATATCTTAAATATATTTCTACTTTAAAGTCATTTTCCAATTTCCTACAACTACAAACGATATTTCACAGAAACTTCTGTGAAGTATTGTTTGTAGTTGTATGAAATTGGAAAATGGTTTATAATGTTATGATTCATATTTAACCATCTCACTATCTCTGATTGATTTTTACCAGCCTTGAGGAAAAGTTATTGTTCTTTATCCCATTTCTTCATGTAAATACAGGGTGGGCATAAAAGAATGGTAGGGTTTCAAAGACATGTATTTTCTGTATTGCTTAATGTCTACAGACATGACATCTCTCAATTGGAAGTCCATCTGTCCCTTAATGTGTTCACCTTTCGTCATCCAGCACATATCCAAGTAGGAGTTTAAATTCCTGCCAGACTCGATGAAGCAAATCCAATGTGATGGCCTCCATTGTAAGGGTGATCCGCCGTTCTATGATATCACAGATGGCCTCCACAGCAGGGGTGATCCGTCCTTGATATCTCTGATGGATCTGGGCATTGGGGGTATGTATATATTATCTTTCCCTTACCCTCATAGGAAGAAGTCACATGGTATTAGATCCGGAGATCATGGTGGCCACTGTAGGAGGTGGTTGTCTGCATCTGTAGCACATCCAATCCAGCGCTCTGAACAAATTTTCAATTTGTCCTGGGTTGCCTTTTTGGAGTCAATGCCACCAAGCAGTCATAAACAGAAACTTGAACTCCTGTGTGTTGATGCTTCACATTCATTACATTTTGTCATCAGACATGAATGTCGTTACACATCTTTGAAACCCCACTATTCTTTTATGCCCACCCTGTATCTTCTCTTCATTTTAAAAATAGATAAACTCGACTTTTTTTTCAAGCAAGATGTAGACTTGAATTGAAACAATGCAGAAATGAGCTAGCTTTTATATTGAGCAAGTTCAAGTGCAAGACTGTGTTTTATGCAAATTTTGTTTACAGATTTGGCATCTATGTAGGTTTTTGTATGTAATATGTATGACTTTTGCTCTTTTGTTCAGTTACCTAAATAAATTTACATATGAAAAGCAAAAATTTTATAAAAAAAAAAACCCTAATTGGAATATAATATTTTTAATTTGTGTATCTAGTGAACATCTTTGGCCCATTGAAGCAAGAAATGCTGCTATAGCAAATAGTTGTTTTACTTGTGCGATTAACAGAGTTGGAACAGAAATTTTTCCAAATGAATTTACATCTGGGGATAAGAAACCAGGTTTGTAGTATAAGAATTGAATAAGTACATAAATTCAGTTGAATGAATATTATCAAATAAATAGTACAGAGGAGATATAAGCTAATCGCTATTTTTGTTTTTACACAGCACATAAAGACTTTGGCTACTTTTATGGTAAGTAATCAAGCTATAGATTGAGTGATTGAGTGAGTGACTGGAATTTCTAAAATTCTTTTTATAATGGAATCTACTTCATAAAATTAAAACATGTTTTTTACTACATTGCTACATAATTAAAGTTCATTTATTCTGTAGGATTTATAGCTCAAATGATTGATTGGAGTAAAGTCCTAGAAATTTTGGATATTTGACAGGGCAAAAAAAAATTCTGAGAGTTACTTCTGGGGTTATTTAATGGTATCCAGTTAGATATTAATGATTTCATTTCAGTTAAACCTTGTGGTGGTGTCAAGATTATATATATATATATATATATATATATATAAAAATAAGTAGCAGGAATTTTAACATATTGTGAAAGATAAGAATTATTCTTTCCTAGACTCCCTCATCTGTGTGCAAATTATTTTACTGCATTCCATAGTCCAGTATTGTACAGTATGGCACTAAAAAACAGTACTAAGTAATTACAACAATGTATGTTACAGAATAAATGGATTTGTTAACAAATATATGTTTACACATGATGATATGTAAATTCACAACTCTTACTGGAACAAGGAGGCTTAACGTGCATGTATTAAATAAAGAGAAAGTGAAACTAAATAAAACACATTTACTTGCAAATATGATGGAGAGAATAAAAATGATGGCAATAAACCTATAGTTTTGGAATACTCTGCATATTCCATCATCAGGGACGGTGCAAGCATATAAGACATCACAAAAAAAATTTAAGATGACACAAGGTGGGTATGCATGGTAACTCTCACCATTGCCATTCAGGTAACATGTACTGTAGAATGTTTATATTGAAAATATTTGAAAGTTCTATGTCTCGTGGATGGTTCCTTCACCACCAGCCTGGTATCGTAATCTCCGGTTTCACCACAATTTTTATTTTGCAGGAAGAGATGGTTTGAAACAGTCAGAAACATTTTATAACACCTCAACAGTTTCAATGATATCTGAAAGCTGGTGACAGAGAAAGAAGGGAAAAAAGACCAGAAAGAGGCCGAAGTTTGATTCCAGCAGACACTCCAGAAAAGAGAATAATAGAAGAGAGCAAGTTCGTTACAATCCACCCAAGAAAGTAGCACCAAGAAGAAAAGGAAGACACAAGATAGAAAAGAAATTGCTTTTAGAGGATTCAGAAAGCGAAGAGAATGCAGGACGAATAAGTAATGTAGACAAGGAACGTGATAACTCAGCATCATCCCATTCATCCGAAGATATTGACTGGCCACCATGCCCAGATCCTAGTAGATTTGAAGAACTCAAGAAATTTCCAGAAGTTGGTGATGACGTATTAGTGCAGTATGTGGGGAAAATTATAGACGAAGGGGATAATAAGGGAGACTACATGGTTAAATTTTACTGGAAAGATCAAAAGATGGGGAACAAATTTATCAAACCAGTAGTAAGAGGACATAGCTATAGTAGCCAAAATATAAAAATGCTTTTGTCTACTCCTGTAGTCAATAAGAGGACCAAAAGGCAGACATCTTGCTTGCAATTCGAAATAAATTTCGAGTTGCTGAATATTCGGTAATGCTTGTCTGATTGTGCCCCAAAGCATGTCTGATTGTACCCCCTAGTCGGGGTATAATCAGATGCTTTATCATTTCTAAAAAAAATATTAAAATTACATGAATGCATTATACTATTTTTTTTTCTTATTATGCACTTTTGTTGCCAAGAAGGTATAGTTTCTTTACACAACAAAAAATGGAATAACTAATGGAAAATAAAATGTTCCTTTTTCAAAGAAAATTTTTGTCTGATTGTGCCCCATCCTCCCCTATTAGAAACATACTGTATATTCTATATGTGATGTCATTGCTAAGACCATGGCTGTGCTGAATTAAATCAGCATTAGTTTTCATTATCAAAAGCTATTTAGATGCAAATCAGTCAATAAATCTTCATCATGGTCATTTTTCTAGGGACTATCTTAGGGACTTATCTTAATGACAGCACCTTCTTAAAGTGTTAATCACATTGCTATTAAATATTTCAAGGTGCTTTTTTTTTTTTTTTTTTTTTTCCTTTTTAAAAAAAAAAATTATTTACTTCTTACATACACTCTTCGTTATGACCTCTTTGAAAGAAAAGTACTATTAATATTCATTACTTTCATATTTCTTTTCTTTCTTCAAAGGCTCAAGCTACATTACTAGTCCTTGTGGAAGTAGAACTCCAGTAAGTACTTTCAAATATAATTATATTTAATTGGTCGATTTTCCTTGATTCTTAAGCTTATATGAATCTTTTTACCATGTGACTTGATGAATGTTAAAAAGTATAAAACAGCTATGCTAGAGACTCAGTGAAAATATTGGGTTGTTTCATAATTATTGGCTGATTCCGGCAAGAGCAATTTGCAGAGCCAGTTAAAAAGGGTGTATCGTATTAGGAACTTAGCAATTGCTCTTGCAAAGTGAATAGGTTCAGTTCACATGTTGAAAAAGTTATTTCAGTCAGATCAAAGCAGTATGTGACGTCATGGAGCAACGCGATGTGAGATTAGTGATTTTGCTTGAATTCAAACTTGGACGTAATGTGTCCGAAACAGTTGCCAATATCAATAAAGCTTGGGGTGTCGGCAGGATGAGTGACAGAACTGTCCATAGACTGTTTTCAAACTTCAGTGCGGGTGATGTTGACATCGACCATAAGCCAGGAGCCGGTTGTCCGGTTATGTGTGACACAGTACAGTTAAAGCAGAAAGTAGAAGAAAAAAACAATGTCCACCATATGTGAGCTCAGTGCCGAACTTACCGTATCACCAGTGACAGTTTCCAGACACCTGGCAGCTATGGGCAAGGTTAAAAACTGGATACCTGGGTTCCACATGAACTCAACGAACAGCAGCAGACGGCATCTGAAAACATGCATTGCCCTTCAAACACATGAGATTAGCACTCCCTTTCTGCATTGGATCCTTACGTTTGATGAAAAATGAGTGCTTTATATCAACAGTAAACAGTGGCTCAGTAAAGGGGAAACCACCAAAACAAATGTCCAAATCCGACTTGCACCCACAGAAGGTTCTGATCTCTGTGTGGTGAACTGCCAAGACTGTGGTGTATTATGAGTTTTTGCCACGTGCTCAAACAATCACAACTGCCGTTTACTGCCGTCAGATGGACGAATGTCACCAGAAATTATGCAACAAACAAATTATCTCTCGTTAATCCTTTGGGTCCCATATGCCTGCATGATGGAGCACAACCACATGTCGTGCAAAAATCAATGCTTGAGGTACGAGGTCCTCCCTCACCCTCCACATTCACCAGACTTGGCCCCCTCAGACTTTCACTTGTTTCGCCATTTGGACAACTTCTTGAGGGGCAAACGGTTCACTAACCAGTATGCTGTGATTCATGCTGTTAGCAATTTCTTACACAACTGTTATGTCAGCTTTTACCATCGTGGCATTTTTGCACTGAAAACACATTGGGCACAGTGTATTGCTGCCGAGGGCAGATACTTTTCTGAATAAAATGTACTTCATTTGTAACTGCTGGTTTTGTTATCTGTGTCAGAATCGGCCAATAATTATGAAACAACCCAATATACTTACAACAAATATGTAAATATTAAGTAAATAAAACTACAAATTCTTTTCTTCTTTCAGATCAACATACTATATTTCAAAAACATCAACTGTTTTTTTCATCACATACATAATGGATTGAAACTAAATTAGTTTCTTCTCCTTAAATCAAATAAAAAACATGAAATAACATTTAGAATGATAATAGTTGAATCATATCACATAATAACATAGAGCATAATAAACAATAGTGTATATATCGCTGAATTATTTGATAATAATAATAAAATGAAATTGACAATAATTTAATTAACAATTTAATAACTATGAATAATAAATTTAATGTGCTGTGCAATAAACTACAAAGCAATAAAAACGAAAACAAAAGACTGCACCAGAATAAACAAATGGCATGCCGTTCTGGGTCTTTTATCGGGGTAGGCGGATTGGGCTGATGAGTCCCAGGAAGGAACATTTAAAAATAACATAATTAAATTATTTTAACAATTTTTTTTTTTTTTTTTTTGTCTTTCTTATTTAAGAAATATATGGAAATTAATTTTTTTTTAAATTATGTTATTTTTCAGATGCTTCCTTTTGTACTTTTATTTTATCTTAAAAATTTACCAGATTCAAATTTTTCTTATCTATCTTGTTATTGTTATTTAAATTGTTAATTAAATTATTGTCAATTTCATTTTCTTATTATCAAATAATTCAGTGATATATACACTATTGTTTATTATGCTCAATGTTATTAAGTGATATGATTCATTTATCATCATTCTAAATGTTATTTCATGTTTTTGATTTAACGAGAAGAAACTAATTTAGTTTCGATCCATTATGCACCTGATTGCCATCTAAAAGTATACAGAAAAAATAATTTCATTTTTCATTTGTATCAGCTGGCTTAGAGATGACAGGAAAGACTTCTTTTCCCCGTCTTAGGACATATTGTATATATAAATAAGATAAGCAAGGTGAAAGCTATTTTTGTTAAGTGATAAGTCTAAAACCTTTTTCTTTTTTTTTCCATATCAGAAAGTCTTGAGTCTGATATGATTAATAGTTAAAGGATAATATTCTGATCTAGTGCATGTTTTGCATTTAGATGTTTAAGGTCAAAACAAAATGAATTTAAAAATGTGCTGAGAGAGAGAGACTGTTTTTTTAAAGATGACCTATCTCCATCTAAAAAAACATTACAAAAAACAAAAACACAAATGGAGACTATGAAATACCATCTTATGCAGGATTTATAATAATTTATTACAGGGTTTAAGCAGAACTAGAGATGGACTACTGATTACTGAAGCAGATTTAAACCTTTGTAGACAAGTGAAAGATCAGTGGGGTTTTAGGGTAAGTAGACTTAATTACAATGAAATTTTTTAGGACATTTATTACTTCTTAGTTTTTTAGAAGCAGCTAAATATGCATCAAATAATGTTAATAGGAAATATAAATTTGTACCTAAATCACCATCAAAAAACAAAAATTAAAATAAATTTTCTTTGCTTTTTTTTGAACACAGAAATAAATTGTTTTTAAGTTTACTCAAGTGTGGCTTTTGAAACAACAGACCTTTCAAAATTTCAGTTTTCTGGATGATGATAAACACTAACTTAATAATAGAGGAAAATAATCTAATGCCATCTATTTGAATGAGATATCAGAAAGTTTGGAATTATATTGGTGTTAAATCTGAATAGGAGATTTCTGATTTCAAATTTATATTTATCAATACATAAATATAAATTATAATAATATTTTTTAATGTAATGTGAAGTTGTGGTATAGCACAAATTTGATAAATCTACTACGATATTCATAATTCACTGCAAGTGAATGATCAGAGCAGTTATTTTATCTGTAACATTCCAGTCATCATGATGCCATTCTTTTTTAATGCTATTATGGTTTGGGACAAAAAAACCCACACACACACCTAGAATTAGTTTCTCATTGTGGTCCAGTAAAGTGAACATGTTCCATCAAAATCAGAAGATTTCAGATGTTGACTGATTCTACATTAGATCAATACATTTCTCTTTTAAGTGGTATTACTTTAAAAAAAAAGGGAAATAATTCTGTTATAGTTCATAGTTAGTAAAATTTATATTTTCTTTTCTTTCTTTTTTTTTTTTTTTTAAAGATGACTCAAAGACTTGAACTGTATGCCAAATCCTTGACTGAAGCTATCCATCCTGATTATAAGCCTCCACTTATTACTGAAAATCCCACATCATAAGCAAAACAAATGAAACTGTTATCTTTATATATTTTGTATAATTAAACATAAATGTATTTTTTTTATGTCTGTACTAAAACTTAATCAAGGTTATTTCAATAAATATCTTCAAATATCTAGAATGCTCTCTTAATTCGGACATATTTTAATTATATTAGTTGTTCGTGCAAATACATTTAAAAAATAGATAAAACTGGCAGTTTTTTCAGTCTTTTCTGAATGATGCAATATAGTGGATTAGTAAAATGTTCTTTTAAAATAAGAGAATTATCCTTAGTACAAATTTTTAATTAGGGTCCAATGATTCAGTGATATAAGCATTTCAAAGATATATTTGGTTGATTATGATAACATATGTCTGTTGTGCCTTAAAAATTAAGCCCTGTATATTTAGCTTTGTTTCTGACGAAGGAAGCCACTACTATTTTTTTTGTGAAAGTTGAAAGTAGTTAAAAGAATTGAGATCTTTTTCACACTTTCAGAAAATATTTGAATCCAAACTTTGCTTGCTTTTTGTGCTACGACTAATAAGCATTTTCTTTTTATATATACTTTTGCTACTTTACGATTTATTTAACTCAAATCTTGAGTTTTCATTTTGCCAATCAATGAGAAAAAAAAAATAAACTTACAAAACAATACTTAAAATTAGTATTCTTTACTGAAGTAACAAATTTGGGCTCTTAACTGTATTGTAAGGGAAGCCTTAAAGTCAGTGGACTGACATTCAGAATAATATTAAAGAACCACTAATCATATTATACATCCATGCTTTGGATGCTAAGTCATTTTCACTGCTTTAAGTCGGGGAACTAGGATTCACATTTTTCAAGAATCAACTAAAATGTCCTCAAATATGTCTTTTCATTCTCCGCATGCCACTTTTTTTAAAACTGATAATAAATTTCTCATAATTATATGTTACATGCCTGTTGGGAATAATAGGGTCACAAACAAAGAAACTTCAGAAATTTCTTTTCAACTTTTTTTTTTTTCCCCCTATTAAATTTCACAGCAAAAATTCTCTCAATAAAGCTTGCAAAAAGTCCAACTGTGCTATATAAATTACTAACTTTAATATTTATATGGATCACGTAAAAGCTTTTCATTGGCTCTGCAACCAAGTAAAGAGAAAGTGTGGAGGTACAGGTTGAGAATACTTTATCCGAAATGCTTGGGATTTTGGAATATTTGTGTATATGAAATGGAACAGCTTTGCTGTTTAGGACCTAAGCCTAAACATGATATCCATTTACATTTCATAATAGAGTTTATTCATAGTATTATATAAATTTTTAATAATTTTGTATACTACAGATACAGGTCATGACGCTAGTCACTTTACACAAAAAACATGATCATTATTCATCAAGAATAAAGTAATATAATAAAACTTACTAAACTTCTTAAACTCCTTTATTTAACAACAGAAATCCTCCATTACAATAGGTTCGGAGGCCTGACCGTCCCTCTTTTTTTTCAAGCCTTACACATTACACAAAAGGGGAAAGAAACCACCATCTTCTTCCCAAATAACTAAAAAATTAAATAACAATCATGAATTTGGAATACAGTATTCGTATAACAAAACGTGACATGCTCTTTAGAAAATGCAAAAGGCTTGAAAAAAGGAGGGCCGGTCAGGCCTCCGAAATATTGTAATGGAGGATTTCTGTTGTTAAATAAAGGAGTTTTAAGAAGTTTAGTAAACATGATCATTGCTTGCAAAAAGATAAATTCAACACCAAGCACCTAGATCTATATCACAGAGCACAAAATACTTGGCAAGTAATGCACGCGCACACACACACACGAAGGTGTTGCTATGACGATTGTTTACAATAAAATGGGTCCAAATTGACTGAGCTCCAAATTGTGGTGAATCATGTCAGCACTGAAAAATCGTTTGAATTTTGAAATTTCGGATAAAGGATTCTCAACCTGTAAAAAGCCTATAGTTAGTTGAGGATTACAGTCATGCAGGGCCATATTACCTTGCATATGACAGATCCTAGTTAAAATAGATTAACTGGAATAACTGTTGAATTAGCCTTGCTATAAATTCAGTAGTTAAGGCTAATTCTGCTTTGATCAAAATATATTACATGAATCTGTGGCGTCTGATAGTAGTATTTGTTTTAAATAAATAAATAAATAAAATCTTAGAACAATCTGAATTTTCTAGAAAATAAAGAATGATGGTGATTGGTTGGAAGGCTGGGTTTAATTGTGCAAAAGCAACAAGCACAAACAAAATGTATTCCTCTATAAAGGTCTAAAAATGAAAAGGAGTAATAAATTACTACACTGGTGAAAACAATTAGGGGATCATGGAAAATATCCTGACAATAAAGTGTTGTCAGTGATGGTATGAACTATAATCGCTTAATATCCCTTTGTGAAGTGGAATAAGCAAGTTCCATTCACGAAGACATGTGACTCGGGCATTGGTGATGCCAGAAGTTCACAATTGTGGGAATTGCAGTAGCCACCATGGACACTGTGATAGTTTGTTTAGGGAAATGGGCAGGTGGTTAAATGCCACAACAGCATGATGTATCAGAGTTGATGGCATGGAGAACAATAGGAAGGATGGAAGCTGGACATAGTGGGAGATAGCAATAGCCATTGGAGTGTCTCAAAAGTGTAATTTCCTGACTATGGACTCAGTTTCAAATGACAGGAAATGTTTGACAAAGACAAACTCATCCTTAAGCCACTACAGCAAGGGACAACTGTTACATCTTGTTAACTGATGGCAAAATGCAGAGGGACTGCAACATGCCCATCAAATAGCAACAGGACGCAGGGTGCAATCTCAAACTGTCCTCAATCAAATCTTCATGAAGGTGGCCCCTATGCATGTAAGCCAAAGATGTATGTCCCATTAACTGCACAACATCATACAGCCTGTAGAAATTGAGTAGAGGAACATTGCAATTGGGGGCCAAATGGTGTTGGGTTTTGTTCTCCTATGCATTGCGATTCAGTCTCCAGCCTGACAATCTATGAGTCCTCATCTGGAGGGAACATGAAATAACTCCGCTTTTGTGCAAGATACATCCCAATATGGTGATGGTGGACTGATGGTATGGGCAGGAATCAGAATTGGTGGACGTACGAACCTTCATGCCATCCAAAATTGCATTTGTCAGCTCTGAGGTATAGAGTCAAGATCCTTTTTGTTGTTGGTTGGGTTTTTAATGGCACAAAAGCAGCTGTGGCTAAGCTGCGCCAAGACAAGATCCTCCAACCTGTTGTTATGCTGTATGCTGGAGCCATTGGTGATTCTTTTCTGTATCTGGATGAAAATGCTCATCCTCACAGAGCTTGGTTAGTGGACAACATGCTACAAGAAGAGGGCATTCTGAGTATGGAGTGGCCAGCTGGCTCACAAAACTTAAATCTCATTGAGTATGTCTGGGAAGCACTTGGCATTGTAGCTAAGCTGGCACCTCCCTCAACTCTTTCAGAGCTGGAGATTGCCCTTCTGGACGAGAGGCAAAGCATCCCCCAAGATCTCGTCAATCACCTTATCAAGTCCACGCCACACGTGCGCAGCAATATTGGTCATTCGAGGAGATAACACACCATACTAGAGACCAGTTACTGTTGTGACCATGTCATTTTTGAGCTGTTCTATTAATATGCACATTGCCATGCAGTGTCTCCCGTCATGTAAACATTGCATAAAGAGTCCCTAGGAATATAAAACATTATCTCACTAAGGATGTAATGTTTTAGGATAAAATGTGAGCTGTGAAGACCTCTCTGGAGTGGTAATTTATGCACTAGATATAATGCACAATTCCAAAAAAAGGATATACGTGAGGATATGAAGTGACTAGATGGTCCAGTATTAAAGATGCAAAAATGTCCACAAACTACAAGGTCTTTAATAGCAGCAACTCTGCTGTTTATTGATGAAGAGTCCCAACCAGAGAATAGGCATTAAAGTCTCTGACTGATAAAAAGGGAAGTATTAACTGATCATTGAGTTTTTCTATGCCTGTAAATGAATTTGGTGTAATGGAGTAAGATACTGGTTACATAAGCATTAGTTCTCTTAATAAGTGAGCAGCAACAATTTCCAAAGGAATAATAATGAATGTAATAATAATTTCCAATTGGAGAGGATACATATCATGCAGAATGAGAAGACAAATTCCTCCATCATTAAGACATGTCTGCTGAGCGAATAATAACAAGAAAGGTTAAGTATATCAATTCCTATCAAGAAAGTTTCCAGTAGGCACATAAGTTAGTTCGAGTATATGACCCTTAGGATCATAGGAGATGAGGCTCCTGGCATTTCTTGACCAACTGGACTAAGTTGAGGTCAGGTGGTCAACCATGTCCACCAGCCTTTAATCCATGGGAAAGAAACCTGTTTGGAGTAGGCATATACAAATTAGTATGTAAGTGTATAGGGGCCTTTACATTGTTGAGGTTGGATCAAGATCCCTTATAATACCAACAGATGTAAGTCATAGTAAAATGTAAAATTAAAAAGGTTGAAATCAATGTGGAGCTAGAAGGAATCGTCAAGATAACCTTCATGTTATTCTCTAATGTCCTTATGATATACTGTGTTCTGCAATTTCTCGGTTGTCATGGGGGATGTGAATATCTTTTATTGCCGTCACACCCTGTGATGAAAAGCCTACATGTTAGTTTTTATCACATATCATCCAAGTCTTGGAACATTAGGAATTTAAAGTACAGTGCTAATGGAATATTATTGTTGTATCAAACAGTGGTTGAAAATTACTGTGATATAGGAAATTAAGGACAGAAATAAACTAAAGAAGGTACTATTAACAGTATCTCAATTTTTCAACTATTAGACCATTTGTATACCATGTTGTTTATTGATTGTCTTTATTTAATAAGAATTTCAAGTTTAAATAGTAGGCTTGTCAAAAAAGAATATTAGACCTCACTAAAGCATCAAAAGGCAATAAAATATGGTAAATAAATAATTTTACAATGAATTTTATTAAAATTGTAAATATCAGTATTTCTTATCCTGCCACTGTATCTAACAAATATAAAGTGTAACTACGGAAAAATCAGTTTACAAGGTATTAATTAAAAACTTTCAGCAATAAAATAGGCTTTTTAATTCAAAGGCATATTATAGGTTACAAAAAGTGCATTCAGCTTTGAATTACCTAACCATGTTACAAAGAAACATTCTCACTGAGAATTAAAAACAAAATATTAATAAATAAAATTGCTTTATTTTTGATCAAGTTAACATAATTAAAAGGTTTTTTTTTTGGTTTTTTTTAAAGGTTTTGTAAAATTCAGTCAGTTTCCTTGAATAAAAATGATTCCAAAGTTATTAAAAATAACTGTCCATTGTTTTGAATTCAATGGAAAACTCTTTTGTAGTGTAAAAATTTGTAGCATTCTGTGTAAGTTATCAAAATTTCCCTGAAAATATTTGAAATTTATAGGACAAGATTACAATAAAAAATTAAGTATATCTGAATGAATTAAAATTTCCTAAAATAAATCCATGCTTGGATTTATAAAAATGATATCTTCATCAGTTCCATAGCTTTTCCTGGCTTGTTCAAAAGCTGAGTAAGGTATTGTGCAAATTCCTAACAAGCAGAACAGAAAAAAATATATGTATTTATATATAAATTATTAAGCAATTAAGCAATTTTTTGATTATATAAATAAAATGAACTAATACTATTATTAAAAAAAATATTAAATAGTTGTTTAAATGACTGAGTTGTTATTTGGGTAAAAATTAGATAAGTGGCTAAAATGAAACAGAAAAATATTGGAAAACATTTAAGAAATATGCATTTATTAGTTTTTAATTCACTTACTGTTAACAACAAAATCACTTTTCATACACTTAAGTAGATATTATAGCTTTAATATAGAATTTTTATAAGTGGTATGCCAAGAAAATGAACAGTCTGACAGGAAAATGACTTCCACTGACAACCGAATGACAAGGTACAGGATAATGATCACTCCCATTCTTATTAATTGGAAAATGAAATTCAATCAAGTACTAACATAATTAAACTGTAATGTCTTACTATAAAGAAACAATATGAAGGAAAATCAACATAACAAAGCCTCTGATAAATCATAATCCTTAAAGAAATGGAACAATAAATGTGATATTAATTTGGAGCAGGAAAATGACGAGTAGTATAGTCGCCGCTACAAAACCTCTAAAATACTATCAAATTACATATTAGCTTACATTTTAGTCTTCCTGTTATGTTCTATAACATATAATAATTATTTTAAACCCAGATTTCATGTTTGGAAATAACAATATTTTAAATTATAGTGAACTGAAGGTGCGAACATGGAATTGTCGTCCGGCAGGAAAATGACTTCTCATATTCTGCCTTGAAATTTTAATGCCTAATTTTTATTTTTTTTTATCTTAAACATATTTGATATGATTAATAAGAAGATATTATAAATGTTTTAAACATTTGATTTCAAAAATAAATAATTTTTCCGGGTTATAAATGTCGGGAATTAGATTTAGCCACTTATCTCATTTTTACCCATTTATGATCAGTAATATAAGTATTGCTTAAAATTTTTGAAATTATTTACTGAAAGAAAGAAAATAACTCAACTGTTAATTTAGGAGAAGTACATTCATTTTCTTACTGTAAATCAATATGCTATAAAATTTCTTTTCCTGTTAACTTTAATACTTACTGTCTTTCAAAGAGGGGTTTCTGTATAAAATTTGCTTTTCTGGATGGCGAAATCCACAAAGTAAAATAAAATGACCTAAAATTGAAAGGATGCTTATGAAATTGTAAAATAATCCTCAAATTAGACAATTTAAGAATACATCCTTACATGAATTGAGAGAAGCAACATAATTTTTTTCTAATTTGCAGCATGAGCCAAGTAAAATCAAGAATAAATCAATGATAATTAAGGCTAGAAAACAATTAAGCCATTCAGTACAACTCTGTTAAAATCAATAATTTAAAATTCAACCATTTTACTATAAGAATGTAAGTTATTGAACCTAAAAAAGTCATAACTGTATTATTTGCTCTAAAAAAGAACCTTGATAAGTGTAACAAAACAACAAGAATACTTAGCATTTGCTTCCATTTGCTATTTTCTGCTTGAGCTCAAAAGAGAAACGTTGGACCAATCTACAAAGGGTTTGCAAATTTGTAAGTAAGCTAGAGTGAGCTTTATGCTCACACACCGAACTGTTTAAATTCAAAATTTAATCAGAAAGAATTTCTTTCATATGTAGGTTTATTTCTTTCCAGTTGCCAAACAAATTAGAAACCACAAAGCAACACTAAAAATTAATACAGATAGTACACAATGAGCTTCTCACTTCATCCAGTTAAGTCTTTGAATAATGTTGGAATGTTGTAGCAAACTAATGCAACTTAAAAAAATTACAGATGCATCTTCTAAAAAGGGAATATCATGTATTGTCTAGTGCATGCACAAAACCAAAATGAACTATGAAACATGGAATTAAAAATTACATAATGCCATAGGATATGATGACAAATGTGTGAAAATTTAGTGGTAAAGTATATACATCAGGGCGGTGCACAAATTTTTTATTTTTTAATTTCGATTTTCCCTAGTGTGGAAAAGTTGGTAATTGGTACCTAAAACATGTGTAAAAAGTTTCGGGAAAATATGATTCAGCATAGTGCAGCTGTACATTTAGAAATTTCACAGCCACTCTTGTGTAAGATCTTAAAAAACAAAGCAAATATTGAAACTTCAGCTGTTACTAACTAATGAGAACACGGATTGGAAGAGAGCCCGATCTGGTAACGATACTCAAGTTGAATCAGCATTAAAAATTTGGTTCAGTAATGTTCGTGAAAAGTACATTCGATTAATGGATGTCTGATGCATCAAAATGCAGAACTTGCAATGGACAAAGAAAATTTCACCGCAACTGATAGATGGTTTAACAGGTAAAACAGTGAGATAATGTTGTGTACAAGCAGACTCAAGGTGAAGAAAAAAATGCTGATTTTTTAGTAGCTGATGCATGGATTAAGACTGGGTGGTCAGAAATTATTTCTGAATATTCTCTCGAGGATATTTACAATGCAGATGAAACAGGACACTATTTTTGTGAAATACCTGAGCATACTTATTTATTTAAAAATAAAAGTACTAAAGAATTTAAATCTTCAAAAGTGTGAATGACAGTTCTTTGTTGTGTTAATATGAAAGGTGAGAAACAACAGCTCCTAATAAATAATTGGAAAAGTAAAAATCCTTGGTGATTTAAAGGTGTCAAAAGTTGGCTGTTGACTACTGTTCTAGTGCAAAAGCTTAGACTAATGCTATTTTCAACAATTGGTTAGTTAAATGGGATCTTAAATTACAGCGAAAAATTGTCTTGTTAGAAGACAACTTTATGGCACACACAAACAATTATCATTTAAAGAACATCAAAGTAATCCTCTTACCTTCGAACACTACATCATTAATTCAGTCATGAAACCAAGGCATCATACAAGCTTTTAAAGCTTATTATCACAGGGGAATTTGTGTGAGAATTATAGCTGAACTTGATGATATAAAAGACCAATTTGATATAATTACAATTGCAAAAAAGATTTCCTTTCCTGATGCATTGCATTTGGTAGCAATGTCATGGAAGCAAGTTTTCCAGAAGACTATGAAAAACTGCTTCCAAAAAGGTGAATTTTTTTAAAACAAACTATTTAACTCCTCCTTCCAAAGAATTTGAATATCTTACAAATGAAATTTTTGATAAAACCCCAGATAGTATGTCAAACGAAGAATTTGAAAATTGGCTGGATATTGATAACAACGCTCAAGTGATGGCTACAATGACAGTATTGGAAATATGTCGAGCTCCCAGAAGCTGAGAACTTTAAATTAGTAGAAGAAAACGAACCTAATGCAACTGTAGAACTCATCCAACCAATGCTGACATGCAAGAAGCACTACGGATACTTTGAGGCAGTATGCAACATAGAGCAACAAACTTTGAAAGGCATTACAAGTATGAGCAATTTATTCATGAATTACTATATGCAAACACACGACGGACAACACTAAATAAAAGTATTTTAAAAAAAATTTTAAGTTGCTTCTTAATAAAAAGTTGTTTCTAACAATAAATTAAATTATATAATGTTCATAACAATAAATTGAAATAAAACATGCAACTTTTTTATATCCTTTGTTTACTGCTATCAGCTGGTTATTGTTATTGAAAAGCGACGGTCCCAAAGTGATCACAATAAGTGGCGTCTACCCTATTATTGTTAGGATTTCAAGACTTATATATTTCACTGATGAATCATTTGCAAATATTATTAAATTTACAAATATTATTATTTGCAAATTTACTTTAAGCTTACATTTTTAGGGCGAACTTCAAAACTGATTAAACTACACTGAATATCAGTGTTTAAATAAATACTGCTACAATAAAGCAATTAATAAGGCCAAACATAATTCTTTAATTGATTTAACCTTTATTTAACAATAATTTAAATTTTGGTTCAAAATGGATTTTTTCCCATGATTGACATTATATGAGAAGCATCATAACTTTCACATTAAAGTATTGTAAAAAAAAATTATAATAGAGACAAAGGTGTTTACACTTAGGAAAATACAAACTTGGATTTACTTGAAATAAATATATTACTGAACAAAACAATGAAAGAAAATAGGATCTAATAATATAAATTTTGTTTGAAAATATTAAAAATGATTATTATGTAAAATAATTTTTATAAAAAAAATATGCAGAAAATAATATTTGACAAAGATCTTGAGATTTAAAATTGCAAAAGGACAATTTTGAAAAATAATTTCAATAAAACATACTAATTTGAATTTTATTGTTTTATTGTAAAAATAAAATAATTATTACCATGATATGGAATATTGCATTTGAAGCAAGTAAACCAAGTTGATGTTGGATACTAATGAAGAAAAAAAAAAAAAAAAAAAGATATTAACTTTCGGAACAATTAACTTTTGGACACAGAATTAAAATATTCTAGTAAAATATGGTAACACTAGATTGTTTCAGAAATCTACATCTACAATTTCAGCTACATTTTTCATCATCTAGATCCAAAGGATCCATTAAATTCTGTAGTTAGGAAAATATAATCATATCATAGTCATTTGTGTGAATTTGATTATGTATATTCAACTATATATAAGGTGATTCAAAGTTCCCTGTACAAACTTTAAAGGTAGGTCAGGAATATAAAAACAAACTGTATTCATAGTGGAACATATGTCCACAAATGCTACCTGAATGTGCTAGAGGGTCCTGTTTGGTAGCACATTAGTTGGGCAGCGTGAGCCATCATCATTTGATTTCTTCCTCTGGGATTACCTCAAAGGAATCATTTACGAGACTCCCATTGCTGAAGCTGACCTTGTCACAAGAGTTGCTGCAGCAGTTGGATGTGTCCGCAAAAGGTCTCACATTTTTGCACATGTTCGGCAATCCATGCATCTACATTGTGAGGTGTGTATTACTGTTGGTGGAAGAAACTTTGAGCACCTACTGTGAACCTGTAAGTGTACATCTTACTGTCATATTGTAAACATAGAGCTAATAAACATGTTGTCTACCTTACTTGCTGTCTTTTATTTCTGAACTTTAGTGTACCTTTTAGCACATTTGGGTGGAATTTGAGGACATATGTTCCACTATGAATACGGCTTGTTTTTTTTTTTATTCTTGATCTACCTTTAAAGTTTGTACATGGAATTTTGAATCACCCTGTAAATAATTTATGACATATATCTACACATATATATAAAAGTCAAAGTTTGGATACAGTAAAGCCCCAATTATCTGCAAAATTGGGTGGCAAGGGCACCACGGATAACCCGAAAAATGACTAAAAATGAGGTGTGAACATGAAAAAAAATATTTCAGCATAAAAACTATGTTTTATTGTACAAAAAACACAATATGTAAAACTTTAATATGTTAAGTAAAGCAAGAGCCTGCCACTCATCCACAAATTCCGAGAAGGCCTATAGGATTACGATGCCCAACAAAACTTTTAGTAATTTTCGACCTTTGCACTGTAGGGCCTATTGTATTTTCCCTGTTGTTGGCTTGGATTAAAATTGGGTTTTTTGAGGTTCATAATTAAAAAAATTTTTTGCGGCACTCGCTGATAATCCGCATTGCAGATCATCCGCTCGTAGATAATCGGGGCTTTACTGTATTTGTATGTTCTCTATACAATTTTATACCCTTTGACTGATCTGAACCAAATTTTGCATAATTACTCTTTACTACCCTGTGGAAAATACAGGCTACATTGAAACCTGAACACCCCACCCCAAGGATTGAAATCTGTGAAATAGTGCCACATATCAGCACCCCCTGTAGACAAGGCCAGATAACAGGGTTATGACGTCACAGCATCTAGTCTTTAGTATGGCATTTAGCTGTTTCTAAAATTCAGCTTATGAGGGTTCTGTTTCTGATATAAACTTAGTGCAGAATTTAAAAAAAAAAAAGTACTTTACTTTAAAATAATAAATTAAAAATTAAAATAAAAAATTTAGGGGTAGCGCGCCAAAGATTTTCAATATTAATAATATTATATTTTCTTTATATTTCTTTAGAATAATTTCATTAATTTTGTTTTTACTTTACATTTTTTTTTCTATCTGTATATAATTTCAATTTACAAAATTATTAAACTATATTCATAATCTTGTCTTGAAAATATAAATTCTAATACTTTACTTATTACTAATAGGAATAAAATTTAAAATATATACTTACGAGTAACATAATAGAATATAATGACATTAGTAATAATAAAATATTTTTATTTAAGAATCATTAACAAAAGATTTTAGAATAACATTCATAGTAAATACAAGACTAAAAAAATTATACAGAATTTTAATATATTTTTTTTACATACATTTAATCTTAGATTTGAAATCTGTAGCTCATTTTTTATTTAAGTTAACAGATCTTTTATTAAAACAAAACGTGTTTAAGGGAAATAAATAGAAAATAAAAGCTTAATAGCAAATGTAAATGCAAAATACTAACAGTTAATAATTTTAATAACAGATTAACAGTAATAAGTATGAAAATGACTTCCCACACATAAGGAATCAACATTTCTATGTAGCAATCATCACTTTAAGCCGAGTAACTGAAGTACTTCATCACTTAGATGTATGCATTTAATCGTAGATTTGAAAATTTAATTTGAAAGTGTTCTTAATATTTTGCTGCCTTGCAGTGTGTCTAACTTATGTTTCTTAGCTGGCTCCTTTTTCTTTATATCATTTCTTTTATTACAATAATTTTTTAGTAGTGTATTTGTTATCATTTGAATAATTTTTCTTATTATCATTTCAACAGTGTGTCCTTTATTGCATACATCTAAGTGATGAAGTTCTTCAGTTAATTGGCTTAATGTGATGGTTGCAACTAAGCTCGTTGATTCCCTATGTGTGTAGGAAGTCCTTTTCATACTTATTACTTAAAAGTTTTTGAAATACAACATAATTAAGCATAGAAATATTAACAATGTCATTATGTGGATATTTCAAAGCACCACGATCAGCTGCTGAAATTAAACTGTGAGCAGGGTTTCCACTCTCAAATTCAGATTCCAAACCGCTTCTGCAGATGGAACAACTTAAGACTCTGAGTTAATTTATAAACATAATAGCCAGCTAGGTATTCGAGAACAGGTACTTGAGATTCAATATCCTTTAAATCAGTCTTATTTACAGTGATATCTTTGAAACAGTCAGGAACTTTGTTCTTCCTATCATTTAATGTTATATTTTTCTCTTCATCACTTTCACTAAAATCAAAGTTCTTTATATTAATGATTCCAAATTTGTCAGATTTCAATACAAGATCTAGGGAATTTTGAATGCGAAGTTTTGCTTCACATTCAAATACTTGTCTGATTGAGATATTGCATTGAGATCCTGCAAGCTGCCGATATTTTCCAAATCGTTCTTCCAGTGGATCAGTCTGAAGTTTTCCAGGCAAAATAAATGCCATTCCAAGTTCTTCAACACAATATTTTGATATCTCCAAAATAGCATGTGTGGTATGAGATAATGCCAAGTGAGTTTCATTGGTCAAAATTCCAGTATCACAACAAGAGTTTTTCCAAACATCGAGCTACAGCAATACCTTTTCGATATATTTCCGTTTCGAATCACTTTCGTTGACTGTTAATGGCTCCATAAATCTATCCCTTTTATGAATTCCTTTCATCATGTTTTTAACATTCATTATCTTCCACCGTTGTAAAATAATATTAATGAATTCAGCCGTGGAAGCATAGTGGGGTAAAGTATGCTTTTCATCTAATTCATTCAATGCTGAAATTGTATAATCGTTGAAGACTTGGGTAACAAGTTTCACATTCTGGCGCTCCAGATTTGATGGACACAATGCTTTCAAAGTAAGTCCTTTACTATATTTGACTAAATGATCTTGCAGTATTTCGTTAAGCCTTTTTAGTGTATGAAATGAAGCAGTTTGCATGTCAACTTTTTCTAGGAGGCTGTCAAATTTTGGGTAAAACATGCACTGTGCATAGTTTTTTTTGATTGAGCCAGTTATTTCTAATGCACTTAAAAACATGCACAGAATCAATAATGAAAAAAAGAGGTCTTTGGATAGACACAGGATGTGGATACACAATGCTGTTTAGTTGATTTTTGGAAAAAAAAGGACATGGCTTTTCTATTTATGGAGTTGTTATCTGAAACTACACACACAACAGAAAATCCTATATCTTCCAAACCAATAATAATTTCTTTTATCAGTGAATGCAATATATCAGCAGTAATGGTTTTCACTGGTACAATATGTATCACATCTTTGTATGGGGATAATAAGCTGGATATCATAAAAACATGAGCACTAGCTGCAACCTCTTGACAGTTGAAACTCATGCCGAGAACATTATCTCCAGTGTAATCAAAGAACGGTTTCAGATGTATTTCATCAATCAACAGAATGACAGTTTTATCATGTTCTGAAAGAAAATTGGACTTTTCTTTGGCATATTTTAAAAAAAATTTCTTTAAACTGTTCTTGTGAAGGACTTGCTTTCAGTGAAGCACAAAGTTTTCTTATTGTTGATGGATGAGGCAAAATTACATTTCCTGAATGTCTTAAAAACTTGTTTGCACGAGGTGATATAGAAAACATCAAAGATGAAAATATTAAAAATTGTGTTGAATATCTGTGTCTTTTATTACTTACAGCAAGTAACTGTAACTGTTCTTTTAAAAAAGACAATGTTATGTTTTCAGAGTCACTAAAGTTGATAGCTGTATCTAATAAATCTACAGCTAAAGAGAAGATATTATTTTGAAGTTCATCTGTATTTAAAAAAGATTCCAATTCATCTAAAACATATGACAAGTCGGAGATATCCTTCACCAGTAATGGAAGTTGAATTTTTCCACAAGTTTTTAGAAATGTTCTACGAAAATATGCAGTCAACATCAAGTCTTCGTCAATAACAACAGATGATTCGATCCATGGATCTTTATCGACAACAATGTGAATAAATATTATAGTATTATCCTTTCTAATTTGTGTCCAGAATGATGATGTGTCATAATTTTTTAAAGTTTCCACAAGGCCTTCAAAAGTAGAAACAGTCGACTTCTCTTTCAGTTTTTGGGCCACACTGATACTTTCCTTCAGTACACTTTCGAGTTGCGTATTTTCCAACCGTTATCTTCTATCATCTGGAGACTCACGACTGTTTTCAGGTGCTGACACATATTCAGGACATTTAGGAAAGATAACAGGGAATGCTCCTTCTTTCAGTCTTGGATGATCTAGATTAGCTGAAATTAATCAGCCAGTCTTTTCATCATAACAACTGGAAACTGTTATGATATCTTCTGGTCTAAAATGAGCCTCGCATACCTAAAATATAAATATTCAATTAGACTCCTAATGTTCAGGCATACGTATATAAATGCAATTATATTTTATCTATGCAAAAAAAAATCTGAGGGATATATCTGAAATATTTAACTGTTTCATCAGTTTAATTGAGTTTTCATTCAATCTCGATCTCTTAATGCAAGATATTTACAACTTGCAATTATGAAAATAATAATAATAATAATTATTTTCCTAATGAACGGGCTTTGACAATTAACTCTTGAAAGTGAATAATAAGATATGTAAAATTGTATAATATGAAAAATATTTTACTATTTGTTCTCAAGATAGAGTGGCATGATAAAATACCTGTCATTCTCTGAAACTACAAAATATTTTAGGCAATTCTACTTCAGATTACAAATCACAAATTTATATAAACAGATTATTTATGTATTTTAAGTGAACTTGTAATTAACAATTTGCATTTTAATTAACAATTTATAAACAAATTTATCTACACGGAAGTTGTTTATCCACTAAACAATGTACTGCTTAATTCTATTTAAAATTTCCTTAAGAATTACAAAAAAAAAACAAAAAAAAAAAACTTGATTTAAATTAAGATTCTGATCTTCAACCCATGTTATGTAATGACAATAAATGTTTAAAATACTAAATTTTAAAATTCGAACCAAATTGAATGATATAAAAAGTACACTTATTGTAGGTATATACATGCCTATTTGTAAATGAGAATTACTACTATTATTTTGCCAATAATATTAAACTAACATTAAACTCAAGCTTTATAAAATCATTGGTAATTTCAAATTAATTTTTACCACACGAAGTACTGAAATAAATAATGTGTCTATTTTCACAGGACAATTATTAAAAGGATTGCGGTTTTGTTTTTTTCTTTTTTTTTTGTTAATCTTTGAATTATAAACATTATGCAATAGCGAATTCTCAGGATTATCATTTCTGAAATTGTGACTTCCAAATACCAAAAAAAAAAATAAATAAATAAATAAATTAAAAAAAAGTAAATAAATAAAATAATTTCAGTGAGTTACATTTTACTTTAGATAATATTTTTGATAAGATAAGAAAATTTAAATACTTCTGATGCAATCAAGATTTAAAATTATAAAATTTGTACTTGTTTTTTAATGAGTATTTTATACTTTTTTAAAATTCATTATTTATTAAGTTAGAAAATCTTGACGTCTTCTTATTTATCAGATCAAATTATTTCATATAATATTAAGAAGTGATATTAAGACATTCACAGTAATATCAATTAAAAAAAAATTAATTCTTACCTTTGATGTTTTAGAAGGTATGAAAGTTTGCTCTTGGAATTTTCCTGATCCATTTACTTCTTAGTTCGCTATCGGTAGGAAAACCAAAGACATGTACTTTAGGCCCAGTTTGATAGTTACCCTTACAACGTGGGATACAACACCGATATGGCATTTCTCCTTTTAAAGATATTTCTTCGAAACAATAGAAACTCCGACAAATAGCAAAACAATAGTGATGAACAGTAACAAAATGACGTAAAGCAATGGCAAAATTACTCGACTGGATGTTAAAATACCCGTGGGCAATGTAATGCGACCACTGTTGAGTGCAGGGGAGACAAAGGACTAGTATCTTTGACGTGACGTTGATTTCGTCAAGGTGTTATCTGGCCTTTACCCTTCAGGGGGTGTTGCACATATGCAGTTGTTGGAGACAATGGAACTACACAAATATTGTTGTGCACAGTAGCGCCATATAGCAATCTGGTGGCAAACATTATAACTAAAATGCTTTTGTACATAAATCGCTTCTGCATTCTCTCCTTAGTGAACATGAAATTTGACATGAGTGTTCTTTGTCAAAATCAAAACTATACATATTAGGCAAATTTTCAATATTCAGATCCTTCAAAACCTGTAAGTGGAAACATGAAAGTTGTCATGAGTGTTCTTTGTCGATATCAAGCTCTAAGGGGTGTAAATGGGAGGGATGGGCAAATATTGTTCAACAGGGTTTTTGGGTTGCACATTAATGTGTACTGATCATGTTACGTTTCCCAACTGGGGAAGGTTTGATGTGATAGGGTTGTGGAGAAGGGGAGAACAGGATGGGAAGTCTTATATTCTCTGATCTAGATAATAATAAAACATTACTTTGTGCCTATCATGTGATTTTTTTTTGTACGAACTGGGAAAATTTGGCAGTGATATCACAATTTCAATTTCTTTTTCATCCATATCAGGACATTCTGTTTTTTGCAACCCGTTTGAAGAATGGATATTTCAGCTAGTTATTTATATAACTAATGGAGACATTTGTGAAAAAGATTAAGAAACATGAAAAGATAAAAGAAAATGAATAAAAATTATGGCTTATTTTATTCAAGTAACTCTTTAATCAACTCTTGTGAATCATTAGGAAAATAATTTGTTTGATTCTCAATTTTTAAATTTCGGATCTTACAATGAGGAAGCAATCAGATGTGTGAGCTCACTTTGACCTGAAAGATATCACTGATCTTTCATGGAAGTCATTCAATCAATTCAAGGAAGTAAGAAGGTGAAATTCTGCATCATTCTCTAATAATTCTATCATTTTCCTAAATTAATAAATTGAAAGGATATTTACTACCTGAACTTTTCTTAAAGTGCAACAAATAGGACTTAAATCAGACTCATGACCCTCAAATGCATGTACAAGTGATTTGATTTGTGTGTTCAACAGATTGTTGAGCCTCCTAAAGCTAACACCAAAACATGGCTCTTGTAGCAAGAGTAACACAAAAATACTTACCATACTACTGAAGCATCTGTTACATCGAAGTAAATTAGAATTTACTAAAACAATTATTAGTTTGCCATCAGCAAGATGGTTAATAATTTCTGTCAAGTGTACAGTTCTGAAACAAATCAAATACTTTGAATAAATAATTAACTTCTTTAACTTATAACTGGAAGCAGTAATGTTAAGCATATATTAACTTTGGAAGAAAAAAACTACTTTAGAAAGAATGCAAAACAACTGTAAATTAACAGTAATTATTCTAACAAATGATGTCTCTTGCAAGTTTTCTATTCAGAAGTAATAATATAAAACATAATAATGCAGAGAGAAATGAAATAAAAAAAAAAAGGATAAAGGTCAGAAAAATAATTCATAGTAATTAACAATATGAATTATTTGGCAAGTGAACCTTGAACCTTTTTAATGCTTCAAAACGCTTACCTTAAAGAAACATTAACAGAATTTGTAGGGGCATTTTGAAATCTTTTGTTCACACGCATTTCATCCATTGTCATAACTTTAGTATAAAATGCCTAAAACAAACCATAAATGAACAATGAATAAAAACTACCACAGATTTAATATTAATCATGTTTTAAAATAGGACAATTATATACAAACTGTTATGACTATATTTGGATTTTTGAAGTTATTTATTAATAAGTGAAAATTATAAGTTTTTGTTTACTGTCAGGTCATATTATTAAAAAGATAATGAACTGGACATTCATTTTATGCAAGAAAATCAGCTTGTTGTGTTTTGTATGCTAAGCACCACTGGCGCTGATCCACTTATGTGAGAAATTTGAGTAAATATAAAAAATCAGTTAATGATACAGTTTAGGAATAAATCCAAAAGTATACCTGAGAACCTGTAAGTAGTCTTCATTTTTAAAAGAATGTGTATATTTTAATTTTTATTCAATATATCCAAATATATCAAAATTGATTAGCAATGACATAAAACAAATGAACAAATTTAAAAGTTTTTCGATTTAATTAACAAATCTTTGAAACTACTGCACCTCTTTGAAGAAGCCTCTTAAATGCAGTAATTCTGATGCCAAATACTCTAGTTATATTTGATACAAAACATTCATTTTTATTTTAGATAGCATAAACATATGAGTATTACACTTACACTTGTATATTTTATTCAAAATATCTAAGTTTTATGCTTAAGAAACAACTATAGCTTCATGGCTTTTCAATGGATTTGTACATTCAAATATTAACCAATCAGAATGACTGCATTCTCCCAAAATGATTTCTCACATTTTCTTATCCACAACATTACATTTTTTTTTTTTTTTTTCATTTTCAAATTTGAACACTGTTTTAAATAATATTCTGTACAAACACCCCTGATCATGTCTTTCAAACAGCTTAAGTGAAATGGATAATTTGCTTGGAAAGATACATTATAGAATTCCAACATTTTCAATGCTGAAGTCACAATTTAATTAATTTACATAAATTCGAATGCTATTTTTTTCTTAAATTTTGCTTTAGCATCTAAATTGGATTCCGTACAATTTTAATTATCTAATTTCATTACCTCCTTTTTATAGCCAGGATCTACTCCACAAGTAATGGTGCAATAAAGATGAGGGACACCAAACCTTTTCAGTAAATAAGCCAAATCAATTGTCCAGACACTGAAGAGAAATGGAAAAAAGTGCCTTTTTAAAGTGGAAAGGCAATATAAATGCAGAACTTCAATCCAAAGGGATGGGGAGGGCAACTTGAAAAACTGTTTTCAATTAGGCATATAATGAATTTTTGGAGTAATCAATTTTCATCAGCAATAATGGCAAGTGTAACAATTTTATAGTTCTAAGCAATGAATTTAAATTCCTAAGCGCTTCCTAAAAATATTCTGAATTTGTAACACATATATATATATATATATATATATATATATATATATATATATATATA
>JAFIDM010009631.1:46116524-46136725 GCA_023159025.1 Thereuonema tuberculata | reverse complement strand
AAAAATTATTTCTGTTTTATGAATGGTATGTTCTTAATATAAGATTAAAGAAACTTAAAAGTATTATTTATTTATATTTATTTGATTTCATTGTTATTATTTAATAAATTTAAAATTAATTTTTTTTAGTGTTTAGAAAAAAATATTCTTCTTTTTAAAAAAAGAAAAGCAGCATTCCTGTTTAAATTGAATTGTAATGTTATTACTAAGCACTGAAGTAATATAGAAAAATTAGTATTAAGTATAATCAAAAATGATACATCATAATTAATTATTTAATTTAGAACAGTTAAATATTTTTGTAAGATTAACTACAATGTTATGTTATTATATTTACATTGATATTGATATAAGAATATTAACACTACTGTACAGTAGAATATCATCATATTTACTAAATAACAATATATGTATAGTATTATAACTAATTATTTTTAACAAATTATGTAATTATTCTGTAATAACTTAAAATAGATATATCATACAGAACCTACAGACAGATCACTTTAAGAGTAGATCTCATAGGACTGGAATTGTAAAATTACGAAAATTAAAATAAAAAAAAATAAAAAATAAATATTTATTATTATTATTATTTGTTTGTTTTATTTAAATTGTTGGTAAGAAGTGTAATCTCGTATGGGACAGAAATTGATGGTTGGGAAATTAGAAATGAATATGATAAAATCCAAAATCTATTTGCAAAAAGTGATCTGGAATCTAGATAAAGATATATTGAATTATATTTTATATAGTGAGCTTGGCCTACTGTCATTAAGAACTGAATTTTTGAAATCGGCTTGTAGATATTTTGTGAGGATATTAGATTTAAAAGAGAACTGCTGACTAAAAACATGTTGGGAAAGTTTAGTAGATAAAGCAAAAAAGGGAAAGTTCTGTAGATTTACGAGTCAGATAAAAAAGGTTTTTAATGAGGCAGGATGGGAAATAGATTGAGAAAAAGCAGCAGCGATCGATTACTGACTAGAAAAAGAAGTTAAGAGAAAATATTCTGAATGTTACACTTCAACAAAATTATAATAAAATTCAAAATTCTGCGTATAATGATTACTTTAAAAATTTAATCTGGGATACGAGTGGTGCATTCTATTTCAGTATAAAATGTAGAAAAAAACTGATAAAGGAAATTTATTTAAAAATTAGATGGGGCTGTATTTGAAGGAAAAGGAAATACTGGAAAAATGATGAATCAACAAAATGTACATTGGGGTGTAATGAAGTTGAGGATTGGGAACATGTTTTTTTTTTATTGTAAAATTATGCAGAAGGAGAGAGAAAAGTTAGATTGCACGAGTAACAAGTATAATAAAAAATGGTTAAGCAAAATGTTGCCAAATAATAATGTTAATTTTACATTATGTAACTTGATAATAAACTTTTTATAGAAAGAAACAAGAGCTGATGAAAGTTTAAAAAAATAGAAAAAAAATGTATTGTAACTCGATTGTTTTTGGATCTCTCCTTGTATAGAGGCTAACCCAAACAAGTATTTGCTTATTATGCATTAGTTTTGTATTTAAAGACATAATAAATCAATAATAATAATAATGATGAAATTATTATTTGTTTTTTTAAGTTTAACGAAAAAATAAAAAAATCAACTTACTTTAATGCCATAAAAAGACAAGCTATTCCACAATCCCAATTATATCTTTGTTCAAAATGAATGACAGGAATTTCAATGCTGTTTATTCGAGGAATGGCTGAAAATTATAATGCATCTTTTTAATTTAGTGAGCAACATTATAAAAATAATTTAAATCCAGAAAAATGTGAATTACAAATTCTCTCATAAGGAGGTACAAAATTATTTTATTTTTGTTCTCATAAAAGCATATAAATCATACGACTTTTGTTGAACTTGCTTTTGTTTTGAAAATGGAAAGCAGATGGGTAATTTGATTGATGTTCTCAGATTTAAAAACATACATTTATTAATTTTAGTGCTTACATTCAGAATTAGTGAAAGTTGAATGTGCTTTTGCTTCGTACAGCTAAACAATCTAATTACAGCTTCTTAAATAGAACCTTAATTGAAACATTTCTACATTGTTTCAAGAACTTCAATAACAAATTATAAAAATAATAAATCATTATTACCAAGCTTTTACTAACTCACACTGGCTGGTTTCTGGGTCAAATCTTGTAATAGATATTTCACCCACTTTTTGATGAGCTACAGAGCTACAAATTGGCACAAACACTCATTTTGGATGACAATGCATGCCAATGCAAAAATATTACAGATAAGTTGTTTCGTTATGTAGGAATTAATTATTTAAATTTCCAGATAAAATGCATGTATTCCTGCAAAAAGCTTTAAGAACTGATTGTTTGTTTTCTATATTTTATTAAAACCCCACACAGTTTTCAATGAATCAAGTAGGGTCTGCATTTCCCAAACAATAATACATTTAATTATATTCTTAAGTATGAATTTGTATGTAAAATGTAGTGATGGCATTCAAGTTATTGCAAAGAGATACCACTGGGTCGTGATGAATTTGCTTATGGGATATATAAACAAGAGAGTTGGTATTAATAATGTGTTCCTTCAGCAGTACCTATTCTAAAATTGCAATGATACAGAGAAGTTAGTTGTATGCGAATGAGAAAACGTAGTTAAATAAGTGAACAAACATCTGTTCTGAAAATGACAGAGATATTTTTAAGTCATATGATTTTCTTCTTCAATTACAAAATAGAGACTAAAACAATAGAAAATAAAATATATTAAAAAATAAACAGATTTTTTTATGTTTAAGAGACAGTGGTACAAAAAAGGCTAAAAAGAGTTTAATATATAAAAATAATTTTTAAAAACCACACTTTTAACTAAAATGTACTAAAAAGTATAAAATATTTTTTTTTCTGATATGTAGAATATTTAAAACATATAACTAAAAATAAAAGTGTGGGGTGCTCATAGGAAATATGTCAATGATGCTATAAATAATCCTATGAGTAAACATATCATTTTACTCTGTGCTCTTACTATTACATAGTAAGATACTTATTTACTTAGTTGAAATCTTTGCTATGAGTAAAGCTTCTTACTTACTTCAAATAAATGCTATGAGCGAAAGCATCATTTTATTCTTACTATTATGTAATATTACTAATACTCATTTACTTGAAATATTTGCTATGAGCGCCCCATGCTTTTATTTTTAGTTATACGTTTTAAATATTATACATATCAGGGAAAAAAAATATATTTTATACTTTTTAGTGCATTTTATTAAATTCATTTGATTTTTGTTTTCAATTTTAGATTTCATTAATCAATTTTTATATTTAAGGAATTTTTGCAATAGCAATTTGCAATTCAAGGATCACAATAATGTATGCATGTATTTAGTCATTTCAAAGAAGTTGGCAATGATGCTAGCTTTACTTTACAATTCTTCATATACCAATCAACTACATGTAAATAAAGCAAACGCCATCAACTTTCACAAGCCATAATTTCCAGACAAATACTGAAAAATGCCATTGCACCATAGTCCAACATTTAGGAGTAGAGGTGGTGATCATGGAATGAACAAAAATACCTGCCAACAGCCAGTGTGATAAGATGGCATTTGTAAAAATTGAGAAATTTAAAGAGGAGACTGTGCAAGTGTTTATTAGTAGGATAGCTACATTTTGAATAATGGTTAATTGAAGATTAAAAAAAAGCATTGGATAACTGTCTACATGATAAAGCAGTAAGAAGCATGGAAAATTTAAAATCTGCCCAAAGTCAACAACATGAAAACTATATATATTATGATCACCTTGTGTAATCTAATTTCAAAAACATTAAGGTGACAAGCAAATATTAAACACCTATTGCAAAAAGACATTTGGGGATACATAACTAATGTTAATGTATGAGGAAGGACAGATGGAATATATAATACTAACAAAGGTATTGCAATGAATCTGCAACAATTAAGGCTTTAGGAAGGCCTGTAATACATACACTAGTGTGCAAAACTTAAGCAACATTGCTGACTTTGCTGTAATTCCGCACAAACTCAACTGGGAGACATGAAATTCAAACTACAGAGGTACAAGGTAGTACTGGAAGGATCACAAAAGCTTAGTAACACAGAAATGAATAGGATGCATACAGTATATCAACTGGTGCCAAGAATCATTTGTGAGACTGAAACGACTTTCATCAGTAAAGAGGATATGACTCCATTGATGAGATGTCCAATCTTTGTGTTCATTACACCCATTGTAAACAGTGCCGCCGATGGACTGTTGTCAAGGGTATGCAGCAGCGTTCAGGACGGCGGGCTAATAGGCCACCTTTGTGAAAGCGTGTGGCCACAGTAAGCCGGGACACCTATTGCCCTGTTGCCGTACGCAGCTGTTGAGCAATGTTGCCCGCTGTCTGGTTTCGGTCTTTGACGCCTGCAAGACGTATCGCTTATCACTTGCCGTTGTTTTTCTTAGCCGACCACCACCAATCTTTCTTAAAGCTCCTATCCTTTGGAAGGCTTACCACACTTGTGAAACAACACTTTTGTCAAGTCCAAACTCTTGGGCAACACTTGTCAAACTACGCCCCTCCTCAAGCTTGCCAATCATTCTACCATGTGTAAAGGCGTCCTGGTGGGGTCGTGTAGCCATATTATACGAATGCTCACACTTTCACTTGCAGCGAATGTCTAGAAATGCACCTTTTCTCCTTCGTTTGAAGTTGCCTTGCACTGCGCACATAGCCTCCACGTGTTTTGTGCCCCCTCACGCCACCTCTGATGTCATACTCCTGATATTTGCATATGCATCACCTTTCTACTGGGTTGGCATTTCATTGTATGGAACGCAAAACACCCTTTTCTCCAATTTCATGGCTGTATGCTGAAACATGACGTTGTTGCTTAAGTTTTGCACACTAGTGTAGCATCATAAATGATAAAGAAAAGACTAAATAACTGTATCTACTGATGGATTGCTGTGCTGTGCAAGCATAAATGTGAAGAAGGATTCAATGAACTGCTTGGCTTTGATATCCTTCACTATTAGAATTATGAAAACTTCGTAGTACAGTAAGACCCAGATTAGTGCAACCCTGTACAGTACTGATTTTTTTTTTTTTTTTATAATACTCTACCATAATGCTTCTTAACCTTTTTTGCTTTACAGCATACTTTTATATTTGAGGAAAAGTCACAGCATACCAAACTTTTATTGCTATAAAATAGAATCCTTTGGATAACACCTATGATTTATCAATGAATATAACAGTCTTACTTTTAAACATCTAAAGATAACTCTACTTTTTCAGTCGATTTGAATGTGATTTAATATTTTATTAATCTTAATTGTTAGAACAAAATAAAATGTAGTTCATATTTGTTTATTCAGGTTACCTGACATCTAGATTTTGTTCACATTTGACTAGTGTGAAGCTAAACATTGACTACTCATGCACTTAGAATTTTCTGGTGGCACACAGGTTGAGAATCTCTGTTCTACCAGCACAGCTAGTTCATTAGTTGGCAGTTTTATTTCTTCTATTGAATAATTAAATGGTGCCTTTTCTTATATTAGAAATAGAGAGAACATTACAGAAATATTTCTGGATTTATGTTAGCTCAGTAGGTGTAGAGTATTGTATTATCAATTAGATTTGAGTCATGATGCTGAATCACACACTTTTGTTACAACGCAGTTTCTTTTTTAATGTATGCATTTATTTGAATAGAAAATCTGTTTATGGAGAATGATCCTGACCATTCCATTTTCCTTTTTATAATGAAGTGGAATATGGTAAGGAAAGGCTGTCAACATTAGGTGTCAATTGTAACGAAGCCAAGAAAGAAAAGAAAAGTCCATACCCTAGTACATATGCACTATCAGTCATGTATGCAATAAAATTATAATGCACACTATAATATGAATGTAAATTTTTCATTTTTACCTCTGTCATTTTAAGGTTAAAATAATCTCGGAACATACCTTTCTATGTTTAACACTGTAATGACCCCGCATTTATTAATAAAGTATCACCCAATGGTAAGCAAGGTCTTACGGTATTATATTGCACGGGTCTGGAATTACTCTATGAACGTAAAATTTTATTATAGGTTAGAATATTTCATAATATTCCTAAGAACAAGATCCTCCTTTCCTCGAATAGAGAATTTACTTAATGTGAAAAAAAAAAAAAATAATAATTGCCATACCAGCATTAGTGACAAATTTTATGAATAATCGTCGTAATTTTTATGGGCGAGGATAATAAATACGAATATGTTATATGGTAGTATGTCGAGGTTGTTGAAACTATTTTCAGTCTTAAATTTAAAAATTAGCACTTCTATTTTTATTTTTTTCAGACATTTCAATAAGATAAATTACAAACTGTAGCCGAAAACTGTAAATTACCTAAATATGAATTAGAATCGGTCGTTCTAGATCCATGAACATAACATTCCTGATCTAATAATTTATTGTCAGGCCCAAGGGTTTCCATTAAAATTTTTAATTAATTAGAAACTGATTGGCGACTCGGTTTCAAATCTTATGTATATTCACGCCATGCTTGCAAATATATCTATTATTGCCAAATTTTTCTTAAAACTTAAATATAAGTTTCAAGCAAAAAATCAGAAGTTAACCCATGATATTGACAAGTTTAATCACTCTCCCATCTGTAAAGGAAGTCAACAAGTGCGGTCCTTTCTTTTAATACTTTGTTGTAAAATGAATAAATTATATTTGAAAATTTTATTAAAAACTTGTCTTGTATTTAAAATTTTATTAAAATAGTTAATAATTAAATAATTGCAATATTTTATAAATTTTAGTAACTGTTAAATTGTGTTCTAAAATAGGTTAAGGCTTAATCGGCATCAAGAATCGTAATCGTCGGTCTAGGTGGTTGATAGTGCGTTAATCATACGTTCAGCGAAATTCAATCAGAAGCCATCTACAGAATATTGTCAAGCGTAACAAAAAATTAGATTGATAATTTATCTGAAAACCGTCAAGATGTCGATTGGGGTACCAATTAAAGTTCTCCATGAAGCTGAAGGTCATGTTGTTACTTGCGAGACAAATACGGGTGAAGTCTACAGAGGTAAACTAGTCGAAGCTGAGGACAATATGAACTGCCAGATGTCGAATATAACAGTAACGTACAGAGATGGACGTGTTGCTCAGTTAGAAAATGTGTACATTAGAGGAAGCAAAATAAGGTTTCTTATTTTGCCAGATATGTTAAAAAATGCGCCGATGTTTAAAAAGGCGGGTGCCAAAGGGACTGCAGGAACAGCGGGACGCGGGAAATCTGCTATTCTACGAGCTCAAGGTATATTTATTTGGTCACTTTCGTCTCGGTACGCTTTGAACATAATAATTTGTAATATTTTTTCCAGTTCTATTTTTTATTCAAAGAATTCAGCTGAGTATACGCAGAACGGAATCGTTCCATACCCTGAGAATACAGATAAAAAGAATATTCTAGAAACTTGAAAAAGAAATAGGCCTACATTGGGCCTAGAATAAACCGTTCTACATGTGAATTAGATGTATAATTATGTATTTTATATTAAGTTTGTATCGAATTTAAGCAGGAAAAAATATTCAAGTACTAAATATTATTTTTGTTTTTTAACTTTGCTTTCCGAGACCTGAAGATAATTAACGTATTTAGCATTTCGCCTTAAATCGAATTATATACGCAATTCTGTAAAATGTACTAGAATTGCTATTTTTGATTTTCAAGCACCTGCAAGTGAAAAATGTTAAATTTTAATAATGTAAGACTCCCTCTTAACATTTTTATAAGAACTTCTAATTACGTGGATACAACATTAATAATTCTTGGCTCTTTAGTAGTTTCACCGATTTAGGTATATTTCAGTACACTATGAGGAAACTTAAAACTTGTTTCACCGTTTCATGTTTACGAGACTTCCATGTTTTTCTTACTCCATACTTAATACCGTTACATAGTACTTTAAAAAATATTCATTGTGAACCCCATATTAATATTTTTAAATAAAAAAAATTCGGTAATATTACAGATTTTTGAAATTTTTACATTTATTTAATTTTACACATTCAAAAAAACAAAAACAAAAAACACGTAAATTATAAAGTTTCAACCGTCGGATCAAAATTATAGAATTTTTCATTTTCGGGTTGAAAGTTGAAACTTAGAATTTTCAAAATCCGTTTTTTTAAGTTCCTACATTTCATTAATACTTCTAATATTTAATGTAATAATTATTCATTTTAAACTCTTATGTTAATTCAGGTCAGAAAGGGTTAAAGAGAAAATCTTCGCAATATAAAGTGGATGAAATATTTTAACTTGCGACAACATATGAAATTTAACCAAGAATATTTAAAATTTCTTTAGTTAGTAATGAAATAAAATGTTAGTTGGACTGAGGAGAGATAAAGAGCCCCTTCTGAAAGAATGAAGGCAATATGGGAAAGGGAGGAGAGACTGAAATGACTTTGTATTGTACTTAGTGTGGTCCGGTAGGGTCCAATCGTGAATAATAATAATATATCTTAATATGTAGTTCAGTTAGAATTTGGGTTAAAGTGCAGATTATGGTACCAACCCATGTTGAACTATTTCCAAGATGGCGGTTGGGGTATAGTAACTTCAAAATGTTTTCAATAAAACAGCCTGGAGTGGGTGTTACCGCAATTTACGTAACCTACAGCTAATCGGCACATGCTTTGAGCTCAGACTTAAGCTAATATTTTTTCCCCTTGTGGGGAAGTGGCAATAAGGCAGTCAGTGATGTATCCATGTGCTGTACCATATTCTATGCTTTTTTCGCAGTATAAATCAGTATTGTGCATTAATGTAGATAAATCTGATTGTTCTACTAGTGATTGCACAACATTAATTCTTAAGAGACAAAAGATACTTTTATTGTGAGCCAATCCTTATTATGTTTCTTTCATTGTTTTCACTTCTGTATTATTACTCTTGTAGGAACACTTGAGATTGTAGCAAGTTCAATTAAATTCAGTTTATTTCTTTAGGATCTTAAGTATTGGAAAGAAAAATTTTCTTATGTTGTCGGTCTAAATTATCTCTTGCCAAATAACTACTACAATATTATAAATTGGAATCACAGTAGATATCCAGTAAGAAACCTATATAAATCAAAAAAAAAAAAAAATTCAGACAAACTATTCACTAAGTTCCATGATCCATCTCTATTCACTAAGTGTTTGAGTTTCAGAGATGGGCCGGAAGATTGGAAAAATGCAAGAATTATCTAACTACTAATAATAAAATAAATAATATTGGAAATTATAGATTTGCAAGCCTTTTTAAGGAAACAGATTGTGTTCAGTTAATTTGCAAATAATAAATGAAAAGTGAGTAAGGAAGCAAAGTCTTAAATCTTATATTTTTTTTTTAAAAGAAAGTAATCATATGGTTTATGCCATTGTCAAATCTTCTACAGTCGGTACAGTTTTCCACTGTTTCTTTAATTTCATTAGAACCTCCATTATCCAAGCTGATTGATTTCTACCAATTTGAACAGAACTTTCCTGTGCCAAAAGAAGGGCTAACACAAATAAGTCAAACGATTAAGTTTAGTTGTACAAAAACAAGAGAAAATATTAAAATTGTAGAAAAATGTAATATTGTAGATTTCTTTTCCAGTTCCAGCAGTTGTGTCCATCCTTCCAAACTCTAGCAATTTTATTCAGAGATCTGTCTTATTCGTTCTGTTTGTTGCTTCTAGCATTCTCTCCAATAATAAGAACACAATACAACTAGAATTGGCTGTTTTATTACATAAATTTGTACAGTACTGTAAGCGTTTTAAAACAATGGAATGTCAAATGTTACACATGCCTAATAGAAAATGATGGCATTTCACTTATTAATCATAATACTTTATAGCACTTCAGGCCTGTGAGAGAACAAGTGTCTGAGCAATAGAATGGATAATGTTCACAAAATTGAAAAAAAGGGTTAAAATAAAAATGATGTGGATTGATAGACCTTTTCTAAGGTAGATGCAGACAACAAGTTTCTGCTGTGTATACATTTGGATTTGAGTTGGGATTGTTTGAGAGCTATTATTTCATCTGGCAACTGATGTGATTGGTGGTATGTTGATGGTGAGACTTACTGCATCCTTACCAATTAATTACTGCTGGAATTTTGTGCTGCTTTTTTTTTCTTTTTTAATAAAGAAAATTCAGAACAGAAGCAAATTTAAAGATTTAAAACAATATTGTAAGTCGTAGATATTGGATACCATGGGGGAGGGAAGATTAATACTGCTGCTGGCTTCTCTAGATGGACATCCAAGGTGGTCCCCCAATCCCCCTGGAACGCTCGGCCACCGTCCCTCAGTGGAGACAAGAAAATTAACTTTTGACCCTATTGAAAAGCAACTGCCAGGTGTTAAGAGGCAGGAGGAGCATCTTGGATGTTGCATTTAGAGAAGCCAGCGACTTAAATAAAGTAAGAACGCTGTAGACTGTCTAGTTATTTAACCCTCCTTTTAAGAAAATGGACAGCTCTGCAGAGAATACACTACTTTGAAAGGAAAAAGTTTTAAGTAAAATTATTTTATTACTTGTAAACATGCACAGAACACGAATTTTTTAAGAATAAAAAAAAATAAAAATAAAGTAAGAACACTATAGACTATAAACTGGCCCCAGGTTAATTATTCCCCCCCAAAAATGAGTTTTCCCAGAAGTCGAGGCCTAGCTGAATTGCTTTATCCGACCCAAAACAATAGATTCACCTCATTTCAAGAAAATCCTTAGGCCAGTTTTCAAGATAAAATTTGCAGGAATTGTTTGCTTTACAGTAATTAATAGGTTTACAAAATATATTTTGAATTATGCAATAAAAACAAGCTTCAGGATTTTCCTTTGTGGGATATGTTATATTTTGTGGTATTTCCCAATACTGGTTTATTAGTATTTTCTGCAGGATTTTATAATATTTTTACACCAATAGTTTAAAAAAAAACAAAAAAAAAAACACATGCATTATGCAATGCACTAATGCATTGATCATATGCTAAAATGATAGTGTTGGAAATAAAGTTGCATTTTGAAAATTGCGTAGTTTGTGCGTGTTCATCGTGTTTCTTAATTAATAAATTAATAGATTTAAATATGTAAAACATAGTGAAAGAAATTACTCTTCAGAACATTTTTAATAGTGTGAAAATTTCACTCATATTTATTTGTTGGTACTGTCGAAAATGTATTCCTTCTGAAAGTTAAAATTTTTACTGATGTGGCAAGTAGGACATACCTTTTTATTTTAATTGAAGTAGTTCCCTTAAAAACCATGCATTCTTTATTGATGGCTAATCTCCCCTCCCTTGTTTAGAACTGGGGTGGTTTGTTGCAGAAAGGAGAGGGCTGAAAGCCATGTGATAATTTTAGTTCATTGGGTCAACGAAAATCTCACGTCAACTTTTTCATTCAGAGAATATAATGGATTACAACATTTTGTAATATTGACTTTTTGAAATCTCACGTGAGGGGTGGGGGGTCACACCACATCTCGCCAAGTGGGAGGGGGGGGTCCAAATTTTTCAAAAAACACCTCACGTAATTAATGGACGGCCCCTAACCCCCTTCAGTAGGTGAACTTTAACTAGAGTTTGGGACGAACCGTCATTGCAAAATTAGATTTAGTGATATTGGATAATGCATTCAGATGAAAAGGAACCAACAACTTTTAAGATTTTTTTTTTGAATTCATATTCAAGTAAACCAAAATGCATTTAAAAAAAAAAATAAAGTAACAGCTAATTTTTGATTATTATAAAAAAAAAATAGCCAGCTACCGTTTCTTTGCTTATTTAGTAAATTAATATGGAGATTGGAGAATATAAGACTACCCAGCCTTTTGTGGCCTTCTCTTCACTCCTATCACTTGAAATCTTCCCCAATTGGCAAAAAAAAAAAAATCACATGATCATTACTAATTAATGTTATGTTCTAAAATACAATGATCTGGATGAGAAAAAATTTGAAATTGTAAGATCACTTCAAAATGGCAGGGGAAAGCATTGCAGGCCGCTTAACTCTGGTGTATTGTGGGTAGCTGCCACACCTTCATGGCCATTCCCCCCCCAATGCACACCCAAAATAGAAGTTTGTTTATACATTTTACTTTGTCTACAGTATAGAACCTATCCACATGCCAAATTTCAAGTTTGTAGCATGTTGGGAAGTATGCTAAACATTTTGATCAGACACACCCACCCACAAATTTCCCTTTTATATTGTAGGTTAAATATTAATCAAGTAAGTCTTAATTGAGTTAAAAAAATTGTTGGCAGATTTTTAAGTGCAGTTTTAATATGAACAGTAAATTATATATAATTTTTTTTAATTTGAACTTTTTTTTTTTTAAGTAGACATTTAAGACAAATGATATTAGTCTTTTTATATGTGAAATATAGTAATATTTAGTGAAGAATTTGTGTTCCTTGCATTTCCTGTATCATTCATTATGTGGTTTTATATTTAAGGATATTAATAAGTACATAAATATATGGAAGCTTTTTTATAAACTCGATCAAAAACATTAACAAATAATTTGTTTTTATATCATTTCTTAAATTATGAGTATTTGAAGTAATTGATGAAATTTGTTTTTGTTAAAATTATTTTATGATCAATATATTAGGCAACTTGAAGGCTAATTCTGTGTTTTTATTTATTTTATTATAATTTTAGGATTACTCAATTAAGTTTATATTGTTTAAATTATAGCTCTATTATTCAGGTTAATTAAGCTATAATACTGTGAAAATTTGATTTCTTGATAGATGAAGTGATGTTAGTGTCCCTTTGTATATTTTAATGCAAAATTGGATCAAATGAACACATACACACACACACATATATATATATATATATATATATATAATATATATATATATATATATATATATGCATACACAATCTTTTTATATTTGCATGTTTTTTTATTGTGCTTTGAAGTATATAACTTCGATAGCAATAATATTTAACTAATTTTCAAGTACATTCAAAAGTGCATGGTAGCTAGTAAAAGCAGGATGTTCCATTCATGTAACATACCTACTATGGTTCAGACAGGAAAAAAAAGGGTTAGAACAAAAGTTTTTAAATATACTCACCCTTGGAAATGAATAAATGTTGTAATGTTTTGAAACCAGTTGTATGATGTTTTCTATTGAAATATATTTTCCTGAAGGTAGGAATTAGCATTTTTGAATTGTGTAGATGGTAAAGACTGAAGTGATGCAGTTCAGATATAACTTTTGCTTGTAGCAGTTAATAGAAAAGTATACAGTGTCGTATTTTCCTGATCTACTGAATGATTTGGCAATGCCAAATTAAATAATTTTTAAACAATTATGGGAGAAAGGGTGATGGCAGAACTTCAACATTTCAGTTTGGTTTGTTAACAGCCCATGTGTAGATTCACTTTTAGTTTTTCTTTGGAATATCAACTGGACCTAAAAATATAAGAATTTTGTCAAATAAAAAGAATTCTATATTATAAAGATATTATGAAGAAAATAGTTTGATTATAGGATATAGTGCAATAGGGAATGTTTAAGAATCCTGAAGTCCTCTCAAAAAAGTACTTCTGAACAGGTAGCAGTAAAAATATGCACCTCTCAAAATCTTCAGTATCATGTCGACCTCCAATAATCCAGTTAAAATAAATTTAATCTGTGCTAAATTGCTGAAAGCTCATTGCTTTACCATTTCATAACAAAAGTTGAGTAGCAGTGATAAATGTTTTAAATAGATGATGGTTGCTAGAAATTTTTTTCGTTTTTACTATACACCATGGGAAACTTTGGACTCAAAAAGCAGAAAGCTTTTTTTTTTTCCCAATCAAAGCTCTTAAATGATTTGTTGGATGTTCTCCTTCCGTGTGCCCAATGAACTTTAATAACATGATTTAAGAAGTTGGGGAACTTAAGAACTAATGGCTAAATTTCCAGAGAAGTGGAACCCTCCCCACCACCAAAAAAAAAAAGGGACAATTCTATACATAACTTTTCAAGATATTCCCTCTGTCATAGTAATGCCTTTTGGAAGCCATGTGTTTGCAAGACCTATTAACTATTTTTAATGCATTTATTAAGATAATTTTTACTTATGTATATTTTTTTAATAATTTTAAAACTGGAATTTCTTTTACTTACAGCTGCAAGAGGAAGAGGCAGAGGAGAGGGTAGAGGAAGAGCTAATATTTTCCAAAGAAGAAAATAGTTTCCTTTACTTTTCATCAGACAGATCGGATACATACTAATATTCATCAAACTTCTGTTTTAATTGTTTTTTTCCTTGCTTAAACTTTTCTATTACAGACTCAGTGCCTCGTTTCTAAAAGACGAGGGGGGGGGATTGCCATTTCTATTCATCACAACTGTTCTTTTTATCATTTATATATGTATTCATTGTAATTATTTCTAATATTTTTATAATTGATCACAGTTTATGATTCTAATTGAGTTATTTTTAGTGATGCAGACAATAAAAGCATTAGTAAACCATTAAAAATATAAATTACTAATAGAAGTCATTCCATTTAAAACTTAATTCTAGAAGTTTTATTAATTTATTTCCCATTTGCAATTTTGTAAAGCATTTGAAATAAAGTTTCAAAAGTTCATATTCAGAATATTTTGCTATTTGAAGATGTGGTTATATTTTGATGTGTTCTGATGTGTGATCAAGTTATATTAGAGATCAAATAATTTATATGTAATAGCTTAAATTAATTTGATATTTTTGAAAATGTTTTGTCCAAATCTGTATGTTTATTTTGATTTTTGAAGTTTTTGCTTACAATGCATATTTAAAATTTCTTTTTAACAGCCCATTTGGGAGCTTACTGCGTTTGTTCTGTCATGTCTGTTCTCCCCTAACAACTCGCAAACGAAAGGTTGGATCGGCAAACGGACTTCACTGTCGTGTTCAGAGGTCCAATTGCTGTAGGAATGGCACATTTATTTCTGCCTATTTGGAAAATTGCAGACACAGCGACTGTTTGTTTCTGCAAGTTAAGGAATTTTTTGCCAGACAACTACTGGCCCAATCAACTTGAAATTGGATTATGCTTTACTATAGTGTTTACTATTCAATCGTATCTATAACAATTTGCATTTTTCTGGATAGGCAGAAATAAAAAAATATTTTTTGTATAGTATAGACACTAAACTAAAGCACATCCAGATTTCAAGTTGATAGTCACTAGTTGTCCAGGAAAAAAATTCCCAAACTTAATTTTTTTTTCGGTGGACAGACAGCTGTCATTGCGCGGTGGATAACCCTCTAATGCTCCTTAGGGGAAGTTTAGGTCTTAGGGGCAGTCCATATATTACGTCATTTAAAATTGGGGGGGGGGGAGGTGGGCCGTTGGATAAAGGAGGTAGGACGCAGGGGGGGGGGGGGGTCTTGCCAAAAATGACTCATCACTTCTGCCACGCTTACGATAAACGCACTAACTAGGTTTTGACACTTTTAAAGAAAAACACGTTTAAAGTTTTTATTTTTATTTTGCTTGTATCTCCGGAACTACAAAACATACCAACATGAAAGTTGTTCATGACGAAATCATGCAATTTCACTTTGAGAAAGTTGTAGATCTCGATTTCCTGATTTCAAAGATATATATATATAACTCAATTTCGCCAAAAACCTTAGTTTATGCGTTTATCGTAAGCGCGGCAGACTTGCTAATCTGAGATTACCCTAAAATAAGTTTTAACACTTAGCTCAGTTAGCTCACAAATCGAATGAGTAGGTAGCATTCGACTGCAAAAAAACAAAAATAATTGAAACTTATGACATAAATAATAGACTTCTTGAACGGATTTTAAAGACTATGAAAAGTAAGTTATTTAGTTTATTTTTCTCATTATATTACTTAAAACTATATATAACTACTCTGGGTACTATATTTAATAAAGGAGGATCTCATTTTGAGCCTGATAAAACTCAGTGTTTTCTTCCGCAACACTTGATTCATTGATCATACAGCCGTAATTTTAAATTAAAAAAAAAAATATTTATTTATTTAGATCTCCAGGCACAGTATAAAGAAACTACTTCTAAAAGTTCTGTTGCTGTTGAAACTGCAGATAATTTGACTGATGAAAAAAGGATAGAACTCTTGACGAATTCCCATTCTATTGATAGGCTTCTTAAATGAGCAAGATGTTTTATAAAAATAGATGATGGGCTTCAATGCTCATATTGTGGAAGCAGTTTATTTAATGATTTCCAAAATGGAAACTTTCGCAGAAAATGATGTAATGCATCCTTAAAACCCTTCTTAAATTTGATTTAGATGCTCAAAATGTGAGAGAGCACTTAGCTAGTATAGCTGTAGATGGGCAGTACATAAAGTTAGGTGTTACCAACCATATAAAAGATGAGCTAAATTTGAAAAATATTCCAGCATCCTGGAACATGATGCACCATTTTGAATTAATGGAGAAAAATGCTGAAATGCCAAATATTAACAACAAGGCTCATAATTGAATGTATGAAGGAATTCATACAGGGGTTAAAATATAAAAACCTTGTTAATAGTTCGATAGATTTTGAGGAAGTTTTCTATCAACCAAAACTTTTCAAATCAATGAAGTTTACTGCTTATTCAAAGGAAGTACAGTGCAACTTGGATAATTCGAACGTCTTTAATTTGAAATCCGGGTTAATTCGAAGATTTCTCTTAGTCCCTTGAATTTCTTATTAAATCAATGTTTAAAAATCGTGGATAATTCGAAGTTCAACTTCTTTAATTCGAAGTTTTTTATAAAAAAATTCGAATCGTAAAGACTTTTCGGCGTTTCATCGTTAAGAAATTCGAAACGTGACAACTGAAATCCCTTTCCCTTAATTAAAAACATCACATTTAGTTATTTTGTACATATGTTTAAAACCAGTGTTAAATTTGTTTGCGGTCTTCTGACGGCCATTATATAAGTGCTCTCTTTTATCCGGAATTTCGATTTAGCGACGGAGGTCCGGTCCCGAACATTTCGGTTAATCGAGCTTCTACTGTATTAAATAAATAATTATCTTTACAATCTTAGTGGATTTTAATTGTCGAAGTAATCCATCAAATTTATAGCTTTTAGAAAATGACGTCATTTTACGAGAGGGGGGGGGGGTTATTGGATTATGATGGTAGGGGGGGGGGTTTAAAAAACAGGCAAAAATCAATGACGTAATATATGGACAGCCCCCTAATGGGTTGTCCTTAATTTATGCTTTCAGCACAATTTTTTTTTTTTTTTTTACTTTTTTGAATCTCCATATGCTTTTTTGAAAAAATAAGAATGCATACCATTATATCCATCTTTGTTTTTAAAAAATTTGTGGCAAACAAAAGTTCAACTAAAATCTAGTAACAGCTACATCATTAAAAGAGGACTGGTGGAATGCCTCAGAAAGGGGAAGGGAATATTTTCTTTCAGCATTCCAATCTCTTCGGAAAATAGTTGGCAATAACTTCAGAAATCTTAATTTTACTACTTTGAGATAGCTCTTTAGTTTATATATAGACATTCATTCAACGTTCTTCATTTAATATCTTTAATACGATATTTCTTTTCCTTATACAGGAAACTTTCAAGTTAGAGAGGACAGGAAAAAAACTTTTCCTCTTGAATTTGTAAATCTATACAATCAAATTTAAATTTAACAATATACAAGTAATAGTATGTTTCACATTAACATCTTTTGTACAAAACAATTAAATTTGGCAACAAACAATAATTCATTAATATGACTTAAATCTCTACCAATAATTCAACCTTAGTGATGTACATACTTTGCTAATAATTAAATCTTTTATCATTTCATTATTCATAATTTACTGAAATGTTCATAGGTGACTTCACTTACTTTAAAATTTTGTTTTATTCATACATGGCATTAATTCTCTGGCGATTTGCCAAAAGGAGTAGAGTCCAGCAACAACAGTTGGGAGAAAATGAAGTCCACAATTGGCCAATTTAAGATAATATGTTCAGTCAATCCATTTTAGATGCATCCATGATATGCCAAACTGATCTAAGTCCACTGTCCATAGTTCAGCTTCTATACATAAATAAAACCTTGCATTCTGCACTACGTATTACACAACTCTGAACTTTCTTTTTCCTTTTCTCCCAACTGTTGTTGCTGGATTTAACTCCTTTTGGCAAATCGCCAGAGAATTTTATTAAACATGACTATCATTAATCCGACTTTTTGTATTTGGAAAAGAACATCTGCTATAGGGTCAGTAGTCGGCCCAATCAGATATATAAGTCTTATTTTTAAAGGCACTGATGTGTTCGAATACTTTCGCTCTTAATGTTCTACCTGTACTACCGTAATAATTTTCATGACATTTTAGAGGTTTATAAATTAAAATGCAGAGGTTGTCATGAAAACAATAATGGAAGTTTGGATTGACTTTTCCCCCTCCCCCCTCAAAAAAATAAGTGCTCTAGCAAGTGATTCTCTATTTGTATTTTCTGGTTACAATGTGATAAAAACTTCCCAAGCTTATCGTAAATTAAATACTTTAAGAATGAATTTAAAGTTTATTTTTATTATTATTAGATTCCTTTCAAATCTACTTCATCTATCGATGCACTAACAAGATTTTGCAAAAGAAACGACAATTTGTGAAAACAAAACACGAATTTTCAACTAGTTGAAACTAGTTGATATATTTTCTAATTGCCATAAAACCAGATATTCATTCTACATTTGAAATAGTACTTTTATTGGACTTAGCACAATGAATTAATTTTAGATTAATAGAATCAACAGATTATTCAAATAAACATTGACTATATGCTTTCTCACATACCTTATGATGCATTACTAGAATCTAAGCTAAAATCATTGGTAAAGATTTCAATGTCTATATTAGTGCATGCTTCAAGATTACTTGAACATCTTTGCTTGAATTACCTAAGTTTGACTAATTGAAATAGTAAGACCATCTGTCATTAAAAAAAAAATGAGATTCCACTTACAAAGAGCATTTTGAAATTTGATTTAGTAGAATGTGTGTGTGCGCAAAAAAAAAAAGTAAAAATCATGAATAGTCATGTATATTGCACAAAAATAAACAGATAATTAAAAGAAAAACATTTGGCATTGGATAAAAAAAAATTGCATAAACATATGTAAATTATTTTAAAAATATAAAACACTACAAAAATATATACATTGCACAAAGTAAATAAATGAATATTACATAAAATAAATTACAACCATAAATAATAAAATGGTGCAACTTGTTCAATTCAAATTAGTCTTATTATAGAAGTTAAAAAGTTATAAAAATGGAATTATTAATTTCTTATTACATTGAATTTATATTTAAGTACTTTTTGTTGCTTGCTTTGCAGATGTTTTATTATAATTGTTTAATTACTGAGGATATTCAAACTCCTAAAGATTTTTCATTGAATCCATTATTTCTGATGGCAAACAGTGCATTTAAAATCTTGCCAATTTTTGGAATTTTTTTTTTCCCCAAAAAAAATTGTCATTGCAAAAGATTCCACACTAATTTCTAATATGTTATGCTCTTGAACTTGATAATAGTAATTGTGGAGAGTTTCAGATGAAGGCTACTATTTTCATCTTCAAAGCAACAGAAACTTAAATAATTTGGCAGCTTCCAGAGGAGTCGAATCCTCAGTTATAGAACTTTTAACTGCAATAATGCCCCATCTGTTCTCATGAGACCATGAGGAGTTGCAAGAAAACCATTAGAATCATTATAAAATCATTCTTAAATTTATAAGATTGAGATAATAATTTTAAAAAGTTCTTTTTATAATAATCTAAAAAGAAAGAAATAAGAAAACCTGCATATTTGATTGGTGCAAGTTAAGAGTAAAAGCTAATGAAAAGAAAAAAATGATTATCTAGGTCAGTAATAATTTGAAACGACCAACCTTTTTTTTTTTTTTTTTTTTTTTTTTGAAAAATTTATGAAATGATGCAGAATAAAAAATAATTAACAAATCTATTTAATTCAATCTTTCTGTCCTTGTTAATATTTTTTGAATTGAAACTATTTCCTACAAATGTTTAAATTTTCTAAAACATACTTCCTCTCTAGTGTACCTTATTTCTAGCCTTTGCCAGAACTCACCATTGCAAAGCGCCTATACTGATCATTC
>JAFIDM010009631.1:46084361-46098501 GCA_023159025.1 Thereuonema tuberculata | reverse complement strand
ATATACTCATGGACAAAAAAATTAGCGCACCAAGAAATAATTGCGGGATCGTAACGAAACTTGCAATGAAGGTACATGTCGGGGAGATATTCAAATGATTAGAAATGCAGCGTGATTGCGCATTACGTATAGCCGGTAGAGGGCGTTGAACATCGTACTCTGTGGATAAAACAGGTAACCAAAGCTTGTTTGAGTGTGCTGAATCATTTACAAAGGAAGAGCTGAGGTAGACATGCCATTATGCCGTGTTCGAAGACAGTATACGCAGTTGTCGCAGTTTGAGAGAGGGAGAATCGTCGGGATGATGGAGGCTGGGTGGTCAGCTAGGCGAGTACCTCGTCAATTAGGCCGCTCTGATTGTGTTGTGAGGAGGTGTTGGGACCAGTCATGTACACGAAGACCAGGCTCAGGACGCCCTCGACAGACCAGTCGTCGAGAAGACCGCCACATAGTCGGAAATGAACCCGTACAGCCAACTGCTTCATCGGCCGCCATCCAGGCACAGGTAGCACCTTCACTAGGGGCCGCTGTGTCTTCTCGAACCATACGAAGGCGCCTGGCTGAAGGACAGTTGGTATCGCGGCGTCCATTACGTGTGCTGCCCTTGACGCCCACCCATCGACACCTCCGTTTGGAGTTTTGCCGCGCACGAGGAAACTGGACTGCAGCGGAATGGAACCAGGTCGTCTTTAGCGACGAATCCAGATTCAATCTCGGCAGTGATGACAATCGTGTTCGTGTGTGGAGAGCCTGTGGTGAACGCTTCAATCCTGCCTTTGCTGTACAGCGACACACCGCTCCCACAGCTGGTGTGATGGTATGGGGTGCCATTGCCTACAATACAAGGTCACCCCTAGTATTGTTCCGTGGCACCATGACAGCCCAGCGGTATGTTCATGAAATCCTGCAATCACATGTGTTGCCACTCATGCAACGGCTCCCAGGAGCCATTTTTCAACAAGACAATGCTCGGCCTCATACGGCAAGGGTGTCACAAGACTGTCTCCGCACTGTTACTACCCTTCCTTGGCCTGCCCGATCCCCAGATTTGTCTCCAATCGAGCATATCTGGGATCATTTGGGACGACGAGTTGGGCATCCCACGAGTTTGAACAAACTAGAGGCAAGGTTACAGCAAATATGAACGAAATGTCTCAAGACATCATACAGAACTTGTATGACTCAATGCCCGATCGTATCGCATCGTGCATTCGCGCTAGAGGGGTCCAACGGAGTATTAACTCCTCCGTTCTTTTGCCTTTTTCTCTGAAATAAATTATCCTTTTTCTTTGATTTTCTTATCATTTACTTATATCAAAGTAGTCATTACGTATGTAAATTTTCGTTTCATTTTGACGACTCCTTCTTGGTGCGCTAATTTTTTTGTCCATGAGTGTATTAATGTTAAAGCTGACTGTTTAAATGTTTTATCATGTGGGGAATTGTAATTTTAGTTTTGAATTATAGTTTTAGTTAAGAATTTCATGAGAGTTTCTTGATAAATTTCTTTGGAAGTTTAATGTATGTGAATTAAAATAAAAAAAAGAAAAAAAAACCACACAAATAGCATTTAATATTTGCAGATTGCATTTTTTTGAAAGTTAGCTTCCTTTTTCTGATAAATCAGATAGATACAGTGAAGTCTCACTTATACGAAACATTCAATTATACGAAGAATTCCTCATTCCCCGGCGAAACACCCATAAGTCCTATATGTAATTCACTTACACGAAATATTCGCTTATACGAATAATTTTTGGTTCCCCCTCATATTCGTATAAGTGAGACTTCACTGTATTGAGATAATCCCCCTATTTTTTTTTGTTTTTTTTTGCCAGTCCTATTAGGTATACTTATAGGAAGAATACCTGTGATGCAGCTTGCTGATGGATTAATCAATATTCTGGGAGGTCATACTCTCAGTCATTCCTAGAAAAGTCTATATGAACATGTGTCCTTTTCCAAGAGGTTTCCGAGATAGAACTGCTTGAATGAATGGTTGCAAAGTTATCAGTAAGAAAAATTTTACATACTGATCTAATATTTATTGTTCAAATGACAAATTTATTACAGTTTATAATAAATTTTCAAAAATTTCAGTATCAATCAGTATACTTTGCAGCCTGTCTGAAAACATGGCATGTTGATTATCTGAGTGCATCTTGAAGTTCCTTTCTGCAGGAACTAACATCCATAAATACTGTACATTCAAATAGCTCTATCTTGGAAACCATTCAAAATAAAACGTATGCTCATATACACTTTTTTTCTTAAAATGATCATTATTATGATCTCCTAGAATATTGACCTTCATCCAAATAGATTAAGACAAACTTTAATATCTAATTTCTGCATCATGTTTCAAAAATACTTTTTAAATTCAAGACATTAATTCCTCAACTATATTGGCATTCCTCAAAATTAATGCCAATTTTCTTTCTCATTTCTGAACACTAAGAACCATCAGTTCATTAATGTTTGGTTTTTAATGATGCAAAAGCATCTTTGACTATGCTGCACCAAGAAAGGTAAAATGAGCCGTTTTCTTTGAAAATGGTGTAAGTCCATTTTTGACAAAAAGTTAGTTAATGATAACAATGAATGCAATCTGCTATGACGTTTTATCTGTAAAAAGTTCAAAAAAAAAAAAAAAATCCTTCAAAATTTCCATCATTTTGTCAATATACATTTTCGTAGTTAATGAAATTACAAATATAATTACTTTGAAAGTGGTGCAAGTCCCCTTTCCGCAAAGATATAATATTTAGTTCAAAAATTATAGGAGTACCTATTACATAATTTTTTGTCTTCATTTTTTTTCCAATTCTGTGTGTGTACGGTGCTATGTTGCAGGTGCATAACACCTAAGTGCGAAATGACGTCACGTCTGCACTGACAGATAATTTCCAATTACGTGTGTGTACGGCGCAGGTGCGTCTATGTTTACACATCCCTCATGAGTACAGTGGCACTCACACATGTTTTTTTTTTGTTATATTAAAAATTTCATAAAAAAATTGGTTTGATTCAATTGAAATCCTAAATTTAATATTTCATAAATGTATTATTTTTACATTTTGTTGACATTGAAAGTGGTGTAAGTCCATTTGAGGTCATTTGATTTCTTTAAACTAAAATTTTAAAAACGATCACATTATAAACTTGGATCACTTTAATATTTAAAAAACATAAACTGAACATATTAACATATACCAATATTTTTCAAACCATTCAAATGCAAACCCTTAAATATCTCCATATCATATAAAATGGACTTACACCACTTTAAAAGAAAACGGCTCAAATATAAAATACTTAGAAATGAAAAACAGAACAATTCTAAGTAAAAAAAACAAATATTAAAATTAAAAAAAATAAAATTTAGAATAAAAAAAATCATTTCATTCCTAATGGATAAAAATGGAAATCTGAAACTAAAAGACTAAAACTCAGTCGTAGAACACAAATAAAAAGAATTAACAAGAGACAACAAGAAAACAAAAGTATAACAGCAGAGATTAAAACAACAATGTTTTGTTTTGTTTTTTAAATCATAAAAAAACCTGGCATAGCCACATATATAAATTTTAAAGTACATGATAAAGATAAATTTTGTTTTTATGGACGCTAATGCCTATCCAAATAGCGCTAATGTAATTGATAAATTCCTTGAAAGTGAGGACATTGCTTAGATAGAATGGCCAGCCAGGTTTTCAGATCTGAATCAATAGAGCATGTTTGAGATGCTTTAGATGGATGGATAGGAGAAGGCCAACCCCCTTCCCCCTGATACAACAGGAGCTATGATTGACTCTTCTTGAAGAATGGACTTCTCTACCAATTAAACTTATCACAATACATGTTTCAACATTGTGAGGCTTGCCTGACTGTTAAGAGACAATCACCTACCCTATTAAATTCTTATTTTTTTCTGAATAGATGGCCTTTCAATAAATTTTGTTATTTCCTTAAAATTTTTGTGTTGTTTGTCTATATGTTTGCTTTGATGAATTATTTTAATGTAATCAACATGTTCATTTACTGTATAAAACTTGTCGTAATAATTTTACAATATTTAAAAAAAAAAATCAAAGTTTTTGATTTGTCTCTTTACTTTTGCACATGAGTATGTCTTTCTGTGAAAGCTAAATCCTGACAGTCAAGCTGAGAAATCACATCTCATCTTCATTCATTGTTGCCTTTCAATAGTTGCAGTATTATTTATTACACCATTATAGAAAGTTCTTGATTGTTACTTTAATCTCTTACGTAGATGAGATTTTCTTGTTATCAGCAATATCTTGAGAGATGCAGTAGCTCAATTGTTTTGCCTGACTGAAAATTCAAAATCTGTAAGATTTGTGATCACTTTGGATTTCCCAAAGTTTTCTACTACTGCTTCTTATTGGTGGAATTCCTGATTACCTCATTGTTTCTTGATGTGATGGCCATCATGTCCATTGGACAGGAACTAATCAAACATGTAAATTATATTTCAACATTTTATATTTGATTTGACTTTCTTAAAGTGTGTTTGTATCAAATCCATTTATTGCTTTAAAAATCTCATACAGTGAACCCCCGATTATATCCGCGAGTGCCGTGAAAAATTTTTTTAATTACAAACCTCAAAAAAACCAATTTTAATCCAAGCCAACAAGAGGGAAAATACAATAGACCCTACAGTGCGAAGGTCGAAAATTACTGACAGGTTTATTGTGCATCGTGATCCTATAGGCCTTCTTGGAATTTGTGGCAGGCTCTTGCTCTTTTGTTTTGGTTTCTGCTGTACTGTACATATTTTAAAAGTTTTACATATTATGTTTTTTGTACAATAAAACATAGTTTTTATGCTGAAATATTTTTTTTTTTTTTTTTTTGTGTTTACACCTCATTTTTAGTCTTTTTTCGGGTTATCCACGGTGCCCTTTCCACCCAATTCCACAGATAATCGAGGCTTTACTGTATATATATATTTTGTAATGTAAAACTCTTCATTTAATCATACGCAATTTTGAAATTCAGGAGAAGTTACCACCACTTACGGAGCTCATTTATGATGTCACTTTTTGAGCAAAAAATGTCATACAAACCTGGGTTTTATTCTCAATATTTACATAGTTATAACAATGTGAAGTTTGTATGTAAAAGATCTCTTTCATTAGTTAGAGGAGTAACAACAAATAAAGAAAAGAACATTTCAGATTATTTTATTTTTTTTTATTGAAAATGTTTTACTGTGAACAATAACAATAACTCAAATCAATAGAATTGATATGGTTTGTAACAATTGTTCTGATAAGTCAGAATAATGTAATGTTGTAGTTAAAACTTGATACAACTTTCTGTACGACACAAGCAATTCTCAACACATTTTCAGCTTCACCATACTAGCCAATAAAAGAACATTATTTCCGAAATGTTCATTCTTTATTTCTCATTTGGTTTTACTCCAACTAAGGAAAGAGGTCTTTTACAAACAACCTTTACATTATTGTAACTGTAAATATTGAGAATAGGGCCCAGGTTTATATGACATTTTTTGCAGTTTGGCAGCCCTGAGGTATAGAGACAAGATCCTCCAACCTGTTGTTATGCTGTATTCTGGAGCCATTGGTGATTCTTTTCTTTTTCATGGATGATAATGCTCATCCTCACAGAGCTTGGTTAGTGGACAACATGCTGCAAGAAGAGAGCATCAAGAGTAAGAGGTGGCCAGCTTGCTCACCAGACTTAAATCCCATTGAACATTTTCTGGGATGCACTTGGCAGATGCATTTCAGCTAGGCCAGCACCTCCCCCAACTCTTCCAGAGCTGGAGATTGCCCTTCTGAACTAGTGGCGAAGCATCCCCCAAGATCTCATTGATCATCAATTCCATTACACACAGGTGTGGAGCAGTGTTGGCTGTTCGAGGAGACTACACACCATACTAAATGGCAGTTACTGTTGTGAACATGTCTGTTTTTGAGCTGTTCTACTGATATACATTGCTCTTATGCATACTACAGCATATTCTAATGTCTCTGATATCTGAATGTTATTTCACTTGCAAAAAGATCACTTTTACATAATTTATAGTATCATTTCTACTGTTTCTCTCTTGATCCTCTAATTGTTTTGACCAGGGTAATGGGATATAATTAAGAACATGTATACAGCTATTGCTTGGTAAGTTAATTTTAAAATAAAGATTACATATATTACGAAATATGTAAATATTAAATTTTTTGAATAACTAATATTAATATTCAGCAAATAATAAATGCCATAATGCAACATCTTTGTGGAGAAAATTTACTCAACAAATAAACTGATTGACTGGCATAAAAGTAGATACAATATTGCAAAATATAGCATATATTGGCATTAAGTTCCACTGTAGAAATATTCCCAATGAAATGTAGTGCAAATTTATATGTTTAATAAAAAATAATTTATTATTTTTCCATTGGATAAAAGAATAATAATTCCTCTTGTAAATATTAAATGATGAAGTAATAAATAAAGTTGTTAGAACTTAGCTTTCTTACAAAAATGTAATTTAAGAAATAATGTGAAAAGCAAGTTTTCAAAATTCTACAAAAAATGGTGGACTACATAGCTACTGATATGTAAAGGAAAATTTTGTAGTTTTAAAAGAAAAAATATAGAATTTTTTTTAGACGACAGCCAGAAATGAAGATGATAATTATAAGAATCTACATTTTTGCATAATTGTCATCATCATCTATATTATTTTAAAAATTTGAATTAAAAAAAAAAAGCTCTTTCAAAAGCTAGGCCCATCTTCCAAATCTGTTCCATCCTAATCACAATTTATATCACGTACTGATAAATATTGTACAAGTCTTCATTCTGCCTAGACAAAGTTTTATTCTTGTACATTAGAGGCAAAATTCAATGTAAATGACCTTCTCATCTCATATATCTTCATGTAAAACTTTAATCTCATAATATTTCGTTCTTTCTTTTTGAAAGAACTTCTTCAGATGACTAGAGATAGGGTATCTAACCCTATTCTCTATACATAGAATTCATTACAAGTGTAATGGATTCACAATACTCATGTAATCGCCTTGATATAACAATCAATGTATTATGAAAAAATTCAGTATATAAATAAATAATCTTCTCATCTCATATATCTTCATCTAAAACTTTAATCTCTCATAATATTTAAAGTTTTAGATGAATATATATGAGATGAGAAGATTATTTAATTATATATTGAATTTTTTCCTATTCAATGTAAATGCCTTTTTTTTTTTTCTTTGGAAGAAAGGAAGAACAAACAGTGCTCCTCCCCTATTTACAATACTCATGGAAGTATTTCCATGGAGATCTGATGAAATAGAGTCACTTAAATGCTTTAAGTAGGGGATTTAAAAGAAATATTTCCTAAAAAGTTGCTTTTTTTTCTATCTGATTACAACCTTATTAATGAATTAAAGAGACTTAATTTTTCTCAAAAGCTACAGTTCTTGTTTTGACTAATTTTTTTTTAAGTATCTGAAAGATTCTGAGACAATGCCAATAATGTTGTATTCCTTTAGCTCTATAAGATGATTCGAAATTCCCTGTACAAACTTTAAAGGTATATCAGGAATAAAAAAACAAACCATATTCATAATGGAACGTATGTCCATTGCCTCTTGACGTCAACCTCATCGCAAGAGTCGCTGTGGCAGCTGGATGTGTCCACGAAAGGCCTCACATCTTTGAACATGTTCGGCAATCCATGCATTGACGTTGTGAGGCGTGAGACTGTTGGTGGAAGGAACTTTGATCACCTACTGTGAACCAGTAAGTGTACACCTTACTGTCATATTGTAAACAAAGGTCTAATAAACATGTTGTCTACCTTACTTTATTTCTGAACCTTAGTGTACCTTCTAGCACACTCGGATGGTGTTTGCGGACATATGTTCCACTATGAATACGGTTTGTTTTTGTATTCCTGACCTACCGTTAAAGTTTGTACAGGGAGTTTTAAATCACCCTGAATATTGAAGCTACCTTTATTCATTAAGAAAATATGTAAAGAATAAGCAACGGAGAAGGGAATTTTTTCCTTTATCTGTTTTTATTTTGTTTTAAATATTACTATTTTTTTAATTTTTTTTTCTTTTAGATTTTGATTTAGACAAATGGTTAATAAACCCTAGCCTCCTAGCTTAAAATTGAGAAGTTATAAATAGCTGTGAATGTCTTGAATCTTAAAAATAGCATATTTACTCCCATAATCTTCCCCCTTGCATAATTTTGCATCACATATTTTAGGGAGGGAAAAGTAAATGATTTGTTTTACCTTCTTAATTAAGCAAAATGTGGAAAGGATAATACACAGATACTTCTATAATTAGAGATACTCTTCAAACCTCTGTACGTTTGTTACAAAACAGTGTTGGAATTCAGTGAAAAAAGCAATTAATAGAAAAAGTAAGAAATGATAAGACATGGCAGCTGCTAGTCTGATTTTTTGAAAAGTATTGATTTTAATGTGAATTATCAAGTAGTAAACCAGAACAATAGGCAGAAAAATAATCACTACATTTGTAAAATTATCATTGATTTCTTTTTGCTGAAAAGAATAGCATATGGATTTTGAGCTGAACCAGCATATATACATTTCTAGTACTATTTGTATCAGAAATGAAGCTATTGAACACACAGAAACTTCTTTGGTAGCTACAGAATTTAGCAATGAAATATTTTGTCTTTCTTTCCTTCACAATACATCAATGCAAATTTCATGCAATCACAACTGTTGTTACACCTTGTGCTACATTGATTGCAACAGATGAAATATCAGAATTCTCTTATTTGAAATTCATCCTTTAATTTTATTGAAATTTTATTTTTATCAATAAACTTCATAAGAATAAATAATATTTGTTTGTTTGTTTGCTTTTTTTTTTTTGCATAAAAAATTTTTCCATTTTTTTTCCTAGTAAAAATAGTCAAAAAAGGGGAAAATTAGGTGAGTAAATATGGTAGCTATATTTATGATAAACAATCACGATCATGGCTTATGGCTCATTTCAATTAGTTCATTTTATGAAAATAAATTCTATTAAGAAAGAAAGAAATCATTAGTTTCCATATGGTTTACATTTGGTTTAGCTAATTCCTAGTAAATATTTCATTTGTTTCAATCTATTCAAACAATTTGTAAGCTTGCTTTTCATGATTCACAACTGGAGACCATCATATTGGTACTCCATCTATAAAGTGCATCTTATATATTTTTATTGACAATAATTCTTGATTTTGATGTTACATAATTATATTCATCTTCCACCAGGCATATCAAATTCAGAAGATTTAGTCGAAAGTGAATAACATTTCCATTAACTTTGATATTTTCATTTCATTCATTTTATCACTGCCATTTCATTGCAGTTTACTGCTTAGAACTCATTTTCCGTCATATAATAAACTCAAATTGGTTGCATGTGCTGAAAAACATGTGGATGCTCCATACATTAAATTCTTTGCTTATAATTCATAATTTATGCAACACCAAATATACAATGAGTAAATTAATTAAACAAATAATTTTCTTTTAAAGAAATTCCACTAGAATTTTTTTTGGTAAAAAGAAAAAAAAAAATGGCTTCAATCTGGAAAAATAATGAATAGAACTTTTGTTTTGCTCCAGTAATCACATGGTTTAATAAGAAAAATTTTAATTTGTAATACAGTTAACTTGGTTTAAATCTTAAGGTTAAACAATTTTGGATCTAGATAGGAAAACATTGCAATATTTTTTTTAGTTTTTTAGTTTTGCTCATCTGTGAAATTTTTATTTTCTGCTAAGATGAAAATTATTATTAATTTGTGAAACAATATACAAGAAAGGTTAAAAGTCTTTTCTTTCTTTCTTTTGGTAGACATGAATAAACTCATTAGAGATTGTTATTTTTAGAGAACATAATAGAGATTGTTATTTTTGTATTATTTTATTTCTTTAGTTCAAACTAAATAACTAGCTTTAATTTCAGGTTTTACATAAATTAAACTTTATTGTCTTATAGTTACATATTTTTAGATTTTAAATGTTTTTATGAAACATTACACCTTCGAAATTCACCGAGTTTCAAAAGTAATGTTTTGAGCTACAACTTGCATTTGTAATTGTCTTTCCATGATTACTGTAAATTGATTAACATTTACTACATTGTTTCATAAAACGTCAATGTATATTCTATAAATTCAATAATCATAGACAGAGATGTGACTAAGTTTTTTCCCCTCTGATTTCTTATATTTACAAAAATTTACAAGTATTTATTTGAACTTAACATAAAATTTTCCTATTATGAAATTAAATATAAAACTATACACAAAATAAAAGACAATCTTAATAATAATTTATATTTCCTAAAGACTTACAAAATTGTAAAATGCAACAGATGTGGAAATTCATTGCCTAATCTCCAAATACAACACATACACACCTTTCATTCTAAAAGTGATGCTACTGATTCCGATTAAATCTACATTATATCTACATAAAGTATATACATATATTTCTAACTTACAGAAATGAAATTTGACTTAAACACAAGTCAGCTCTGAGGTAGTCTAAGAGACTTTTTATTTCTTAGTTTTTGGTTCTTGATTTTGTTACAGAAAGTTGCATTTTTTAGCTCTAAGGTTGGAAATTAATCTTGAATGGTTGTTAAAAATCAAATTGTTGAATTTAAGTAATAGGAAACCTTAGAGTATTAATTAATAATTTACGTATAAAATTTTGCTGTCAACGTTTTAGACCTAATCGCCTATATTTCTATCTCTAGACACAAATGTACTTTTTTTGTTTTTGTTTTTTTTTTCTTTTTTACTTTTTTTTTTTTTAAATTACATAAAGATTAATTGGTGCATCTTCTGGAGCATTATCGCTTTATAGTTATTCCGTTCAAAACTTTTGGACGTTGTTTAGAATAGTGTTACCATTGACAAATGGGCAGGATTTTTATATCACAATGAAGAGATAATTACAGAGGAAAATAGGAGGAGGGGAGAGTAAAAATGATTGTTTTGTTTTATTTAAAAAAAAAAAAAAAGCTTTCTAGTGCATGATTTCCAAATTATATGCTTTTTTTTACAAATGGCATTTCTTTTTAATATGTTTCCAGTTTTATTCCAGCTGCAATTTAGCAGTGAAATGTTGAAATGTAAATTACATAAAGTTAACTGTTACATCCTGCACAGAAGAAATTGTCAATTTTTGAAATGGCTCTGTGCAACAACGATTTCTGTTACTATCTAAAAAAAAAAAAAAAAAATTAATAAATAAAATATTTTTCTTTTTAGGTTTATAATAAACCCAAAATTTAATGCTTTTCATATACATATATGTATATAGAGCCATACATACAGATTTTATATATATTCATATATATGAAAATTCATTTCTTACATGGAAAACTTTATTTCTTGAAACTTAAGAATACTGAAATTTCATGTAAAAAAATAAGAAATCTCTTTACAATCATTTACAAAATTATGAATAATACTTTCTTTTAGTAACCTCATAAACATACACACATAAAATTAATGTTATTTTCTAAGAAAGTGTAAATGAAGGCAATATGCTACATTTAATATGAATACATACTTAGTATGCATATACATGTACATACTAATAAAGTTACATGTATGAACATTATAATTGACATTATACATGCATATTGACGTAGACAATAAAACCTCTATTTTTATATTCGTTCTTGCACTGAGCCAAAATAGAAATATCACTTGCATTTAGGATTTTTTCCATATTTATCATTTAACTGTTTCACTACCTGACGATGAATAAAATCATTTTGATGAAGAAATTTGCGAAAGGGTTGCAGAGCACTGACATTCTTCTTCTTGATACCTGGTGAATGAACAAGAAATGCATTGTCCAAAATATCCAAATCATAGTCCATTAAACACAGTGCATGCATCTGAAATGAAATGTAATATATAATTAAAATTTTACAAAAATCATAGCTTATTTTTAGAAATGAAAATGAATGTAAAAAAAGAAACAATTGAAGATATTTTGACAAAAGAAATGATGATGCTAGTGCAAAAAGTACACAAGTACACTTGCTGCATAAAATTAATTGTAAATTGAAATAGTTTTCTAGAAAATCTGTATCTGGTGTTAGTTAAAATATCTTCACAGTTCCGTGTTCTGATGAAGTAATATATCTCAGTCATAAAGTTTTGATCCTAACTAAAGTAACTCTTAACAATAATGTAGATAAGATAATTAGATAATAAATCTAAAATACTTTAAAAATCTGTAAAATTAAAAATTAATTTACATCACAACATTATTAGTTGATCTACAAAAGGCTGTATTTCTGAAAAGTAGACCTTAATAGAGATGTCTAATAACCAAAATTAAATGAAATCTAGGCAGTCAATTTCAACTCTTAAATATGAAATTTAGAGTATGTATTGAAGTACTGGAGGGCATTATATGAAGCTTTTGGTTCTTTATTTAAAAGTGGTCTATAAAATGGGCTTATATATACTAAATGTTAATAAGATGTACTGCTGGGTGCATTTCCAATGTCACATTGCGAAGTAGTGCTTTCCTGCATTGCTCGGCGATGGGGTAAACTACCATTCAAGCGTTGGGCATGCGGGGAAGCATCGGACAGCTAATGTGACATTGGGAATGCTACCCACAGTACACAAAAATTGTAAAGTTTCAAATATGAAATTTCATGTTAGTATGTTGTTCTTTGAGTTAATTAAAGGTACAGTATTTTGGTAGTAATGTGAAGAGGTCTGTAAACAGGGATTACAAACAACAAAATTTAATCACTGCTGGACAAAAACATTTAACTCAAATGTTTGATGTTGATCATGTCATTTTCTTTAAGATCCTTGTTTCTTTGTTTTGGTCCATACATATAGTGGCCCTTAGAATGGGCTTATGTATCTGGGGGCACGGTAATGCCCCCGCCAAGACGAGCCGAAGGCAGGAAGTAGGGCACTATGTACCTTTTCTCAAAGCGTTTCGTCGTATTTTCAAACCCTCATAGCTTCGGCCTGGATAATACTAGAGAGCTCAAATTTTCAGGATAAGATGCAGTTAGCAGACTAATGAAATACGCTAAGTTTCATTTATCTAGCTTTTATACTTTGGATTTTATTAATACCTAAAATACGTCAATGTCGTTACTGATTCACTGACTGACTGACTCATGATCATCAAAACCTCTAGGGTACTTCCTGAAGTCCTAGAAAGCTGAAATTTGGTATGCAGGCTAGGATTAGCACACAAACAACAACAAAATTAAGAAATCTGTAACTTTCACCCTCCAACCCCTCATAAAGACGGGTCTGGTTCTGTATTCTATAACAATATCTATTCCAAACTTCCAAAAGTCCTAAGGCTGAAATGTATTACAAAAAGAAATGAAATCCCACCCAAAACATTTCATGTAAAATAAGTTGCCAAGACTCACATGCTCATAATGCTTTCACTGTTAAAAAGTTATCAGATCTCATGTAGAGCCAAGCCTCTAGCTCTACAAGGCCTAACTCTAAAAACCCTAATATCTTGGTCAAAAAGTATGGCTTCGCCATTTCATGGAACTATTTCATTACACAACATTAATGATAAGTGATCTAATTTCTTACCATAAGTCCATGGGATTGTCTGTGCGACAGCCACGAAACGGCTACGCCATACTTTTTGACCAAGATATTAAGGTTTTTAGAGTTAGGCCTTGTAGAGTTAGAGGCTTGGCTCTACATGAGATCTGATAACTTTTTAACAGTGAAAGCGTTATGAGCATGTGAGTCTTGACAACTTATTTTACATGAAATGTTTTGGGTGGGATTCCAATATCTAATCAGATCTAGATAATAGCAATAAACTCTTTAACCTTCGGCATACAAGGTGGGGTTATCTTAACCCCAACACTTTTAAAATGCGTTGATGGTCCTTTCTAATGCAATCAAATAACTTGATGTTCTCAGTAGCTGGAGCTTACACATATCCGCGTTGCATCACATTGTCGAATAAGTACCGTATGCCTAGCAGTGGAGTACACAGGTGCTCAAAGCGGGTCCTGGGCATTTTTAACCCCACGTTGTATGGGACGTCTCTAAAAAAATAAGC
>JAFIDM010009631.1:46072452-46083961 GCA_023159025.1 Thereuonema tuberculata | reverse complement strand
TTTTTTTTGTTACTTAATGGTAAATTGTTGATTATAAGGAGAATTTGTAAGATTTTTTAGTTTTTCTATTAAAAAAGTTTAATTTTTTTTTATACTTTTATATTTATTTAATAATATAATAATATAAAAAAATTCAAAATTAGATATCAAGCACAGGCACAAAGCTAAAGGAAGGATTCGCAGCTTGAGTTGTCACCGGGAAGAGACTGGGGCGGACGAAACGGTTTAAAAATAAGTTTAAAAAAAATTAAAATGACTAGATGTATTAGAAAAAAACAAAACAAAAAAACAACTTGTATATCCTTGTTTCTTGTATAATTACTGTAATCATACATTACTATCATATGGAGAAATTAAAAAAGTGCATGTCTTGACCAACTGAAGATCAGCATTTGGGTCAGCTGATGCTGGAGAAACCCAGTCAGCAAAGTTAGCAGACTTACCAAAAGCAAACAGTAAAGTCGTATTTTAGCCTGATAAAAAACATTGCAGAAAGTTCTGTAAAAAATATAATTTGATAATAATTGATTCATAAAATTGTTGAAAACATTGATGAAAAAAATCAATAATCAAGCTATTTAATATTATATTATCTATTTCAGAATTCTTATTGTATTGTAATTCTAGCCTCAAAATAACAGATTTAAAATATTTTTTTTTCCTGTTTACATTATTTATTGTTGCACATTAATTTAAAATGGAACATAGTTTATAATAAGAAAATTGAGCAAGTCCACACTTCTTTAAAAAGGTAATTCTTTTTAATTGTAAAGAAATTAATATTTATAGAGCACTAGCTTAAAGTGCCCGGGGAGGGGTTGGGAGTCAAGAAAGAGTGGTGAGGGGGTGGGGAGTGCTGGTTCTCCCCTTCTCCACAACCCTATCACATCAAACCTTCCACAATTGTTCCAATTGTTGCAGAAAAATATTTGTGTAGTTCCCACTGTCACAACCATGCCCCTTATGTGGTGCTATTTCAGAGATTTCACCACTGGGGTTGGTTAACTGGGTTGTAAGGTAGCCTTTATTTTCCGCAGGGTAGTAAAAAAACAGATGTCCTGATGTGGATCAGAAAGAAATTGAAATTGTAAGATCACTTCAAAACTTTCCCAGTCCATACAAAAATCACGTGATAGGTACAAAGTAATGTTATATTAATATCAAGATCACAGAATATAAGACTTCCCACCCCTTTCTCCACTACCCTATCACATCAAACCATCTCTGGTTGGTAAACAATCATATGATCTATAAAAATTAATGTTATATTCTTATTGAGCAACCTGAAAACCCCGTAGAAGTTATCGTTCAACAATATTTGCCACAAAAATATTTTAGTTCTAGTTTTTGCCACCAGGTTACTATGTGGCGCTATTATGCACAACAATATTTGTGTAGTTCCCATTGTCGTCACCAGGTGCATATAGGGCGCTATTTCAATTATTTCACCCATTTGCAGGGTGAGGGGGTGGTGTGCGAGGTTCCAAGGTAGTCTATATTTTAAAGAGTAATCATGCGAAATTTGGTTCAGATCAGTCAAACGGTGTCAAATTGTATAGAGAGCATACAACTTTGACTGATGTTATGATAGAATGCACCAAACAATGTGATAAGTGGATGTTTATACTTATTATTTATAACATGAGTATTAGATTTATGCCTATTTTCTGCTTTAAGTTCAAGAAGTTCGCAAGACTAGTTTTCTATTTTGTCTCATTATATGAAAAATTTATTTCAATTTTCTTTTTTTCAAATTTAGATAATATTTGCATAACTACCAAATATAAAATGTTTTGGTAGTTATGCAGAACTCTGAACCATGACAAATTAAGATGAATATTTATTTATTTTGGAATCAAACAATTTGAAAACATTTAATATCGTATTCATGGTAAACTATTCTTTTTGTAATTTTTAAGAAAATTCAAGATTTACTCTTTTGCCAGGCAATAGATGAGAATGGCAGAGTTGAGTGCTTCACTGTAAAATATGTTGGAGGCTGAAATATGAATCTACATAGTCTTAACGTCTTCATCCAGCCTTCTCTAAAAATGGGAACTGAATTTCTTTCCCAGGAATTTATTCCCCATCTAATCTTATCTCATCTAATGGTCACTGAAACATCTGAGCCTATATCTTAGGCACACCATGAGCCACAAGGCTCAGTATAGGTAATGCAGGATGGTTTTAATTAAAATGACCCTACTCTCAGCTCTGGAGCAGGTTCTAATCAACATATCTCAGCAAAAGTTGCTATATATGCTAATTAGACCATGGGGAAGTGATTTCCAATGAAAAAAAACTTGATATCTTGATATCCACAAGAAGAATCCATACACCAAAATGCTGACACCATCACCCTTTCCTGCACAAGGTGAAATTTTGAATTGCTTTTACCGATGGGAATCTGCATGATGCCAGTTCATTGATTGTCTTTTGGTTTCCAGATCAAATGGTGCAGCCAACTTTATCCCCACTGAATAGATTGGATAAAACTTGCAATTTAGCAATTCGGTCAAAATCGGTCAGTTGTTGCTACTACTTTATTAAAAAGATTTTGTGTGCAGAAGAGCTCAGAAGACCTTCAGACAATGCAAAATTGAAAAATAATCTAATAAGGAGAGGTTAGACTGCCAGGGGCGGCTCAAGAACAAAATGTCACCATTACAGGATAGGCATTTGGCGCCTCTGCCCAACCCCAAATGGCACTTTTTGACTTAATGGATGGTTAACCGGCCGGAAGGTCGGCATGTCTTCCAGGAAATATATACTAGAAATTTTATTGTTTCAAGTGTTTGTTTCAAGGGAGGGTAACGGTAGGTGCTCGCGGGCAGTTGATATGATTCGTTTTGAGATCTAGATCCATTGCTGGTTCTGCGCATTCTTCTTCAAAGCATAGTATAATGCACTGTTTCCCAAAGTGGGCAATACCACCCTCTGGGGCCGAAGGAATGATCCAGGGGGCGGTATAAAAATAAAAATAAGGGGGTGGTAGAAGCATAAAGAAGGTCTGTTGTGTAAGAGTTAAAAGTTGTGTGTTATTTGTAATTTTTATTTTAACATTATCCTTCGTTATCTTAGTTTTCTGTATGTAAAGCGAATGTTACCATGGTTGATTTTAATAAATAATTTTATACTTTCAAGCTTCAAGGTGTCTAATTTACAACAACATCTTTCTTTACTACACTGCTCACAAAATTTAGGGGATATTGCGAAATGAATAAATACACCCAAAAAACAGAGGCCTTTGAGTTTATTTATTAAAGAACATCAACAGAGAAGCAAATGACACGAAAATGGAAGTTGTCTGAATACGCAAATGTGATGCAAAATGTTCATTTGCATGTTTACACAATCCTGTATAAAGAGGCTGGTGCTGCTGGGTTATCTCCACTTTCCTGGATCAACAACTAGTGGCAGAATCGTTGAGTGTCACCTGAAAATGCCCCTGGAATGTGATTAACTCGAATCTGAAGCATGGAGAGTCATAGAGCTTCTTGAAGCTGGCCAAACACAGATGACAGTGGCAGCAGTGGTTGGAATTTCCCAAAGCGTGATTAACAGACTCTGGAATCACTTCAGAGAGACTGGCACAGTATGAAGAAGACCAGGGCAGAAGACCGCTCACAAGATACAATCACTACAAGGTACAATCGCTATTTGATGCTAATAGTACGAAGGAACCGGCGAAGCAATGCGACTGAGCTGCGGGGACAGTTTCTCGCTGCTACTGGACGACGGGTGTGTACTCAGACCATGCGAAATTGACACCGTGACAGTGGACTGTATGCCTGGCGACCAATGGTTTGCATTCTGTTAACTACTGAACATCGCAGAAGGTGAGCTGAAATGCTTCTTCCTTTCACGGTTCTCTTCAGTGACGAGTCTAGATTCAGCCTGCAGCCTGACAATCGTCGTGCCCTGATCTGGCATGAACGAGGAACACGGAAGAATCCACGTTTCGTCCAAGAAAGACATTTCTTTGGTGGAGGTGGAATCATGGTGTGGGCAGGCATCAGCATTGGTGGTCGTACCGATCTTCATGTTGTTAGAAATGAAACAGTGAATGCTGCAAGACATCGGGATGAAATTCTACAGACTATAGTGGTATAGTGAAATTCTACTCTACTCTGGAGCAATTGGGACCAACTTTCTTTTTAAGGAGGATAATGCACGCTCCCAACGTGTGCATCTTGTCAACAACAGACTGTAAGAGACTGGAATCGAGCGCATGGACTGGCCTTTACGTTCTTCAGACCTGAATTCCATCGAACACGCTTGGGATGCACTAGGAAGACGTGTTGCCAGTCACCAATCACCTTCCATAACACTTCCTCAGCTGGAAGTTGCCCTTGTGCGCGAGTGGCCACGAATCCCACAGGAATTGCTGGACAATTTGATCCTCTCCATGCCTCATTGCTATCAGTGTGTTGAGCAGTCTCAGGTGACCATACACCCTTCTGAACAGTCAATGTGAGACACATTTTTCACGTTTGACATGCGAATGTTAACCCCCGTCCATGTGTCATATCCTGTTCAATCCCGATAAGTGGATTCTGCACTGCATTTGCATATTCAGACAACTTCCATTTTTGTGTCATTGGCTTCTTTGATGATGTTCTTTAATAAATAAACTCAAAAGCCTATGTTTTTTGGGTGTATCATATTTTATTTCGCAAAATCCCCTAAATTTTGTGAGCAGTGTATGTTGTAGGACGTAGGTGGAAATATAGATACATAAAAGAAAGGAAATTTGTCACTGCATCTTTCTGTTTGTTCACTAAAGAAGGTAAATTTCCAGGGGGGGGGGGGGCACTGAGTAATTTTTTTTTTAAAAGGGGGCGGTAGGTCACATAAGTTTGGGAACCTATGGTATAATGTAACAATGATAATCATTTATTGTTGAGCGTGATTTGGTTCAATAACAATATTATATATTTTTCCATTCGTATCGAAATTGATCATTGTCAGATTGTCACAAATACAAATTCGTTGTTCGAATTCTCATTTTCAACACTACATTTTCTATACCCATTCTGGTGCCCCCCAACGTACCAGAACACCCTGTGCAGCTGCAAGGGCCTTAATTCGCCCTTGGTCACAGCCTGTATATCATCAAAAATCAATGCCATTTTGTGAGATGAAAGTACACATGGAGTACTTCAAAAATATATATAGGTATGGGGCCCAAACTCAACCAATTTCGAGATAATTGGCATTGTTGAATTTTGAGTAATAGCTTATTAATTTCTTGGTGCTCAATATAAAGCAAGTGTTCTTGTGGCGCGATGTGCAGGACAGCAGACGGAGATCGAAGGAGCCAGAGTTTGATTTTGCTGAGGGGAAAGTTTTTATTTTTTTTTCATTCTTCTTTCTTTAAGATAATATAGGTCCCCCTCCCCTCTACAGTTATGAATATTAGACAGAAAATGAATATACGATTAGAATAAATAAATAATATTCTCCTTAACTTATTTTTTATTAAAAGTATTTTAATTTAATAAAAATTAAATAAGACATATATAATTACGCAACTTAACTAAACTTTTTTTTAATTTTATCTTTCTTCTTTCCTATGCGAATATGCTTTTCTCTTGATGTTTTATTAATATTAACAGTTGAACCATTAAAATTGATAAGAAATCTAAAAGTATTCAATTATAATTAAATAGTATATTTATTTTTTTCTTCTTTTTTTTTAATAACCAAGTTTTATAGATTCCACCAATTGAAGTATTTATCCTGATAATTGTTAATGGTCATACTTCCTTTAATTTTTTAATAGAAGTTATTTTAGTTTTAATTTAATTTAGATAAAAAAATTTTTGTGTATGTGCTTTTTACACAATACTAAACTAACAAATTATAGATTAAGGATTTTTATTGCACAGTTCAACAGTTGAACAATTAGCATAGTTACAGTTATGTAAAAGGGTTGATGTATTGACAGGGAACATCTCAGAAATGCATGTTAATATATGGCTGTGAATTGACACCCACCTCAATTCACAAATTCAAAAAAAAGGGACAACATGGTTTATTTATAATAGATTTATTCCAAAAAAAATCATCTAATCCAGAAAAGAAATACTAAAAAACTAATTAAAAATCATTGAATACTTTTAGATTTCTTACCCATCAATTTTAATGGTTCAAGTGTTAATATTAACAAAATGTCAAGAGAAAAGCTTATTAGTATAGGAAAAAAAATAAAAAAAGTTTAGTCAAGTTGCAGAATTATCTTATTTTATTTTTAAAAAATTAAAATATTTCTAATAAAAAAAAGTTAAGGGGAATATTATTTATTTATTTCTAATCGTATATTCATTTTGTGCCTAATATTCATAACATAACAGGGGAAAAAAATAAAAGCTACATTATCTTAAAGAAACAGAATAATAAAAAAAAAAAAGCTTTCCCCTCAGTAGAATTAAACCCAGGCTCCTTAGATTTCCAGTCCGCTATCCTACCCATTGTGCTACAGGGACACTTGCTTAATATGTGTGGGTAGTTTAACATGCAATGAGTACAAATTAGTAAAGGAAAACAAGAGAATGCATAAGGTAAACAATATACATATAAATAATTTACCACAGGGTTTCAGTCTCCCACAGTCGACCATCTTCAAGGTGAGAACATGACACAAGACAAGGGACCGACACTAACATGTGGGATACTTGCTTAATATTGAACAACAGGAAAATAATAAGCTACTACTCAAAATTTGATGAAAACAATGTCAAATATCTTGAAATTGGTTGAGAGTTGGCGCCTCAACCTATATATATATTTGAAGTACTCCATATGTACTTTCATCTCACAAATGACATTGATTTTGACGATGTACAGGATATGCCCTCTACTTGTAAGTAAAATTTCAATGAATAATTCTTAGTGATTAACAATGGCTAAATAATCTCTGTAAAATTTAATCATTTTTTTTTAATGGCACATTTAATTGCATTTTTAAATGAATTAGAGAGGGTTATTTTATATACAATATATTAAGCTGAATATGTTGATCTTAATATTTTGGCCACAATAATAAGGCTAATACCATGAATTAAATATGTTAATTTCCCCAAAAAATTATTTGGTTTGGAAGAAAAAAAAAATAGTAAATTGATTTACTCTCACCAAACATAATCTAATTAAAATTTAATATTTCAAGTCAATCAAAAAGATAGCTGAAAATTGATTGCATCTAATATAAAGACTAATGTAATAACATAAGAAAACAGTGATAAAAATGATTGGAAATTGTAACTTTGATATTTTTAAGGCAGTCCTTTTTTTTTTTTTTTACATCCCTGATTCGTTTAAAGCTCTTACTGTGTTAATTAGTTATCTAGACTTTGTATTAGTATTGTATGATTTTTTTTGTTTTTTAGTTTTAAGAAGTTACATTATAAAATATGAACAAAGCATATTTTAAATTTATCTATCAAATAAAGTAAAATCCAAAATTAAATTAAACAAATCAATGTTACAACAAAAAATATATTGTCAATATATGAAGCAGAGATTATGAATATGAGATAGGTTGACCTTAGAAAAGAAAAGCTTTTGATTTAAAAAAAAAAATAATCCACACACTTCACAAAGTAGAAAGAAAAAAGTAATTGAAATATTATTCAATTACTGTTCAGAGACAGTTAGTTAAATCCTTTTTAGCAATAACATTCTTTACAACAATATGGGTGAAATTGAAGTTAATAACAATCACAAAGATTAGAATGTAAATAGGCTATTGCAGATCTTACATTCTACAATAGAATCAACAGGATATTTCATTTTAAAGCATGTGATAAAACTATCATAAAACATGAAAAGAGTTTTCCTGAATTAGTGGGATATAATTAAACAATTGGACATCTTTGAAGAACCCTGTAGTATCTGTGTTATTAAACAAAACAGCACACACCCCATCATATACCATAAGCAAGTCCTCTAAATCATTTTTTCCCCCTTAGATGTTTTATACAAAGACTGTATAATTTCAATGAATTATTTTGACTTGTAATACATGAAGAAAGACATGGTTTGTTTCGAATTATCATCATATTATACTAAATCGAAATAGAACACAATTCAAAAATTTTGGGGAGGGGACAATAAGGTAATGATAATTGAGAATATATAAAATATTAACAAACACAAAGGAGTGGTAAATTCTTTAACTGTTGTATTTGAATAATTAACAAATGAAGTAGAGAAATAATTAACAGAAAAATGAAGCTGTTAACTTTTAATTGTTAAATTCTCATGATGAATAAAATTAAAAATGAGCATCATTTAAATTTATTAAGTTACATTTATGATATTATAAATGCTACTTGTTTTTATTTTAAATAACAAACACCAAAACATTACATTATGACCACCCCCAGTCTAGATAAATGAGCGTGCCTGTAAAACAAACAGTCACATGTGTCAATGGGCAAAGAGCAGTATATATACAAATACAGAACCGGCTTTCTGTTAAATACTGTGTTCAATGTCAGAATGGGAAAAGTTGCCGATTTATCAAATTTTGATAAAGGACAAATTGTGATGGCATGGCGTCTAGGAACCAGTAACTCTGAAATGGTGTGACTTGTGGGCTGCTCACTTGTGACTTTCCTGAGAACATATCAAAAGTACTGGCAAATGACGAACCTTCGTCCAGCTATGTGTCGATCTCAGCTTATTGATGCCAGAGGCCGACAGAGATTGTCGTGTGTTGTTCTTAGCGACAGCTGGGACACAGTCTGACAAATCACCAACAGCTACAACAGTAGCAACGTTTCACAGCACACAGTTCATAGAACCCTTCTGTGTATGAGGCTGAGTAGCCGTAGACCCATGTGGTCCCAATGCTAACTGCACTCCATCGATGACAGCACATGAAATGGACAAAAGATCATTGACATTGAACCGTGGATGATTGGAAAAAAGTTGCCTGGTCTGACGAATCCAGATTCCTGGTGCATCATTTAGATGAACGGGTGCGCACCATTGAGAGCAATTACCATTGGAGGCTATGACACCTGGATGCACTGTTAGGCAGAAAGAGGGTGGTGGCAGAGGTGTGATGCTGTGGGCAATATTTTCGTGGGAAACTTTAGGACCCATTATCCCATTACAACAATCCCTGACAGCTGTCAGGTATCTGAACATCACTGCGAACCATGTTTACCCATTCATGTCAACTGTATTCCCTGCTGGTGATAGTCATTACCAACAGAACAATATGCCATTCTACACTGCTAAGATTGTCAAGGAGTGGTTCGAGGAACATGATTGTGAATTTCATTGCATGCCATGGCCTCCAAATTCACCAGACAGTAACCCAATCAAACATTTGTGGTTCAAATTGGAGAAGGGAGTTCGAGCTACATCACCACCAGCCCAAAATGTATGGGAACTGGAGGACCTGCTGTTGAGATTATGGTGCCAGATACCCCAAGATACCTATCACCACCTCATCGAATCAATGCCTCACAGAGTGGCTACTGTTTTGCAAGCTAAAGGAAGTCCTACATCATATTAGCTAGGTGGTCATAATGTTATGGCTTTTCGATGTATTAGTTTCAAAACTAATTATATATTTTTAACATTCAATAAGTTAAGGTCTCATAAAGCAAAACAATACATATTCTTCACTTAACTACTGGAAATACATTAAATTATGACTACTGGATTGTATTTTTGATTATTTTTAGTTTCTAATTTAGCATTACTTTATACCACTTCTTCACTTTTCTTATTTCTGAACCCTATCTATCTATGTACCTCTAATAATATAATGTCTACCTAAATAATACAAGTAACAGCATCAATATTATAAATAATTTAATTTATTTTACCTGGCTCATTTTGTCTTGTCTACCCTCCCATGTAAGGCGTTCATCATATGGAGGGTCTGCATTTGTGCCAATGTAAACTGGTTCCCATCGATGATAAGGATGATGCCTTTTCCCCACATAGAATACACTCATCGTGTGATCTCGGGGCCTATAGTTTAACCAGTCAACTAATTTTGGTATTAGAGAACATGTAGGACATACATATTTGTGAAAGAAAACTGCACGACGAGCCTTGTACAGCTGTAACAACTGTATCTTCATTGTTGGAGGTAACATATCCCTTGATACTTCAAATATAGGTAACACAAACACCTATAAAAAGAAAAACTTTATATTCTTATTTAATTTTCTTAGCTTGACATGCTTATTACGGAATTATTAAAAAACTAAGAAAAGCATAATCAGAGAAATGTTACTAGGCTTATATCCATGAATAAAAATATTCAAGATACACTCAAATTGTATTGGGATTGGTATTGTATGGTTTCTGAAGGTGAGGGTCTTTATTTGAGATGGGATATAATACCACTTTGATCATGTCTGCAGTCTTAGGGAGATAGCCTTGGAGAAAAGTTCTGTCTAAAACTTTTAAAATTGTACAGTTTTTAGCGGGGATGCTGCAGTAACATGTTAAAAGGTTCTTTTATATACAGAAAATATTACATTACAACACTCAATCTTTGACTTTACCTGTTTCTGGAAGTTTTTCTGGAGTAAAGTGTTTCTTTGATTGGAGAAAAATGGCCCAAGACAGGATGAAATGGAAGACCTCTATTCCACTGTTTGTAGTAATAAAGCAAAGAGCATGAAACTTTTTCACAGTAAGGGTAACGATGGTCAGTATTTTGTTAACAATACCTATTTCAGCTTGATTCAGTGTATGGAGACCTGAGTCTGATTTTACTCAAAGAACATATTGGATTTTTTTTTCAATTTTTTTTTTTCAACAAGTCATGAACAAAAAGGCATTGATCAAACACAAGACAGTTGAAATATATAGTGTAAAAATGGTTTTACTTTCAATGCAAAGTATTTTATAGCTATAATTTAGAATGTTTATATTTTTGCAGTAATCTTCGTATACACATACAAAAAACAATTTAAGTTACAATAAAACTTCACCAAGACATAGCTGTTACATGTTATTTCTATTACATAAACTTAGTTGTCTCCTACACTTATTTAATTTGACAAGTCCAGTATCAGTTTTCTCCCTGTGAAATCTTTATCAGATCTAAAGTAGACATGGAAAAGTTCTGCTACTACTGGAAAATTGGTAGCGAACAATATCAAATATTGCAATGTAAGAAGGAGAAGTATTAAAGAATTTAAAAGAATATTATGCAATGTAAGAAGGAGAAGTATTAAAGAATATCAAATATAGATTTTCAATTAAAAATAAACAAAAATTTTGTTCATGTAATGATTTTAACAAAGTAAAATTAAATTAAATTAAATGTATTTCCTAGTCAAAAAATTTAACTGGAAGAAAATTGTTCCACTCAAAGAAAATCTCTTGTACTCTTGTCTCGATGAAATATATAATTGATGGTTCTAAATTGGATTAAGTAAATACTGATGATGATGATGATGATATCATTTCTTCCTAAAAATACTGCTTTAGTTAAAATATATCTGCAGACCTATTTGATAAACATCAA
>JAFIDM010009631.1:46050032-46067452 GCA_023159025.1 Thereuonema tuberculata | reverse complement strand
ATAAACACCCGCCGAGCGATTTTGGGCTATTTTTGGAAACTTTAAATGGCCATAGCTCAAAAACGGGTTGACATAAAAAATTGAAACTTGACATTTTTCTTGGTCTACATGAATTTTACCTCAGTGCCAAATTTCATCAAAATCTGAGATGGTCAAGTTGAATGGGTGTGTTGATATGATATGGAATGACCCACAGTTGTCCAGACCAAAAGTGGTTGGGAGATCTAGGAGACAGATAGACAATAGAGGAGATGGGAAAAATTCACAAGGTTCAGTAGTAACCACTTAAAAGTATTAAGCTTATGTTTTCAATATGATGCATCATTTGGGAGAAACAGGTTGACCTAAGAAGAAATAGCTGACAGATTGACATGGCAAAGGTCAAAATGAACAATGTTATCAAGGTTGTTCTTTGAAGAAGGACATTTTATCTCATAAGGATGTTTATATTGCCCTGTCACATCATTTTAGTAACATAGAGAACAACAGAGAAGCTTTTGACATTTATCTGTATGACCCAGCACTGCTCCAATGAAAGATTAAGTCATCAAAAATTGTTAAGAGCGCCAATTTATTTTACTTATATTATTAAACAAAAGTGTTTATTTGATATTTCGTCAATTCGAACAATGAATTATAAGTTACAGGCAGAATAGACTCCATATTACAAAATAAAACCAATTTGGAAGGCTCAGGCTACAATTGTATATCAAACAAAAATAAACAAAAAGGAAACAAAATGTTATAAAAAGGAAACAACAACAAAAAATAACGTATAATAAACAAAAACTAAGAAGACTACTGTTACAGAAGGGAATAAATAATAATAATAATAATTATGTCAAGGCTGACACACACCTCACACCCCTGGACCTCGAAAACCCTTCTCCAAAACTCACCACCCCTAATACCCACACACAGCAGCTGCGTGAATCATGGGCTCATAAGGAACTCCATGGCAGACATCGCCACAAATCGCCATATTGACATCTCAGCCAGCCTCATGTCAATATGGAAGCGTCAAACAGATGGCTGACAAGTGGCAAGCTGTTTGGGGAGACCGAAGGGTTCATGATCGCGATACAGAACCAAGTCATCCCCACACACAACTACAAGAAACACATCCTACACGACGCAAATACACATGACGACAGATGCAGGAAATGCCACACTACGCATGAGACAATCAACCACATAATATCAGGCTGTCCCCTTCTCTCCCAAACAGATTACCTCCACCGACACAACCAGGTAGCGTCGATTGTTCATCAACAGCTAGCACTCAAACACTCACTTATTAAGAACACGGTTGCCTACTACAAGTACATACCACAAAGCGTATTAGAGTCATCCTCACATAAGCTGTACGGGGATCGGCCCATTCACACAGACAAAACCATACATCACAACATACCTGACATCACACTTGTTGATAAGGTCAACAAATATCTCATTGATATTGCAGTACCTATCAGCAAGAACATGCAGAAAACTCACGCAGACAAGATCAGTAAATACACTGATCTAGTACGTGTTGTACCCATCGTTCTGTCTGCCACTGGTCTGGTGCCTAAGACATTGCACCACAGTCTCAGCACACTAGGACTTCACAAAAAACACTTATGCACAACTCCAGAAGGCTGTGGTATTCAACACAACACGCATAGTTAGGAAATTTATGGACCCAACCATACATCCCTAATCATTCTTACACACATCTTTACACCTGGCAATATGTGCTTTGGTCCTTGACCTGCCATATTGTTTTTGCTGGGGAAACCCAAGGTTTGAAACATACAAACATAATAATAATAATAACATCAAAATTGAGCTCAAGAAGATGTACAGTGCCCGAGTTCACAACTTACTTAAAACACAACTCAATGCCAAAAATAAAATTAAAGCCATCAACACTTTTGCCATCTCCACGCTAAAATACTCCTTCGGCATAATCCCCTGGACAAACACTGAACTCGAAGCACTACAACGCATAACATGCACTACATTCACAAAACACAACATGCACCACTCCAAATCAATGATGGAAAGAATGACCCTCCCCCTACAAGGAGGGAGGCTGAGGACTCATCAACCTCATCACCCTACATGTAAAACAAGTACACACATTTAGAGAACACTTCCAGCAGAGAGCATAACACTCCTCACTCAACTTAGCCATTGTCAAGGCTGACACACACCTTACCTGCCCCCATGAATCTCTAAAACCCTTGCCCAACACTCACACTCAGCAGCTGTGTGAATCAAGGGCTCGTAAGGAACTCCATGGAAGACATCGCCACAAACTCAGCCAGCCTCATGTCAACATGGAAGCATTGAAAATATGGCTTATGAGTGGTGAGCTGTTTGAGGAGACCGAATGGTTCATGATCACGATACGGGACCAAGTCGTACCCAAAAGCAACTACAAGAAACACATTCTACATGAGGCAAACATACATGACGACACTTGTAGGAAGTGCCCCACTACACAGGAGATGATCAACCACATAATATCAGGCTGCCTCCTCTCTCCCAAACAGACTACCTAAACCGATACCATCAGGTAGCGTCGATTATCCATTAAAAACTAGCACACAAACACTCACTTATTAAGAACGCGCTCTATATATAACACTTTTATATAATATTATTATTATTATTATATAAATATTCCTATACTTGGGTTTCCCCAGCTAAGACAACATGGAGGGCCGAGGACCAAAGCACGTCTTGCCAAGTGTAAAAAAGTGTGCAAAGGGGGATGAGGGATGGGTAGTTGTGTTCATGAATTTCCCAAACATGCGAATTGTGTTGAGTACCACAGCCTTCTGGAGTTGTGCATAAGTGTTTTTGTGAAGTCCTAGTGTGCTGAGGCTGTGGTGCAGTGTGTGAGGCATCAGACCAGTGGTGGACAGGACAATGGATTCAACACGTACCCGGTCCTGCCACCACTGCTTCTGGAGCTCGTGTACTTGGTGTATTTACTGATCTCGCCTGAGTGAGTTTTCTGTATGTTCTAGCTGATAGGCACTGCAATGTCAATGAGATAGGTCTGTTTATTGGCTTTATCAACAAGTGTGATGTCAGGTCTATGGTTTTGTTGTGGTGTGTGAATCGGACGGTCCCAGTACAGCTTATGTCTGGGTGACTAACATGCTTTGTGGTATATACTTGTAGTATGGGATCATGTTCTTAATAAGTGAGTGTTTGTGTGGTAGCTGTTGATAGAGGATCGACACAACTTGATTGTGTCTGTAGAGGTAGTCTGTTTGAGAGAGAAAGGGGCAGCTTGATATAATGTAGTCAAGCATCTCATATGTAGTGTGGCACTTCCTTAATGTGCCATCGTGCTTGTTTGTCATGTAGAATGTGTTTCTTTTTGTTGCTTGTAGGTACGACTTGGTCCTGTATCGCGATCATGAACACTTCGATCTCCCCGAACAGCTCACCACTTGTCAGCCATCTGTTTGACACTTTCTTGTCAACATGATGCTGGCTGAGTTTATGGCGATGTCTGCCAGGAGGTTCCTTACAAGTCTATGACTCATGCAGCTGCTGTGTTTGGGTGTCAGGGGTGGTGAGTGTTGGGGAAGGGTTTTCAAGGTCCGGGGGGATGAGATTATTATAACATTTTATTCTAACATTTTGAAACAAATCAGAGATATGATACTTAAAATCACCATAAAATCACTAAAAATCACTGACTGGAGCCTTTAGTTGATACAAGTTTCAGCCAGAAACCTAAGTATCCACCAAGTATCTGCGCAATATGTACCATGTTCCAAGCAGCACTGTTTTCTGTAGTTCTGATGTTGTTATTTCAGACAACTGCAATCGGTTCAAATATTTCGTAAAATTTTTCGAAATTGTTCCAAGTGCCCCAATGATGATGGGATCACTGTCCTGTGTTTCATCCAAAGCCATATTGTTTCAATTGCCAAATCCCTGTAATTTTGTAATTTTTTCCAGTTCTTTATCTTCAATTCTTGCATTTCCAGGGATCGCAATGTTATTATTATTATTAAAGAGTAATTCTCGTTTAATTATTGGGTTGATAAGGAATTCCACTTAAGGGGTTCAAAAGCTTCCATGTATGTATTTTTTATACTTTTTAAAATGTGTTTGTCATTAAATCTTCTTATAATCTAATGTGTGTTTGTGGAAAATTATTTTCATTTGTTAAGAAATTTGATTATTATGCACAAGTAAAAAAACGTATTCTTTCGAATAATAATAATAATAACAATAATAATAATAATAATTCTTGCACACGTCTTTACACTTGGCAATATGTGCTTTGGTCCTTGACCCGCCATATTGTTTTTGCTGGGGAAACCCAAGGTTTGAAACATAATAATAATAATAATAATAATAATAATAATATAGCTACAGTCCCTTCAACCTTAGAAAGGAAGAAGAAGATCAAAAGGCACTGAATGCATGATTCAGGTATGATGAACTCCAGCAATACAGTAAAGAAGGTAAACATGAAACATGAGGGGGGGGGGGAGGATAACTTTTGGAGGGTGCCAGTGGATATTTGGATAGGCATTTTGTATTGTTTTGTTTTTTGCTTGTATGATCCACTGAAGAAAGGAGTCACTCATATTACTAATAAAGAGAAGGGTGGTGATTTATAGGTTGCAAATGGGCCATAGACCTTGTGCCAGCTCTGATGAACTTGACCCTGAGACAGAGGCATTTATGATAGCAATAAAGGACCAAATTTTTAATTTGAGGAATGATATCTTTAAAGATTCAATAGCTAAAACAAATCTGCTGAAACAATTTAGCATAGAATGCACAGTAATAGAATCCACAGAGTACTAATCAAGAGAAAAAGGCTAAAACAAATCCATCAAGCAATCATAAGAAGTAAAGGATTTATAGACATTACAACACTTTTTTACAAATACATTCATTTGTAATCAAATAAAGAATTCAGCACAACAGACCAGATATTACAATAGCACATAAAGTTAACAAGAAAATGATTTTGATCAATACACATACTTATTACACAGATAACAATAAAATATAACACTTAAATGCAGAAATATTTCAATTATGTACATATAATGAAACAACAATGGGCAATGGATGACATCATGATGACAAATAGTTCTTTTGACAATCTGCATCTTACCATCTTCCAAGGGAAATATCAAAGCTCCTGCACATGTGAAGGAAAATTTAATTACTCTCTTTTAGAAATCTCTCTTTTTAATACTGGATATAAAGCAGATTGTATGAAAGTTTCTTAATTTTTCATAAAAAACATAGCAACATATAATATGCTAAATATTTGGAAGTATTCCTGTATTTATTCATTATAATAGCAGTTTAGTGAAATTAATACTACTTCTAATAATAATGATAATACCTAAGCTACAAGTAAGAGTAAGCAGCTGATGCAGCATACATTGATGGGCTTATATTTTTTATGTTGGGAGGAGTGAGGCATATGCCAAGGTAGGCATCCATCTTTTCTTTTCCATCCAAAAAAGTTGTTGAAATTTCAGGGAGATGCAAAATTGCCGTAATTGACCATCCCACACAAAAAAAAAGGTTCTACCCCTTTTATTTGGAAATTTTAGAAGGGGAGGCTCCTCGACTCCCCTTATACTGCCATGATGTGATTATCAAGATCAATGATTATGTACACATTCATGAACAGTAGTTGTCCCTCTATTATCATTGCCACTTTGGAGCATCCTAGTACAATTTGGACAACCACCTTGCAAATCACTTACAAAAAACTTTTCACAAAGGGAATTTTTCAAGGAGACACTAAACTAACTATAACTTGCTTGGCACTGAATGCCGACTCTAAAGTTTTGAATAAAACTCAGCATCGGCTAAAGTCAACACTAAAAGTTAACTAAGTAAAGTGTCAAATTCTGGAAAAGCCGACACATCTTTACATGGATAACAGCAGATGATATGTTTCTTCATCAACCAAGGTTAAAAATGTAGTACGAACTACAAATACCTGCTTTCATACCCTCAGACAAACATAAGACACAGAGTGTTTGCAGAGGCATTCTGGAGATTGATGGGTTTCAACATTGAGTGACAGTGGGTCAGTTGGCCCTTGGATAAAGGAGAGACATGTATTTATAACCTTGGGATATTGGGATAAAATATTATAGACCCTTAATACTGAACACAAAATCATCAACGAATAAGTGATGAAAAAGTATTCTGAGTAGTTGAAGCTGAAATTGAAAACTAAGGGAAAATATTATTAAGAGGATTAACATCTGAGCCATCCAAAACTTGCTGATGCTTGATGTCATCTGGTGGTCCCAGACATAATAAGATGGGCTACTATCTTAACCAAACATTGAATACAAAATCTGAGATTGAGCAAACAGCTATATGAAAGTTGCAGGGAGGCCATAGGTTTATTGATGCATAGTTACATATAAAGCAGCTCTATTCTTTAAGAACATAACTGAGGAAAGCAAGCCTATATGCTGTGGTCTTGGTCATGTGATACCCAGCACAATGCATCTCCTAATCTCACATATATGATTGCACATCACTATACAAACCTAATCCAGCAATGAAAGGAAAAGATTCTTTGTGGTAGACATCCCCAAAACAATAGCCAGACACATGCAGACTTTGCATTGACTATTTGATGGCTCATGGGTATCTTTTGCCAGATACCAAATGTTTAATCATGGCCATCCAGGAATTTTTACAATGAAATGTACTGCAAATGATTAAAGCAGAATAGAAGGTAACTCAAACAATGTGAGAACTCTTCAGAGACAAGTCAATATACATAAAGACTGCCAGGATGTAGTACCTACAAATTGCATATATTAGACAAAACCAGATAGTTAAGACTATCCATCTGGGTCCAGTAGCCAAGTGATAAAGTGTTTGACTGCAGGCTGGAAGAGCTGGGTTCAATCCCTGGCAGAGTTCAGGATTCTTTCACATTGAATTCTTCTGCTGATAGGTCTTAGGGCCCACCGAGCCCTCTGAAAAATAGGTATTGGGTTTCTTTCCCAGGGCAGGTGTCAGGCTCAGTATCCTAACTCAACTTAGTGCTGGTGGTCACACAACTCCAGGACCCTTATCTTCTGTGACCCTAAGGGCCATAGTGGAATGCTTTAAGATTATACATAAGAAATTGGCACTGACATACAAATTCACTGACACCACTATGCCATTAGTACTTATCGACTGTAGTGCTAATATCATCACACACCAATACTATAGTTATTTCAGTTCTGGAGTTGAGACCCAGATTGTACTGAGACTTTTCAATCATTGCTAATAGAATTATGCTAGAAAATTTCTAAAAACTTGTCATATTATTTGCAAGTTTTCAATAAAAACAATTATTTTTTTTAGTTTGTTTGCAATTGTGTTGTTAGTGCTTTTCAGTAGTTTTGCCATATTTCAAATAATAATCATTTATAATAGTTAAAGTAGTGAAATGGTCATGGAAAATATTTAAAACCAAGATCTGTATCATCTCAATCATCGTAATTTAGGACTAACCATTGTAAGGTAGTGGGAACAATAATTCTACCATGTCAGAAATGGGACAGAGCCTTAACAGATGTTTTAAGGTTATCTGACAAGCAAGAAATGTATTTTCTTCTGATTATAATGGACAAAAATAAATCCCATGCAGAACTACAAAAAAAACCAAAAATTCTTAAAAATTTCAAGTTTATCAATGAAATTGCATAAAAAAGCACTACTATTGCATATTTAATTTGCCATTGGAAAGCCTAACAATGAAGTTGGCCAAAATTCTAAAAAAGCGTAAATATTCTGCCAGCTATTCTGAAAACAGTTTCAAAAATCCAATCATTCTTCTCAAAATATTAATAATTTATCTTGGATATTTTTGGATATGCATTCATGAATTAGTAATATAGGCTGCTAATATACTAATCAACCAAAATTTACTAATTTGTACATAATACAATTCTGTGATAAGTAATTTGAAAAATCTAATTTTTAAATGCAATAAAAGGATATATCAACAAAGACAGGGTCATTCAGGAGTTACAGAATGGTCAAGCTAATACATCTGAAACTAACTTCTAAGTCTTGGAGCTGTCATGATGTTTGTGTTTCTTTTTCACGGATGCTTTTTGTTTCCTGTTTCTACAACTTGTTCTCAATTCATTACCTTATTCTTCAACACTCTTGTATCATTAAACATTGAAATTTTGTAAGATTATGTATAAATTTTATAAAAGGGCTTTAATTACTATTACTAAAAAACTTTACTACTGCTGTTCTACTGAATATTTGCAAAATGAAATAAAGAATTTAAAACTTTATCAATTGTAGTTAAATTATTACTTTGAACCCCTTAATACTGAATTTATATATATATGTAAAATAAGATCCACTTTTGTAAAATGGAATTTGAAAAAAAAAAAAAAAATAATAATTTTTGTCACATTGAGAAAGTAAATGTACTTCTAGATATTGTGTAACTAGGAAATTTTGAGTTACAATTTAGGAAAAATTTATTCTCTATTACTATTTTAATTAAAGTATATTTATGGAGGGCTGAGGCAGATAACAGTATGTGAGTTCATTCATGGCAGAAACGCTTGCTACAGCTGTGAACAAGGTCGCGAATGTCTAATTTGGTATTTGCAGTAACTTTTTATTGTATGTGGCTGTAAAAGTTAACTGTTTCTGGGAAGGTTCCATCTCTGGTCTTTCCAATGCAAATTGTAGTCAGTCTGTCATTGTTAGTAAGCATAAGGAGCGTGGCTTGACCATTTCAGCCAGCAATGTGCAGAAAAGTGATACATAAAGTGATATAGCCTTCTGAACATGGCTATTCTGTAAAACATCAACGAAACCTTGTCCAAACATTGCAATCCCCAGAGACAATGAGATGTGTGTGTTAAATGGTAACATAAGGAAATCTGCCAACACAATTGGCAGATTTGCTAACACAATTGCAAAGATCACAGTGTACCATTGGAAGAATCATCAGGGAAAATCTGCGAATGCCGTCATAAAGCCGTGGACAGAAGCTTAGCCCCATTCACATCCATACAACAAATGGAAGTGGGTTGTATCGTTAGATGAGGCATGGGTGTATCTCGATGACATTTCAACAATGGGCAATTCTTTACCATCAAAGGACCTCAAAAGGATGGGAGAAAAGTTCTCCAAAGGGTTCATGATAGTGGCTGGTTATTTCTCACCTGGCAAGCTTGTCATGCATAGAATGGCCAGCAATGCAAAGGTAATGCAACATACTTTCAGAAGAAAGTGATGAACCTTACTTTCGATGTTGACATCCATTGTCTTTATGGCAATGAGCAACACAAAGTACACATCCATATGGATAAGGCATTCAGCCATACTGCTCGTTCATCGTTAGATACTATCAGAGGAAGCAGAGGAAGGCAGGGGTGAAGGTGATCCTCCTTTACATCGACCCCTGTTAAGTCCCCTGATGCATCCCCTATGGACTTCTGCGGATTTGGACTATTCAAATGGGACATTAGTAATCATCGTCCTCGATTTTTGGATGGCCTATGGATAGTTTGTTGTGATGTTTGCTCCAATATTCCACAAGAACAACTGAACAGAAATTTCCATAGAAACTATATTGCAGGGCCATCGTTCGGAATCAGGGTAAATACATAGAACACAATAGGTGGTAGCGAAAGGAATTTTCTTAAAACTACAGATGAGAAAAAAAGCACACTGTTATCTGTCTCCGTATAAGAACTTTTTTTTTCTGCACAAGAACCCTATTATTCATTTTTTCCAATGTAACTTCTTCCTTGAGATTCTATTTATGCCATTGATATAATGAAGGTTATAATGGTTTAACAACATAGTTATTAAAGAAAACCATGTCTGCAACACAAATCATTGTATCATACTAAAATAATGACAAATCTTTTTCTTTTCAACATTTTGCTGCTACTGGCCATCTTCCAAACTTTAAATGGGTGAGAGTGGTACGTACAATCAATAATTTCTTGGCTCAGTGAATCAGAGAATCTTATTTTGTCATAGGCAACACAAGGACTTCAGACTGAGTTAGGGGCTAACATTATAATTTTATTTGAGCTCCAACCAAAAAAAAGAAGCTTTTTTTTCAGTAATATAATTATATTTTTTTCAACTATAACAACAACAACAACAATAATAATAATAATAATAATAACTGAACTGGACCATGGGTTGGCCATCCAATCCATGGAAGAGGGAGAGACCTACAAGTATCTGGGCTTCCAGCAAGCGCGCATCAGTGACAACACAAACATCAAAAATGCACTCAAGAACATATACCGTGCTCGCATTAAAAACATCCTGAAAACACAACTCAACGCCAGAAATTAAATTAAAGCCATCAACACTTTTGCCATCCCCACACTAACATATTCGTTCGGCATAATTCCATGGACAAACACCGAACTCGAAGCACTACAACGTGCAAAGTGCACTACATTCACGAAATACAACATGCACCACCCCAAGTCCGCTACAGAAAGGATGACTCTTTCCCGCAAGGAGGGAGATCGAGGACTTGTCAACCTCCTTGTCAACCTACATGGAAAACATGTAAACACACTTAGGGAACACTTCCACCAAAGAGCACAACACTCCTCACTCCAATTAGCCATTGTCAAGGCTGACACACACCTCACACCCCTGAACCTCAAAAACCCTTCTCCAACACTCACCACCCCTAACACCCACACTCAGCAGCTGCATGAATCATGGGCTCTTAAGAAATTCCATGGCAGACATCGCCACGAACTCAGCCAGCCTCATGTCGACATGGAAGCGTCGAACAGATGGCTGACAAATGGCGAGCTGTTTGGGGAGACCGAAGGGTTCATGATCACGATACAGGACCAAGTCATCCCCACAATCAACTACAAGAAACACATCCTACACGACGCAAACACACATGACGACAGATGTAGGAAATGCCACACTACGCATGAGATGATTGACCACATAATATCAGGCTGTCCCCTTCTTTCCCAAGCAGATTACCTCCACCGACACAACCAGGTAGCGTCGATTGTTCATCAACAGCTAGCACTCAAACACTCACTTATTAAGAACACGGTTCCCTACTACAAGTACATACCACAAAGCGTATTAGAGTCATCCTCACATAAGCTGTACTGGGATCGGCCCATTAACACAGACAAAACCATACATCACAATAGACCTGACATCACGCTTGTTGATAAGGTCAACAAACAGATCTATCTCATTGATATTGCAGTGCCTATCAGCAAGAACATGCAGAAAACTCATGCAGACAAGATCAGTAAATACACCGATCTAGCACCCGAGCTCCAGAAGCTGTGGAGGCAGGAATGAGTACATGTTGTACCCATCGTTCTGTCTGCCACTGGTCTTGTGCCTAACACATTACAGCACACTAGACTTCACAAAAACACTTATGCACAACTGCAGAAGGGTGTGGGACTCAACACAACACGCATAGTTAGGAAATTTATGGAGCCAATCACACATCCCTAATCATTCTTGCACATGTCTTTACACTTGGCAATATGTGCTTTGGTCCTTGACCTGCCATATTGTTTTTGGTGGGGAAACCCAAGGTTTGAAACATACAAACATAATAATAATAATAATAACAACAACAAAAATGAAAAAGATGTTATATACAGTAGGTCTCATCAAAAACTTTGACGTTTGTGGCACATGAAAAGGATTGGCATTATTCCTATTCTGTTCACTGCAGATCTTATTCAGCTCCCCCACCCCCAAATAACTGCACAATTATAAGTGGAAATAAGATTTTATTTTGAAGGCTGGGGGGAGGGGGCGACTAGCATATGGAATTGAACCTCACCCTCCAAAGAAAAAAAAAGTAAGAAAAAAAAAACAACAGGTTTTATTCCTACATTTCGCATGTCCAACCCCTTCGGTCCCCTCGCCCACACACATCCATGTACACAATATTCTGTAATGGCATAGGCATACGTCAGAAGAGGGTCGAGGATGTACTGATTTTCCAATCCCCTCCGAAATCTAGAAAAGGGTTAGCCTAGAGAAGGCTCTATTTTCTTTCATTTTTTTTTGGTTGGATGGCTAGTTCAGTGAATTTCCACCCGTCCCTATGACATTTTGAAAACGACATTTTGATTTTCTTTTTGAATGTGGAGGTTAGTTGCCTTTCTGAAATAAAATCCTAATATACACCCCTGTTCAGTGAGCTGCATTTTAAATATTTTCAACATAGTTAAAATCTCCGAAGCGCTCAAATGAATTTACATTCATAATAGCAGTAAAATGTTTCGCAATACATTTTACTGATACTTGAAACAAACAACATATACAAACTTAATCATTACGCCTGGCTTCAGCAAAATTATAGTTGTTTTTTTAATTTATTATTTTATTTACCTATTGGTGTTTGCCGTCAATTTCAGTTTCCAAAATAACATTGGAACATGTCAAATCAACCAAGAAGGTGCTTCATTGTTATAAAAATCTCCCATATTTTTGTTTATTTTATTTTTATAAATGTTGTTTCTATGGAAATAACATTTCCAAAATCATTGGTTTCAGGAAAAAAAATAAGTGCTAAAGTTCCGGACTTCTCGGAAAAATTATGAAAACAGACAATACATATTTTTTTTTACTTGAATTCCATTGTAATCATGCTTCACCAATGATAATTTTTAAAATTATACCTTCTGATTTGCCGAAATAAAATGTGCATAAGAAATATGATACTTAATATTTTGCTAAAAATTCCTGAAAATGAAACAAACAAACAAAAAATAGTTTAAAACTTAACAAAGATGTAAAAAGAAACATTAAATTTTTTTTATGCAAACTGAAACTACTCGCAAATGAATATCCAAATTAAATTATGAAAAATAATTAATAAAGGTTTTGGTTACTAAAAATTAAAAATTTTGCAAAAAAACAAAAAAAAAAAAACCCAAAAAAACAAAAATCAATTTTCAAACAGTTGTTTCGTACACTCCCTGATCATTTTTTCTTCTTTATTTGAGTAGTAGTAGGCGTTGTATTGTTTTGGTCAGTTATTTCGAGGCTGTTAAAATTTATTCTTGAGAGTTCTAATTCACTTTCCCATTAAATTCGTAAAAGAAAAAAAAAAAAAAAAAAAAAATGAATATTTGATAAATTTAGAACAATTATATGTTTTAAGTCCAATTTTTTTTTCTTATATCCTTTCTACAATATTTGCATTTTAATAATAAATAACAGACGTCATCTTCTTCAAAAATATATTGTAAAATATATTTATTTAAACAAATTTTCGGAAATTTTTCTTCTTTTCTTTTTTAAGTTATATCAAACAATAAATTAAATATGGAGATGTCACATATCAAACATACACCCTGGGTATAATTGAAACCAACAATATCTTATTTATTATTAACATTATTATTCTTACAATCAACTGCTACTATATCTAATCCTTCCTACAATTTTTAAAATTCTTCAAATTTTACCAATCTTTTATTATTTACACATGATTTTATCATATTTTTTGCCAAATTTACTAATTCTTTTACAACATCTATGCCATCATTACGATTAATATTATCATTTTTTGAATATGATACACTCAAAATTAAAGAATTAGACAAAAATAATAAGGAAAGAATAATACAGGATGGGCGGAAAGTAACTAGGTATCGAAATGATCTTATATCTTTTATGTTTATAGAGTTATTTACTTGAAATTTATACAGCATGTACACAGATATATGGGAATGTGAACCTTAAAATTCGATGTAGGCACCTGTGGCGTTGACCAATGACCTCAAACGACCTGGAATGGAATCCACAGATTTCTGGAGGAAGTTGTGTGGGATGTTGGCAAGAACTTCCCGAATCCGTGCTTCCAATTCGTCCAATGTGCGAGGTTTCGTCCGGTACACCTCGTCCTTTGCCCAGCCCCATAAAAAAAGTCACAGGGTGTCAGGTCTGGACTTCTTGCAGGCCATTCATGAGGTCCCCTTCTCCACAACCAACGTCCCGGAAACTTCTCATCCAACAAGTTACGGACGACATTCACAAAGTGAGGTGGTGCACCGTGTTGCATGAAGATAATGTCGTCGGTATTTTCCCATTCAGATACCGTGGGCCAAACGTAATCCTGAAGCATTTCAAGGTATCGTTCCGCGTTCATTGTGTCACGCAGGAGATATGGACCGACGACATTTGTAGCCGTTATTCCACACCACACGGTCACTTTCGGTCGAGACTGCATCTTCGGTAAGAACTGAGAGTCCGGCACACCTCGTTGAAGGAACTTTTTTTTTGAAGTTTCGATGCCATGGTTGTTTTCGGACTACAAAATTCCGGGGTTATTTTTCAATACATACATCCTGCAGCTAAACCAACCTAAATTAACTTAACGTAATATTAATTGTTTTTGGTTGAAAATGTGCCTTAGGGAAGTTAATGGTAACTAACCTAATCCTAATTGTTTTTGGTTGATAATGTGCCTTAGGGAAGTTAATTGTAACTAACCTAATCCTAATTGTTTTTGGTTGATAATGTAATGGGTATAAAATGGTGATTGCTAACCTTATGTTTCTTCGTCAGACGTTTTGTGTTCTTCCGCGCCCAATCACCGAGGTGTGCCGGACTCTCAGTTCTGGCCGCATCTTCTCCACTGTAACTCCAGGATCCTGTGCCGCCCAGTAATGGCAATTGTGCCGATTGACGAAACCTCCCACATGGAAAACGGCCTCGTCACTCCAGAGGATGTTGTCGAACAATTGAGGCCAATCTTCATGCCAACCCAACATCAGCTGCCCGTACTCCATTCTGCGATCGCAGTCTTCTGGTGTCAGTTGCTGCACATAATGGGGTTTCCATGCTCGAAAGTTTAATTTTTTATGCAATATTTGTCGCACAGCGTACCTTGTGAGCCCGCTCTCGCGAGCTTCCTGGCGTGTTGATTTAGCCGGACTACGATTGAGCATGTTCCGCACAATCGCCACATTCTCAGCAGACCGAGACGTGGATGGAGGACCTGTTTTTGCTGCATCCTTTACTGAACCTGTGGTCATTAGCTTCGTGTGACAATTCTTTATTGTCTCCGAACGAATTGTGGCATTCCTGCCCTTCACCGAACGCCACCATCTCTGCACAAGAACGATTGAATTTCACACCTCATAGCGTGAAGCAATCTGCGCTCGTTCTCTCACTGGAAGGCGATCGGCCATCTTTGATATTGTTGCGTGTATGTCCTCTGGCGGCCGCCGTCTGTAATACGCGGCATGAAAAATCGATATCCTATTTAATGTTCTACATGTACTTGCTGATTTCAGTATTATTCCATTGATATTAAAATTTTAACAGCCAATTAATAATACCTAGTTACATTTCGCCCACCCTGTAGTTCCTTATTTAAATGAAAGAAGTTTTGAATTAAAAAGGATTTGCAAAAAATATGACATTGATTTAACTTTTGAATACAACAAATAAATTAAAAAATATATTATGTTACAAATTAAATAAAAGTGAAAACAAATGTAATATGGGTATAATTTACAAATTAGAATGTTTGAATTGTGGAAATTTTTATGTTGGAGAAAGTAAACGAACGATTAGAGAAAGGGTTCTGGAACATATATATAATATTAAGATAAAGCAAGGTGAAAAGTCTGAATTAGCCGAGCATTGCTGTGAATTGGCACATTAGGGATGAAGTTAAATTATTATATATGGAAAAAGATGCTAAAACAAGGAAAATCATAGAAAGCTTGGTTATAAGAAACACAAAAAACGATAATATTAAGCGTAATGATGGCGTAGAAGTTGAAAAAGAATTAGTAAATTTGGCAAAAGATATGATAAAATCATGGTGTAAATAATAAAGGATTGGTAAAATTTGAAGAATTTTAAAAAATTGTAGGAAGGATTAGATGTAGTAGCAGTTGATTGTAAGAATAATAATGTTAATAATAAATAAGATATTGTTGGTTTCAACTATATCCAGGGTGTATGTTTGATATGTGACATCTCGATATTTAATTTATTGTTTGATATAACTTGAAAAAGGAAAAAAGAATTTAAACCAATTATTTTGAGAAAACCCAAGTAAAATGATTAATAAATGGTATTTAAAAAATTACTGAAACTACGATAAAAAAATTGTAGTACGACAATGAAGTTGTTTGGACATGGCTTCTCTGCGAAGCTTCAGTCAAGGTTATTAGCCCTCACAAGCTCTGCTTTAATATCTCAAGATTCTTATTAAAGTAAAAATAATAAAAATGGAAAATGCAAGAAAAATCGTACTGTATATCTATGACAAAAATACATAAGTGAATACCAACCTTACTATGAAAAATGTTAGATTACAATTATTTATAAAATTATTTTTATCTGGAATGTCCAGAGAAAGTGTAGTCATACTTCACAGATTTTAAATGGGTCAATTACCACTAGCAAAAAAAAAGAGTTTTTAAAAAGTTCAACATCACGAAGTAACTTGTAAATTGAGTTTTTTGATCATCTTCAATTTTCAGGCATCAAAAACTCAAATGATGCATTTAATGTTTGTTTCTTTTTTAATTTTTATTCCATTGCCAGTATTTTCAGTTTTGCATAATGGCTTTATTTAAAAACAATTATAGTTAATAGTTATAGTTAACTGTTTATAAAAATAAAAAAAAGGTGTTAAAGTTTCAAAACTATTCAATTTAAAAAAAATAAATTAAAACAAGATAGGGATAGTGATTAGTAAACCAATCACAGTGCCTCGCAACGGCTTCTGAGTCACCTTTACTTTAGAATTGACTGCGCCGAGGTGGTCTACAAAATCCTCGCGCAAGTCTGCGCGACCCCATGCTATCTTACCCACCCCTATTTATATGGAATAATCATTGAGTCATTCTTAACTCAAACTTGTTAAAACAGTGAATTCCTAATAATGATTTAAAAAAAAGCTTAAGTTGAGAAACTGTGAAAAGATTTAAAATGGGGAGAAAAAAATGAAGACTAAGAATTGCCCATGAGGGAATCGAACCCACGACCTTCGCGTTATTAGCACGACGCTTTAACCAACTGAGCTAACAGAAGCCGTTGCGAAGCATTGGGGGTTTTTTGTCCACAGGCCAACTACATCATTCAAGACTTCCTAAAACAGTCAAAAGCTTCCTAAGTATCTACTTTAAACAACGTGATACTAATTTTAGAGAAAAAAAAGTAGTTATCAAAATCCCAATTCTAAAGGATTACATAACCAATATCTCATAATGTCATAAGTTGAGAAACTGTGAAAAGATTTAAAATGGGGAGAAAAAATTGAAGAATAAGAATGGCTCATGAGGGGATCGAACCCACGACCTTCGCGTTATTAGCACGACGCTCTAACCAACTGAGCTAACAGAAGCCGTTGCGAAGCATTGGGGGTTTTT
>JAFIDM010009631.1:46012035-46036743 GCA_023159025.1 Thereuonema tuberculata | reverse complement strand
TCTAATTCATACCTAGTTCGTGCTTATATAAGGTAGGCTATTTTTAAGTTGAAGTGTTGTTTAGCATAATGAGCAAGAGAGAATAGTTTTTCTGTGTCCAACAAATGGTATCATTTCTTCGTAGCCTCAGCCATGGTCTTACCAAGCGCTGTCACTCTGGTCACATTCCTGGCCGTGTACTCGCCATTCTAAGTTAAGTCAGAGAAAATTCACTTTAAAAATGTAGTCTGATAGTTGTTCAAGTGTTTTTCGATGGGCTAAAATTACAAATGAGTTTTTAATTTAACAAATAGTCATTTGAAAACTTAGTTTTGGGCTTTCCATTTCCAAAAACATATTTTCATTTTAGAGAAGCACTATGGCTCCGACAACAGTTAATTTAGAACATGGCGCCTGGGGAAATATGAGCAACTATTTTTTTTAATGTAAAAAAAAAAAACCACATTTTACATTTTTATCAACTGTAAAATATTCCAAAATGCTCATGATATTTTGATAGTACTGGCCTGTAAAGCATTTACATTGAAAATAGATAAATAAATTTAAAAATATGTATTCATTAACAACTGTGACACTAAGCACATATTAATTTCTATGTTTGAGAATTGTATTTTTAGATCAGTCTGATCAGTATAGCTTAAAATATATATTACATACCTACTGCCAACATATATTAATGTACATAGGCCCTACCGATATCATATGTAGAGGATGTATAAAAAGTTTATCACTACTTTGGGAAATAATTAACACAAATAATGTAAATTACATTTGGGTATAATTTATTCATCCTATGTATCAGTGTAACATAATGCACGCGCAGGCGTAGGAGTTTGTGATTGTTAGAAATTTCAGTGAATTTATTTGGTTACAGATTTGATTTGTTTACAGATGCAGATAATTATCAGCCTTTAAGGTCAGCTACAGCAGTGGTCTAAACCAGCATATTTTTTGTCAATTTAAATAACGTTTAAAATAGTTGAGCATTTCTAAAAAAAAATTGAATGGAATGTACATAATCATAGGTAATTAGAAGAACTTAAAAATATTAATACGCCTTGATATTTCCAGCCTCGGAGTAATATGAGCTACTTGCAGATATTTTGTGAATTGTGCATAACTCATACTATATTGTACATGACTTAACACAGTTTCTTGCTAAGTTATGGGAAACATCGAGGGATGAAATGGCGGAGCATAGAATATAGTAACAAAGGATGACACCACGTTATTTATGAAAAACCTTAAATATGCTCATATTCCCCCGACTTCCGCTATATATATATAGGGTGACTCAAAATTCGCTGTACAAACTTTAAAGGTAGGTCAGGAATACAAAAACAAATCATATTCATAGTGGAACGTATGTCCGTAAACGCCATCCGAATGTGCTAGAGGCCGCTGTTTTGCAGCACATTAGTTATGCAGTGTGAGGCATCGTCATTTAATACTTTGACTTTATACGAATAAATAATAATTTATTTACTTGCAGTAGGTGAGAATAGGATGTATCGCTTCACTAATGCTGAGAGGGCAGATATGCACCTAGACTATGGGGCAGCGAACAGAAACATACGAGCCGCTGTACGATTGTATCGTGAACGGTTCCCTAACAGAGGTGTGCCTAATCATTAAACGTTTACTGTTGGTGGATGGAACCTTGAGCACCTACTGTGAACCTGTAATTGTACAGCTTACTGTCATATTGTAAACATAGGGCTAATAAACACATTGTCTACCTTACGTGTTGTCTTTTATTTCTGAACCTTAGTGTATCGTCTAGCACAGCGTTTCCCAACCGGTGGGTCGCGACTTGATCCTAACTACCAGAAACCATCGAATAAACCATCAGAAAAGATCAGAAAAATCGAAAATCGATCATATATCGCCAGCTGAAAAAGGTTGGGAACCGCTGGTCTAGCACATTCGGGTGGCGTTTGCGAAAGGCTCGGATCTATAAACCGCGAAACCCCACATTGTGTGGGGGGGGGGGAAACCCTTCTCTTAGGGGGCCCAAAAGCCGAGGCTGTTCTAAAAGGCCTTTATTTTTATCCCAATTTTTCACTATGGGGACCTTGCGTATTCTTGCAGAGGGACCCAAAATTTGTAGATCCGGGCCTGAACGTAGTGGGCATACGTTCCACTAGGAATACGTTTTGTTTGGATATTACTGACCTACCTATAAAGTTTGTACAGGGAATTTTGAATCACCCTGTGGAAATAATAAGTAAATTTGCTGAAGTTTCACATAAGCAAAAATGGATGTCATGACATCACTCTTTTTTTTTAAAATGCATATATCTCTTAGCAACGAGTAAATCGTCATAGTTTATATTTGTAGTGGCATTGACTTATTGATGAAAAAAAGGTTTTTAAGTATTAACGACCTTTTCTTCTGACAATATCTGTCAGTGAGATGGGTGATATTAAATACTAGGGGTGGTCGTATTTTTAAATTATGTATTTACTCGTGTGATTAAAAGACGATATTATACTATCATAAAATGACAGTACATAACATTTTAAATCTTCCAGAAGTGCAGCATTATATTATAAATTGTGCAACTTTCATGTAAAAGTATATATAGTTTTCAATAATAGCATTTAATGTAGTAAGATCGATAGTTATCTCTTATAGCTCAAAACATTTGATACATTTCCTCTTCAACAAAAGAAAAGCTTCACCAATGGAATCCACGAGAACTAAGAGTCTATCATCACCTTATTCATAGGATGATATAGAAAGATATTGGATTTCTTCTTCAGTAAGCATTTTTTTTATTGTATTTTATTTTACATTTCACTATTTTACCTTCATTAGCGAGATTTTTTTTAATAATCTATTTATTTGTAGTAGGTGAGAATTCTGCTGAATGTTTCCAATTTATTTGCTTCTATTTTTGTATTCTTTTATTTACATTACTTTTCCTTACTTTTCTAGTCAGTAAGTAATTTTAAATTACTTCATATAATCCTTTCAAAGTTTAGGTTTTATAAATGCGTAGTATAACTCACTCGGACAGAGCGTAATATTTACCATAAAGTTATAGGGGAGCCATTGCTTCATGGGCAATATTGCCTACACTAAACACTTGCCTCTATAATACTTTTTGATTCACTAAATTAAATAATACTGGTCTTTTTCATAAAGTAAAAACATAACAGTGTCGAGAGTGAAATATTAAGATGATTGACGGTATACATTAGCTCTACCTTCTACCAATAAAAGGGGTCTTATCTTCTACTTTTCCCTTATATGATTACGACTTCGCAAAATATTTTTTTTCTTTAAGCTTAAAATCAAATTACATTATTGAGAAATAATTTAATATTTTTAGCAAGTATTTCTCAATCAATATTTTAGCGACATTTGACATCAAAATTCAAATAAATTCCTATTTTTACAATTACAATCTAGTATCAATCATTATTCTCAATGATTTTATTAGACAGTTTACTTTTTATTAGACATTTTTGTAGTTTACCGATTTTCAGTGTTTAAAAGATTACATTTCTCATCATTACTTTATTAAAGAAACTGATATAATAAAAAAATATTATTCAGTAAACACTATCTGAAAGATACTGTCACTATGTAAGTGTTGTTTTTGTTATTCTTCAATTCATGCTATTTTAAAAAATAATGCTTACATGGAACTGGCATGGATTTCAATTCAGTAAGTAGCAAATAAGTAAATTTATAAAAAAATAGGAGCTAAAGAAAATTTTATAAAACTGCGTTGTTAAGGCAACATTTACTGCAGTAAAATAACATTTTTTATTTATCAGAAACTTTTGATTTATCAAAATCTTCAAAAAAAAATTTTTTTTTAAAATGGCTTTGCTGTAAAGCATAAGCTTTCCTGAAAAGTCCATGCTTTACAGGAAAGCCAACAACCAACTGGGAGGGGGTCATTTTCTATGTTATTCACTCATCAATGGAATCTTTTGATTAATTCATATTTCTTGCTGAGGAAATAAAATTATTTAATAAAATCAATTTTATTATACATTAAGATATATTTCTTTTTTTTCCTTCATTAAAGTTTACACTTTATTGATTGTTATTTTTTTAATTTGTAGACAATAAGAATCATTACATAATGCTAAGAGAATGAATATAACATATTTTGGAAAAATACAATTTTAATTTACATAAGAATTTCACAAAAATAGCTGAGACATGATTATGAAAGCACAAAAGTAACCAAAACTGCAAAAACATTTCAATTAATTGATCTGGTTCATCCAAGGTGAATGATTGTTTCTTGTTAAAGAAACGTAGTTTCAGAGCACATGATTACAAGTAATTATAATATGTCAATAAATTAAAAATTTGTCTTTTACTTATAAAAATGAAAATATTTTTGATATTGAGAAGCTCTAATCCATCCTTTTTAATTATTTCACAAAATGTTCATGAATGGAACATTAATCTTCAAAAGAAAGTAAATTCACATTGATAGGAAAATAATATTGAAGAAGTTTCAGAATCGATAAAATATGAAAAAACTCTAAATACATTTTTTATTACAATTTAATAAAATTCCTAAGATTAAGCTTTAATATAATTAAGAAATAATGCTCATGGAAAAACAAAATTTCAGATTCAGCTAAAGACATGGTCTGCACTCTTAAAGAAATATAATTCTTAAACATCAGAATTTTTACAAAGAAATAAATAAAATATAACTTCGTTAATTTTCATGTAATGGAAACTTGAGATGAGTAAAGTCACACAACATAACGTCAAAAATCACTCATGAATTTGATTTGAATCTACCGAAGGTTCGATTGTTTCTTTGGCGAATTGCCACACTCCAATGGAACACAGCCAACATTTTATAACTTCCCCAAACCCATAACGGTAAGAATGAACTTTTTTGTATGATTTCCCCTTTTGGATAAAAAGCAAACTGAAGGGAAGAGGTGTAAGAATGATATTACATCAAAATGAAGGAATAAACATTTAAAAACGTGTTTGTAACTGACTCCATTAATTTGTGGTACTACTTTCAAAATGCTTTCATTACACACATGACCTGGATAAACTAAGCTTCCGGTGCTTATCATCGATTCGATTAGCACAGGGCAACATTTTTTTTTTGTTATAATTGCCACTGAATTATAGACAGATGGTCACTGCAGAAAAATAGATATCACAAAATTAAAGTTTCTGTACACAAAAAACATGGTGGCCTTCAATAGCCTATGGACGTTTATATAATTTCATTTTATTTTATTTCATTCATTAGACGACTTTTTTCTTTTTCTTTTTTTAAATTTTTTGCAGAGACTGTTAAGTACTGCTAAGTACCTACGTCTATACAAACACTAACGTTTTACATCTCAGTTATATTTCATTACATTAAATGAAACAAATGAAGAAAATAATAGATACCACTTTGAGTAAAAAAAAGTTATCAAAATAACAAGAATTAATCGATTATTAATTTTTTAAATACAAACTTATTTCTTCTGATTCATCAAAGGTTTTCTGAATCATTTTACAACAACTGCTTCTCTGACCAAAATTTACTTATCACCTTTTGATTTTAATTTATCTAAATGCAAATTATTCTTTTATCTATTTATTAGAGAACAAGTAGATCTAGATTCATAAGTAGTCGACAAAGCTCATTTTGTCTACGTACAAATTAACAAATAGTCAGTTATTTTTACATAATTAATCAATGTAAAAGTAATTAACCTCTGTTGAAAAAGAATAATAGAGCTTACTATTTTATTAAATTATTTTGAATAATATTGAATCAGAACTCGCAAGGTTAGTTCAGAACATTCCAGAATATTGACTTCACTTTCAGTAATTACATAGTTTAATATTATTTTCGTATTAATATAAAACTAGCATTGACATATATATACAATTTAATTCAAGTTCATTTTGAAAACACTGGAAATTAAAAACAGGAGACCTTTTTAATATAACATTTGTCATTTCGAATAGTCCAAATATAATGTTTAGGATCTAAGGAAAAAAAAAAGCTTTTTATGAATTAATACTTCTGAAACTTTTGCTCAACAAATGAATGAATTGATCTAATGTAACTAATTCGTAGATTAAACTTGAAATCTTACAATTTGCTAGTTTTTTAAATAATGCAGGTGCGATAATAACAGACTTTGGAAACTTTTCAAAGAAAAAAAAATCTATAGTTGAATTTTTTTAGAACTTTCTGGCAACATTTGACAGCAATCACAAGATCGCCTACATAAAAAACGCAACCATATTCTTTCCGAAAGGGCGTTTCCACTTCCTCACCCTATATGAAGCAAAACAGAAGGAAATTTAAGATCTGGCTGTAGAAGTCTCATGGGGAAACAGACTAGATATTTGGAAGAGTGAGTTATTCAATCACGCTGCACAAATTATTAAGAAAAAATATTCACAAATTCAAAGATGTCACTCATTCATTTCTGTTTTAAATTAAGCTGAGTTTCTATAATTTTAGTTTGATAATTTTTTTTCATCATCCTTGATTCTATTTGAAATTCATGATGTAAGAAAGCAAAGTTTCTTCTTTATTGAATCTTTAAATGATGTACTTAAATAATAACAAATCCTTTAATATAAAAACTTAAAATATTTCTTTCAAATGATCTTTTATTTCAGCAGAAAACATTATTGAGTGATCTCCATAATTAGAAATTTCTGAAGATTTCTTACAGGAATATCAGAAGAGGAAATAAGTGAACTTTGCCCCTAAGAATATCATTTACGACTTTAAACAGATACATTAGCCAAAATGAAGCATTATTATGAAAAGGTACTGAATTATTATTATTATTCGTTAACAAATAATAGATAACATTGACACTGACAGTTAAAAATTCAGTTTTAAAATGTTCAAAATTAAATTGATTCCACGAAGATTACATTTAGTTAATATTACTTTGAAGGTTATAACATTTAAGTGAATCTGATTTCAAATTGAACGTTAGAAAAAGATCAAAATATGTAAAACTAAATACATAAAAATGAGAATACGTTTGAATCACCTAACACATTCCATTTAGAAAACCCACCTAACCATAAAACAAGAGCTTATCTTCTTATCATTCGGGGAATATCCATAATAATCTGTAAAAATAGTATTTTTTAATTACCGGTAATTGTTATTCTATTGAAGACTGAAATTGCTATTCATATGAAATGACAACAAAGTAATCAAATTATAAAATATAATTTCTTTCTAAAATGAAAATCGTTCGTTTTCTGGGTTTATAAGTTAATAAAATTGAATATCAAAATAGTAGTTGAAATATTAATACTAACAGCAATTTCCTAACCACAATATCTAAATACGAATTTTAAAGCAAGGGAAATATTATTGATCAAATAAAAAATATCTATTAAACATAAATTATGAATTAGAAAAAGAATGTATTTTGATATCACAAAAAAAATTCGGAAACTTACTATGACATTGGTTTAACTTATTAGATAAAGAAACGTTGTTAGCTCTTTTTTTACCAAAATTGCCTACAGTAATGAAAATAAATGGAACTGATGACTGCATTAAGCAATTGCTAATGCTAGAACTGCTTCACAATTTTTGAACACCAAGATTTATTTTTTTAAAAACATTTCATAATTGAATTATGTAGTAATGTTAATAAAGAAGTTTTAGAAATAATTCCAATTTAGAAATATTTAGAAAGTAAGTGATATTGGTCGTAATGAAGGAACAACCTACTGTTGTTCTTATACTTACCGGACACTGCAGGCTCCGGGGCTGTTCATGGCGAATGCCGGGGGGTTCGGTTTTCGTGTCGGGCATGCAAGTGCTTTCTGGGGTCAGGCGCTCCGTGCTAGGATCGCTGAGGGTTCTGTGGCGAAAGGATGCTGCATCCAGAAGCAGGGATTAGTGCCATGGCGACCGAAAGGTTAGGCCTAACAAGAAAAGTCCAAGTCTCTTGACCAGAAGAGGATAGGAGGAGAGCATCCAGAAGCAGAGAGAAAGAATAAAAGAGAGAATTACAGCGGAAGAGAAATACAAAAACCGACGGTCTATTTCTGCAATACCCAATATCAATGATACTTTATGGAAACCTGTGTTTCCTACATCGGGAGTCTCCCAGTCAAGACAAATCGATGACAATGACATCATCCTTTTCATCTTCGCTTGGGATTGGTTTACAAAGCAGAACGTCATATGTAGCCCCTGTTCTCCACTAATGATTCATTACCTGCTCTTCGCATGAAGCAGAATTTAAACGATTATAAAGTATTGAAATTTATAGCTTTCAGGGAGACTTTCAATATTTTAATTATACTTTTTTTATAATTCATGTAATGTATTTTATTTTCATAAGAAATGTACTATTTTAAGGGGATAAATTCGTACTTGCTTCTCTGCCCCTCCCCCAAGCCTAGAGAATTTTAGAAAGAAACTATTTCGTGATTTTAAAACCTAAAATTTGTTAAGATATAATTTCTTTCAATCGCAATAATAGTCTAGTCTTTTTTCTTTTTTTTTTTCTTCTTCTTTTGTCTGTAAATTTTAAACATATGCAAAGTTATTATTATTATTATTATTGTTTTATTGTTATTATTATTATTATGATTGGAATCTCAGATTAAAAATCAGATTAAATAAGGACTAAATAATAACAAAATCAATCAATCATCCTGACTATTTATTATGAAACACTTAATAATTTAATTACTATTGCTTAATTTTATTTTGTGGAGAAAAGTTTAATATTTAGAAAGTAATTACCAGCAATAAAAATTTATTACATGAGAGTTGTTCAATATTTATTTACTTATTTATTTATTTATTTATTTACTTATTTATTTATTGTTTGTTAACAACTTAGAACTAACTATAACGGACGTAAGATTTTATTCGCTAACGAAATGTTCGACTTTGTATTAAAAAAAAATATGATATAGTTTAACATTGTTGCTACATAAGATTTTTTTTCATTATATAGCAATCAATTACAGTTAATTGTTCTAAATCTGTTCAAAGCAGCGGCTCCCGCAGAAACTTTTCCAGGAGGAGAACACTGTAAAATTCTATAAATTAAATTAAAGTAAAAAAAGTAATAAATTAAATGATTTTTTTTTAAATTAATAAATTCACAGAACTAAAAAAAACTGATTAAGAATTTAATGCGTTATACATATAAATACATAAAGCACAGTTCCGGCAGTTAGACTTCTTCATTTTTTAACAAATTTAACATTTTTTTAAAAATATCGTAATCTCTTATGAGAAACAAATTATATGAATTACATTAAATTTAAATTTGCAGGGGGGGGGGGGGCAAGTACCCCGACTTGCCAGTATGTGCCTGTTTGAAAATTAGAATTTAAGAATTGCAATCAGTCCGTATGAGATTTCGTTGTGACATGGAAAATTTGAAAGTTTCATAAACTATTGTCATCAAATTTGAAAACAGAAAGACACAAGAAATTTAGCAAAAAAAAAAAAAAAAAAAAAGATAAGAGGACACTCTATTTTTCTATTTTTATATTCTTAGAATTTAGCTTTTAAAAATCCAAATAAATTTTATACTATAAAAATACGTGTCATGAGACTGATATGTCTGAACCTGGGTTCGAATCCCTTCATGGGGCTGAATGTTTCTTTCTTTTTCTGTGTTTGTTTCTCTTCATTGGAGGCAAAGTTTGACTGTTACCTTACAGGTGCATCTTTGGTAGTTATCCAAACGACAGCAGCATTAATTACCCATCAGAGAAAGTACCTCTATGACTAATGATCCGAAAAATGGATTCGGGAATAAGTCACAACAACCACAACATAATATAATACAAATTTATTCCATCTTTCGAAAAGAAGTGAATAAAGGATTAATATAATCAATGTGCTTCATTTTACTTAATTCCTTCCGTATTAATTTTTCTTGCATAAAAACAATATAGATCTATACTTTTGTTATTAGGTTTTATATTGCACATAAAACGACCAATCTACTAAAGCTCATGATTACCACTTTTCAATACAAAATTAAATATTAGGAATTTCAGCTTTAAGTTTACTTCCTAAGAATGTGAGGCTTATAAAAATCAGTCAGTCTTTATGTGTTCGAGAGGTTCCCTCCCCCCCCAAAAAAAATCAAAAAACAAAAACAAAACAAAACAAAAAACAGTTGAATTGAAATTTGGCATGCATGTTTATGGACAAGAGACGATCATAGATAGATAGATTTTCCTATGAATCCTTCTCGAGAAGTGAAACAATGATGTCTAACAATACGCTTTAGTCCTTTTAGTAATCCATTATTTTGCATATGCTTTGATATGAATAAAATTCATTGCATTAAATAAGTAAGTAATGCGGATTTAATTCGGTTTTTTTTTTCCAGAAAAATAGAAAATTGTTTACTGTTTGTATTCAGTAGATATTATCATGTAAAAATAAACGGAGACTTTCGATTGTATTATTTTCACCATTTAAAAAACAAAGGAAAATAATAAACAACAATGTTATATGTTTTTTCAAGAACTCAGGTACATTGCTATTATTTGATAAACTGCTATCAGGCTATGAAAGGCCATAACAAGTATTAGGTAGACGTTTAGGGCCTCTTCAGCAGCAGAAATTCCGATCTCTCCTGCTTCCTTGGACAAATAGAAAATTTTGTAGAAAAGTAGAAAATCTGCCTCATCTTAAAAAAAAAAAAAGAAAGAAAAAAAAAGTCTTATAAAATAAGACTTTTTAAAAAGTTTATAAAAGGATAGAAGTAATTTTCACCAAAACGATAATTTTGAACTTTATTATTTTTTTTTGTTCTTTTTTGAGAGATGGACAGTTTGTCAGCCTTGTGGCTACACTATATAGATTAAAAGTTCAGAATATTAAGAACATTTAAAGGTTTGGATGTAGGACGAGAAACAATGTGTCCCCTTGAGAATGAGTTGAAGATTTCACTGCATTACCTGAAAAATCACTGTTTTCCGCTACGTACGAAAAATTGATAATATGCACTTTTTTTTTTAACTCCAGTCTCATTCAATTGTTTGAATGGCAAAATGAATAAAGTAAAACATTTATATTCTGAATAAACTACAAACATGGTGGAGTATTACTTTTTTGCTTTTCAGAAAAAAAAATGGAAGTGAAAAATATTTAGAAGCATTTCTCATTTTTTTCAATAAGCTGGAGATATTGAATTTTTCCTATCGGTTTTTGTTTTTCACTTTTTGAAAACTTTGATAAATGCCATTGTATGGTTATTATACAGCGATACAATTTTTAGAATAAAATAATTGTTCGAATTAAAAAGCTATGGATTTATCCAAACTTTCAATAATTCTGAAAGCAAAGTAAAAAAATCAGGAAGCCAACATTCAAAAAATGAAATATTATCATAATTTGGAGTTTTCATGGCTAATTTAAAATCACGGATGGACTAATTTTAATGCTTAATTCATTAATTAATTTATTTTTTAACTGTTGTGTAGATTTCATTTACTTAGATGTAACATCATGATGACGTATTCTTTGGAATTTTTATGTCATAACTGTTTTATTTTTAACAAAGATTTAGTGATTTCAGTATTCTAAAACGAAGAAAGGAAGAAATGGCGGCGGGAAGACACGGAAATATTTTTTGAAATCTATAAAATACAATAAAATCAACCTTTTAAAAATTTTAAATTGTTAGTAAAGTTTATAAAACTTAAATGTATCAAAATTATATGAACGTCTGATTATTCTTTAATTTTGTTCTTAATAATATGAAAGTTTTCGTTAGGATTGAAACCTAAAAATAGGCAGCAGTGTCAGCCATAAATTACGATCACTATCTAATTCTAAAAGTATTCGAAAACTGGAAATTACAAGGCTTAATTGTCTTCCAGGACGTACCATAAAACTTAGGTTACGAGATAATACTAAACCACTTTAAGAAATGGAGCATGCACATCAGAGATTTTGTGCTATCTTTTAAAGAAATACACTCTTACATGTAATCAACTCCACTTAACGGTTTTTTTTTTAAATTATGGCTATTCTCTTTTGAAAACTTGTTCTGTTAAAGTTCTAGTTTAATACTTATACTGTTGATCATGGATTATCAAGATTAATTGAAGCTAAAGATGTCCGGATATTGAAAATTCCTGTAATTGAATAACATTCTGAAAAAAAAGTTATTTTGTAATAATTTTTAAATTTTAATGTAACAATTAACAACTCATAATAGTTAATAAAAATATATACAATAAAAAATGTTAATTTGATTGCAATAACAGTGTTACTTTAGATAATGATGACTTATTTCCTTTTATTTCAGTCTTTTCAAAAAAAATAAAATAAGAAAACAATTTGAACTAAACACAGCAAGAAAAAGTTTTACATTAAAAAAAAAAAAAATGTTCTGAATCATTGAAATCGGAATAGTCGTCATGATGTGTGTACGCTCTAGAGAACCGTTTTTCTCCTCATTTTCACAGTCTGTCTTTAATTGAAATTTTGACAAACTACCATTTTTTTTTTAGGTTTAACATTCAATTTTCGTCTTTACATGGTTTAGGATTTATTTCAAACTTCATTGTTATTAGTAAATGAATCAATATTAATATATAGACTTTGTAAGATGCATTATCATAATAACCAAATATCTAAATTTATTTCATAAATCTCTGGAGTATTGTTAATTCTAACAATACTATAAACTAACAATACTACTAGGTACTTCAGCTATTGTAATAATGACAAGTAATACATAAAATTCATTATTAGGATGTTATAAAAAGAATCCGGTGCCACTATTGCGTGCGGTCTACCTGGGACATTAACATTAAAGCGTGCAATAATAATGACCTACACTTCGTAGGTAGAGTCCGGTAACCCGTAGACTACGGATACTGCGATAGACCGGACGCTATAGTAGCACCAAGAATCCTTTATTTATTTATTTATTAAGCATCCAAAGCTTGTGAAATAATTGAACTTTTAGACTTCTTGTTTTGTCTTTCTGTTTATTTGTTCTCAAAAGACTTTCTTAATACTTGGTACCAGGGACGTTTATTTCGGTTGGAGGGGGAGGAGTAGGGCCAAGACTCTCTCAAAAAAGAAAGAAAACAATTCCTTTGTACAATTCGAGATTTTGGAATAGTCCAGAGTCCATTGACTACCGACTCGGAGGAGAAATTGCTACCTTCCCATTACATTAAATTGAACTTTTTTTTTTGGTTGGATAAAGCAATTTTTTTATTTGTAAACGCCCCCCCCCCCCCCTAGAAAAAAGGAAAAAAAAATCTGAAAAAAGGACAACGCTTCTTTCATTTTTTTTTTATTTAACCTAAGGACCATCATAATCCCATTCCGAATTGCTTGGCACATCTCTGATCTGCCGCTCCCTCATAATTATTATTATTTTTATTTATTGACCAACATGGATAGTGTTATTTTAAGTTGATCCCTCAAAGAAAAAAAATCCTGATGATTTTTTGAATTCGAATTTTAACGACACCGCGTGCTTTGCCATTAGGCGAAGGATGACTGATATCTAATAGGTTTATTTATTTATTTATTTATTGAAGATTTTTTTTAAGTCTAGAATCTGTGTTCGAGAGCTGTCTTTGTTGCTATGGAGTGACGCCCTCTTTAACGGCTTGGCGGAACTAATGATGAGCCACATTTTCAGCCTTTTAAGCAATTTTTATTTGTAAATAGTCATTAATTAATTAATTTTTGATATTATTTTATTTCAAATGATGTACATTGATGTGCAACTGGGATGTAATTCTGAAAAAATAAAAAAAAATAGTTAGAAAATAAAAGAAATATTTTTGATACAAAAAAATAAAAGAAAAGAAAGGAGAAAAGCTTATAGATTGAGGCCAGTTTCTTCTGTAGAAAATAAAATCAATACAAGAGCAGTTAATCAATCAGGTCCAACAATCACTCCATATTTCGTAATAGCTTTTAGATCGATTTTATTTCCAGGTGAAAGATATGCAACCCTGCAGAACTATGAGTTTATGTCATTCGTTTAAAACGCAAGGAAATAAAAATAGGTTTAATTTAAATGCAAATAAAGGGAAAATCAAAAAAGACAAAAAAGTCGGATTTTAATAAATATCACTTTAGCCTTCAGAGCAATTGTTAAATTGGAGTAACTGTCTTTATTTAATTCTATAACATAAAAGAAGTTAGAAACTCTTCCGAGTAAGAACATTTTCTCCAATAAGCTCCTTTTTTAGCTTATTATTAATGAAATTTGTGACGCAATCTTTTTTAATTAAAGTTAGATTTTCAACTAGTAACCCATTTTTAATTGAAATTCCCAGATAATCATTTCAATGACAAATCTCATCTCATCATCGTGTAATAATTGCAACAAATGCAATTTAATTATTAAAAGTTAGACCCAGTGTTTATAAGTGCAACGTGACATCTCAAAACAGCTGTTTCACGGTGTCTTTACAATTTAATTAGTAACAATAAATTTCTGAAAGAAACCTGATGTTTAAATGCTGTGAAAACAAGTCTTCGTGTAATGTTAATGTAATGTCTGCCCATACAAGCAGAATTTAAAAATTTTATTTTCTGAAAATTAATTAGATCCTTACTAGAGTTGACTAAATACAATTATTTTTTATCAAAAAAACAAACACACACACACACACACACAAAGCGAATTAATATGCATCATTATTTCGTTCTAATGCTTTTCTATAGGAGTTTTTCTTACCTTCACGAGCCCACATGGAAAAATTATCAAAAACCAAAGTTAAATGGTCTGTAAATATACATGTCAAGTTTCAGAAAGATTCCTTTATAGATTCAAAAGTTATTAAAAGGAACATACATATAGACTGACTGATTTAATGAGTTTCACATTCATAGCAAAGTAGTCTAAAAACACTCTCTCTCTCTCTGGTGTAACTGTCTTTACGACAGATTTCAATTGGACGCTCTCCATTTTCTTCTATCCTGTGCATCTTCCTTCACTAAAAAAAACAAAAAAAAAACAAAACACTATTCTTATATTAAGTCTACTCAGATCACTTTAAAAGTTTAATCTATTTATTAATAAAAACTAAAATTAAGTATGTTTTAATGTTATTTAATTATTTTAGTTTAATAACAATCATAACTTATTAATAAATAATTTTATTCTTGTATTAGAAGTATTAGTTTTGATGTTTAAAAAACATTGAGTATTTAGGTTTATTGATTAAGAACATATTCTGGGAAATAACAGAACAATCATAATGTTATGCAGAATGAATTTTTACGCAGAATATAAATGAATGCATATTACAAACTTCTAGGGCGTGTAGGGATGTCAAAAAGAATCACTTTTTTTACAAGGAACCTATCGGAAACGCATCGTTTCCCAGGTTTAGGACCTCATGCCTCATTTGGATAGTTCGAACGGTACGACTCATTTTCCGACTTGCGGTGGTAACGTTACGTCACCTAAATGAAGCTCCTTTGTTTTTGGCTGTCATTCCTTGTTGACGCTTCGTCGCAGGTGCTTAATGCCTGAGGTTTACTTTTATTGAGACCGTGATGTTAATTTACGGCGAAACTCGCGGTAAAGGCAGATCTAATCATCGGTTTTACGAAGAGCATTTCCGAAACCCTCAACCTCTATCTCACACTATTTTCGGCAGAGTTCATCAGTGGTTAAAGGAAAAAAAGTACCTTCACAATCAACAAGATCAGCTACGGGGCTCAGAGGAACCTCCGTAACCCTAGATTTGAAGAGGAGATACTTCATAGCATTGAAGAGAATTCAACGACGAAAATCCGAGTCATTGCACATGCCTTAGGCACAAGTTACTTAGCGTCATGGACGTTCTGCATAATTAGTAGCTCCACCCTATCATTCTCAGAGGATTTAAACATTGGTTCCAGCTGATTTTGTGCCACGGGTTGAATTCTGAGGATGGCACCTTCAGTGTTGTCTGAAAGAGCACTGTTTTCTGTTCACCGCTAAAGCTATATTCATCAGAGATGGTATTTTCAACTGTCGAAACAGTCATGTTTAGATGGAAGAAAACCCCGCACCACTCTCTATAGATCATTCCAGAACAGTTTCACCATTAAAGTGCGGACTGTCATCATCGGCGATCGGTTGATTGGGTCGTAACTTTTTTCCACCTGGCTCACTGATCGCATTCACAAGATCTTCTTAAAACAAACATTGCCAGAGTTGTTGGGAAGAGAGGCCATTGAGAATTTATCAACAAATGTGCTTTCAACATGACGGTGCACCAGCACATCTCCAATCGCCTTATGAGCCTACGTCAACCGAAGATTAAGGGGATTGGCTAAAAAGTACCAGTGATGCGACCTCCACGCTCATCGGATTTAACTCTAATGAATTTTTTCCTTTGTGGTGACATGAAAAGTATTGCTTACGAAGCACCTCTGGAATCCTAGAGACAATTGCACTATTTCACGCTGCAGCACAAGACACGCAAAACAAGCCAGGCATATTTTTTTTTGAGAGGGTGTGAATCGGAGGCGAATTGAAGTTGGTGACCGTCATTTCGAGCATTGCTTGAACACATAATGCAATGAAAAAAAATAAACAACATCTTTCTGCCGAGCATGACGGAAAACTAGCCGTGCCGTTCAAACAATCAAAAATTGGACAGGAGGGCCTGTAGCAGGAAACAGTGCGTTTCCGGATATGAGTTCCTTATCAAAAAGTGATTCATTCTGATCATCTCCTTACACGTCCCATAAGTTTGTAATATGCGCTCTTTTACATCCTGTAAAATTTCCTTTTTTCAGACATTTTTTCATTAAAAATGAAAATATTTATATATAAATCTGTTGTTTTTTGTTTTTTTTTAATTAGCAGAGGACTAACTAAATGGAATATTAATAAATTTGACCGTCTAAGGTCTTAACTTAGAAAGAATGTTTAATGTTTAGAAATAATAACATTTCTTTTTTAATGTATGAAAATTTGTAAACTAAAAAACAAAGGAAATTAAACTACAAATTACTTTCTCCTACTCATAACATTTTGCAAAATTAATAGTTTTGGCGTAGATATATTGACCGAATAATAAATTATTTGAACAATTGGATAACAACTGCAATAAGATCGATACTGTTTTTCATTTTATCAGTTTAAGGAAAGACTTAAACAATTGATCTCATTTCAGATAAAATTATATTGAATACAACTAAATAGTATTAACATTACACGAAACATTTATTATATTACATAAGCATGAATTAAAATTGCTTATGAAAATATTGTACAATCTTATGTATTTACATCTTCTGTTAACTACTACTAATGAAGACGATGATTAATTAGGTAATGTAAAATGATAAATAAAAATAATATAAATGAATACTTACTTCCTTGAATCGCGTTTTCGAGATTGAAACGTAAATACTTTTTGCCAGTTAGATAAAAGATATGTAAAATCTACACCGTTTGAAAATATCAGTTTTTGAGAACTAAAACAGTTTAAAATATAATAAAATCTATAAAATAACCTTTATAAACTTCTTTAAGATTACAGTAAACTTCTTTAATACTCCAAAACGTCATACATCAAAGGCAATATTTCGAAGGATTTATACTTCTTTTTCAAACCATATTTCACCGTAGGAATAGGGAATCTCTCCCTCATTCCCAAACTACAAAAATAATAAAATAATAATTACATCCAAGAGAATTCAGAAATTTAAAAGAACAAACAAAAACGTGAGGTATGATTACCAACAAACAAAACGTGATGTGTTACAGCTGAAGAATCATTCAATAAATTCGCCGTTGTATTCCCAAAAACAATTATTTTTGAAGAGAAATCCATGTTTCACATCACGTTTAGCCTTTTTAACTCTGTAGGACAATGCTACACAGGCTACCTTTGGAACTCATATACTTCACCTTTTTTTCTAATTTTATCAAAATCTATCTTGTTTGGCAACCATCGAACTTTTTTCTTACTAATTAGACAAAAGGACTTTTGAAAACCGAAAACGAAAAATAATTTCCCTGCAGTTTTTTAATGCATGAAAATTATTTTTCGTTTTCGATTTTCAAAAGTCTTTTTGTCTAATCTTTTTGTCTAACCTTTGAACCATTTAATTACTTTTGATGCGTTTTTTTTTAGTTTTGTAGAAGGGGAAATTGTGCTTCTTTAACGGTATAAAACATATGTAACATGATTAATAAAACTTTTTTTAATGAAAATGGATTTCACTGTTTTAATCTACTCTTATTTTCAGTTCCCCGTATTTTATTACTGAATTTATCGGTTTTCATGATAAATTTTCACAAATATCAGAAGGATTTTTAAGGCTGCTAACAAAGTTTGTTTTCGGTAATTTACAAGAATTCCTACTACTACTCAAATAAATGTGGGCCCGGTAGCCGAGTGGGTAAGGACGCTTGGCTGCGGGTTGGAGGTGGCGGGTTCTATTCCCGGCCTCGGCGGAGGGCGGGAATTTTTCCACGCTCCATTCTCCTCCAAACGGGTCCTACGGCCTACCCAGCCCTTTGTAGAATAGGTACCGGGAGTTAAAGGCGGGCGGGCGTCGGGCTGACCACCCGCCCCAACGTAGTCCCGTTGGTCACGAAGAGTCGGGAGGTGTACCTCCCGCTACCCCAAGGGTCTGCATAGACCTGTAGCGGGATACTTTAACTTTAACTCAAATAAATACTTTACTACAAAAATAACAGGATATCTAATCCTGGTATATGTAATACATTCAAAGATTTATTGATAGCATGAGACTGCGTAAGTGGCGCTTCCGCTGTGTTGGAAAATAGATCGCCAACTCTCCAAGTCCGTTTGTGAGGAGCGCGGGGTGGCAGTGATCGAGGGAAAGGGGGCTGAAATGGGAATTCTCGCGCGAACGGTCACTTATGAGGGACTTTTAAACTGTACGTTTTGACCGACATTCTGGTCGACCTATCACAGAACTTCCTAGCTAGAGATGCTTTGCTCAGCCGACTTAAACCTTAGTTCCAATAAAGAAATTGATTATCTCTTCTCCCTAAACTCTGCAGCAAAATCAGATGCTTAACTTCTTTAATTTGGAAAGCATGAAAATCTTAGATGAACAGCGAAACGAATCTCTTAGTGTAAACTACAGTCGGACCTCTATTTAACGAAGTCGCTAAATCCCGAAAAAAAAGTTCGTTATATGGAAAATTCGTTAAATAAAGATTCACCTTTTATTATTCAATATTATTAAAAAAGCAATAATTTTAATGACATAAAGCATACATTACCACATGTGTACTTAAATTTTACCAATAAAGTCTGTTAATTTTTTATTTTTTTTTGACAAAGCGTTTTCGCTCATAGTACGTCTCGCATCTTTGCAATGCACCAAAAATCCCTTCAGTATTTTCTTCAAATTGTAATCCGCGTCGGATTGTTTCAAATGATTTTAGCATTTCGTCATACGAAGTTTTTTTTTTATTTCTGCATCATGATCATTTCCATTTTCATCATCTTCATCGCAATTCGTAGCTGTATTGTTTTTATTTTTCACACTGTCCAAAATATCCGATTCAGTTAGTGTTTCCGAGGTCTCAACTTCAAAATCAAGTGAAAGATAATCATCAATCAGCACATCATCGTTAATTTCTTCTTTTTCTTCAGCTGAATGCACATTTCTTTCATTTCCTCTAAGGGAATATTAATAATAAAAACAATTAAAGAAGAAAAAAAAATAGATAAATAGATAAAAATAAGTTCGTTAAATAGAAAATGCACTTCGCTATGTGGAGGTTATTTTACGAAGAAATTAGCAAAATGTTCTTGGTTCCAAAGAAAAGTTCGCAAAATAGAGAAATTCGCAAAGTAGAGGTTCGTTAAATAGAGGTCCGACTGTAAGTAGTTTTGCAATTTAATAATTAACAACTTAGATCGGGTAATATGATGTGATCATTACTATGATTTCAATGTTAATCATTACGAAAATAAATTTGGTACGTTTGCAAGAATTATTTATCCGGCAAATCTGGGAGTTGATGAAAACAATTAAAAAAAGATTGTTAACATGACTGTTTGTATTGTAATGTTTATAAGTGTTTTACCATATAAAAAGATGGATTATTTGAGGTTTTCATATGAGATGTGTTTTGTTCCCCTTTTGAACTTTATTTTTAAAAAGTTGTTGGCTTGATGAAGAAGTTTACGAATATACCTCGAAAATTTGCCAATAAAGAGTTTCGATGAAGTAAAGATTAATTTATGAGTATGTTTGAATTAATTACAATGTATCATGATTTGTTTTCCATATCAAAACACAGAGTTAATATAGGAATAACGTTTGCTGGTCTTTTAGATATTGTAAAAATTTAAAACATTGATAAGAATTATAGAGATCAGATAATCTGGTTCACAAGTGTTTGAATTAAGTCAAATAGTGATATGTTATTCCTTTTTGAATGAACTCATTATTTGATAGCGCGCATTGTTGACGGAGAGAACGCAACATTTTGAAGTTCAGCAATGCTCATTTTGCATTTGTCGATTTCCTCGCAACACTGAAAACTGAACACCCGTTTTCCATTGTTGGACTACATTGTGAATATTGGAAATTACAATAATCACAACAATTGCGCCTTTTGCATTCGCAACAATTCCACAGGCACACCCTTGTCCATTGTTGAACTGCGCCGGACTGACGGAAAATATTTTAGTAAATATATAGATTCTTCCGTTGTTGCCCCTTCTTATGCTGTCCGAAGCAATTGCCTTTTTGTTCTTCGCCAGCTGCAGTATTACAGTTAATAAGTACACATTGCTGAGCCTTGATCAGTTTAGAACTAAATATCGGGAACAAGCCCAATTATTAGCAAAATACAATCATCCAATGGTCTACCTTACTCACAAATTAAGTAGAAAGTATTTTTCATTGTATTTGGTTTGCAAGAGCTAATTGTAGATATTTAAACTGCCTTTTAACTAGGACATATCGCAGATGTTAGATATTTCCGGCAGAGCATTGAACACACAGTCTTCCAAAAGTCTGTAGTTATTTCTCATAATACATTGTGGGGAAGTATTCTGATATTTCTGGTATGAAATGCGTATACCTATTTAATTTTAAGGTAGGGCCTTTATGGCCTATTAATCTGTATAGCCGAATTCAGAAAACAAACATTTTCTAATACTTTATTATCGTAATTTAGTGGTTCTCAACCGGGATCCACATGGACCCTGGGGGTCCATGTAATATTCTTCGGGGTCCACAGGGATCTCATTGAATCACATTTATTTTAAAATGGTTTATTATTAATTATTCACCACTGTGCATAAATGCTCCATAGAATTTTATTAAATTAGTTTTCATTCAAAATAAAGCATAATCATTTACTATTTCGTTGATTATTAATATAATCCTTTACTTTTCCTTTTATCGAATAGCTATGAGAGTGTCCACCAAAAAAAAAAAAAAAAGGGAAAAGGGGTGCATGGGTAAAAAAAAGGTTGAGAAACCCTGTCGTAATTAGTTAGTTCAAATAATTTGTTTCTTTCTGATTTGTGTTCAGATGATGATAGTCATGTGCTTTTATGATTATATTTTTTACAGTATATACTCTTACTATCAAAATCGTTTAAACGATCGCTCTACGATCGATTCTAATGTCGGACGTCCGATTGCAATATGAATCAAAATCGTCCCAAATGGCCCATTGCGCTCTCCATTTGCTTTTTTTCAATTCGCTGAAGATATACAAGAACAAAAGGTTATTTTGTGGCGTGTTTTTTATACGTGCAGCATTTCCAAAAATGTTTTTCTGTTTTCGCTTCATCCTATTTTACTTTTTTAACCATATTGAAACTAGCAGCAAAGCCTGTCTGAAGGCATAAAAAAGGCATAAAAAAATCTGAAAAATCATTTTAATTACCAACTATCAAATATAAAGTAAATGTAATCTAAATACTGTGCTAACTTGTGAACGAAGCTTCTACGGCAAAAATGGTTTTGAGTTTCGAAATCAGCGTAAACAACTGAGTAAATATGTCAAATTTCATTAAAATCGGTGCAGTGGTAACAAAATAATTTGGTTTTGAACGTATGTTTTGTTAGAATTTCAGTTGTCGAAGGCAGTTCCCAAGAATAAATTTTCATGGAAACAACATGGAATGACACAATGAACTAATATTTTCATCCAATTTGAGTACCCTTGATTCAATGGTATCATTGAGAACCGTTGGATCTATCTTAATAGCTTAATTATTCGAGTTACAGACAGCTTATTGTGCTTTAATTCTCTGACAATTTGTAGATTTTTTTAATTATCTTTCTTCAAGTAATTTAATAATAATGCATTGTTCCATTACAATATTAAATAATGTAGATGTCGTATTGTTTCCTATTAATGATTGTAGCAATCAAACTCACCTTTGTATAATCTAAATACTGCGCTAACTTCTGAACGAAGCTTCTAAGGCAAAAATGGTTTTGAGTTTCGAAAGCAGCGTAAAAAACTGAGTATGTATGCCAAATTTCATTAAAATCGGTGCAGTGGTATCTTAATTATATCGAGTTACGGACAGACAGACAGACGAACTTAGTCAATTATATAAGTTGATGATTGAATTTTACTATTTTTTTGATCACTTTGAAATTGATTTTGTGTTATTGTTTCCAACACAGATAGGTCCCGATTTACGATCATCCGACATACGACCATTCTCACTTCAATGAAGGCTCCATAGAGCTTTCACAAGCATCTTCGAGTTACGAAAGGCGGTCGTAGACAGGTCAACATTCCTGTGGAATTCAAGAATTTCCATAGAAGTATCTGGGGAAAGAAGTACCTGAAGTGGTTTTTTCCGGGGCCTTCCTCAGGAAGCGATTATGGAATGGCTTCAAACTGAAGAGAAAGTGAAGTAGAGGCTAACAAACACAGGAAAGGAAATTGAAAGAACCAAGCCACGGCCTGGACTCGAACCCAGATTCCGACGTCCGTACGACAGACAGCGGCCCAGACCGCTCGGCGTGACACATAAGTAGTGTGTATTGTACAGTATGTATGGTTTCTAATATACCATACACTGTACTGTATATGACTTTTAACTTACCACACCTTCGTCGAAACGTAAGACTATCTCCTCGTCTCTATTTATGTGAGTCAATAATGCATCCATTTAAAATGATTTGTTTATTAAATTAAAACAAAAATGGGATGGGTTGATTAGAAGAATTTTTACGAGCTTATAGTTGACAATTAAATATGATATTTCAGATATTTCAATTAAATTTGAGATAAAAAAAAGCATTTTACTAAATACAGTATTTGATATTAATATAATTTGACTTTATCTTTCTGAAATCTTAAAAACAACGGTGACAGCGAATTCTATATCTGCAATGTAGCCAAATTTGTTCGTTATTTTTATCCTTAATTTCGTTCATAAGTTGTTTCTTTAACTAATAGAAATTGGATTTTAACATATATTTGTTCTGATTTTTGATATCAGCTTTTATTGGCGTTCGATAACAAGACATCATATTTAATGACTGACTTTTTTGTTTTAATGTCTCAGTATTTGACTTAAATTAAGAAAGCATTTTGTTTACATAAAATTCCCCAATACGATTTTTTTATGTGGAAGTAAATTTATGCTGTTCAGCAAGAAACTACTTCTATTGTTATGTAATTATTAGTCAATCGCGAGCATCTGATAGTCACTAATATCGACATTAGAGTGATATATCTTTTGACCTGTAAGTTCCAATTCTATGCTGTACTATTACATTCCAGGCATGTTCTATCATCATATTTACGTATCATGAACGTACAGCAGTATAGTGTAACATTAGTAATTGTATCTCAGCATCATATGATTGTAAATCACCCAAAGATGTCTTTCAAGAAAATCATTTTGATAGGTACAACCCACTTGGTTAATACTATTAATAAATGGATTTATAAACAATATGTAATAAACTGTACTATTACACATATAAACTCCAGACCTGTGATTTTATGACCCTGTATCATTAAGCATTCGAACCATTCTCTTATCACGCTACCTTTACTCTACTCATTATAATTTAACAAAGTTAAAGTTTGAGTGAAGCTCATGATTATCTTGCATCAGTGGCTTAAATAAATTTTGGCGCCAGGGGAGTGATCACAAAAATGGATTGGCCGTCTTCCCAAAGAAAGCCAGTATTTACAAGTTCATAATCTTTTATCTATTAATTTTTTTCATTTGGTAACAAAATACTAAAATGAGACATTCCAAAGAAAAGAACAACACAATTTTGAGAAAAGTAAGAAAAAAACGTTTGCGCAATCAGGGCCTGTCCAAGTAGATGCGGGGCCTGATTGGAATCCTTTCCCCGGGGCCCCCACGAATAGTGGTAAGTAAAAACAGATTAACTGTCGTTTTCGGATTCGAGAGAGGTAGAGGTGGGGGTGTGGACGAAAATGAATATTTTCATTAAAAACTCTTTCTGCAAAGGTTAATCGAGATTGGCGGGTCAAAGAGAAAGCCAGTGAATTATCGCTGCATTCGAGAATTTACAGAAAATCTTCAACTACCTTGGATGATCTAGAACAATATGGTTCTTTTGCAGACTCGTGGCACAAAATTTTTTGTTTGTTAAGTTGTAACTAATTTTTTTTAAATAATCTTCCCAATTTTAATTGACCCTGAGAAGCGCGGTGCCCCCAAGGGCCCGATTGGGTGAAATCGGTGCAAATCACCTTAAGATTGACTCTGTGCAAAATGTTTTGTGTTTCTTT
>JAFIDM010009631.1:45979324-46005514 GCA_023159025.1 Thereuonema tuberculata | reverse complement strand
ATAATAATAATAATAATAATAATAATAATAATAATAATAATAATAATTTATTTTCATTGATACAGTCTTAAAGTCCTGTTACGATCTCCCACAAGGAGATCCTGTCAACAGGTGCTTGTGTTATGTAATATAAAATTTTTATAATTACATAAACTAGTCGGCTACCCGTCGCTTCGCTCCGGAAGCCTCGCGTATGTAACGGAAAACAATTTATTATTTATTAAAAAAAAACACACACACAAATTACATCAAGTAAAATAAAACTAAATTTTTTTTTAAGTTTTTTTTTATTTTAATTTTTGATGTATATATTCTCTCAATTCACGACTGCTTTTAGAATCAGCGTGTGAATCATATATCTGTGATATATTTTTATTTTTTATAGAGATTAAAATGTAATCCTTGTGGTCTAATGCCTAAGACGTCTAACTTCGGAGCAGAAGGTTGCATGTTGGATTCCAGTAGATAACTTGTAGAATTTTTATTTCTATTTTTGTAAATTACAATAATTGCACCAGACCGAAAGAGAAATAAAAGATTTTCGTAATATAGATACAATTTTCAGTCGCTTTTGAGCTACAAATAGTGAGCTTTCAGTATTCTACTTAATAGAAATAGTGCTTCTCTCTTTCGTGAGTCTCTTTTTTTTATTTCCGTTGATACTTTACAGTGGTTTTTGAGTTAGAAATCGTGATTGTTTTTGAGTAACGAATAGCGATTTTTCAGTATTCTACCTAATAGAAATAATGATTATTTTTTTTTCTGTTCTTTTTTATCCAATTCCAATTGATACTTTTCAGTGGTTTTTGAGTTACAAATAGTGAAAATTATCTATATCTCTTAGCTAGGCCATCAGATTGTTCGATATAGATATTTGAAGAAAAGATTTCAGATGGACGTTAGTTGATATAGATGATAAATAAAGATCATAGCTTATATACGAAATTCTTCGCAACAAATTGATTGTGAGTATTCTTTAGAGTGAAGATAACCAAATTCTGTTGAATTGTGACTCAAAGACCTAAAGTTGTATGTGAGTTAAGACAACGTTTTCCAATTATATGGCAACTTTATTTAGAGTTTGTCCTTGAGCTTTATTGATAAATATCGCATAAGAAGGTCTGATCGGAAATTGTTTTCTTGTGAAAGTGAATGGAAGTAGATTACCGCATGGTTCCATAGACATCCTATGGATGAAAACAAAATCTCCTTTGTGAGTTCTGTTATAATTTCGGTTTCTATGAGATCATTATCGAATGAACAGCATTTAAGTTTAGTTCCATTGCAGTATGCAAACTTGGGATTGATGTTTCGCAACAATATTATTGGAGATCCAATCTTCAATGACAAACGATGTTGAGGAATTCCGCTGAGATTCAATGCGTTCAGACACTCGGGCATATAGAGATGTTCGTGTGGTGGATTATCAGAAGTGTCAATTTTATTCGCACTTGTATTGTATGCTCTGTAGTCTCTCCTTGTATTCTTAGACATATCATTCGATTGATGTTATCGACACTCTCGTTCATCTCGTTTATCCAATTCCAATTGATACTTTTCAGTGGTTTTTAAGTTACAAATACTGATTTCTCAGTATTCTACCTAATGATGTACTGCATCTTTCTTTTTTGACTTTCTTTTTAATTACAATTGTTACTTTTCAGTCAAAGTCAGTTCAGTTTTGACAGATAAGTCAAAAAAGCAATATGAAGAGAGTTATAGTTCCCATGGCCTAATGGGTAAGATGTCTGACTTCGGATCAGAAGGTCGCAGGTTCGATTTCTGTCGCGGATGTTTCATTGAGAAAATTCTTTCTATTTTTCATTCTCACAGAAAACTGCGCCGGACAGACAGACACACAGACAGACAGAGAAATAAAAGATTTTAGTAATATAGATTAACATCATAAAAAAAAGATACAAATATAAATCACACAGAAATTTAACAGATTTAAAGCCATTGTTTTATTTTATTTACTAAAGAAGTACTAAGAAGTAAAAAAAAATTATAATAACAAAATAAATAATAATAATAATAATAACATCCCTAACCATTCTTCCACATTTTTTTTTTTTTTTTTACACTTGACAATATGTGCTTTGGTCCTTGACCCGCCATATTGTCTTAGCTGGGGAAACCCATGGTTTGAAACTTTTTCGATATAATAATAATATTTTGAATTGGCAACAGTAACCTAGAAACAAAGACGGTTCTTTTGTCATGATGTCATTTTAATGTCAAAGTGTCATAACTGTATGATTAAAAAGATGCAATTGTAGATAACATACTAGATAGTTCAAATTAATCATTATCTCGCTAAAGTGTAGTGACATGTTTAATGGGCTTAGGTGTTTTTATTCTTTTGATTATGATGATGTCTGCTGACACTTCATTAAGAATATTGAATGAAGTATCAACAACATTGGATTTATATTGTGCTATTGCTTTTTGGCCGTATATTAGAAATGTTTCCGTTAATTCGAGTATTTAAAATATCTTGTAATATAGCATGTATATTAGAAATTGTAAATTATCATGACACATTCAATCTGCTGAATCTTAAAATCAAACTGATTGTTGGAAAGGTAATTCCATGGAGCCTTGGAGTTTAAATTTTATTAATATTAGATGTTGTTCTTAGCAGATCGATGTGAGTCACCTCAACTAATAAGTTCCAAAACTATGCGCCTTCGTTATTTCGCTTTATTATATTCGTGTATCACTGCGATTAAAAACAGCATAAGTCATCTTCAGAACAAAAATATCGTTTAGGCTCGGAATTGAATAGAAAAAGTTCAATTCCTTTCAATTTCCATTCCTTTGGTATAATGAGATCCGGTGAGGAGGTAGCCATTGCAGAGAAATCACGCGAATTAATCCTTCCCTGATAATGGTCTCATTATGTGAAGAGAAATACAATCTTGCATATTTGTCGCCAGTGTAGGGGAAGAATGCTTTGGAAGAGCCGCAATGATACTGTAATTGTGAATGATATGTAATGCCTTACAATAGACTCCTCTTATTGGGCCACAGTGAATAGGACCTCTGACTAGATAAACGAATGGCTGGTTAATCCGAAAATATATTAAAAATGCTATTTCAGGGCTGTCGATTAAATAAAATTATTCATTTGTTTGGCAATCTTTTTATAAAATAAAGGAGCATTAATGCAATATAAGAAGAAAAAAATCTACACACAAAGCAGACAAATGAGATTCCGATCAAAAAACAACAAGAGACAACCACTTAAACAGTCTGTAACTAACTGAAATAAGACAGGGAGCATTTCCATCAATATCTGTCCCCGAATCTTGTTCTCTAGAAGGACCGACGATTCAAGAAGTTTGATTCATCCTCTGGAGAAATAGAGGCCTGATAAAGCGGTGGCCTATTAGAGGAAGACCGGATAAAAGGGAGTCTACTGCTGTAATTATTTTATACGGAGAAGAGAGGAATAATGTCTCTGGTGACAACTTAAAATAGTATAATTTTCTGCATCAGGTAAACCCTATACAAGAATTTTTATAATCAAAATAATCAAATAAGTACTATGATATAAGAAAAACATAAGAGAAAATATATGGAAAATAAAACTACAAGTATTAGTAGGTAATAATCAAATATAGTTTAGTTGTTAGTAATTGCGTGCTTCACCTGTGTTGTTACATATTCTACAGGAGTGCATTTATAATTTATCATTTATACGTAATATATCTAAGTATAATTAAATTTCAATTAAAATTTATTCTCCTTTACTTGAGAAAAACTGGTAAGAAAAAAAATTAAAACTGATACATGAATATTGATTTTCAAACACAGCTAGAATAGTGAGGGGTAATAGACTTTTTTTTTTCTGTTGTTTTAATTGCTGTAGAAGGTTTTGAACACTAGAAAAATGGTAGAAAAATTTTCATATATAATTTTTTTTCTTAATTTCACCTATTTGAAATATGATTTTGTAAAAATATGAATCGTTGACATTCAAAAAAGAAAAAGAAAAGCATCAGCGAAAATCTTTAAAAAAGTAAGGATTTCAGAGTCCATAAGAATCTCAAAAACTTTTCTAAACGAAAAACTTTAAAGATACATGTAAAATAAGAATAAGATATAAAATTTTCTGTATTGATAATTTGAAAATTCAATGAAATCGTAAATCAAATATACAGTGGATCTTTTCAGCGAAAATTGGATGACTTTGACTTCATCTCCACGTGAAATAGAATGTCAGAGGATTGAAGCCGAACAATTTGTTAACATTAAAATGCAGTTCTGCAATGAAAATGTGAAGCACTTTTGTGATGATTGTATTTTTGCTCTTTCAGAATGCAACGTGAGCTATTCAGTCATTCAGAAACTTTTCTCGGTTGAAGATTAACAGAGAGATATTATTAAACTTCATAAATCAGAATAAACCTTCGCCACCAGGTGAGAAATATTTACATTTTAATTTCACTCAAAGATAACTACAGTCTGCCTAAACTCCAGCAGTTGTTTTTAAGGTGAAAGCCAATGGCTTTAAGGAACAACCCGTCCACGTAAAAACAAATGGTGATGAAGTTAGGCGTATGTTCTTAGCTGTGAACAGAATCTACATCAACATTGGACTTGTGTTACTTCATAAGGCCCATGGATATAAACTAATGCCACGAAGGAATGTATCACTAATTGCCACAAGTTCTACTTGAACCACCTACAGATGACAAATGACGTGGATGAGGCATGGATCTATCTCGATGATTTCAACAAGGCAAGTGTCATTTTCAGGTTTAAGGTCACAAAAGGTAAAACCGACTTCGTGCAACAATGTGTAGAAAATTCAGCAAAGTTTTCATGATGACAACTAGATAATGCTTACTTGGGCGCCTGCGCATCATCGGAGTCAACAACAAAGCCGAGATAAGGAGAATGTGATGACATCATTTTCCGATGTTAACATATTGCAGACAAGGTGATGCATGGTGATGACGCCGACAAGGTGATGGATAAGGCGTCGAGCCACATCTTATGATCAATGGACGTCTGTGGCTTTGTCTTATTTAAAGCCCGATGCCGAACTAGGATAATAAAAAGTCTCTGGAAAGTATGTCAGAAGATTTCAGCTGCCTATCTTAATAGAATCATGCAACAATGAAAAAGCGATAGTTCTGAATAAGAGGTGTCGTATTGAACACAACTGGTCGAAAGAGGTAATGTCGCAAAACTGTTTAGTATCACTGATATGATCTTGCGTGTGTAAACTAGAATCATTGCAATGGAAAATAAATCTGTGGAGTTATTAATATTTTTTTTGCAAACTTTTTACTTCTGTTACGAATCAGTTGTAAGATGTGAATATGAACTTAACATTTTTTTCATCAATTTCTTTTGTAAGTTTTAAAAAGCTCTTAAAAGTACAGATAGAGATCTATGACATCTCATCATTCCATCTAGATTTGAAAATCAGCTACAAACATAACAAAAAAAAAACAACCTACCATTTGCAGTTTATTATTAGTAGTAGTAGTTTTTTTTCTCTACGCTTTTGGAAATACAAAGGAAAGGTGGGAGCCGATATCTAAGTCATCTATTTAATTTTATTACCTCAAATATAACTCAGAATTTGGGCTTTATAAAGTCCGATTAAGTTGTTTTGAACTCAGTACACATATTTATGATTCTTCTTTAGATAATGGACTCTAGAATCGTAGGCGTACCCAGGATTTTGTATGGGGAGAGGTTATGATGGTCATCGTAGTTGTTCAACCAAATAAAAAACGTCATATTTTTTTCCGGATGGGGGAAAAACAAACAAACAAACCGATGATCTTTCCAACAAAAAAAAAAAAACCAGATTCTAAATCCTATATTTCTGTCATTTTCGGATGCAATGGGGATGGGTGGGTTTACAAATCCTACCAATCCGCCCATCGGTACGCCAATGCCTAGAATAACTTAATACAACAAGGTTTATAAATAGTTGAGGCACATTGTAAAAATTCGCTCCTTCTTTTGTCAATTTTTAAGAGGATATTAATGCTACAGGGATAAAAATAACAAAAAGTGTTCCCAATATACAATCCTAACTGATTGTAATAACAATCAAAGAATTTCAACTGATCCTTAATATTATTTTTAGGGATTTAAAGTTAAGGAATTTCATTTTTAGTCAACTTTGGGCCTAATTTTTTTAATTTGAAGAACATCAAATATGCGGATATTGTGAACCAATATCGTATTGTAGGCGAATATCACCTAAGAAATGAACTCATAACGGGAGCTTAAAGACTACATGGTAAGCTACAAGCAGGAAGGGAAAAAAAGCAGTATTCCTGATTTTTAAAAGTATTAAGCTGAATAGTGCAACTAGACCGCTTCCTATAAATTATTAACTTATTAAAAATGTAACTGTTTTTCCAGGAACTAATAGAGAAGACTTGCGCTTAAATCGTACCTCCTTCATATTTAGGGATCTTTGCGACAAACAGGGGTATTCGCGACAGTGAGTACGACCATTCGGTCATATTGGGTCGCGTCAACAACAGAGCTGTGCCTCAGTTATTTCAAAAAAATAATCGAAAAGTAACCTTTTTCTGCAATTTTTAGTAACATTTGGTCACATTCGTAAGGTCGTGACATGCTTAATGTAAGTTACTTAATGCTTGAAAATTCTTGACTGATATTCATCTTTAGGAAGGATTTTAATGCAATGTTGATGGAAATCTTGAAATCCCCAATAGCCGTTTTTATCTTTTCGAATGGTGTTGTTTGTATTTTTGGTTTTGTGCCTACTTCGTACCTGCATATGTACTCTTTAATCGTACGAGTACGATTTAAGAATATGGATCTTTTTCAGACATTATTTACCTTTATGTCGGTTAGATTTTACTTTTATGTAAATATAAATTGCTTTTTTCAACATTATGATAGATAAAATAATACAGAATGTTATGTTTTGATGAAGGCAGTATTAAATAAACAAGGTAGGGATAATGATTAGTAAACCAATCACAGTGCTTCGCAACGGCTTCTGAGTCACCTTTACTTTAGAATTGACTGCGCCGGGGTGGTCTACAAAATGCTCGCGCAAGTCTCTTTGCGACCCCATGCTATCTTACCCACCCCTATTTATATGGAATAATCGTCATTCTTAACTCAAACCTTGTTAATACACTGAATTCCTAATAATGACTTTTTTTTTAAAAAAAAAACTTAAGTTCAGAAACTGTGAAAAGATTTAAAATTGGGAGAAAAAAATGAAGAATAAGAATTGCCCCTGAGGGGATCGAACTCACGACCTTCGCGTTATTAGCACGACGCTCTAACAACTGAGCTAACAGAAGCATTGTGGGAAAATTAGAAAAATATTGCTTTATTTAGAATACTGATTGCATAAGCGTCTAAGTCAAAATTTCTTTTTCCCACAGAAGATACATGGTTATCATAATATAATAAACTTATTTTATAAATTTAGCACTCACATTTTCATTATTTAAAGCTCAGAGTAACATATAAGAAATGTAAATGGCGCAGCTTCATTTGTTTTAGATTGGAATGATCTTGAAATCTAAATCACAATAAGCATTACGAATTGCATTCAATTATATTAATTTGAATACTTTCCTGAAAAGTTTGTCTGTAATCACTATTTTATTCACATAGTTATTAAGTGAACTTCTTCAATGTTGAACACCTATTAAAATGTAGAAATATATTTGATAGTTAATGACTATTAAAATAGTTAAGAATTATTATTACCATCCGATCCTTATTATTCTTTCAAGAAACCTGAACTACTGATGATGGTAAAAAACTTAAGAATTATTTTTTTTTAACCTTATTTACAAAATAATGATTTTAATTTACTAGAAATTAAGTAGAAGAATTCAATAAAAAAAATGTAGTTTAATTAATGCCATTAATCTGTTTGATAAGGTCGCTCTTTCCAGTGCTCTACGTCTTACGCAGCATTAAAATAAATACATTTTTAATTAAATATTTTTTATTATTTCATTTTTAATAAAATTAAAAGAGTTCATCTAGAGACTTGAAAAATTGTTGACAGAGTAGTAAAAAGAATATAAAGGATGCCCTTTCCCATGACCCCAAACCCATGTAATGAAACCCAATGGCCTTCTATTCTCAGTACTCTTTATGCCAACAGGTGAAGGCGGGTGTGGTTGTATTAGTCACTGACGCCGGAGTTAATAGCACCTGATTTCCATTTCATATTTCTCAAATTTGGAAATTTATCTATATACAGCTGTAAATAATTAAACTATTTGTATCTGTTTTCCAAGCATATTATAAATGAATAAATTTATATTTCTAAAAAATACGACATTTAACATTAATAAAAACGATTCGAGAAAATGCTTGACTACGAACCAATAACAATATTCAGTAAACAAGAAAAAGAAGTATGGAAAAAAGTATCAAATTAAGTGTATTTCATACTGTTATCCTAGGAAATAATAAATTCGAGAGCATAATTTTTGTTTAGTTCATAAGCGTGCTATTTGAGGCGCCACCATACATAACCGATGCGCATCATCGAACGTGACGCAGTGGTTTTTTGTTTGTTTTTTTCTTTATAACTGAACGAATTTGTTGGACAATGTGAATTTTCATCTATAATTTCCAAAAACTAGAGTTTCTAATTTAAAAATATTGATATCAAATTTTACTTAAATTATTATTTTATGCAATTTTTCACTCTTACATATTTTGCCTTATCCTGGAAAAATTTCTGAGGGCATCTACGATTGTTTGTAAATAATATTCTGAAATTAATTTTTTTCGAATATTTATTAAATTTATTTGTTTTGTTTAATGTATTTCCAAAAACACACCACATTATTTTAGACGATTTTCCCATTGTTAGAGAAATCCTTGCCTATAAATTTATGCAATAACTGTTTGCAGATAAGATTTCTTTACACCTTTTATTTTTTAGTACGTTATTTTTTACTTTTAATTTTGTATTTTTAATTTACTTGAAAATTATTTTATTTTAAAATTTTTTTCTTTAATTTTATCCTTATGCAAAAACCAAATGAATCTTACAAACCCTGTTAAAACTTAGGTTTATATTATCCTCCTGATTTTTATTGTGAACGATATTGGTTTATTAGATCACTTAATGAGTATCCTGCTGACGGAACTTAATAATCGAGGAAATCAATTTGCACGCAATGCCAAAGTGGAAACAAGATGGCGAACTTGCCAACCACTCATTAACTTCGGACTCTCTACTCTCCGGAATAGGGCGCCATCGCGTGGTATTCAGAAAAGCTAAACTAACATAAATGGTTTGTTTGACGTTAAAGCAACTCCTATCATTTTTCATCTCCAAACAGTTTTAAGGTAGATGTGAATTCCTGACTTCGATGGTCATGTAGAATCTCAGTCAAACTAATATCATGTCCACGGGTATCGCGACAGCCCATTCCGACGATTCCGGTTTTGCAGATGCTGAAGATGGACCTGTGTTCAACAACTACGGAACAACTCTTTCAGCGTAAGTTTTTTTTTTTTTTCTTCTTTCATTTTTGGCAACAAAAGTGAAACTTTTCTCGAAACATACTTTTCTACTCTTAAAAAAAAAATAAGTAAATAAATCTTCAAGAGAACTAACATTTAATAAATTTTGGCGGGATTTTAGTTGAATGAGAAATTTTCTATCTATAAATTAAGTTTTTATATTAATATTATGAATATTTTTATTTCACATAGATATTATTATTTACAAATATTTTTTATATAAACAAAATAAATTCGAATTAAAGTAATAAATATCCTGCATTTTTTTTTTTATCAGAAATAAGCAAATGGCAATAAACAATTTTTTAGTATTACTCTTCCTTTATTACAATTGTTTTTCTTATTGTTAAAAATAAATTCGAACTTAATTAGAACAGCTGAATTACTGTTGTTTTTTTTTTAATCTTAGAAGGTTTTTAAATGCTGAAATTATATCTGTAATATTGCTGCAATTATAAACGTGGTATAAAATTGTAATTAACAATATTATAACAAAATATGTTTGAAATTCAAACTTTGCATCTACTTATTCTATAATTTACTTAATATTAAATTTCTGCAATTTATGTAATATATACATTTTCAAACTTCTAATAATCTTTCGAAATTACGGAGGTACTTAATAAATTGATTTAACATTTATTTGAAGTTGACATTTTTATTCTTGTTTTGATTTCCGTCACAATCCTGTACAACGAAATATATTCCTGGAAATAAATATATTGGAAGTCGCTTACCAAATTAAATACTTTCTTGTGAATAAACACTCTCAGTTTATTAACATATCTTAGATTCTTTCTTGGCAGCTGTAATTATAATGGTTTTCTTAATTATAGTTTTCCATGAAACTGGTACACAATTATAATCACAGAAAAAAAATGTATTTCTGCGAGTTAGTTTATTTAGGATAATTTTTAAAATTACCATCTCCAAAATAAGAAAAAAGATTTCATTTATTCAGAATCAAGGATACAGTGACCTACCACAACATCGATCGATTTCTTTTATTGCACGTTTTCAAATTTATATGTTCCAAAACGTAGGGTTGTGCTATGCCAATAAGTAAAGTAGCTGTTACTAAGCATTTATCGATTAGACAGAATGAATTATTCGCACTCTAGCCTAAGTTTTCATGGCTTATAAAGAGTGCGACGAATCGCCAGGTGGAACTAATTGAATGCTGAAACGTAAATTACGCGGTAATCATCATCGAAGTGTTCTATTGAATTCTATGTCTTAGTTAGTACAGTATTTTTGTTTTAATGAAATCAATTTCATTAAATGAAAAAAATCTAAATTCAGAATTAAGGAAATAATCGCTGTTGTGAAAAAATTTAAGATAATTTTATCTGCATCAAGGACTAACAAAAAATTAAAAAAAAAAAAAAGAAAAAAAAAGAAAAAGAAAAATATCATTTATTTTTTAATGTACGCATAGTAGTTTCCTCTGTTTCTTTCTGTTGTTATTTATTTTTATTTATTTATTTTTTTATGATATGTGTTAAGTGGTCTTAGGACTCTTAATTCTATTTTTGATGAAATATGATTAGATAGATTGTACAAAGTCTATGTTACTTTTGAACTGTGTAGAAATTTAATTTTAATGTTCCCATATTGAAATTCTCATTATAGTAGCAAAATATTTCATTGGTTTTTTTATTCAAAATAGTTACGGATCGAATATTCGGCAATTATCTTTGTCCGAGAATTTCCAAGTCCTCAGAATTTACCCAGTTTTAGATATTTAGCATTTTGATGGGAAAAAAAAATATTACAGTAAAATAAATAAATAAAGAAATAAAGAAATAAAGTAAATTAAACGGAACTTAATTATGTAAAATATTACTTAATATTGTCAAAAAATGTCTTATTATGTATTAATTTAAAAATATTTATATAAATATTTAAGTTATTTCATGATTTGCTAATTATACTTTGTGGTAATTGCCTTCTAGCAATTCATTTAGACTCCTGAGTAAATTTGAGATCACTGATTTATATTAGAAGAAAAGTTAAAAATTAGAAAAATAGAAGCTATAAAAGTAAATTTTGAATTTTTATTTAGTCACAGTAAGAGACTATGTGTCACTGTTATTTATTGAAGTATGCGAATGGAAAAATTTCTAAAAAAAGCAATCCCTAGCTAGAAAAGAATGGTTTTAGAACATATTTCTTTAGATCTTTTGGTTCTTTAGATTTTTCTCCAAAAATAAAATAAAAAACCCATTTAACTTTATTCAAATCTATTGCTGTGGAAATCGCCAGTCAACCTGAATCTTTTTGAGGGGATGGGGTCTAGAATCCTCCTGTTATTTTTGCTTACACATGCAGCAGGGCTTTCGGAATAATTTTTGAAAAAATACGGGCTCTCTGTGGGAACCGGTTTCAGAATATTTCTGTTGGCACCTAAATTATTACTGTCAGTAGGCAATGTATGAACCAAATAAGTCAATGAAGTCTGGCAATTTTTTTTTTACTTTCCGGTATCCTGTACCCGAAATTTCTCAGACCTTGTATCTGATTAGTATTGGGTGATACTATAGTAAGCATTGGCAAAGGGAAGCTTTCGGGTCGTTGTCCAATCGAGTTCAGTATTATTGATTATTTAAAAAAATATTAAATGAAAATTAGAAAAGCCATTATACAATAATTCAGTTTACTTTTTATTAATATTATATTTAGCAAAACTTTAAACATGTTTGTTTTGTTTTTTTGCAAAATAACCCCCTCTATCCCTCTTTGTTCAATGTAAGCCGTCCTTAATCAGATCCTGGCATGTCTATTGACAATGAATATACCGTACTTGTAGTAAAGGATTCATTTTTGGAACAACAAAATGAACAAAACAATAAATATACATTATAAATGGATTACAGTGAAACTTAGAAGAAAAATCGATATTTTTACACGCATATAATTCGAGTTTAAAAAGGCTCATTATATATAACCGTCAAGCTGATATTTTGCTTATAATAATTTAGCAGAACAATTTAGATCTAGATTGTAAATTTTGAAACATTGAGTCCAAAAACATATAAAATATAAAAGTACAAACATATAATTATGAATTAATTTTAAACAATTTAAAGTTGTTTAAAGTTATATACATATAAGTTATATAAAATATAACTTACATATTTATATTTACTACGTATATTACATGAAAGCTAAGCAATTATTTAAAATAAAAGTATTATCTTGTTATTTTATAAAAGAAAAATATTGCATTCTTAAAGTGTTATGATATAGGCCTAAGTATTTTGTAATTTCCTATCATTTTCTATTGATTAGGATGGAATAGAAGAAATAAAATATTTTTATGCCTTAGCAACTTTTCTGTCAACAGTATGGATAAACATGAAACATATCAAACAATAATTATTATTAATCGAAAAGCAATTTTGCCATAGCATAATTTTACAATAAAAATAACTTGTTTTGTCCTTGGAATAAACAATTTCTTTTTATTTTTGTCTTTCATTTTCTTTATTTTATTTTTTCTTTTGCAGAAAAATCATGTACAAAAGCTATTCATGCATATAAAAATAAGAAATATTCTCGATAAAATTATCAAAATAATTGACCATCGACAATATCTTATTATAAATCATATTTCAAAATTGGGAATTTTTTTTATCGTTCCTACCCTTCCTTTTTGGGAATAAATGCAACTTGGATTCTCGTCAAATCATATTTTCAATTTCAGATTGAGCTGGAGCAGTTCAATTCGATCTGACCTTTTAGAACTTTCTGTTTATTTAACAAAGCGCTGTTTTGAGAATCATTATTGATCATTAGTGATTCATTGTTGAGTAGATGGGATTATTTTGATAGCAAAGCAAATTGACAAAAATTGATAGAAAGTTGACAAGTGATCGTCCAAAATTAAAACAATTCAAAGAGAAATTCAGTACAGAAACAAATATTTGAGAAATTCAGTACAGCAGGTTTTGGAGACTACTTCAACCATGAAAAGTGTTTCTTTGAGTGACTTTCTAATCCTCGATAATAGTTTACTGCGCACTCTCGCCTTGAATGAACCCAAATGGATTACCCAAATTAAACTGAAGTGATTTACAATAATATACTGAAAATGAGAGTTTAAAAACAGTTTCCATCCTGAAGAAGATAGCAACAGATTTTTTTTTGGGATTAATGATTAATGTACGTGATCATTAAGCACTATGTCCATTATTTTAAGTAATTCTATAATATTTTTTTTTCTAGGGAATCTCAAAGGGTAAAAAAAAAACATTCTGCCATTCGCTGAGTTGTTTGTGACGTCAGTATGTATCATTCAAAGTGGAAATCGTTCGTTGTGTTGCTTACTGCGCTTACTGCGTTGTTGGTTTTTCACAAATAATTCCTTTAAAAAAAAATGACTGATAAAGGATTTTCGAAAAGAGATGCAGCTAATCTATCAATTGTAGCTTTTTCACTGATATTGGAGAATGCAAGAGTGAAATAAAGGGAATGACAAATTGCTTTAGTAAAAAGTAAGAATACATAAAATAGTGTCTTGAGCCAACAACATCAAATGTAGGTTACACATTATATAGAAACAAGTAAAATATAATTGAAACTTCGATATTCCTTGCGACTTATAAACTTTTGCGGTTATTTCTATAAAGTGAAATGTGAGAAATACTAAATAAAATTGCATGTTTTTCTATTCTATTATTGGGTTGGCCAAAAAGTTCGTTCGCTTTTTAAGTAAAAATAAAAGACAATTTTTATTGTCACCAATAATTTTATTGAATAACGTCTTCAGCGGTTTGTTCCCCTATCTTCTGCCATCTTTTAGGCAACTTCATAATTCCATCTTCCCAAACCTTTTTATCTTTCTGAGCAAACAAATGTTCCAGCTACCTATGGAGTCTTCCATGGAATTGAATTTTTCCATTAAGAGAATTTTGTAAAGACCGAAATAAATGGAAATCCGAAGGTGCAATGTCTGGTGAATATGGCGGATGAATCAGAACTCCCCAGCCAAGCTGTAACAGTTTTTGTCTGGTAATCAAAGAAACATGAGGTCTTGCGTGCTTAGTTTCTTCCATCTTCAATATTAAAGACTGAAATACAAAATTCACCAATTTTAATCAGCTTTTGTTTTAAATGCATGCTGATATGACAGCTGTCACAATACAATCTAACGAAATGGTGTCGAATGATGTTACAGACACATAAGCCAACGTACTTAAAAAAAAAACGAACGACATTTTGGCCAACCCAATACTTTTATAGTTCACCTTAAAAAAATTTAATAGCAAATAAAAAGTAATTAAAATTACTTTTAATAAATAATTAAATAAATAAAATTCAATATTTGAAATTTTTTCCATTTTTGAAATATATTAATAAAATTTATACGACAGGAATTTAAAACTAGATCGCTTTAATTCTGAACATTGACAGTCGTAAGAAATAATAATATAAATTAATAATAAGTTATAGTCTATAATAATTAATGACATATGTCCTTTTTTTTTCATAAATCATTTATGGATATTTAATTTCAATATCAATATAGTTGCTATTTGAAATTAATGCTTATTTCCTTTTATTCTATCTGTATGATCACGATGTAAGGAGATGAAAACATCTCATTTCCTTGACTAGTGATTTCTTCAAGTTAGTTTATGCAATTGAATATTAGTTAAACATAAAATCTCAAAAGCAATTAGTTCGTCGTTTTCCTAATACTGAAACTTATATAATTTGCTAATTTCGTCTGTCTGTCTGTAACTCGATATAATTAAGCTATTAAGATAGATCCAAGGTTCTCAATGGTACCATTGAATCAAGGGTACTCAAATTGGATGAAAATATTAGTTCATTGTCATTCTATGTTGTTTCCATGAAATTTTATTCTTGGGAACTGACCTCAACAACGTTCAAAACCAAATAATTTTGTTACCACTGCATCCATTTTAATGAAATTTGGCATACTTACTCAGTTGTTTACGCTGATTTCGAAACTCAAAACCATTTTTGCCGTAGAAGCTTCGTTCAAAAGTTAGCCCAGTATTTAGATTACATTTACTTTAAATTTGATAGTTGATAATAAAATAATTTTTCAGATTTTTTTATGCCTGTCGTCCGACAGGCTCTGCTGCTAGTTATCCTATAAATAACAATCTGTTGGCTCCTTTGAAATAAATAAGTCACTGCTTCTTTCATAGAAGTAAATGGGGCAGCATATTGGTCACAACTGAAACAAAATAGTTTTCAATCATTTTTGATGGGCGTGGATAAAGTCTCTCTCCTGCTTATAAATTCGGGTACTTATTGATTAAAAGAAAAAAAATATACCAGGTATCCTAAAATCACTGTTCGCATCTCTTTAAGAGAAAAAAAATTAAGACTTAAATTTTTATTCCCATTAACCACGACAATCCGGTTTCTAAGTGACTGTGCTCAACTATTCCCTTAGCTTTTTTTTTTTTTTTTTTTTACTTGCGAATGTTTATGTAAGATCGTTCTGATGGATGTAAACGTCAAATTCAACGTATAGTCGATGAAATTTAAATCCATAGCTATTAAAAACCCAACGATACAGTAATTGGTGATCATTGCATTTTTTACATCATCATAAAAAACATGCTATTTATTGGTATGTTCATTTAATAAAAATAATACCCAACTTGAATCCTTTAGTTAGGCAGCTAACATTCTCTGTGCTAATTTATAGTTTCTTTCATTGGCGAAATGATTCAACCTTTAGGAAGAGCTACCATGCATAAAAACTTAAAATACGCTAAAGTTTAATGAAACTACAGCCATGTATTGCGATAGGAAATAGATTATGATATCTGTCACATATTTTTACAAGTACTAATAGATTTTTACTTGAGTGTACTCTTACACTACTACCATTCAACTGACTGTTGAAGATCATCATGTTTATTTTTTTTTTGCATTTTTTTTTCTATTTGTCTGTTGATCGTAAATCATATTTATCTTTAATCTGTTCTTTCCTTAAATTGCGGAAAAGTAGACATTGGATCTGACAAAACTGAAAGCGAAACAACTGTTTAGAAACATTGCTTAGGCAATTGTAATCCTCCCCTTTTTAGCCAAACGATCGAAGCTCCTTTGACTTGGAATCGTAATAAAGCTCCTGCAGCTTCATTCTTATTGTTCTTTGGGTCGTTGATTTTTTTTTCCAACCTCATATTTGAAAAATGTCAATATTTTGTGGTTTCCTTTTTCAAAAAGCCAGTTTGTTTATATGAAATGCCCCTGACAGTTTCGGCATCGATTGACAGTATAACTAAAGTTATCAATTCAAAGGGATTCCTCTCTGAAAGAAACATTTTGTAATAATAGGCCTAATATCTGTCTTATTACAGAATTAAAATATTATGAGCTGCTTAAATTTCTTATTTTTTTTTACAAATGATTTGATACATAATGTATCTACTGTAAGTACTGTCGGGTGCATTTCCAATTTCTCATTGCGAAGTAGTGCTTTCCAGCATTGCTCGGTGATTGGTAAACTTCCATTCAAGCGTGGGGCACGCGGGGAAGCATCGGGCAGCTAATGTGACATTGGGAATGCCACCCACAATACATAATAATATACACAGGGTGATTCAGGAGGAGTTTCCACCACTTACGGAGCTCATTTATGACGACATTTTGAGCAAAAATTGTCTTACAAACCCGGGTTCTATTCTCAATATTTACAGTAAATATTGCAATATTTACAATATTTACATTATTATTAAGAACTTGAATTTTCCGGTGGTCCCGAGGTATGAGTTTTGGAGGTCTACGTGGTCTTTTCGTGCTTCCATAACTATCATCTTTCTTGATGACATTTTGAATAACAGTCTGTGAACGATTTAATTCTGAGGCTATTTGCCTTGTTGACTTTTTTTGACCAAGGAGAAAATGAATTTTTCGTGTTTCTTTGTCAGTGAATGAATTTCCATGAGGCATGATAAAGTAGTGGCATATGTTGCTACGAAAATGAATGGATTACATACTTTAGTTACTTTTAGTTATCTTTATGCAAATTTGAGATATTCCAATCACTGTGCAGGTGTCAAAATCAAAACATTTCTTAGCGAGTTTATATTTTCTTTACAGTTGAAAATTGATTTTATTTTTTTAATTTAAAAACTATTCAAAATGTTTGAGATATTTAAATATCATGAATTAGTGAAGGTTCTTTAAATTAATTTCTTTTAAATAGACTAAGAAAAAAAAATTGGAAGTAAACAAATCATGTAATGAAAAGTTATTTGAAATACTTGGGTGAGGTTATACTTTCTTTACAGAGTGTATATGTATCATTTGATAAAAAAAAACAAAACATAACAAACATATTAATCTAATTCTTCTGTGTTTTGCATAATAACATTTTTCAATTTTTGAAATATTTTTTGGATAATGTTTAATTTTGTGTTTAGAGTAAATTTTAATAACAATAGCAAAAGCAAATTAAAATTACCATAGGGTTTACAATGAAATAGGTCGGCTACTTGTCATCAACTTACGGGAACGCGTTCGAATTTGAAATAAGAGATAATGTTTCTTTCATTTATTTTGTCTGTAGGAAGATAAGAAATTAATCTGATGAGAAAAACATTTTAAATGGAGTTCTAGCTCCTTTTTCTTCATTTTTGCAGAGATTTAATCAAAGTTGGAGAATTACGATCAGTACTCCTCATTGACTATGTCGAAGTAGCCGATCCTCAGAAATAAAAAGGGAATAAAGCAATACAGTTGCTGATAAACTAAAGATTAAAACCATAAGACCAAGTAGTCGTGAGATAATTATTGTGTGCCTCAATTTGTACAAAAAGAAAAAAAAAACTCATTTTTTACCAATCTAATTCATGTTTCTTTATGCATTACAATGATGCTTAATTAAAAGCTTTCCTTTTTTCTAATGTTTTCTATGAAATTATTTGACGTCTCAATGTTTGATATCTGATTAAAGTACAGATCATCTCCTAAGAAACAACATTTGTAGTCATTCAGAATTTACTTTTGCAGGACTCATTTGCTAAGTTGCTAAAGTCATACAAAGACTTTCAGTGTAAACTCCATCAGATATAGGCTATATATTTTTTATTTTCTGCGGTACAGGAGCATAAACGCTTACATTATAGGAATACAATAAGTATTGGTTTCAAACTAAGTTTAAATCGGAGAACTGTTATTATACATTTAATAATTTAGGTTTAGATAAATACTGGACAGGTGGACATAAATAGACTAAAACATATAACAGTGGGTAAAAAGTTGTCCGATCTTGTCATACGCTATATTGAAATTCGTTTACTAATTAAATTAGTAAATAACATCGTTTGTTAATTAAAATAATACTTTTTAATAAATCGATAAGAATTAAAAATATCAATTTCAAAACCTATATAATTATTAATTTCGTTTTCATGCAATGGACTTTATTTAGAACACAGTTAGAATTTGTTTAGAGATGTGTTTTCATCTTTTCAGTTTTATTGCATTGTTCTTTTAATTAAAAAAAAATTGTCTAATAAAACGGAAGCCAGAAAGACACATGGCAGAACCATCGGAGTAGGTTTTGATAATTCTTAGATTGTGACTGAGCAGACGACTTTACAACCAAGAACCTACGATCTAATCGTATGTTGTATGACTCTGTTTTAAAAAATAGAGTTGTTTGACTTCAGTTGCTCTTTTGATTTAATAAGACTGAACGTAAACAGATAGTAGAATGAAATAATAGAAATATGTACTTAACGATGAATTGCATAATTGAACTGATTCAAGAAGATAGAAAGAGGCTTGAAGATTTTCAATGAAGCTTGCTGTTGTAGTCACTCGAATGTTTTCTGTGAATTTGATGTTAATATAATGAAAAAATCCTATTTTATAAAACTATCAGCCGTCATTATAATTTCTTTAAAATTGTTTCAAAGAAACAAAATGCTTTCGCTCATGAGTCTATTCTTTTATTAAAAAGAACTTTGTGAAACCATTTTGAGGACGTTCTTTTTGTTTAAAACGTTACCATGCTGATTTATTTTAATTAGTTTTAAAGGATGATTTGAATCTTCTAATTTTTATCGATATAATAAAGTTCACTTAGTCTCATTTCAGTGTAGTTAGCAAAAAACAAAAGAAGCACATCTAAATTTACAGATTATAAAATTAAAACTTCGCCTTATTCAGTGAATTCGATTTTCATCAGAAAATTGGGCTTCTCTGAGAACTTCTGTTGTTATGCAAAAAGCAAAGCAATCGACTCCATTCTATTATATCCGTTATATTGTATCTTATAATAACAATAAATTACCGGAGTTACCCAAAATAAGGAACTTACTCTCATTTTAATCTATTTGTCGAAAAAATAATAAAGAACATATTATTCATTTTTTTAAATGGAATTATTAAATTCCACGGTCATATGTAAAAAGTAAATAATTTTAAAATGCAATTTTATAACTCAATAACCCAATTGCAGTTAATACCTTATGCTTTCTTTATGGGGTAAAGATAAATCCTAACAACAAAGAACAAAAGACTTATGCTTGCAAATCACTAAAATTGAAATTATGAAAACAAATGAAGTAATATAAAAAAAGAGTACAATGTTAATAAATATTTCATTTAAAGTTGTAAATCGATTTCATTTTTATGTTAACAAACAAAAATACATCCACATTGTTTAATGTATTAAGATGTTTATTCTTTTAATGGAATATGAGATGTTCCATTTCAGACTATCTTGTAGAACATTTTTAGAACTATCAAAAAAAAACCCAGATAAATTCTAGATAGTCTAGGTTTAACTTACTGTTTATTTTTTTTCGATAATTCTTAACTAAATAAGTCTTATAATAATTTTGGGCTTCTCAGTAAGACCTTTGTGATGATATGTTGATGTGAAACACATCTACTCTTTACTGAAAATCTGTCAGACAGAAAAAAATATTTTGCTCTAAATTTTGTGTGTCCTTTATTTCCAAAACCTTCATTTATTCCATTCATTATACGTATCAATGAAATGAGTTTGAAAAAAAATTCCAACACTGAATGAAATTAGGGAAAATAAAATTAAAAAAATAATTATTTAAGCCTTAATAGATTAAACTCAAGAGAAAGAATTGTAATTAACATTAGTATATTTTTTATTTTTAGAGACGACTACTTTCGAAATTGTTTGACTTTTATTAAGATATTCACCTGTGGCTTTAAAAACGTAATTTAAAATCTACTAGATTTCTGAGACCCTTTTCGTAGAGAGTAAATGAGGGCTAATGGGTTTTGTCGCTCTCCCTCTTCTATTACTTTTTTTTTAATGCTAGTTATGATGGCGAGCTAAAAAGGAAAGAGAAAGAAAACCAAAAGTTTAGATTTTTATTAGTTTTGATGAAACGTTTTCGGATTACATCGTTTGTAGACAGAGACGTAATCTAGAGATGGGGGGGGGGGGGTTATGAACAAAACGATGGCTTTCCAAATAATAAAAAAAAAAAGTAAAAAATGCTGGATTTCTTCCATTTTAGGCTGCGAAGGAGGTGGAGTTGCAAGTACTATCAACCCTTCCCCGAAGGTAGCCAAACATCAGAGAATAAAGCTCCTCCGCACTTTCTTGACGTTATCTCATTAACTTAATTAAGAATTCTCTTTTGCTATCATTTCTATTTTAATGCAAACATACTTAATCCTAATATATATTGTCCGAAAACATGAATAACGATATTTCAATTGAATTTTTAACTTTAATCATTTAATTACTTCGGCTATTCTGTTAATCTTGGCCGAATACGAAAATTCAATCCAAAGTTTATCTTTTACAAAATATTAAGATAAATTAGAATAGCAATTTGAGGAAAAGCAATTCTAGTCAAACAATAAGGACTTAACAGAAAACTGTAATAAAAAATCAAGAATTTATTTTCAAATTGCTTTATTATTCATTAAAAATATTTAGCAATTAATATTTCCATTGTCCTCCTAAAGGAAAACAGAAATAAGGTCATGAATTTAGATGTCCTACTGTCATTGGAATGGTTTTCTGTCTAAAGGAGTTCTTTGTGTAATCTGATAATCAATTCGAGGCAAACCATATATCACCTTCACCTGCAACATGGCACCTTGAAAATCTCATTTATTTCAAAGCGATAACAAATTGAGGGGCGGAAAAAAAGAAGCTGTTTGTAAGAACGAAAAGCTTTTAATGGTCTATTATTTATCTTTCAGAATTCCTGTGCACTTCCGTTTTGCTGCTAAAAATTGACTCAATTCTTTTCCCTGTAAGAGTGCTATTAAGGGCATTTAATTGATATAATTTGTGTCGAATACAGCGAAAATCCAGGGAATTCTAGTTTATAAAGCAAAATTAAGTAAACTTTGATAGATTATACAAATATTGAATTTGAATGTTAAAGATTCAAATCCCATTTTCCTTTTGTTGCTAAATTATTATTTTTGCTTTTTATGCTAGTTAGATTCGGAATCAATAGCTTCATTACATTTTCACGTTTGTAATTATCTTGATGAAATAGATTTGAATAGAATTCCTTTATTACTGTTGAAAGTCAGTTCTAATTAGTTACATATCGTCCAGTTTATAATTCCAAAAACTTAGTAGTGCTTTTGTAAATCAACATTTACTTGTATTTTTCAGATAAGAATTTAGAAGCAATTTTTTTTGCTTATTTATTTATCTATAAAACTGATTTTTCTTAAAAATGCATTTAAGCTTAAATACATAGCTGTTTTAAAAAATAAATTCTGACAATGTTTTATGAAATTCGAATGGATTTCTCCCCTCGTCCTGTTTACTTTTCATAAAAGTAGTGTACGCAGGATTTTAAAATTGAGGGGAGATTGGGGGGGGAGGTTACAAACAAAACGATGAGCTTTCCAACAAAAAAACCGGACCAAAATATCTTCCATATCTTCCATTTTCAAAATGCATTGGGGATTACCAATTCCCTCCCACAGGTATGCCAATGAGTTCGTGTCTCATGACGTAGGGTGGGCTTAGCAAAAGATAGGGACTCTGGCGATCAGTATCCTAATGATGAACTGGATCTGGGGAAATAAATCCACTTCCCTCTATACACAGAATTTTGATGATTAAGAAACTGTCAGTAACGAATAATTTTCAATTTATAATTCATTAAAATTATATATATATATATATATATTTTTTATTTTTATTTTCCACAACCGATTAGTTTAAAGAGGTTAGCAATTGATCAGGAACATGTGAGTGATAACTCAAATGACATTTGAGCGAAATTCCGTCTGTTGCTTAATGACCTCATTTTGTGACCCACTAACTTTTCAACTTTACAACCTATTGGAATAAAATTTGATGATAAAGCAAGGTTTTCTGTAGTCCGGTGTAGGCTTTGTATGAAGCTGATGTAAGTTTTCCTTCTACTAGCGGGGAAAGCTGACATATGCTTTCTGTCTTTCTATGAGTGTGGATCCGTTAGTGAAGTGGTAATCCTGCTTGTCTGCAGGAGTCGGATTCATTCCCCGATCCCGGTGGAGGGGATTTCTCAACGCTAAATTCTCCTCGTACTGGTTCTAGGGTCTACCCAACCCCCTGACGAATGGGTCTCGTCTCCGGGAGTTAAAGGAGGGCGTGCGTCGGGCTGAACACACGACCTCAACTTAGTCCCCGGTGGTCACGAAACTCCGAGAGCCTTACCTCCCGCAACCTCAAGGGTCTGCATTAACTTTAATAATGGATAGTAATATAAAATTCATATATTATGTGCTCTAACAAAATAAAGTATACATCCTTGTCTCCAAAAAATGGAATGTAGTCATCATTCACAGAACTTACGCCACGTAGCTATTATTGAGTGTAATATTTCATGCTGTTATTACTTAGATTAGGTTTGTCCGAAGGTTCACAGCCCACATGTCGCTGAAGAGCAGGCTTCAACGCTTCTTTGACCAACGAGACTGAGATGAGGTCGGGTGGTCCGTCCGGCGCTCGCTCACCAATACCTCCGGGAAAGAAATCCGAGTTGTTACTTACTTATTATTTTTTTGTTCTCCTATATTTTAGTGTTTCTGTTTTTGTATTCCTATTTCTCTCTGGCAATTTTTTTTTTGTTTATTCTTTTTGTTTTCGAATATTTGAAAATCAAAATTTTTCAGTCATTTTTTTTTTCAAAATTTCCTGCCCATTTACGATTTTTCTTCATTTTTCAAAATTGGATGGGGAGCTTAAGCCATCCCTTAATTCACCACTGCTGGTAACACGAAGGCTGAGAAATATTTGGGTGAATTAAGAGATTTGTAATAGATCTTCCGCAATTTCTATTTGCTTCTTTATATTTTACTTGTAATACAAGCTTTTTTTTATAATTGAAACAGACAGAGAGGGAGGCAGAGGGGAGGGGGAGGGTCAAGATCTCTTCAACTTGCTCGAACCAAAAAAAACAAAAGAAAATGGGGCTAATCTATATATTTTGAGATTTCGGAGGGAGGGAAAGGGATCTCTTCGGCTCCTCCCTATATATGCCCTTGTTTTAGCCAGGAAGGAGATGAAGTCCTAAGTTCTTTTCTGATCCGCCCTAATATTTATACTTGTAAAACCTTACAACAATCCCTATTTTTTTGTAGTGGAAAGCGAAGGATCTCTTTCAGGTTGGATAGGTTTTTCCTTCAGTGTTAATGTACGTAGATGGAAATGTTCAAAATATGTTATCTAAAATGAATCAATGAGTTGCCCACTGATACTGTAACTATAAAATAATAATAATAAAAAAATAGTAATAATAAATTGAATTATTTTCCTCTTGGTTGTCAACCACACTTGACTATTATGAAGCTTCGTTGTTACTCTAAGTAAATATTCTATACTAAATCTTTAGAGATATAAACCATTATTTAACCCTAATTACTTCCAAACTTAAAGTTTCCCATTACTAATTGTATCTGTAATTGCAAAAGCGGTGAATCATAATACAAGGCCTTAATACTTTTTGCCGAGGTTATGGCCTTGTATTCGCATTCGTAGAATTACGACACTCGTTAACTGGGGAAAGGTAAAAAAAATCTTGCGTGATCAGTTGTGCGACGTATATTGATTCGTAATTTCATCCCGTTTTGAAACGTGCATGCGAATGCTCTATGAGTCACGAAGGGAAAATTTTCCTATCAGTCCCAAGGAAAAATGGTGAAACAACTATAATATAAATTTATTTTAGTAACAACTAATTATTAAGAAGGGCAAATCTAATTTAGATATGAATATTTTTGCTATTTTTGTTAGCTGGTATGGCTTTTTTTCCAAAGTAATAAAAAAAAAATAATATTCTTATTAAAATTAATTGAAAGACTTAAATTTTACGTATTATTTACAGCATATTTTTATCTATAGAAAAATTATATTAATTAAGCGAGAATTCAGTACTGGAAATTTCTCTTGGGTATAATATTTTATATTTTCTTAGATATAATTTTTACATTTTATCTTTACATACAATTATTTATTTATGTTTTTTATCTTTAGATGTAATTACAGAAAGAAAAAAAACAGAAAATTATAAAACAGATAATTCTAAAAAAAAAATTATCCTCGAAATATTTTTGTATTTTAAGTACATTAACAAATTCTAGAGCTCTAATATTGAAGTTTTGAAGTTCTCCGCTAGGGGCGACTTAGAAGATCATCATCACTTAAAAAAATTTTGAAATTTGTATTTGAATTTATTTCACGAAAGCCTTATTTCTAGATGTTAGAACCATCATACAAAATTGATTGTTTATCTTTAGTGATCCAACTGCTGTAACCGGATGTTGGGAATATATATTTGGTTTTTTTTTATCGCACTTATTAATTATAACTGTATTGAAGAAGAAAATTTAACAAAAGCTTTTAAATTAGACGGTGTAACGTGTGTTACATATTATTGAAATAAAAGGCCAACATGTTAGTATTAATATTAAAAAATTACACAAGCTTTCCAAACGACCATATTTAGTTGACTCGTCAACGAAACGCTGATCTTTTGGAAAGCGTGTGGAATTTTTAGTTGTATAATTTTTTTAATTTTAATACTAGTGTGTTGGCCTTTTATTTCAACAAAAGTTTTTAACTATCTAATAAAATAAAGTAACAATAGTAAACATAAAAATGAGAGAGGAGCTGCAATGATTTCGAAATCCTGATAAAAAAAAATACGTTAAATAGTGAATTGAATTCATCTTCTACATTTGAAGAACAATGTTCCTGAACTTTTTCCAAGGATTTAATTCTCATTAGAAACATTACCGCAAATTAATATTAATGAAATTCTTGTCGAAATAGAAGACGTAACAGAGTCATTATCATAGAAATTAGTAATGTCTTTTACATTGTACCACCGTCCCTGTCATATATACACTATTTAACCCCAGGAATGTAAAAAAAAAAGGGGGGTGGGAGGCAAATTGGTCATCTGAAAGAATATTTTGCTTCTCCAAACAATTGCAATAAAAATTTTAGATTGGAATGAACTTTTTCATTAAATCAAGAGGCAGGCGCGAGCAGAAACATTGCATTGTGGGAAGTCTGTTTGACGAATCGGCGGCTAGCTCGAACGAGTGAGCAAAAAAAAAATGGAACCATTGGAACCTTTCTCTGTCTTTAAGGTTGTAAAAACAATACATTATCTACAAAAAAAAAAAAAAAAAAAAAAAAAAAAAAAAAAAAAA
>JAFIDM010009631.1:45962871-45979224 GCA_023159025.1 Thereuonema tuberculata | reverse complement strand
AAAAAAAAAAAAAAAAAAAAAAAAAAAAAAAAAAAAAAAAAAAAAAATTAATCATATTATTCTAACATCATTTACTTTGCAAATGCTTTTTAAAATCGGATTTTTCTTTTTTTTTTTTTTTCTTTTTCCTAACATGAGAATTTTTTTTCCTGTGTAAATAATAACAGTGTAAATTCTGAAATAAATGTGCTGCTGGTAAATCAAAATTCAAGAAACTTTGAAATACATCGAATATTCTTGTATTTTCATGAAGTTTCTGAAAAGCAATTACTATGATTACATGAAACCTAATAAGGAATTCCAAAATATATTACGACAGATCTTCAGTTAAATAGCATTCGAAACTGAAATCTCTATTAATAAAAAAACTACGCAAAATAATGTATGTGCGTATGTCCGCAATAATTGAAGTTCGCACTAGCGTTGCCAGGCAACAGCAGTATGGTCAACTCTGTCCACATCAAAGTAAGTACTCACGCCCGTTGCCAGGCAACAGGAATATTGTTGCATGATAAACTCAACTGCGCCAATTTCCGACTGTTGCAAATGGATTTTAATATTGTATTGCATATAGTTTTTAGAATTTAAAAACTAATTTCTTTGTTTGTTTTGGCTTTAGTTTTAAGTTTTAGTTTTTAGTTTACTTGATGTAATTTGGTTTTTTGAATAAATACAATATTGTTTTCCATTACAAATGCGAGGCTTCCGGAGCGAAACGATGGACAGTCGTCTATTCCTTTAAATAGTTAGTTTTATTTAAATTTTGACAGAAACTATTTTATGGGTATTACTTTTGTTTAATAAATAAAATAAATTAAACCTTTGTTTTCTGTTATTAAATATTTATATTTTGAAATAATGTGCTGCCTTGTTATATAGTAAAATAAAATCACTTTTGTCGGTTGAAGTTTCTAGCATTTCAAGTGATTCTTGAACTAAAGGAATTGTCAGTTTTCTGACGAGAACTTTTCATTTGATTTTAATTTTTAGTTATTGATTTTTCTACGAGAAAATTATTATTAATGAGAAAGCTTTTGAGAATTCTACTCTAGCATTTACATTCATTTTACAAAATGTATTTCCTTAGTTAAATAAGTACTAGTTGCGACCCGTGAAATATTCACGGAAGTAAAACAAATTCCACAAAAATTGAAAAACACAAGATTGAAAAGTAATGTTCTAAGCTATTTTTTTTAGAAGCCATGACTTCCACAACAGCCCATATGTAATTTGAATATCGACATATTTGTTAAAATAATATTATAATATTGTTAAAATAAAAAATAAAAAATTGATTTACCACTTTCGTAGTAGCCAGCGCTGCGGTTTCTCATTATGAAACATAATGGCAACCTGCTGCCCTAAAAGAATTAGTTCGTCGAAATTGAGGCAATATTAACGGAAGTAAAACAAATGCCACATTTTTGAAATATCCTGATATTTTTGAAAAACACAAGATTGAAAAAGATGTTCTAAGCTCATTTTTGAAAAGCCATGACTTCCACAACAGTCCACATATAATTTGAATGACTAAGCCAAATTTGGTTAAAATAAAAGAAAATAAAAAATTGATTTTACCAGTTTCAACAATAACAATAACAACAACAATAACGAATGTCCAACAGCCAATACCAATAATCCTGTCTGGACAACAATGAGGGCACGTGCAGCGTCATTATCTCCTACTTGTTGAATATTGAGAGAGCGGCGACACAGCCGAAATTATGTAAAAACCGAGGTTTTACAAACTCTCTGATAAATTTTGACGCATGAACTTCATGCATTTCAGTGTAAACTTCATTTATGTGGGAAATAAAATCTCAATACGCTGATAATAATTGCGTAATTGCGATCCGTCGAAGTGAAGTGGGGAAAATGGTGTAGTTTAAACATGGGCGTGACGTCATGCCTGACGTGTTCCAACGCTGTACTGTGATTGGTTAATTCAAATTACAAATTTACAAATTTACAAATTTGATCCGTACAACTTTTGTCTATCAATAGGATGATTTCCTTATATATATTTCCTTAGTTAAATGTCTAATAATTTCTTTATCATCTTTTTTTCTTTCTTTTCTATTTCCCATTTGTATAAAAGTTTCCTGAATAATAATGGCATCTTCAAAACAAGAATTCAAGCATTGTCATATTCAAAAATATTAGAATACACCATTGAACAATATGACAAATTTTATTTCCAAGAAAGAATTATTCTGCAAGGTTACTATAACAGACATTTGCTTTTGTTGCTACCTTTTAGTATTGTAAACGTCTTTGACATTTATATTAAATTATATGAAGTACGAATTGGTTTTTTTAAAAAAAAACAACAACCAACCTAATCTTAGAGAATAATTTAAATGAGCATTACCATTGTCTTTCATGTATTAATTCTTCTGCAGCTTTGGATCATTTTTATTCAAGAAATTTGTGTTATGTAATACAGTAGAATGGCGCAGCTTAGCCGCAGCTGCTTTTGCGCCATTAAACACCAACCAACCAAATAATACAGTAGAACCCCTCTCGTCCGCCCTCGGCTGGTCCGCCACTCCGGTTGATCCGATCGTGCTCGAGCCGGCCGAACTTGTCCCCGATTCGTCGGTGACTCACCATCTCTCCCGCCATTGTGTTGTTTACTTGCATATACAGTGATGGTAGATGGTGAAAACGCTCTTAAGAATCGCAAAACATTGAAAAAGCCTAAACTTGAACTGCTTGACAACGCAGTAAATCCGTATATTTTACTGTAAATCAGTATTTTTCTGTATTTTCTGATAATCCGACCTTTTTTGCGTTCCGACCATATCCCCAGTCTCAAAGGTGACGGATTAGAGGGGTTCTACTGTATTTTCAAAATTTAGCCAAATGAAAATCCTTTGATGAAAAAGGCCTTTAACTTCCATTGGACACATTTTATGCAACACAAATTAATCATGAATAAATTAAATTATTAATTTAATCATCAAATAAGAACATCTAGAAGCGATAAGGAATTAATTAAATTAAAAATAGTCATTTCAGAATATATATAATTGATAGTTTCTCATGCAGGCTCGGCTCTAGAAGAGTGCGGGGCCCCTTTTCTTCCTGATCCCTTCCCACCGGTCCAATTTCCCTCAAATCTCCTTCCAGACACTTTCTAAAACTACATACTTTTTGGCAGAGATAATATATCAAGGTATTTTGTTGTTTTTTGCTGATTTTGAGTTGTAAGACTTCTGGCATAATAAATATTACTGCCAACCAAATATAGGAGAGCTTTATTTTTCGTTTTCTTTGTTTTGGAGGAGGGGGGGGGGGAGTTTCAGATTATAAGACTCGTAAGAAGGAAAGAACAAAACAGATGAAAAGTTTGATAAAAAAATATACATATTGTATTGGCCTAATAAAAAAAAAAAGGAAAAGAAATTTTAAATTACAAATAGGTTTCTAAGAAAAAAAAAAACAACCTTAAAGTCACGTTAAAGATATCAAAATTGATTCGTCTTACCTAACTATTGACTGAAATCCATTTTCCTGGCCTTCCTGCTTGCAAGAAGTCCGTTTTTTTCAAGATTTCGGGTCACTTCTTTCTCAATAGAAATAATAGCTAAGCCTTTCATTCTCTCTTGACTCAAACTTTATCTTAGATAATTTTTAATAAGTTTAGATACAACAGTCACTGGTATTGTCAACAGGGTCTGTTATGCAACACTAACTTTTGGGAATGAATTTTTCATTCGAGTAGTCAATTTCAGAACCTCAAAGCAGTTTTCGTTTCTTCGGGTATTTCTTCTCTTAGAAGTTTGAACTCGTTCACAAAATCTTGCAAGTTCAGACCGTGGTTCTCACCGGCAGCATCTGTCAGTTTAGAATCAAACGCCACTGTGTGGTTGAGTAGATCTTTATCACTCCGTGACTTCAAAACCTGAACATTGAAAAGAAATTCGAAGTCTTTCTTAAAGTCGATCGAATGGAAGTTTGATATTACAGCAAATAGTAACGAAACAAAAAAAAAATCCTCAACCAGCCGCGGGGACCCAGGCAACCGCCTGGATTCGCCCTTCCTCGGGCCGGCCCTGTCTCATGGCTTAGTCGCAAACACCGCATAAGCAGACAGAATGTTATTAATTATTTATATATATTTGATAATCTTATTAATATGTGATTTGCTTATATGCTCAAATTGCTCACATCTCTTTTAACATTTTCTAAAACGTTATAGATATTAATTCAAAAACAAAATGATATATAAATATTACTTTTATATGTTCACATTACAATGTAAAGTCACCATTAACATTATTTTTTTTATTATTTTTTCTGACAAAACCGAAGAGTTAACCTAACTCTTCCAAAATTAAGTGACGTGATTTTTATCTTATCATAAACCTTTTGTTTATTTAGAATTATATCTTTGTGAAGTAATTGACTGAAAATGTAATTTAAATGAACTTAGTTATCTTGGGAACTTACTACTCCAGGAGTCTGTAATCTGATTCGAATATTTTTTTTTTCTATCTATTTAAGCATAAATTGTTAAGTTATTTCTAAAAAATATGAATTCACAAATGTTGTACTTCCTGTTACATTGCTTGAATCCTAATATCTGCACCACCAAAGAACAGCAAAAACCCGCGGATCATCGGTTGGGGGCTGTTCAAGTATTACGTTCAAGGGGGTTCAAGCTTTGCTTATTTTTGCTGACAAGGGGGAGGGGGGATCAGAGCAATGCTTACGTGAGACAAAATTTCATTTTCTCAATATTTCATGTGTATTTCAAAAGTATTTACTGTTAATGATTTGGCAAATCTAATGTAAGCACAAGGGGGAGGGGGAGAGAGTATAAAATGACTAAAAATGTGCTTTCGTAATAGTTGAACGGCCCCTTGTTCTTGTAAACTAGCTGAGTCCTTCCTGAACATGTTTTATTTATATTATTTATGAGCGTTGGCAATCCGAAAACAATTGTCAACAATTCAAATATTTATTCAAACATGGTGGTAAAGACCAGACATAATTGATTGGACAAAATAAAGCAAATATGTGATTAATTTGTAGCACCAATATGATTTGTGGAATGAGCCTTACAACTTAATTGCATTCCTTGTAAGGAAGAATATAGTTTAAACAAGCGAAGCGAGTTTCTGCATTCCCAAGTAGATCACATTTTGTGAACCGTTTTATTCAAAATCTACAGTAGCTACAAATAGAAAATTTTTCATCCCTTGTATGAATCCATGTAGAATTGCACAATCATATTTTCAATACTTAAAACTGTAAATTTTAAAAGACATTTGTTTTTAAAAACTTGGAAAAAGCCTTAAGAAAAGCACCATTAGTTCTGAAACCTAAACAACGAACTGACTGTTTGCATATCCACGTACAAATCCATGTAGATGTGAACAACCATATTTTCAACACTTAAAACTGTAAATTTTATGAGAATTATTTGTTTTTAAAACTTGCAAAAAGCATAAGAAAATCTATAAGAAAAGCCATAACAAAAGCGCCATTAGTTCTGAAACCGAAACAAAAATTTGTAATTTCTAATAATTGGCAGAAATTGGCAGAAAATCCTACAGCGTCGTAGCATTAGTCACTTTTAAATACCTTCAATCTTAACATGTTTCTATATTTATTATGCAAATTTTCAGAAGTGATTTTAACAGTGAGCGAATCTACTCAAAGCCTAGCTTTTTGCTAGTTATATTGATATTCAGAATACCGATAGATTCAGTATTATCTAATAAAAGACGAAAAAAAAAACCCCACTTATTCTTCCATAGATTTTAATTCAATTTTAGAATAACGGCATGAAAATGAATTGTAATTTCGAGATTCAAACTTTTTCAATTTTAAAAATCATTGAACCATTTCTCTCTTTTTTTTTTAATGGTTAAAATGACAATGGTTTTAATAATAATAATAATAATAATAATATGATGTTCAATGGCGTAGCAACGACTGATACGTGGAACATCACCACAGCACTGCCCCTTCCCCACACTTGCTTTTATTTTAGTTACTATTTTCTTTTCTTACCTGTTGTACAATTGTAATACAATATCATTGCATTATATGGATTGTATCGTACATTACATGAAATATTTAAAACAGACGCTGAAATTTTTATTGTCAACAATTATAAAAATGGATAATTCTCCGTTTAATTTGTCCATTTGCTGTTAGTCCTTTCATGTTTCAAGTGAAAATAATATCATAGCAACCATTATATTTATAACTCCTTACCTGATGCACCAGGCCTTACGTAGTTATTTATTGTATAATGACGCAATTTTCTTTTATCGATTCTTCATCGTTCAAAGAGGTCTATGACATCTTAATTTCCATTGATGCAGCATTATTTTTTTATTCTTGTTGAAATAGCAATAAAATATGCATATTGACGATTGAGGAAACTTATTTTCGTATCATTAATTATTTTTCTCTCTTTTACGCACGCGTTTCCGAATTCGAAGCAATTTTTCAAAATTAATCTCTTAAAAATAATGTAACAAGTCATAATTTATTGAATATTCCTGAACATTTAAGACAATCGAATTTAGTAGATTTTTTTTAAGAAAGTATTAATGAAATTAGAAACCTTTGTGATCCATACACAGCTCTAATAAACATTGACATAAATAATACATTGTATATCAGTGGCGTATATAGAATATATTTTCGGGAGGGAACCAAAAAAAAAAACCATGAAAACCTATCTCTTCAACCAAAAAAAAACGATGGAAACCTATCTGTTCAACCAAAAAAAAACGTTGGAGGACATACCTTCATTATTTCGGGAGGGGCCTGGGCCCCCCCGCCCCCCCCCCCCCATATACGCCCCTGTTGTATATTAATAACTCAATTTCTTAAGTCATAATGGAAATACTTTGCGCGATGTACTTTCTCTATTATTATAACTGAATCAATTTAAATACAATCAAAATTTTAAGGTTTAGTCAATTCAAAAACTTTTAAATAGTCACATTTTAAAGAAACATAATATAAATAACCCACAGCTAGGCTTAAGACAAAGAATTCAATAAAAATTGCCGACAACTGTACAACGCCATAAAAAATTTAATTTCTACCCATTTTGTAAAGATGTAGATATATCGATTTTCTTTTGTATATTCAATTTAAGTGATGCTGAAATTTTTTTGATCCTAAATTAATTAAGAAATAATAATAATAATAATAATAATAATAATAATAATAAAAAAGAAATGGTTCGGTATTAGTTCTGTCACTGAACACTGCAGCTATAACTTGAAATAATATAAGATGAATTTGCAGTAATTTCGAATTTTATATGAACAACTTGTAAATATGTTAGTGATATATTGAGAAAGCATTGTGGTTTGACAATGGTGTTTCCAAGGTAATCGCACTAAAAATTCCGAAATGGCGTCTCCATCAAATTACATTAAAATTTCATAACTGCAACAATTACAGATAGTTGCTAATTTTATTTCTTTATTTTCTTATGGTTTATTTTTTTACCTTTTTGATTGGTTGTTGTGATCGATTTTTTTTGATTGGATTGCGAATTTTTTTCGAGGATAAAAAACAAAACAAAAAACGATCTAAATGAAGATAGCTCATTTTTTATAGCTTTGATGGTTCTAACAGCTAGGAATGTTTGATCCAGTCAGGGCCGTCGCGTGGTTTGTTTGCGCCCGGGGCAAGATTTCGTCAGGCGCCCCCCCCCCCCCCCAAACTCAATCCCACGTGCATCCACCCGACATTACATCCATCTGTAAGGATTCAAACACTTGATATTTGCGCCCCCCCCCCCATTCCAAAAATCTATAACCCCCCCCCAAAAAAAACCAGGCAGTTTCAATTCAACAACCAAAAAAAAAAACCTAATTTCCAATTTTTTTATTTTTGCCGTTGCCGCGGCGCCCAGGGCGATCGCCCCGGTCGCCCCGCCCACGCGATGGCTCTGGATCCAGTTCAACATAAATTAGATTTCGAGAAGCCATTGGATATTTCAGCCGATATTTCGGCTTCCTTTAATTTTAACTGAATTTTCGAATTTCTGTGAATAGAAAATAAAATAAGGAGGGAATGCAGCGAAGAATAAGAAGCAATCTTTAGGCCGAATCAAAAAGAAATTAAGCATTTCCGACTTACTGTTCTGCCACAAAGTGGTTTATAAATGTTTTTAGTCATCAGTCATTCTGGACTCGATACTTTAACATTAAACACAAAAGTCCAAAGCAATGAAATATAGTTCTGTATAGAATTCATTAATTTTAAAAGGAAAATATAAAAAGTATAAAAAAATAAATGTGTTCTAGGTAGAGAGAGACAAAAAGAATTGATTTAAGTGTTATTGATGTTTCTGCATAATGTGCATATCAACTGACTTAACAACATTTTTTTGTCTGATTATTATCTTTTCCCAGGATTTTTCTTTTTTTTATGAAGTTGTTTAATAAGTTGTTATTAATTATTTAGAGGATTGTGTCCTTGACACACTCAGTATTCAACGTTTTTTCATGTATTCAATGTTATTCGTTGTTTTTAAAATTAAAACAATTTTGAGCATTTGAATGAATTGCAGTTATAAGCATACTGCTCAGTCTTATTGAGACTAAAGAATTGCATTCACGAACTTATGATCAATACTGCAAACTACTGTAATAAAAAAAAAATAAAAAAAATAAAAAAAAAATCCCTTTTAATATCTTTAAAACGACCGACAACATTAGCTGAAGGTTATTCATTTTAGTCACAAAGTTCTTTACTATTCTTAAGAAATCTATATTGGTAATAGGAAGATCTATTACCCTATTCTAAATCGAAAATCAATTGACTAATCCAAAGTAGGGCACAAGACCACAGCTCTCGAAACTGTAGGATCCATAGACCAATGCATGAATTTATTACTTATTTTTTTCCCTGATGATCTATTGTAAGGAAAATATTGTGATGTAGAAGAACTGTAAATATCCAACATTGCGTGGAAGAACTGTTGTCATAGCAACCAACTGCACCCATAAAGCAACAACTAATCATTTCATTTGGAAAAGAAAAAAGCAAAACAAGAAAATTATATTTATTACGAAATTTTTAAATTAATGAAATTGAATTGTAATTGAAATATTTTCAACTGATTTTTTTTGTAGCTTTTATTCTTTCTAGGTTAAACAATAAATAACCTTTGATTTATTTGAAGTAAATTTTCCGAAGTATATTGAAAAACATTAGGAAAAAATACTACCTATCAATTTTTCCACATTAATTTTCAATTAATTACTAATATTAGTTTTATACATAGTCTACGTTTTCGGAATTCTGAAAACAGAATGTCACCTTTCCGCCTGCTTTTTAAACAATTTAAAATCAAAAAGATGAAGAAAGAATGAAAACTATAACAACATCTCGTTATATATAAAACTAAAAATCAAAGACAGGATTTTACATTTTCTACATAATAACTAAAAGTATTTCGATTATGATTGTTACGTTGATGTTATTAAGCTTATTACGAGTTCCTTAGTATAAATTTTTTCTTAATTACCTCTGTGCAAACTTTGTATGTAGTTCTACTAGTTGTGTTCTGTATAAGCAAAACAATTTTTAAAAATTCCGAGTTATGTCGCTCTGGTAACACACAAGTCTTGTAACTTACTAAGTAATTTTCCAAGGTAGCTATTTTACTTTCTGAGGTATGTGAACGATATACAGGATGATTCAAAATTCCCTGTACAAACTTTAAAGGTAAGTCAGGAATACAAAAATGAACCGTATTCATAGTGGAACGTATGTCCGCAAACGCCACCCGAATGTGCTAGAGGGCGCTGTTTGACAGCACATTAGATGGGAAGTGTAAGCCATCGTCATTTGAGACGTTGACTTTGTACGAGTAGGTAGTATCGCTTCAGTAATGCTAAGAGGGCAGATATGCACTCAGCCTATGGGACAGCGAACGGAAGCGGACGAACCACTAATAACCATGTTGTCTACCTTAATTTCAGAATATTTTATTTCTGAAACGTAGTGTATCTTCTAGCACACTCGGGTGGCGTTTGCGGATATGCGTTCCACTATGAATACGGTTTGTTTTTGTATTCCTGACCTATCTTTAAAGTTTGTACAGAATCGCCCTGTATTTGTTATTTTCAATAATTTTATCATTCTTTGTACTTGATTTTTTTTTAGAATAATGATAGAATTCCATTGACGAAAATGTATCTAATAGTATGTTGTCTGTATTTCCGGTTTGTTGCTTTATTGTTTACTAATGAAAGAAAATAAGTTACAAAAGTTTATTAATGGTTTCCAAACGAACAGAATTAAGACGACTTTTACAAAAGAATGGACGTGTTTTGTTTATCAGTGCCTTGAGAAGTAACCTTAATTAAAAAAAAAAATAAAGATAATAAATAAATACAGGGTTAAAAGATAGTGAACTAGTGATTATCCGCGATTATCCGCGGAATTGGGTGGCGCAGCAACCACGGATAAGTGAATTCCGCGGATAATCCGAAATAGGACAACACAAAAATGCTTTTAACATGTTTTATTTACATTAAAATGGCAGTACATACATTGTAAACAATTATTTTATTTTATTTTACTTTATTTTCGTATTTTTTAACCAAAAAATCGGTTACCGGTAATTGTTTTTTTCGTGTCGAAACACGAAAACCCCCTACTTGGGGAGTCGCTAAATGTGCCTCTTTTGTTGTTTACCTTAATCTAGATTTAATTTTTTGTTAATTCCGTACTTTATTGTACAGTAAAAAAAAAATGGAAGCAGGAGAAGTCGGCGGATAATCCGCCCACGGATAATCGGGAGTTTACTGTACGGTAGTTTAAAAAGTTCTTCTTCAGTGGAGATGATTCAGAAGCCGCGTCTAAGTGCTGGCGAAAGCTATGGAACGTTTTAATCTTTTAACTTTTTAATGTTTTAAGTGTTGATTTTTGTATTTTATGCTGTCTGTGTACGGGCTAAACTTTTTAATTAACATTATTGGCACATGTAAAAACTTTATATTTACTGTAGTTTCTTTTAACATTTGTTTCTTTTAGCATTTTATGAATAGAAATATAATGTTCCTATATAGTCAGTTTTATGGAATATTTTTACAAAATATTTTATGTCATTGTTTTTCCGTAATTGTTTATTGTTTTCCCGAATAACTGAACCAACTTTCTTATTTAAATAATGTAAGAGATTCTGCCGTGTTCAATTTCAAGGTTAAATAGAAATACGAGGTTTTGCAATGAATTTCACAGTAATTTTTTTCTACACATGAATGTTCAGCATTAAAAATTGATTCACACAGAACAAACAGAAAAACAAAAAGTCTATTTCCTACAACACAACAGGAAATCTGTTATTAAATATTAATTCTTAAGCCTCTGAATTTTCTTTTGGTCTACTTTACTGATCCTCTATAATCAATATATTTAATTCTGCAATTTTAATTGGTAAAAAGATAATGTTAATTTTAATTTGTATTAAGAAATCCTTTTAGTCACCAATCTATTTTATTAAATTCCTTAATTGTTATTTGATCGTAATTATTCGATTACAAGATATTAATAAATGGGGAATTTAAGGCAACCACACATCTCAATTAAAAATAAAATATATGTACAATTAAAATACGAGCACTTTCGAAATGTCCAACATTTCTTTGTCAAGTCTTTGTGAAATGTTGGACATTTCAAAGTACTCGTATTTTAATTGTACTTGTATTTACTTTTAATTGAGATGTTTGGTGGCCTTAAATTCACCAATAATTCAATTTACACACGTTAATAACTTGAAAGATATTAATAATATTAACAATTTTTCGTTTTCTTTTAGTAGTATAAAGATTTTGTAAAATTTCTTTGTGTTAATGTTTTTTTGTAATAATGCATACAATAATTTTGATAAACAATTATTTTATTTTTAAATTTTTCCATCTTTTAAGTTGTTCTAAACAATTATCATGTTGATTTCGGACGGAATTCTAGAAAATTGAAATGCGTGTGTTTTTTATCAGAACTTCTTTTTTTTTTTAATGATGCATATTTTTAATAATGACTAATGTTTCAATTTTATTAAATTTGTTATAATATAGATAGGCTGGGGAAGTAAGTTTATGCATGATTTACATGAATGATTGGATCGTTTCCATTTTCAAACCACACAGCTTTATTCGAAGTTCTGTATGAACTATTGCAGGAAGATAAGTTTATATTTCTGATGATCCCTTCAGGAAAACTGTTTAAAGCTCTTGAATTTTGAATTAATTAATGAAGTTTTAATAAGAAAGCTCTGAAATACAGGTCTGCTAAATTAACGCTATTTTGTTTACTTTGAAACGTCAAATATAGCAGACAGACTATTTTTAATCAAAGCAGTGCAAGGTGGTCCTAAACTCCTCAAAATATTCAGTCAATATATATTGCAGTCAATATTCTAAATGTTATTATTTTTTGTATTCTTTTTGCCAGAATCACTTTGGGAAGGCTTTGTTGAATACAAAAACTACATTTTAATTCAATATTAGCTACTACTATTAACTAGGACTATTATGCAGACAAAAGAGAGTGGGGTGATTTTTGATCTGTAGACCCAGCGAGTTTTGCGGTTAGTAGTTCTGAAGAACAATATAGACAATTTATTCTATTTAGATTTCAAAGATAATACAACTCTGGCAACTGTTGCAAAATTACAATCAGGTAACACCGGTCATTTTTTGTAGCTTTTAAATAAACAGTTCGAAATCCATACCAGAAATCTGAAGGAACCATATTATCGATGGCCGGATTTTTGAATGTCAACCTGTACTAAAACCAAAATGGCGGAGTCATTAACTAGAACCTGGAATAGATTTTACCGGATCTATGCTCAAAAATCTATTAAAGAGTTTTATTTCAGCTATTCAAAGTGAAGTGCTCTAGACTTTAACATTCAATTTTGATTAACTAAAAATATTATGACTTATGAATTCATTTGTAGAAATATATCAAATATATATCTCTATATCAAATAAATTAGTAAAGAAAAAGAAAATGTGGTTGTTTTTTTACATGATGGAGAATGCCAAAAAAGGCATTCTTATTTGAATTAAGTGGGGTTTTTTTTTGTTTTGTTTATTTACTATAGCAAATTTAATACTTTCGCAATAGAAACATTATGAAATCATTATTCTAAAAAAAATAATAGCATGCGTTAACATTACGAAGTCTTTTTTTTTTTTGAATAATTAATCTCTATCTCTTTATAGCCACAATTTGTTTGCCCTGTTGTTTGTTTGTTTGTTTGCCATGAACTGCTATATCTTTCATTCAGTAGACTTGCAATTTGAAATGCTGACACATCTCATTCATAGATTTTTAGGCCAAGTTTAGTTTGGGGGGAAGGGGGAGGGGGGAGTAGGTCATATTATTCTATCCTATCAAATTGCTTCATTCAGTTGACTTGATATTTGGTATGGTGTTCATGAATAAAATACATCTCCACATTTGTGCACCAGAAGAATGAGCAAAGAATATCGTATATAAACAGTATTTCAGTTGTACTATTTATTAAGTTTGCGTAAATTAAATTAATTTTAGAATTTCAATAAACTACCTATCGTCTTTTTAATCTCAATTTTCTAATCTGCATTGGTAGACATATGGCCGAGTGAACCATACTTCGATTAACTTGGATGGCTGCATTGTGGACGTAGCTAAAATTAGTGGGGGGGGGGTGCTGTTCCAGAAAAATGTTAGCCTTTGTTTTAAAATTGTGTGAAAGGAAACAAACATGTATAAAAAGAAATTTATCAAGTTTCTGAATAAATTTTCTTTTTATACATGTTTGTTTCCTTTCACACAATTTTAAAGCAAAGGCTAAACTTTTTCTTGGGCATCACCCCCCACTAATTTTAGCTACGTCCACAATGCAGCCATCAAAGTTAATTGAAGCTTGGTGCACTCGGCCAATAGTGTTATGATTCGAAGACACTGGCATTATAAATAATAACACTTTTTTTTCTAAATTTACTCCCGGCCAACTTCGGTACCTTTGCTAGTGTGCTATAAAAAAAAAATCTTTAGAAAATGCTTGTTTCAAAATTTTCACTCATTGTATTTGTATTCCACACATTGCCATAGATTTTGTTTTTAATTCCTAAATTTAATCTAAATAATATATCAAAAAAAATTTATATTTTTTTTTATATATTATTTAGATGATTTGCTCCAATTTGAAGTTCATCTTCTGAATTTGCTATCAAAACGTGATCATCAGCAGCAATGTCTTCAATATTTTATCTTTTGTTATCTGGATAACATTTTTATATATTGATTTCCATTCTTTAAGAATTATATATGTAATAATCTTCTGCATTTAATTAGAGCTATTTCGTAAAACTTTATTTCATATTTCTGAAGAGTTTAATAGACTTTAGTTGTGGCCTAGCTGATTGAAGAAATAATTGTTCTGGAGTTTATTTTTTCCAGTAATGTGAGGGAAGAAGTCAAAGCCTTTCGAACTTTGATACAAATGTTCTTGTCATGAAGAGCGTGGGAGGAAAAAAATATTTAAACTCACAACGAGACCTCACCAGTTCTATGTCGCGGAAATGATTAAGAATTGTTCAAGTAAATCTTTAGGCAAAGTGTCTTTCAGCATTCTGTTCCAAAGATTCTTGATTCCGAGAAAATGATAATTATAAAAGATGTAATTAGTTTATCTATTTATTTTTGTTCTGTATACTAGAATTAATTGAAATATTTTATACTAGTTGTTTAACTACTGAAAGTTAATAATTTATTATTGCCAATTACAGTATTTATGAAGTTAACTTCTGTTTAAAGTTAACTTATTTGTTGCAGCTCAAAACTGAAATCTCTTCTCTAGAGTATATTATCAAAATATATTCTCTGATTACTTGTTTGCTCTTGCTTTTCAAAATATGTTCCAGTATGCTTGGTGTTTTTAATTTAAAATTGGTAGGAAGAAGCAATGGTAGGAAGAAGAAGAAATGTGCACAAAGTTTGTTTGCATCCAATCCTCGAAAGCAGAAGTGTGAATGTTTTCAGTTTTATTAGATATGCTTAGGTAGCCAAAACCTATGTTCCATCGTTTTTATGATCCTTACCATTCTATGATGTGCAGTGGTAGCGATCAAAAGTGACACCAGACATTGACGAATAGTTGCAATTTGTATAATGAATATATTTAATTGTAAAATATAAGGTGTGCATCGTAATTAAAATTCACATTTTGAAAGGCTGGAGAACCAATAAGAGGAACGATTTCATATTTCACATGAAGACGCCCGTGGCAATGGAATTTTGTTTGATACACAAAAAAAAAAAAACTTCTGAAGGTGGCCGCTAGGGCATTATATGGCGCTGCAATACCGTAGTGGATAAAGTCACTGTATGATTTTGTCTCTTGTCTCCATTGTCTCTATAGAGCCAAGACCATACAGTGACTTTAGTAGTGGATACATATGATTCGTTATGTTATACAAGGACCTTTTCGATATGGTTTCCCCCGGTATTGGTAACATACTGAAATAGCAACACCATAGAGACACAGCATGTAGAGAGTCACTCGTAATGTTGTGAATATGGCGTGTAATGCTGGTCTTCAGGTCCCCCGGATCTCAACCCCTGCGAGTTTTGGCTGTGGGGCTCAAAGACCTTATCTATCCTGAACACCTAGCCAACTTAAGGGTATTCCTGTATATAAAAGCGATGGAAACACAATGAGTAAACATTACGATTGCAGAAGCTTATTCTACGTATTTGGCTTTGCACTGCATAATTTATTCACTCATAAAAAATACTTTTAATAATTAAAAGATTTTCATAGAGTATTATTATTATCATCATTTTTTAAAGAAACCTTCCAATGTCCTTTAGGAATTTGCGAATATGTCATTTGAAATTCGGGACGGGAAATAATTCCTTTCATCTATATATATAAAAAGAAAAGTCCTGACTCACTCACTGACTCATCAACGCCCAGCCCAAACCCTTGGACCTAGAAAGCTGAAATGTTGCACAGAGGATCCCTTTGTGATGTAGACAAGGAATAAGGCCGAAATTCCCATGGGATACAGAATAAAGAGGATTTATATTTTCGTTTTAATGTTGCCTTATTGATATATAGGTGTGTGTCGCCCATCCGCAATACATCTGAGTTATCCGGAGAAGGCCACAATTTGCTAAATAAATAATGTTTTTTTGTTTTTTTTTATTCTACGTATGCAAGGGTTCCGGAGCGAAGCGACGGTACCCGGCTAGTTAAGGAATAATTTCTTTCTTAATAAATTCAGCTGGACAATGGCTTTAGACAAATTTGTGACCCATATACCCAAAATGAGACAATGGACAATGGCTCTGAACAGCTGA